>CM075029.1:7913538-7938662 GCA_037576675.1 Pangasius sanitwongsei | reverse complement strand
TGGGCGAGAGCGATCACTCAGTTGCTTTCATATAAAAAAAACTGTCACTTACTTTATTTCTATCTAATATATCTCTATATATATATATATATATATATATATATATATATATATATATATATATATATAGTGATATTAGTTCACACAATGCTCTGTAATGTTCAACGAGCATATAAATAAAATTTATATATATATATATATATATATATATATATATATATATATATATATATAGTGTGTGTGTGTGTGCTCTTGAGGACATTACAGAGCATTGTGTGAAGCTACTGGGACAAAGAAAGGCCATGTTCATTAATGCAAACATGTGGCACTACACAGTGCATTTACAGCATTCAGTCATTCATCCTTAGTAACTGCCTGGTCATGGCTGTGTTGATGTAAATTAAATCTATTTTGTTTATATTTTGGGAAATAGAACCAAGAAAATATGTTAAAATATATCATGGGCAGGTTACCCAAAACAACTCTAACAAATGTCTAAACACTTTTTGGTCTCTAGCTGAGACCAGTTAAGAACTCGAGAGATGCAGATGAGTTTGAGGAACTGTCAGAGCCTGAATTCACAGACCATATCATATTTAATGTTTTGACTGAAAAAATTATATTTAAAAACAGTTAAAAAAAAAAAAAAAAACCTTACAGTTTAAAACCCTTTCAAAAATCAGTATCGTTCATCTTTTCAAAGACTAATTATCTAATTGGAAGAATTATCACTTATGTAGGTTCGTGGGTCTGATCATGGATGAATCATTTTTGAAAGTTGTGTGCATTTATGTAATTTTTATAACAGAATGTCTAACAAGACAGAGTTTAGCATGATTGATAAGACACCACTCAGAGAGAAGCTATTCCTGGGCCTTGTGGTATTGGTTCTTATTGAATTGAATAACTTCCCAGAAGGGAGGCTTTGAAATTCTTCATGGCCTGGGTGAAGAGGGTCAGCAATGATTTGGCTCATTTCCTGATCGTGGAGATGCACACATTCTGGAAATGTGATCAGATGATGCACTGTGTTCTGGCCTTGGGCCATGCAGTGATTGAGCTAAACCAGACTGTTACAGAGGAGGTGAGAATTGATTCAGTACGTACCACTGAACCAGTACTGACTAATTTAATTGCCTCTGAAAGTCTTCTGAGCCTTGTTGGCCATTGAGTCAATGGTACTGTGCTGTTTAAGCAGCTTTATGATTACCAGGATTTTGAAGGATTCAACAATAGCGACTCCATCTCACAGGTCCATTCTGTCTGAGCGCCATCATTAATAGATTTCTGGTGGGAATGTGACACCAGATAGTAAATTTCTCTGTAGCTTTTATGGTTGAAGCATTTAGAGCTGCATCTTGTTGCATCTTTTGAGATCCGTTTATTATTAGCCTCCGTTTATTATAAGTCCCTGTGAATGAATTGTTACCATATAAAATATAACAATATAACACTAACATTTTAGGTAACATTTTAGAACAGTAGTCCAACTGCAACTATTGCCAAAGCTGCTGTTATAGAATATTAATCAATCCCTGATCAATCAGATTTGAGAATTCAGTAGCGCTGTAGTATAAGCATATTTTACAATTTGTGTGAAAGGTTTGTTTATCCTGGTCTCTTTCAGGTTCTGAGTCCTGAAGACTGCATGTATGCTGTAGGCCAGGTGAGTGACCAAACATGGCTGACCATGCCAATCACAGATGTTTTTTTTTTTCAGGCTATCAGCTCAGTTAATTATTTTTAAGTTAGTGTTTCAGCTAGGTTAGTATTGTTTAAGTTCAAAAAGAGATCTGAAAACATGATGGTTTGTAAGGCAACATTGTTCCTATGCAAGGAAACACCTGTTTAACCATCTGTGCCAACGGTTGCTGAAGAGTGCAAAACACTTCGGTGGTGTTTGCATGTCAGTAGGAACCCTGCAATTATTTGGAAGGATAGAATATACACTGATAGTGGAAAACGTGTCCTCTATAGCTTTAGTTAAAATCGTTGAATGATCTCACCCTCTTTGGCAGGTCACTGGAATCTGCTGGTTATATTTCAGTATATTCTGCTGCCAGTTCACATTGTTTACTTGGTCTGTACAAATTCTGATTGTAGGGAGCATTGGCAGTGGAAGTGAGGGCAAGAGACAGAGACATCCTCAAGATGGTGTCCATCCTCCACCACCCTGACACTGTGCTGTGCTGCATCTCGGAGAGGGCTTTCCTCAAGCAGCTGGTTAGTCTTCCTCACTCATACGTAAAATGCAGGAATAGATAAAGGAATACTTCAAGCTTGTTTAGATTTTAAAGTTTTTTTTAATATAACTTAATCTGTGTCTATTGTATCTGTACTGCATGTACAGTATATTTACCACAGACAGAAATTTCAGCAGTTATCCCTGTGCAAATAAACCCTCAGAACTCACTTATACTGGAAGTCTAAGGGCCGTTGAAATGTGTGTTTTTTAGGGATGTAACCGAATATGAATACATTATTCAGAATTAATAGATAACGTATTCTAAATAGATACAAACACAGATACAAATAAGAGGTGCTATTGCTTTGTTTTTTTTTTGTTTTGTTTTGTTTTGGTTTTTATAAAGAAAGGTGGAGCGAGCAGGCAGTTTTTACTTGCATGCTGGTGCAAGATATGAAGCTTCTGGGACAAAGAAAGACCATATTCATTAATATGAACATGTGGCACTGCACAATGCATTTACAGTATTCAGTCATGCATCCTTAGTAACCGCCTGGTCAGCGCTGTGTTGATGTAAATTAGACTGCTATTTTTGTTTATATTGTTTATATTTTGGGAATTAGAACTAAGAAAATATGTTAGACTATATCATGGGCAGGCATAAACAAAAATAACAACTTTGTAAACACTTTTTGGTCTCTAACTGAGACCAGTTATGAACTTGAGAGATGCAGATGAGGTTGAGGAACTGTCAGAGCCTGAATTCACAGACCATATCATATTTAATATTATAATCATAATAATCATAAAGGTTGGATAGAACAGCTTTAGTAAGGCTTTCTCTCACGTCTGTCTCAACGTAAGACATTTATTGTTAGAGTGTAATGATTGTAGTTTTGAATTCATAGTATTTGTTTTGTTTGTTGACCAAGTTCGACGACTGCCCTTAGACTTCCATTATAAGAGAGTTTGGAGTAAAAAAAGGTTTTCTATTCTTTTCTCACTACACAGGACCATGGACGGAATTCTTGTCTTATTTCGCTCATCCATACGCTACCGATGCAGTGTATAGGGATAAAGCTTAAAAAGTACTGGACTACTCCATTAAATGTCTTTAATTTGCTTGTATTGTGACTCTCTTTCACTCTGCCTTGCATTCAGGAGGGAGGCTGCAGTGTACCTGTCGCTGTCTACACAGAAGTGAAGAACTCGGTGGTAAATAATACACACATACTGATGAACTATTACTTAATGAGGATAAACAGAGTTAGAGCTTGAACTTGCACTCACTGAGAATAACCTCTTAGGTGCCAGGCGATAACAGAAACTGCTAGCTGTGTTTCAGTGCATTGACCTCGTTGTGTTTTTCAGCTCGAGTATGTGCACGCTTCTGGGGTAAAGCGACCTGTTTTCTGCTTGTAGCTCTATTTGACAGGTGCAGTTTACAGTCTGGATGGTGCCGACTGCTTGAAGGACACCATGCAAACCAACATCGAATTAGATAACACGGTAAGTGCACGTGCACTCGCACACATTCTGTTTTCTCTCTTCACCTCACGAGCTGCCGGTTCATAGGTCCTGGCAGTAGTAATATAAACTGTGTAAACATTTCAAAAAAAGACCATTCTGATAGATGATAAATGAACAGGTTTATTGAATACAGAGACACACGTCCTGCATAGAAGCCTTAAAAAATATAACAAATATGAAGTTGCTGCAAAAAAGCGAGTTGTAGCATGTGTATATGCCTCAAAAGATTTGTGGTTAGAGCAGTAGTACATTGGAGCTGATTTGTTGACTTCACTGCGACCGAGATGGAACATCTATAAATTTCCTTTTAGAATATTACAGATCTTGTAAAGTCCAAAAATAGGCTTACAAAGATCAATATCAATATGATATTACAATTTAATTTGTAATTGGATGGAACACTGGCACAATCAGGAAAAAGGATATTTTATGGTTGGCTATTTGTACTAATGGGAAAAAAAAATTATTGATTTCCTCCTCAATGATTTTGCATTGCTGGACAACTTGTCATAATCTGACTTTTATATGTAGGACATTTAATTGAAAAATGGCAATATTGCTTAAAAGATTTAGTGTCTGAATGAATATTAGATATTAATATAGCTAGAATTTTACACGGCCATATTTTTTATTTAATTAAAACATTTATAATCATTTTAACGATAGGCTATGAGTCCTTTTTGTACATCAAGAGCAAGTCCTTTTGAACACAAAGGCCAAAAAGTTCAGTCAGTGCGTGTTTAGGAAACTAAAAGTAAAGCAATGGATCAATGGATGATGTACGTGGATATTATGAAAAGGTAAGTTGTATTATAATAGTAAAAGAAGTGGTCATACCAGGGGGAAAAAAGTGCATTTAGAAACTAAATAGAAATCGAGTCATAAGCTCCATAGAAATGATTTGTGTCATTAAATCCAAATTATGAAAAAAAAAAGAGGAGTAAAATGACAGTAGACCAACAATTTCTTCCCAGTTAATCTGTATTTATTAAAGCTGGAAGGATATGTAGGATGTGCTTTTATAAATAAGAACGTGTTCTCCCCATGCGATCACTGGTTTCCTCCCAGTTTTCCAGCTTCCTCCCACCTCCCAAACTCATGCCAGTAGGGGGATTGGGTATGCTAAACTGCACTTAGGTATGAAGGAGTGTGTGAATGTGTGTGTGTGGTGCCCTGCAATGGACTAGTGTCCCATCCAGGGTGTTTTCCTGCCTCATGCTCAGCGTTCCTGGAATAGACACTGCAACCCTGATATGCATGTATGGATGTATGTATGGATGGATGGATGTATGGATGGATGGATAATCAATCTATCGATCACGAGATCTTTTAAAATGGTGAAGATTTTTAAAAAATCTTCGACATTTTGTCCAAGAGAATTCATCAGGTAGAAGTTCAAACGAGTGAAATATCTTCAGGATTATACCACAAGTCTAATGGTTGACTTGACTTACTACTTGACATTTCAGTCCATTTCATGTTTTGCTAACAAGCTGAAGCTTTACACAGCTTTTTTTTTTTTCAGGTGCACGCCAGCGCAGAAGAGCGCGCTCATGTCGGAGTCACGGCCAACAACATATCGCTGATGGCTCTGGATGCTGCAGAGAAGCTGGGTGTTGATCTTGCCAACCTGCTGCTCAGTAAAGGAGCCAAGGACATCCTTACCACGGCCAGACAGCTCAACGATGTCCGATAACAGCTCCTTTCAGCCGCCAGCCAACCCTGATCCACATGATAAACTTAACACTGCCAACATGAAAAATGCACACACACATTCAAAGTGAAGGTCAGGGGTGTAAACAGTGCTATTTAAATGGATGCAACAGAAGGAGTGTATGCCTCTGTTTACCAGTGTACATCATCACAACACACGTTTTCAACACTGAATGCACTGATGATTATATTTATCTTTATACTTTCAGAGTACAAGAACAAACCATGTACATGCTGATTTCTTGATTTCCATGGCAAATAACTTTAACTCAGGTGCACTCAGGAAAAAAAAAGGTTCTTTGGCAAGTTAAAGCTTCGTAAACAGGGTTTTTACATGTAACCTTTTTGAGTGTAGCTGGTGGTCAGTAGGTCTGAGTTCTCTTTAATAATATTCTATGCTGAAACCATGGTTATATAAACAAATCAGATTGAGTGAGGTTGTACCTTTTTATTATTTAGTCATGAAGCAGGTGGCAGCTTCATTTCTCCTCTTCTATGCTTCCACTCTTTTGCCTGAACCTATACTTTATATCCTCATTGCAGTAATACTTGGTGTCATTTAATTTTAGCACACTTGTGCCTTCCAGTACTCGCTGCTGCCCCTTAAGAGGCCTGGCACAGATTAAAGGTGCCCAGATTTTCAGTAGCCATCATTAATAGTGTGAAAGGAATAAATCCTTTAAATGTGAACAAATTTCCTGTTTACCAGCCAAGATCTCTGGGGTTCGACGTTTGCTTTTTTAAGTTTCACACCACAGCTGTAAGACTAACACAGCAACTACAGTTGTACATACATTTATAAATAAAGCAGAATGGATATGCAATTTAAAATTTAGATACTGAGGTTTCAAACTGCTGCCACTAATCCACCCACTTCATCCATTTTTATAGATAACGGTATGTCACAGAAGGTTGGGTGTGTTTGAGGTTAATATACATCATCATCATCTTATTATTATTAGTATTATTATTATTATTATATTGTGGGGACACGGTGGCTTAGTTGTTAGCACTGTTGCCTCACGCCTCCGGGGCTGGAGGTTTGAATCCCGCCTCCACCCTGTGTGCGTGGAGTTTGCATGTTCTCCCGGGGGTTTCCTCTGGGTACTCCAGTTTCCTCCCCAGTCCAAAGACAGGCACTGTAGGCTGAATGGCATTTCCAAATTGTCTGTCATGTGTGTGTGCAGTTTTGCCCTGCGTTGGACTGGCACCCTGGGTCCCCTGGGATTCCATCTATCCATCCATTCCTCCAGGATTGATGGACAGATGGAATAATATATTGTTCTGACCATCTACCAGCTGCCAAAACACAACCCAAGCTGATAGTCTGTCTTTGCCAGCCGGGAAGTTGTTTTCCAGCTAACTTATTACTTCACTAAATGAATCAATACATAACTGAGATTTTCAAATTTGCCTTACTGTTATGTTATTTTCTTAAGAGTAACTTGAGCATTAGTAATGGCAATTCACAAGTTGTTTCCTTTCTACCAGCCCTTAACAGCTAGCAAAGGTGGTTTTTCCCCCCAGCAGGGTTGTGTGTTAATTTCAGCATAGTTTGCATGTAAATCATATCTCTGCACACAGGGGTAATATAAAAAATAAACACAATTTGGACATGTCTTGGCTATTTAAGCTAAGTAGGAAATGCATAAATATGACTTTCCCGGATCTGGTCCTTCAATGCAGGGCTGAAATGTGTGCTCAGGAAGTAAAGTAAACATGGCTGTAATGTTCTCAGTAGAAAAGGTGCAGGCTGAGAGACTCACTGTTCAATACTGAATCATTTATGGGCTGGGTCTGATGCCAGGAAGCTGTTTCTAGTGCCCGAGACGTGCCTTAATGTCATAATACAATCTGTAAAATGCATAAACTACTGAAAATAAAGATTTATTTCTTCACCATTATTATACACACACTGGTGGAATTTTAATTACTCAGTAGCTGAAACTGAGCAACTGTTTCGATGCTAACTGTTAGCTTTAAATGAATGAGTCCTACTTCAGCAGTGTAAACACTGATTTAGAGCAGCTCTTCAGACTACAGTACATTATAACTCAGAATGAATCAAAAGTTGCCGTTAATATTTCACCAACAAAAGATAGCAGACATTAGCGTGTCAAGTTAGCGAAAAAACATTTATTCAGAATCGTAGAAAAGCACATTAACACACATGGAAACAGTATGGACAATGGAAGTTGCTCTTTTTAGGTAAATTGGGCGGCCCTTAAAAGGGCCTTTGGGTTTTCGATGTTAATCAGTACGAGTCCTGGTCATTGTTCAGTATTCTTGGGACTGAGAGGAGCTTTTCTTTCCCGCCTTGCCGGAACTCGGTGCGGCCTGCCCGGTCTTCTTGGGCAGCAGCACGGCCTGGATGTTGGGTAACACACCACCCTGAGCGATGGTCACTCCGCCCAGCAGTTTGTTCAACTCTTCGTCGTTGCGAACAGCGAGCTGAAGATGCCGAGGAATGATGCGGGTCTTCTTGTTGTCCCGGGCTGCGTTACCCGCCAACTCCAGGATCTCAGCGGTCAGATACTCGAGCACGGCGGCCAGGTACACAGGAGCCCCAGCACCGACCCGCTCAGCGTAGTTTCCTTTCCGCAGCAGGCGATGCACACGGCCGACGGGGAACTGGAGACCAGCACGGGAGCTGCGAGTCTTAGCCTTAGCGCGGGCTTTTCCTCCAGTTTTGCCTCTTCCAGACATGTTCGTTGACGTCTTCTTCTTCTTCTTCTTCTTCTTCTGCTTCAACCAGCTAAAGAAAAATCGATGTGTGCTTCACTGTTTGTTGCTGCAGTATTTAAGGACAGGCCGAACGCAGCCACCTCTACCCGCCCCCAAATTTTCATTGGTCACGCCACATGAACAAAGGTTCCCATTTGTTGTCGTGGCGAATGCGGCACAGGATCTGAATTCTGATTGGTTTAAAACTGCTGTGCATAAACAGCGCAAAACGAGACACCAATCACAGCCCTGCTGATTCATGCTGCAAGCTCATTGGGTGGCTGTGTCTGTCTGCGCTACCATTGGCTCTTGTTTCTGTCCATCATGTTTAGGCGGAAAATTCAAACCAATTAAACGCACTCCCTCTGAATTTTAAGTGACTGAATTTTGGCGGAAAGTGAACACAGGAATCAAAAGAAAAAAGAAAAAAAAAGATATAGCATTATATATTAAAAAGCATTAAATTAGCCTTAAAGATGTTAAATCTGTAATTGGTAAGGGATTTAAAGGTCTTATGGTACACGCGCATGAAAAAATAAACCCAGAGGGAAGCCAACAAATCTATCTTTATTGGTTTCTTGCAAAATTCTTAACAATCTTTTCAATCAAATGTCCTAATCTAACCTTAAACCTTATCACACAGAGTATCCTCTTAGTGATGCTCAAAATCTTCTGCAACAAAATTATCGTCTGAGGAAATACAGGCTTTTTCCACTGTAGTATCACATTTTTGCATTTACTGGCCCTGGCATTCAGTAATATTATTTTTCTAGGAGTAAAATGAATTGTTGCAGTTGACTATAAGCACAGTCACGGTTAAGAAAAAAAAAAAAAAAAGCCAAAAAGAATGCACTTTCAAAAAATAATTTATTCAGAATAAATTAAACATTGAAATTGCCACACTGGTAATATAAAGCTCCAACTATCTGAGGGGACTTTTGCCTCTTCACTGTTGTGAAAAAAAAAAACATTCTGGGCCTCTAATGTTAGTGTTAGTGTGAGGTTTCTATTCACACTTTTAGCAGAGAAGAGACTAGAAAAGAAACCACACATCCTGGCATTGTATGATTAATTTTAAACATGACTGACTATATGATTTTTAATCCTATGAGAAAGCTTCCTTTAATCCTATGAGGAAGTCGTGCAATGGAATGCGTGGATCTGAAGTCAAAAAGCATTGAGAAAGGGTAAAAAGAGGACAAGATCTACTTCACTCTACTAAGTGGGACAAATCATTTGTACAGTTAAATCTTTTTTTTTTTTTTTTTTTTTAAATCTATGTATTCTGGGGTGAGTAAGGAATTAAACTGTCACTGTAAAGCCTGCCGTTTGAGGTGCGAAGCTAATTTAAATGACAATTGGGAAATGGCCTTCTCCTCCACAACTGAAACACTATGTACACATTAAAGCATTCTCATTTAAACAACACTATTTACATGTATTTAGGCCAGGTTCTCTAATCTATCCATGCTGGGAAAGGGGGGGTTATTGCAGGTAAGAGGGAGGGGAAAAAAAGTCCATTTAAGTTTGGAGCAAACTGTCTGGGAGTGGTGTTGAAAAGATGGAAAATTATATGCGCAAACCGTTAACAATGTCCCCTGAGGTTTTTTTTTTTTTTTTCATATGCATGAACCCTGAAATATTTTTCAACTTAATGTAAATGTAATTAAATATAATTTAAGAATAACATAGATCACTTTACTTAGTTTATCTCCATCACCTGTGTCCTAACATACAAGCAAAATTCCCCTCAAACATAACTGAGATATTTTTTCTTTTGTTCACAAATAAATATTATAAAAGAAGACTCTGCCACAATGAAAGGCAAATAAGTACCACTATTTGAAAAACAGAGCTTAATATTTGATCTAAATTTCCATTAACTACTGCAAAACAATCTAAGCACACAGTACAAGCTGCACCATATGTAATATATGAGAAACTCCCAGTCTGGTAAGGAGTAATAATTTAGTGTCATGATCGAAACACACGAAACACAAAGTGATAAAACATGACGAAACGCTCACCGGCGCTGTAAACAATCTGATAAAGTTCCAAAGTGCAGCCGATGGAAATTAAAATAAATAATAAAACACATAGCAACGTAAAGTGGGAGGCTTTGATGAGGATTGGTTCATATCACCCCCTTGTGCTGAACATATGAAACAGCATTTCACTCTCCTACTGTTGTTCTTCCTTATTATCCAGAAAAGCAGCCATTTGAAGTATTTTATTAAATAAACAGTTTAGGCAATCAAAAGTCTCTCAGAAGCTCACAAACCCTTTGTTTTCCCCATATCTGAGATTTCAGACACAAACGTCTGCCTGAGCCATCCGTCCTCATCGTTTGCATGGCCCCTAACAATGACGGAGTCTCACAAAAGGCTTTGAAAAGCGAACACCACAAATCACAAACTTATTTTCGTTTACACAACTCTTTCAAATGTCTTTTGACTGGCGCCTGCACCATGTCTTTCCCCTTTTCTCTGTTCGTGATTCAGTTGTCGAGAGCGCTGGCTCCGCCGTTTGTAGAACTGCTTTTGCCCTTGCTTTTAGATGAGCGGAAGGAGAAGCGTTTGATGAGGCGGCGGGAGAAGCTTCCAGATTTCTTGCGACCGCTGGAGGAGCAGGAAGCCGTGGACGGGTCGTTGTCCAGGTTGGTGACGTCCTCGTGGGACTGGCTGAAGCTCGAGTTCTTCTGTCTGTGTTTCCTGCGGAACAAGAGCTTTGTGCCACTCCGGAGGAAGCCCACTGCCCAGTGACACACAATCAAAGTCAGAAAAACAGCATCGTTATATTTATACTGTATATATGGTATATATGTATATATATCCTTAAGACAGTGGTTCTCAAAGTGGGGTCAGGGGACCCCCAGGGGTCCATGAAGCTTAGCCAGGGAGTCTGAGACTTTTTTTTTATTATTATTATTTAAATCTCAACCATTTTTGGTGTTTTTATATTTATTACTGAGTTCTTCTAGTTATATTCCCTTTAACTGGTCACTTGTAATGAATCACTTTAATCCAAACCTCAAAAATAAGGAGGCCAATAAATAAGGTCTACTTAGCCCTAATGTTGGAAAAGTCTGGAATAAAAACATCTACCACTTAAATAAATAGACAAAATATATTTTACACATTTAAATAAACATTCATGAATAAACAATATCAAATGTTGTCCATGAATAAAAAGCAGTGGAATTTATTTTACAGTTAAAAGGGTCCATGGCTGGAAAAAGTTTGAGAACTTCTGTCTTAAGAGAGATCAGATATTCCAGATGAAAAGAGGATGTTGGAAATTAAAAGGATTTTTATATACATACAGTGTACATAAAACCCAATTTTCAAGATGCGATGTGCCCAAAAGCTGTTCGTTTATAGAATTATACTGCATAAATATTTATAAATAATTCCACTTTTCCTTTTTAAGTTGTTTTATGAAAGGTTTACATTACAAAATACTTATTAAAGGGAAAATAATGGTCTAAAGTGCAAAACTGTACATATTACAATAATTAAAAATAAACCTAAAGAGTCACAATTAAACTACATATTAAAGCTAGATATTAGATAATATTATTTATCTACATCTAAACATAAATTATTCATTTTTGATCTAAAATTTGTAATCTAAATGTTAACATTTAAGTGTCGTTTTTCAAGTGTACATTTTTAATGATTTCCCCTTTATTCTTTGACTTGTATATAAAACTTTTTATTGGGTACATCTACCTCTATTTTTGTGTTTTTGGACAAAAAAAAAAAACAAGCGATGTGCCCCTAATAATCAGTGTATTTACTGTATTCTGTAATGTGCTCCTATCAGAGCTTACCTTTATGATCTTTGAGGCTGCGTGTCTCGAGTGCTCCAGTAGAGCCCGTCTCTGACTCCACGTCGTCCACAGACGGCCGCTCAGACGCGTCGGATGGTGTGGTCTCGTCTGCGTCCTGGTGCGCAGCAGCTCCGTGGTGGTTGGGGGCCCCTGAGGGAGAACTGTCCCCCTGCAAGGCAGCGTCCATGTCTGCAGCATAGCCCACCGACAGCGCAGAGTTGTCTTCTGTAATGGGAATCTGGAGAGTGGAGGGAAAATCAATGTGACAAATCTTTTTGTTTACCCCAGTTGTAGTGATTCAGCCACGGCATGTTTAGTGTCTGATGTCTGTGTCTTCAGTTTTACACTGGAGCTACGAGATTAATGTAGCTAACAAGCAGTGGAAGTCCATTTCACCCAAAGTCTTTATATATTTTTGCTTCAATCAACCGTAAGATACATAATCTCGATTTTAAACAAGCTATTTTGGGAAATAATGGATGTGTCAGTATTTGCAAATTGCATTCAATGTGAAAGTAATAAACCTGGAAGCAGATATTTACCAAAAAAAAAAGAAAAAAGGTAGACTTCCATTTCTAGATGTAAATATCAGCAAATGAAAGCTGAAATTCTGATCTATCGTCTCATATTCATCTTTTGAGCGCAAACCTAAATGTCTTCAGTGTATAGCAAAAACAAACAAAAAAAATGGCCGTTCCAATACTTTTGGAGGGGACTATGGTTATTGGTTGTGTGCAAAAACAAAAGAATTTACATAAATGTGCGAAGAGATTTGTGATTTTCACATCAGCTAAGCTGTGTGAGTGCAACTGTGTCAGTGACCTTTGAGTGGCCTTTGCCATGATGAGGTTTTGCATGTCTTGTTCTTTAATTCCTCTCACACACTCATTAGATGTTGCTTATCTCTGTCTTTACTACTTATTGTACATGACTCACAATATCACCATTATCCTCGCTATTTTTGAAACACAACGCAAAATGTCAGGGAGCCTGTGAAATGTAGAGACTCGTCTCCAATCTAGAGTTGTCAATCCAAAAACTGGCCAATTGAGGAGCTGGGATTTCAGTGTCATGTACTGATCAAGCACTTACCTCCCCATGATTTAGCCTAAATGCATTACGATGTAATACTGGGGCTAAGATACAGTACATTAGCTCACAGATGCTACAAAGTGCCATTGATTTTCGTTGTTTAAACTGGAGAGTAACTGGATAAGTACCTTAATAAGAGAGCTATGATTGAATTTAAAAAAAAAAAAAAACGGCTCTGCCATATGGTTATGTCAGTGATGTTTTCAGTCATAACTGTATTTTTGAAGTTTGGTAACATATGGAAATATGGCACACTGGCCTACACAATGTCCTACTTGAGAAAAATTGCTAAAAGTAATCAAACTAATGAGTGGGGAAAAGGTCCAAGATAGGAGAATTATGACAGCACAAGCTAGGACAATCTTTTTATATCATCATCATCATCCTATGACATCATCTGACCTTTGACACGCCGGAGATGATGAGGGTGCTGCGTTTAGTGGGCGTTTTCTTCACCGCCTTATTGGCCGACTCGGTCAGCTGCCGGATTGCTGTCTCTGCTACAGGATCCAGCCCATTTGAGATGGGGCTTTCTGCAGAGATACAGATAGCGCGTGCACACGAAAAATGGACAGCTTGTACTGAACCATTATCAGATTATTGTTTATTTCATAAATTACTATTAGACTGCAGTGCTTTATAAGCCTTAATAAGCAAAGCTTAATGGAGAACTGACTGCTGGCCGTGGGGCTGATGCTGGCTCGGCTCTGGAAGCTCTCTGTCAGCACTGTCGGTCTTTTCTCCGTAACCTCCACCTTAGACGGAGACTTGGAGGGAGAATCTCCTACTCGCATACGCAGGCAGACAAAAGACATGAAGGGAAATAATAAGTAAGGAATAAAATCACAAAGGGCTGTGCTGTTATAGGAAAATAATCAATAACGGGTGGTGTGAGGTGGCCCAACACAAAGCGGAGTCACCCCAATGTTGATTATTTTCCAATAACAGCATGTCTTGTAGTCTTTTATTTCTCTTATTTACTTTGTTAAGTCCCTGTGTATAACCTGTTACTATAGAAACAATAACGTACTAGAAGGAGCGCGTTAATATTAACCTTAATCGTCCCTTGCAGCTGGAACCACCTGTGCTGTTATAAGAAAATAACGCACACCTACCGACCAATCAGATTTGAGGATTCATCCGTGCTGTAGTATAAAGAAAATTAATCAAAACCTTCTGACCAATCAGATTCAAGAACAGAGCTGTGGCATAGCAGGATTAAGGATCTAACAAATGCTGAAATTTTACTATTTATCAACTTTTTTTTTTTTTGTTTTAAAACAGCATATCTTTTCAACATTATCAACTGCTGATCAAATGTTAACCCTACGATTTCTTTCAGCTGCACTTTGCGTTGCCTGCCTACAAGTCATTCCACACTGGCTTGATTAGGTATTACTATAATGTTTGTAATCTCGTTAAAGCCTCTGATGAAGCTACCTAGTTTGCGTTCCAGCTTTGGCCGTGACTGGATGGTGGTGACCGTAGTGACGATAGTGCCGTCAGGCATGATCGTACGGTCCACGTCCACTTTTTTGGACGGCGTGAGCGAGGAGCGGAGTGGGGTGGCATTATGGCATCCACGCACGTCATTCAGCTCCACGTACATGAGCTGTGAGGAAAGACACACAAAATCAGGGCACAAGATGCAACAAAACACTGACGGAAAATGAACAAAGTGTGTGTGGCTCTGAATCAGAGACAAGAGGTATACTCATATAATAACACGTTTCTGTTAAATAATTTTGGACCAGTAGTTTATCAGAACTCTAGTAGGGAGACTACGAATGATACATAGTGCGTAAAAAGCCTATTTTAACACCACGAAGATCATTTCAACATGCTTCTTACCTCCAACGTGACCGTAGCCGTCGGTGTCAGACCGTGACCTGGTGTGATGGAAAGCTTTTGCTGTCCACTGGGACTCCTCTTAGGGATATCCAGGGATAAGCACGCGTGGCCTGGCAAGAATTCTATCAAATGCGACATTATTAAAAAAAACACGTTATTGTTTGCAAATAGAAAGGGTAGCCATCTTGACTCCAAATAAAATAGTGTCTAACATTTATATGATGGGTTTGAACTGTGCCAATGTGTTTCCATTTTAGTGAAAAACGTTCAGATTTGGTTATTTGTTAATGAGGCCTGACTTACGTTCTCCTTTGCTATTGCGCTCCACTAGTCTAACTTTGAGTTCTTTGGTTTCTGGCTGCAAATCCCTACAGAAGAAAAAAATAAAAAGTGATAAGATCCTGGGTCATGTCTTCACGCAATTACACACAAAATAGTTAAAAATGTAAATAAAACAGTAAAAAAAACAAATACAAAAAACATCCAGTGGCCAATTGCATAGTTGCAAAAACTTGCAAAAGGGTTAAATCTTTATAGAATTTATATCATTTGTGCCTCAGCATTTGATTTGGTAATTCTCAAGAGCAAGTAATAGTCATGCCTTCGCAGTATGATGCGCTATGCTGAATCTGCAGAATTACAATAATTCACAGCAGGAGAGTGTGAACGTCCTGTTAATAGTGCTGATTTAAGTGAGCTAACGGCACATCGCCTGTCCACCCAGCGACTTCACACATCCAATGCACCATGGGAGGACCGAGGATTCACTGCTGAGCTCACACTTTTAAGAATAAAAGAAAGAACAGGTAAGGCCCCTCGATTTAAATGAAGCTTGTTTCATTTCAAAAGTATGTATATTTCCAAAAATAAAACCTGTACATTGCCTACTGTATCGGTGCCATCTCTACTTTTTATACAAACAGTGTTTTATAATTTGCACTGTGTATTCATATATGTCTCTCTACACATCATACGGAGAAGTAAAGCTCCATGTATGTGTGTCACATTGTTTTAAAGCCAGACAGAAGCCACTGCAAATGAAAAGACAGCTGTCTTACATGGAGCTTTACTTCTCCGTATGATGTGTAGAGAGACATATATGAATACACAGTGCAAATTATAAAACACTGTTTGTATAAAAAGTAGAGATGGCACCGATATGACACCCAGGATCTGTATCAGGTGTCAATATCAGGAAAAAATGAATGAATTTGATGTGATCCTGAAACATATGGAAAAGACTGGAACCGGGTTCGGAAAAGATTATTTTGGAACCGTAAATGTTTACATACAAAGGGGCTTGATTGTATTTTTTGTTAGGATTGATTTTTATTATACGTATACTTATATATTATTTTATTATATACGTATTATATGTATACATATATTTTATTATATTTGCAAAGTGATTTCTGTGTGAAAGCTGCGGTTTTGTCCACATCGTGTTATTATTTCCTGTAACTTTTTTATACTTTCACTGTTGATTATTCTCCAGTAACAGCATGGCCCTTACATGGCTGATTTGTTAAGCTATGTTTGTTTAACCCAAACCAAACAAGCTATTAGCAATATGCAGTCTCACACAATTGAGCCATCACTCATAGTTCAAGGTTTGTTCATTTCCTCCACCATTACTTTATGTTGTTCGATGCGGTGAAAAGTATGTCGTTTCAACTAAAGGAACCCGAACACACAGATAGCCAAGATTCTTATTCACCAGATGTTGTTATTTCTTTCTTTTTGAAGACAACTGCTCACACAAAAGCAAGCGCACTCACAGTGTAAGGTCCTCCCCCCAGTCCAGCGTGGCTCTGGGGCTGGAGGAAGGTGTGAGGAAGCGGGTTCTCTTCTCCAGCACTGGGATGTCCAGGCTCAGCACGCAGCACAGCTCCCCAACATGAGCCTGCGACCCTGAGTGCACACATCATCATTACTCTCTCAAACCCCCAGCTTTTAGTTTTTTTTTTCCCTTTTAGCTGTGTTAAAAGGAAAAACATGGATTTGTTTGGAGTAAACGCATGTTTTGATTTGTTTTCCCGAACAAACTGTTCGGAAATTTGGATTATTTATTTGTGGATCTCTTTTGTTTTTTTGTGAGATTTGAAAATGATAAAAAACACTGGACTATGGAAAATGAAGAGCAATGTGTCCACGTGAACATTGGTGTGAAAAAAGTGGTACCTTTCTTGATCCTGGAGACTTTGAGCTGGCGTACCAGAAGGCGTTTGATAGCATTGCTCTGCTGCGGAGAGTTTTGACTCCCTTCTTCTTTTTCTCTCGGAAACTGTGAAAGAGGACAAAGCTTACTGTTATCAATAAATTACTGTAAATGATTGCAATCCTCTTGTCTTTTAAATGAAATAAACAGCCACAACTCTTTTAATATCATATTTGACACATGAGATATGCCTGTTCAAAAACACATTAACCTATGAGACAAACATAGAAGTGAACCACAAACAGGATGCAAATGGTGTGTGTGTGTGTGTGTGTGCTCTTACAGCAGGACTGGAGACACATGCCCTCAGGTTGAGGATCATTGCAGGCTGCGTGGCGTACAGTGTATCCTCCACCAGCTTTGCTATCATATCCACGTCCACCACATCTGAGTCCTTTACACAGTTCCAGACCACACTGATCAGTATTAATACACAATTCACGTATCACAGCTCTAGAGAAACTACAACATGGCTGCATACTTCAAAGGAAAAAGACACTTTGATGCAAAAAGATGTCTTTTGACCCACAGACATGATGCTTTCAGATTATACCTTGTGGTTTGAGCACTACCCAGCAGCACTACTAACCATGACTGGTCTGGAATTGGTTCAAATATCACATATTACTTGCAGCGCTGTCTGGAGCAGCAGTTTGAGTCCCAGTTTTAATGGGGATAAAATTTTTTTTTAAAAAAACCCTCAATCACACCACCACCTTCTTATCCTTTGTACACTGCAAAATAAACCAACACTACAGTGAACATATCTCTACTGCATCTGTGTAGAGAAGTTGTGCAGTTTGCCCTGTTTATAGGGTTGCCAGATCAGTGTTACAATAGCAGCCCAAAAAACAAGCCCAAAACTCAAAATATGCCACTTCCAAACACTATAAACTGTATTTAACAGCATAACCACTAACAAACAAACGTAAAAGTAATGTCATACTGTACATTTGAGCAAAATAGTATTACAAATACACAGTTTGCATAAATATATATATATTTTTTACCCAGTTCCCAATAAGCATTATATTATTATCATAAATTAAGCCTTCCATTATAAATAAAGAACAGCTATGAGAATAAGACGAGTCATTCACAGCTTCATGACATCACACATTTGAAATTCGAGAGGCAGATTATCACGACTTTCAACCAGTGTAAAAAAAAAACATCATACCTGTAAAATTATTGTGTGGCATAACCTCATACCTGGCAACACTACAATGTCATTAAGTCATAGTGTACCAACAGCAAGTTTGCTGGTGGCTTGCGTCCCATTTTGTCAATCCATTATTTGAAGTTTAAGTATAAAGAAAAACAGATAATCGCTGATCTGGTGACGAGATTATAAGGATGGGGGCCGGAGTGCTTTGCAGTTTCTCTGTAACAAGACAAGCTGCATTTTTTTCTGTCTTATGAAACTCAAAAGAAAGTCAGGCAACACCTATTTATAGCTGTTATAATGTAAGTGATAAGGGGAACTAACTTGTTTCCCTATCATTCAATATAACTATATCATTAAATGTAACTATAAACATATCACAAGTATGCCTTGTCAATCTTTAATAAATATAGCTGATTATTTTATTATAAAATTGAAAACAGGATTATTCTCCTATTACAGCATGCCTCGCCATGTTATGAAGTTGACTGGGTTTAGCATTCAGCGCCCCCTTGTGGTACACAGTGTGTATCTTTTTCATGAATCCGTTTTGAGCATAGCAACGACTCCAATGTTCAGAGGAGGTCTGCAATCATTTTGCTCTTCCATTGTTTGGTGGTGTTTTTAATTCTAGTGCTAAGGGGCTGGGGAAAGTGAGCTGCTCGGTCAACTAGCTAGGATTTCTACACTAAGGGGAATAAAAGTCATTATAAGGTAAGTTGTAATGCCAATACTTTAAGGAATCTGAACACAGACTACAGACTGTGTGTAAATAAATCACAAGCTGCTGTGTGGTTCAAGTGAACCTTCCCTCACCTCTCTCTGAACTCTCTGTCGTGGTGTCAGGGTTAAAGAGAGCAGGGGCTGCTGGGAAAACATCCAGGACACCAGGAGACCTTCTTCCTCCACCTCCTCCAAGCAGACCTGCAACTGCAACAGTCCCCAGACTCATCAGCTTTTACAACAGCATTTAGAATGAACGTTTTTGCTTAAACATCCCAGTGCCACGTTATTCCTGGCCAGAAATCTAATGACAGAACTAGGTGAAAAAGCAGTAACTAAACACAACTTCCAAAATATGAAGAGCTATTTATATGCATTAATATAGGCTATGGAAAATAAGCAAGTACTTGAATCCCTCGGAGGAACGACGTTATGTAGCAAAAGTCTTCCTCCTTCTCTGACAATGTCTCTGCTGATGAAGCATATTGTGTTTCCACCCTCAGGCACACAGGCCCTGGCTAACATTTCAGCTTTGAGCTGTGGTGCTCTCTCTCATCTCATGTAGAGATGTTATTTGAGTCTGTCTAGCAACTTCGTTTTCACTCGGTAAAGTGTTTAAATGCGAGGTGACTGCATGATGTGTTAGCGTGAGAGTTATACAACAGTTTTTCTGCTGTAGTGTACTGTATTTCACTCATTTTTTTTGGAGGAAAGCAGCTAATGCATGCTCAAAAAGTGGCTAGGAGTGGCCAGATGATGTCATAGACTAATTGACATATTCATTCAATTGTCATGATCATTTGCATATGTGTTACATGATGTATAAAATAATAGATTATAACATTTCCTATAGAAGAAGTCATCTTTGGTCATGGCAAAAAACTATGTACTTACAAAACCGTGGTGATCAGTGACTGGTCATTGGGAATATTGGTGATTGGTCATTGGGAACCATGGTGATCAATGATTGGTCATTGGGAATATTGGTGATTGGTCATTGGGAACCATGGTGATCAATGATTGGTCATTGGGGACCATGGTGATCAGTGACTGGTCATTGTGATAATTGATTGGTTGTTGGGAACAATGGTGATCATTGATCGGTCATTAGAAAATAATGGTGAACTGTTAATTGGTCATTGGGAATAATGGTGATCAGTGGTTGGTTGCTGAAAAAATTGGTGATCAGTGATTGGTCATTGGGGACCATGTTGATCAGTGACTGGTCATTGGGAATATTGGTGATTGGTCATTGGGAACCATGGTGATCAGTGATTGGTCATTGGGAACACAGGCTCAAGCAAGCAGACTCTCCACAAGCATCTTACATGGTACCAAACATGTTCTCTCAACCTGTATAGCCAGCAGCTGTGAACTGGTGATCCATATCAAGTTGCTAGTGTCTGCTTATGAAGTCACTACATTTTGGTCATTAAAAAAAAATAAGGCACTAAAGGGATCTACACCAAATTCTGTGATCATTTCACAAAGTCAGCAACACTGGTTCAAGATAATGAATAAGCCTAGTAAAACAGTTAATAATAATCCCAACAGCCAGACCACACCTTCAGTTCACATGCTCATTACAGCAAGTAGCGTGATTCAACAGAGTAGCACAAGCGACAGCACTGAGGTGCTTTGCACCACCCAGACATATAGGAACCGACTGGAGCATGTTTTGTTTCAACACATCAAATATAATGTTTTCTGTGGGACAGTCAGTATGGAGTTTTCTTTCTCTGGTTGTTGAGTGAAATAAATAAATAAATTAAAAAAAAAAAAAAAAAAAAAGAACAACACTGGTGACAGTTATATGAACAGCTTACTGGACCTGCTTGTCTGTTGAGCAACTGTGAATGAAACACTAGTAGCTTGGACACCAATCTGCTTGTCCCGGACACACTGATTTTTCCAACCCTGATCTACCACAGGCAATAGTTTTATCGCAAAGGACACAAAGCATAAAACCACCATAATAAAACCACTGATCATGTTGCAGCGTCCTCATATCGTATCTCCATGAATAGAACTTCTACACAAAGTAGAGATCCACAAACCCAAAGCCCATAAAGAAAAGGTGTGACTGACGTTAGTAAAACTCGTTTAATGAACAAACGGAACAATTCCGGACACTGAGCACCGTCCTTACGAGTTGCCACGGTATGTTTATTCCAGAAGTGCATTATGTGTCCTGAGAATACGTCATAAAATATGTTTCCTATCAATTACAATTACAATCAGTAATAGCTGTCATTATTTCTCTGCTTGTCTCACCCTGTTATTGTAAAGGATAGCTCACAGAAACAATATCATCTCCTGCTACTCCATGAACCACTGTCCCAGCAGTCACATTAAGGTTTCATTAAATTATTAAGATGGCAAAAGGAGAGCAGTGTAAACTGACACTGAAGGCACACCTCCAACAAGCAACACCGCAGCTCTCCTAAAGCTTCACATGAACCAACAGATAGATCAGATTTTTATAGCATATCTTATTTCATCTTATGTTTGTGCCTTTCCATGCGATCTAAACTGCAATTCAATGCTACAAAAGCCACTTGGAGAGGCAAACAACAAGTGTACAAGTGTCAAAAAGAAAATGGCAGGTGGGGAGTACAGCAAAACATAGCCTTATAGCTTAATGGCAGTATTCATGTTCTTGAAGCTAATATATGGCTAATCATATTACATTTGGGATGGATGATCTGATAATATGATATTGATGTCACAATAAAAAAAAAAAAATCACATCACAAGAAGGTTTTCTTGGTTAATGCAGATATTGTCAGTGCTTTTAAACCTACTCGCAGTAACAAACAGCTGATTTGATGTCAAAATCTATTTTTATAAAGTTTAATCTTCTCCCTTTTCTTCAAAACTATAGTGCACGAGCGTCATGTTATTACATCAGTTAACGTTGAGGTCTCACAGCTCCAGGGTCCCCGGTTTGACCCTGAACTTGGATTACTGTCTGTGTGGACTTTCACATACTCTCCCCGTGTCCATGTAGGTTACGCCTCTGGGCTCTCCGGTTTCCTCACCTCCCAAAAATGCACACAGGTGGACGGGCTATAATAAATTAACCCCGTGTGTGAACGTGTGTGCATGGAGCCCTGAGATGGACTGGCCTGTGTATTCCCACCATGTACCCAGTGTTCCCGGGATAGGGTCCCGGGATACCACGACCCTCACCAGGATAGCGGGGTTACTGAAGATAAACAAAATGACTCTTCAAGTTGTGCTCACGATGTGTTCTCTACAGAGATTCTCTACAGAGACCCTCCTGGTGATGTCTGTACAGTTTGACGTTTCCCTTATTCCCAACAAACCTGCTCCAACTGATCAGCTAATTATCAGTTGCCATGAATCAGGTGTTTTAGAGGCGAGAAAATGTTCAAACTGTGCAGAGCAGTGGGTGGCCAGGACTGAGAATCGAGAAACCCTGATGATGAGAACACAGCAATACACATGTAGGCAAAGTCCTGAAAGCAGTTTCGCTTCATTTGTAGTTTTTACCTGGGCCTGCATGGGCTCCATGGAAACCTGGTATGTGTCCATGGAGACGGCTGCCGGTGACTGCTGAGTGACCATCACAGGGAACATTACCGTGTCAACCGAACATTTGCACTGCAGAACCTTGAAGAGGAAAAATCCAAGAAAGTCAAGTCTATGTTGCATAATGACATTATAGTCATTACATAGTAAATGCAGTAGCTTGCATAAGTATTCACTCCCCTTTAATATTTCAACATTTTGTAGTGTTATAGGCTGGACCTGAAATGGACATCACTTGGATTATACAGTATGACTCTACACAAAACAGATCATAACACCGATGCTCAAATAAAAATAAGTATTTGCCCCAGTATTTAACTAGTTCTGGTGGAACCAGTTGCCATGAGAAATCACATAATAAACTGAATGGACTTCATACCTAGAGAACACAGAGAACATAAAGAACATATCTAGACAGACAGCATCTTGACATGTCCAGGACAAAGTCCCGGAAATGTTGAGTTATTAAAAAAAAAACATCCCAAACTTGGAGTGGAGTGCCATCCACTAATATCAGTGGCCTGGTAAGGAGGAAATTATTCAGAGACGCTACCATGAAGCCAGGGGTAATGCTCAACGTGATGCTGCCACCACCATGCTTCATTGCGAGGATGGTGTTCTCAGGGTGATGAGCAGTGCTGGGTTTCCTCCAAAGATAACGCTTTATGCCAAGGCCAAGAAGTTCAATTTTGGTCTCATCAGACCAGAGAATGTTTGCTGGATCTTTAATATGCCCTTTGGCAAACTAGGACTTCGTAAAGCTTTGCGAAGGTCTGGGCTATGGCTGTCCTGGGAACAGCTTCTGCCATCTGAGCTATGGACCTCTCCCAGCCACTTACTTTTGGTGGATGGCCTCCTCTAGGCAGAAGCACAGTTTTGCCATGTTCTTTCCATTTTCCAATGGATTTGATGGTGCTCTACAGGCTTTTTGGTAATTTATTTAAAGCAAACCCCAACTGATACGTTTCTAGAACTTTATCCTGACCTTGTTTTGATGGCTCTTTAGTTCTCATGATGCTGTTTGTTTAGGTATGTTTACTCTGGGCCTGCAAGGAACAAGCGTGTTTTTATACTGAGATTGTGTGACACTTTAATCACGCAGAATTACCATTCAAATAATTATGTGCCTTCTGATGCCAACTGGTTGCAACAGAACTAATTTAAGTGTTTCACAGCAATGGTGTGAATGCTTATACAAATCACACTTTCCATTTTATTTATTTGTAAATAATATGCAACGTATTTTGATTTTCCCCCTATGTCAGTATTAGGGGCTATTCTGTGTAGATTCATTATATACACATGCAAGCCAGTGTAATAATAAACTGCAGTTACAGACTCTCAGATTCTACATATACTCTCGGACATGTCATGATGCAACTCTAGACTCCAGTGCTGAAATTACATGATGGCAATTGCCATGTTCAAGTAATAATATAAACAGTAAACTGAATGTGCAAAATATACTGTAAAACACTGATCTGAAGCACAGTGGTGCTAAACACGAAACGTGTAACACATTACAAGGCATACAGGATAGTAAAACAAGCTAACATTTCATCAAAAATACTTATGCTGTGATCATGTCAGCAGTAAGATGTTGACGGAAGAATAGATATCTAGTGTTTTGTAATAAGACAACAACAGAAATGTTTACGTTGATGATCTGAAATAGAATCCTGTCAACAGAACTGTCGGCTTTTACCTCCATCCTACAACAAAAGGACAAACTGGAACAACTTTAGTTTTAGGTGAAGTACATGCTGTACTATATTACAAGCCTAAATCACAGGTTCATATTAATGCGATTGTTCTAATACATTGTCGTTTCTATAGTTATGAGTTCATTCCCAGAGTCTTGCATGGCTGACGCACAACGTAATCTAAGCTCGCTAATAAACTTATTAAAAATGTTTAGCATTTATCAAGGCTGTAGAATGGTAATGGTTCGATATGGTAATGTTTTTTCCTTACTTGACCTGACTAAAAATATGAACCCACATCTCCCTTCCATTATGTTTTAAAAGCATCTGCTCAGTATAAAGCTCTATCCTGCTAAATCAGCGTAGCAACCCTTGATGTTTCGTTGGAGTATGCCGTTTACTGCTGCAGTCATCACTTGTTCCGCATTACTGCCGACATGTGAACGCGGCACGACTGCCATAAAAAAAAAAAAAAAAGAGAGAGAGATTGCTGCCTCACCATGCTGTGTGCTGACTGGTCTGTGCAGGCCACATGCTCGATGGACGCGGACACAGGGAGCTGAAGGCTATCGTCGAAGGTGATCTGAATTGAGCTCTAGGATGACGAGAGACAGAAAGAGACGGAAAGCATGTGACAGTGAGTTTATGAGCAGGAAAGGAGTTTGCACTGCTGTAGAGCTGTGAACGCAGTCTTCCCAGCGTGTTTTATTATCAGCAGCTGGGCATGAGGTATATCAAATATTAACAAACAACTCGTTTCGTTTTGTATCATAATAAGGTTACTACGGAGGAGCAATTCATATTTCTTTATATATATATATATATATATATAT
>CM075029.1:7852999-7905944 GCA_037576675.1 Pangasius sanitwongsei | reverse complement strand
AAAAGCAGAAGTTTTAATACCAAGTGGCAAACTGGGCGCGAATGGCTCGTCTATGACTCCACAAATCAGATAATGTAGCCTATTGTGAGGAGTAGAAGGGCTAGTAGAAGTTCTGAATGGCCGGTAACTTAAAAATTTAGTAGCCACATTGGCTGGTGAGTGAAAAACCCTGGTAAGGACCATGCGGTGATTTATAAGTTGTGTCATATATGGTATAAAATCTTTCTTCCTACAAAGCAAGGCCATCTTTTCATCCCCAAAATACCTTAGCGTTCAAAATTTCTAAGTTGCACCAGGAAGATATCTTTCTTGTCTGTCAATAAATAGTAGTGTCTCAGGTCTCACAGACGGTAGCTGTAACCTTCTCATATTTTTGGTCCTGATGAATGGAGGTGATACGCCCATGCTTAGTCACCTTCACACCCGAGTGCCAGCCATTACTTATATTCTAGTTGATTTACCAGCTCCAGACGCTGACTTGATCCGCACCCATGTGTTATTTCTGAAGAGCTTAAACTCTGCAGATGTTAGGCTAGAGGTGGATCTAAAAATTAGATAACATCATAGATGATGTATACAAATGCAATTAATGGTCAAGTATTATCCTCACCCTTTACACTGTCCACTAAATACAAGCCCTGGCCAGTTCCCAGTAAACAGCAGGGACCCCAGGTCAGTCCATCTACTGCAAATAGCCTATAACATGTACTACCATACTTTATTAAGTGCACCTATCTTGTAGCGATATGTATTAGCCATTTCACCTTACAATCACTGATTAGAGCCTATCTGGTGCTTTGTAAAATGTTTCAGCTCCTTCTACCCCGTCCATCGGTGATAAGGAACCACCATATGATCGCATCTGATATTATTCGTGACATTACAAGCAACCAGTGTGCACATTTTGGAGAGTTATACTTCATCAGTTTAATTCTCTGTCTTCAATGCAGGAATCTGTGGCCAGACAGTAGCATCTGTTTGAGGCATTTGTAAAACACAGCCTTGAATATGTCTAACATCTGTCTCACAGCATACAAACACAATCTGCAATGAATGAACATTTGCAGAAACCCAAACCCAAATCAACCATGACATTCGAAAAATAAGAAATGGTTTCAGGCAGTGATCACTGATAGATCAATAACAGGTTTTTGATCACCACTTGGATCCCTATAAGCATTTTACCATTCTTTAGTTTATATCCAAAACTATGACAACAGAAAAAGGCAAACATAGTCTGGCTCTTGGCTGAAGAGCTTTTTCAGTTTAGATGATTTGTGACACAGCGTGAGAAGTGTCCATGGAGCTCCGACTGATGCTGACAGGCAGTCAGTGTTCTCTAGTCTTTATGGGTCACTTTAGATTTTTTTTTTTTTTTTTAGTTGCCAGTAACAACCTGCCAGAGTGAGTGCTCCCTGTTCACTTGGCCAGGATAAAAAAAAAAATGAGCTAAGGAGCAGAATGGCCCAAACACGTCTCAGCTGGCTGACCCTTATGGACTTCCACTTGGACCTTGTCAGATAGATGAACTGAGATTAAATGATGGAGAAAAAAAACAAGAGAGACTCCTATAAAGAAAGAAATATGTGGTTGGTTATGGCAAGAGGAGCAGACTATACATCTGAGTGAACGGTTCTGCTGTCTGGTGTGGGTGATATGGAGAGAACGATAATGATCAAAATCATTAGCAGATCTTTTCAATAAAATGCCCACTCTGCACAATACAACGTCTACATCTTTAATCGCGCCAGTGGGTATCCACGCTTTCATTATTATCATCCTTGTCATCTACAGAGCTCAGAGTCTGAGCCAGTTAAAGCTAATCCGTTTGGCTCAGGTACAGACAGAGCGATAGCAGAAATGTGGGCGAGGTGAAGGAAGAAGCCTTGAGGCAGTTATGAGGCAGTAATGCTGAATCTGACATATCAAAGCCTTTCCACATTTCATTTGATGAGACAGGGAATGCTTTATTTTTGTTCTCTCAAGGATTTTTACACTAAAGATAGTAGCTTCATGAACACTGGAAATGCATGTGTGGTGGCCACCTACCTCTACATCTGTCTTGTCATCTGAGGAAAAACTTGCTTGTGACATTTAGGTTGCTTTCACACTCGCATTTCTTTCCGGGCTCAGGGCCTTTTGAGCCCTGGGTTTGGTGGGAACACTGTTTTCGAGCCAGGAAGTGGTCCGGAGATCCAATCCTTGGTTCTCTTGAAAACTTGAGAACCTGGGATTCTCTTTAAAGTCTCGTATGAAATTGCGCGATCAATCAAGCCATGGTTGCGAAGAAATTCTTCTATGTGAACACAGACCTGAGATTCTGAGCCCCGTCCCCAAACGAGTATTCGGACCAAGTGTGAAAACGCCCTTAAAGACAAGCTTCATCGTCGTCTTCACCTGACTGATCTGTTCGCTCTTACGTTAGAGGGGAAATCAGGTTCTTTTATTAGCTCGTGTTTAAACATTTCAACGTTTTGTTTCCACCTTTGGTCTGACGGCTCCTTTCAGCTTTTTTTAGTTATCTGTTGCAAGAGAAATCCATTGATCTGTTTTTGTGTTCTTTAAATCCACCTAAACAGTGATGGGCCTTTAAACAACAGCTTTGTGCACAGCATTGTGTGGTACACTAGCATCAGCGCTGCTCCTGCTGCCAGCGGCTTCACTATGGCATTACATTCTACCCAGGAATATTGACTGTTATTGGGTAAGAAAACGATGTCCGCGTCAATGATGCCTCATAATCGACAGTGATTATTTATTGTTGCAGCCCTGATATAGAGATTTTAGTGTCTTCAAGCCTTATCTACTTCCACCTATTTATTTAATTTCTCAGCTAATTATTTAACAAGATTATCTCTGTTTTATGCAGGATATACAGTATACAATATACAAGTGTATACCAGCCTGCTGTTCATTTAGAAAGAATCTCATACAGTCTGCTCTCAAAAACAGGAAATGTAAAAGATCTTACAAGATGTTTTTGGGCAAGTAAATGTGTGTGTAAGACACATATGTTCTTTAAATCAGATGGGTGTTTGTGTGTTTTTTTGTATTGTGTTTGTGTTTGCATGCTTATCAGCACTCATATGGATGTCCTTCTGCTGACATAGTAACACATAACCAGCTGCGTCGATCCCTTCTGCCAAATCCCTAGATTACTGGGAGAGACCGTGTGTGTGTGTGTGTGTTTGAATAAGAGGAGAGCGAAAGCCTCTTAATGACCATGTGCTTCATACCAAAAGAACCACAGTTGCACCTCTGTCACATGGCCCACAATGCACCTCTGTTAGCTCTTAAAAAGCATTCATATAGACTATCAGCGGAAGTATCTGGACTTCGTGATATACGCTGAAGTATCTGGATTTGTCCATTTCATTATGGCTGTCACGTGAAGCGTCAAACTCTAGGAGATTTGTTTAGATATTAAGAACATCAATTGTTTTTGCAATGCTAGTGTAATAATTTGTGGTGCATCACCTTTGTATCATTCACTACACATTAACTTTTTGTTCACTAGTTTGTTTAGAGTTTACAATTCAAAATTCTTACAATGTGTCACACACATTGTAAAACATTCCAGTAATTTGTGTGATCAAAAGTGAAACCAAAAGTGTCCTGTAGTGGCACTTTAAAAACCATATTTACATAAAGAAATGGGTAAAACATTAATGTCCCTAACTGTAAAAACACCACGGTGATGAGGCATGGAAAATAATCAACGATGGAGTGGTATCATGTCATTCTTACCACCGTCTTGTTGCTCATTTTCTTCTAACATCATGCCGAGTCATGTTTTACTCCTTCCTTGGCGTACCTTAAATGCGTAGAAATTTTTATTAGGTAAAGAGTGACCCATAGCACATTTTATCCGTTTATAGTTACATGTAATATTGTGGAATGTCTGCCAAAACACTGACAAATTCCTAAGTGAGGATTAAAAACACAACATGGCATGCTGTTGGGGGAAAATAATCAACGGTTGGGAGTGGTGCGATGTGGCTTGATGCAAAAAAGACGCTACTTGTACCACCCTGAAGTAGATTACTTTCCAATAACAGTACATCTGTGGACATGTTATAGTCCTCTTATAACACAACAATTTTCCAACAATGACAATTCTTTTTTTTTTTTTTTTTAAAAAAAAGGACACTTTGCGCTTTCTATCCGTTTACAGTTAGATTTAATGTTGTGGAGCTGCTGTGAAACAAGTGTATTCCTTTTATCGCTTACGAAACAACAGCTACAAACAATCTTTCCCGCACCAGTCTCTTATTCTAATAATAAGACCTTATTCTATCAACTTCACAACAATCAATAAGAACTGATGATCTGGTTGTTGTGGTTTATTGGCAAAACTTCATTAGTGAACATATTATACATATTATATACACATATTATAATTTCGCTAGCTTTCATTCAGCATGGAACACTTCTTAAACCCATTTCACACCAGACTGTGTATTTTTACACAGCACAGTCATTGCTTCTAGCCAGAAACACTGCAAAATCTAGCATGAATACCGTATGTCCACAATCTAAACAGCACATGGACGATATTTCAGTCTGTAACCGACTGGAGCAGCGCACTCTCTGGCGACGGTTCAAATCCAAACTTCAGGAAAGTTCTTTAACTATACGATATGCTGCAGTGTGACGCACAAGCCCAGTCCTCTCATTTGATGTAGTGAATGCAGAGTGCTTGCAGCTGTTTATCGCTCACACACTTTAACTGGAAAAAGCGTTGTTAAATGTGTAAATAAAAAGAAGCTACGTGGTATTATATTTCCTTCGCTGATGCCTGATATACATGTTGTTTTTTGTCTTATGTGTTTGGTCAAGACCAATTTTCATCTTAAATCTTACTAATCTTATGAAATTTTAATCTAAAAAAAAAAGTTATTTACAGTAATACACTGAATTTTTAAAGAAGGAGGCCTATAATTTCTGCTTATTGCCACTATAGGAATTTTTAGGGGGTGGAAGTGGAAGTGCACTTGCTCTGTAAGGCAGCGCTGCCCGTGTTGTGTATCCAAATCCACCAACTACCCACCATAGGCAAATTCCCCTTAAACACACCCACACACACACACACACACACACACACACTCACACACGCTCGTCTGTGACCTCTTCACCTCTTCTGGCTGTCACTTCTCCACTCGCCACGTGTGTACAAAACGTTTCTGAGATCTGAGGGCACCATGAGCGTCGACATTCGACTGAAGACGCGACTACTTTCTCTTTTTCCTCTACGTCCATTCTCTCATTTCTAACAAATATCGACTGTCAGGAATCATTTGATTTTCTAGATCAAATCCACTTAAGCTATAACTACGTCTTGCAAATGGCAGTGCTTCAGCGCTAATGATTACACTGTTTGTCCAGCTAATATCCCTAACCGGATGAACAGGTCCATATTCCGCCCTTGCTAGAATGAATAAGTCTGAAGGTCAGGAAAGGAAAGATGAAAAAAACAGGTTGTTTAGTAACATATTTTTCCAGACGTTCACTTTCGAAAAGGTGGTCACCATGGCTGGGGTCAGTTTTCTCCTAGCGATACCAACAGGTGGCTAGGATTGACCTAGCGTAAGCCTAACTTTCCCTCATTACCCGAGCTCGGATACACACAAACACGCACAAACACACACAAAGAGCAGTCCCTGTGGCAGGATTTTCCGGTCAGGTGGATTTAATTACAAATGTATTAGGGTTTCCACTGAGACAGAGAGCACTGTGTGGATTAGCCTTGAGTAGCTATTCATCTCAGCTGCACAGTAAGTGCTTAGAGACTGGTGTCACCAGATAAAGCGGGAAAGAAAACATGAACTCTCAAATGCCTCTATCTTTGGTTTCTCGGCAGCAAATAGGCTATCAGAGAAACAACAAAAAGATTTGGTAATATTTGTTACCGAAGAAGAAGAAGAAGACTTGACGACACATAATGCCGATTCACTCATCACAACAAGGTGCCGTAATACAACACAGCGGCCCTGATTCATCAAAACGGTGCACAAATAAATCGACCAAATTTTGACTCATTGTGCAAACTTTACAGCCCATTTCCTTACTGATCAATTGAGTGTATCATTTTAACAACCTGGAAAATGCTTGCGGTGCACTTAATCAAAATCAATAGTGTCAATATTTATAGCAAGTGAGTAGCAAGTAAGTAGAATAGTGTAAGTAATAACAATAAAAGGAATTAAATCATTTTTGAATTACAATTGTGCAGACTGGAACCTCGTACTTAAACACATGCAGCGGGGTTTAGTTTCAGCATGCAGTTTAGAAATATGAATCAGTATGAGCAGATCTTTTTTTTTTTTTTTTTTTCGTTTTTGGCAGACAGGTGTTCAAAGACACTTGGATGTCATCCCATGTTTTTGAAATTATAACTTTATATTATATTATATTATAAAGTTATTTATAAAAAAATAAAAAAAAATTTTAAAAAACACTTTTACTGTGATTTTATTCATTTCGGTTCAATTAACTCCATTCAGCATTTTGTACTATTTTTATATTAAATAAGAATTTCTTTATTTATGCTGCATTCTATTTTGGACATTCTGACCTCCATGCTTTCGAGCCATAAAGTAGGAAAAAAAAAAAAACATGGACACCTCCTTTGTTATCAACAAGTTGGTCAGCTAACTGTGATTTACCTCCTCAAAACAGTCACTGTTACAGATTTAACAAGCTAATATGTCTATATGAGCAGCCATGTTGATCAGACGTCACTTGCTGAACTCAGGGTTGAGGAGACCGTCCCGAGTTCCCGAGTACGAAGCTGAGGGAGTGTTATCTTTGTTTCTGTTCTTTGAGCTACAACCTTTAGTCAAATGCGGCATTAATTCAAGATGGTAACTCGGCTAAACTATATTCATAACTATATTCATAAATAAAGCTTTAATCAAATCAGACTTCATATACGTCTGACCTATTCATGTTCTAAAATGAAGAAAACCATATAACCTCATGCTGGTGAGCTTGAAAAATTGTTCAGTTTTGGAATTAATAGCTTTATTTTAAAAAAGTATAAACATCTACATACACATGCAGAACACCATTAATTTCAAAAACCAAGGACTGTACAGTTGCATATTTCAACCAGTAATCAACATACACATTTTCAAGCCTGTACATTTTAAAGAAAATTATTAATATGAGTAAATAATATGTTCTTTCCACTTTTATAATCTGCCTATGCTGTTCTCACAGACACTGTAGACACAGCTGAAAGAGATTCATTGGTAAAAATGCTGAAGTATTCTCATAAGAAAAGAAATTCTTGAACTTATACAACAGAGCAAAATAAGAATACACAACCTGTTCAACGTGTGTACGCTGCTTCTAAAGGCAAACCTCAATCTAGTGTCTTTTATATGTGATCAGGATACAGATTGTAGGTCAAACCTCCCAAAATGGGAACCTCTACTTTAAAGCTCATTTTACAAGCAATGGGGAATAAAAAATCTCTAAGGACCTGTCCAATTTATAGTATGACCAACATTTAGCTTAATGGAAACTGTGAGAGCATATCCAAGCATACATAAGAGGGGAAAAAGGTCAAAAATCCTTTAAAGGTAAAAGCAGGAAATCCTAGAAGACATTAAGAGCGAACATTAATATTTTTTTTTAACCAGCTACATCTACAATTGAAACCTGATGGATTTGGCTAATCATTTTTAAAATCCACCTCCAACCCTGAAGGTATTATTCAGAATAGCTGAGGAGACATGCTCAATTTGCGAAGATCGTTTAACAACTGATGGATTCTTTTTGGGACAGCGCAGGGGAACATTTTCATTCTGGTAATACTAACATTTTGCAACAAAAAAAAAGGGTCTTGGGAAGAACAAGGACAATATGAGATCAGAGAAATATGCTGTATGGCCAAAAGTATGTGGACACCTGACCATCACACCCATACATGAGCCTTCCCCAAACTGCTGCCCAAAGTTGGAAAGGATCTTCCTTCACTGGAACTTACAGGCCCAACCCTGTTCCAGCATGACAATGCCCTAGTGCATAAAGCGAGCTCCATGAAGACATGGTTTGTCAAGGTTGGAGTGGAAGAACTCGAGTGGCCTGCACAGAGCCCTGACCTCAACCCCACTGAACACCTTCGGGATGAACTGGAATGCCAATTTCACACCAGGCCTCCTCGCCCGACATCAATACCTGACTTTACTAATGCTCTTGTGGCTGAATGGGTGATTCGCCACAGCCACAACCCAAACATATATAACGTAAAGCCTTCCCAAAAGAGCTGAAAAACACTGGAATGGGAGACATTGGCCATAATTTTGGCCATAACAAGCACATATGATTGTGATGGTTAAATGTCCACATAATGGCCATATGGTGTATTTAAAAATGAGAGGTTTTTCAGCAGGGTTGCCTTCAGGTCCGAAACATATCCTATGTATCTACATGAACTCAGATGACAATGCATGTCCAAAACTTTGCTTGAGTACAGACCCGATGGCATATCTATTCATATATACTTTTATATGAACGACAAATGAATCATTGAACTGCCATGACAGTTGACCGGAATCCCCGCAACACTCCGACACAGAATAGGCATCAGCTATCAACTAAAAGATGAGGAACTTGTACCTAAAATGGGGGGTGCTTCTGTCGTTTGGATGTGGTTTGGGTATAACAAATCAGACACTGCCCTGAAAACGCTGATTTGTAAGACACACTGCAAACCAGTCATGAAGGCATGCGGTTACGTTGTATAAATAATGTTTTTCATCAATTCTAGAGCAAACGCAATATATATTGTGATATACATTTCAAGATATGAAATTATCCATATTGTGATATCAGATTTCCTCCATATCGCCCAGCCCTATGTTAATGTAGGTTATACCGACCTCGCTCACGAATACTGAAACAATCACAGAGGGCAAGAGTTTACATGTGAAATACTTTAAAAACTGCTCAGGCACGTCATAGACTCTTCTCTCTCAAAGGAAGTAATTAAGAAAAACCCTGACTCCACAACAGCTCAGTACATTATGCTCCGCACGATCTTTCACAGCTATCGACAGAATGAAAAGTCTACGTGCTGTTTTGGCACTTGGCTCCTATCCATGCCTTAAATTAAACACACTCTTGTGAATGTTTTTTTTTTTTTTTTTTTTTTTTTTTTTTTGCTGGATCCCACCTTTTCGCTGAAAATCCCACCAACTGTGGACAAACAAGCTAAGAGGACATGAGGATTGCATAACCACCTCCTCTCCACATACCTCCTCTTTTGACAGCCAGATAAAATAACTAGGTTGCTGAACTGGCACAACTGTCGGCCTCGGCACAGGAATGCAGCGCGGGCTGACATTTCGAGTAATGATCTCTTCACCTCATATTTCATGACAGCTTCGCAGCTGAGGAGAGCCGACTGCATTTAAATGAGCAGAAACGGGTTCTGATGAACGCAGGTAAGCGCATGACATGCCGACATTCCCTCCATAGCTCAAAAGCCTTTTCTGTTTATCAGTCTACAAGATCACATGAGGATCGTCATGCTGATCATAATCATCAGACCAGACATGAGAAAGCCTTTCCCTGACCCACCCAATACCAATTAAAGCATGTAAAATATTAAACAGTGGTTTGGGCGCTACAAAGTGTCAGCTTTCTCTCCTGTGGAGGAGAGTTTGAAGATAAAAGCAGTGGGGCTCGGTTTTATCCCTTTTAAACTCGGCCATCTCATAAACCCTTTCTGAATGTAGGTTTAACCCACTATTCACTAAGACCTACTAAATTCCAAGCAACACAGGAGTCAAGTCCAACACAAGTCAAGTATAAAGTGCTTAAAGGAAACTACTCTGAAACACATTACAAGTTTATACTGAAATATTTCTGATGTGCTTAACAAGCCTGGTGCCAATTTCTTGGTTGGTGCTTTTTGTTATTCCTGTTAGAACTTAGCAAATGTCTACCGCTATCATCATATATCGTCCTAATTGAAGATAACAAAAATAATCCTACTGTAGCAAAATTAACCAGGAATAATACCACAACAGAAACAAGCACACAATCGTTATATAGCAGTGATGACTTCATATATCAGGCAAAAACATTCAGACTATTAATTTAAAACCAAACAGTTTAATAACTAACCCTGCAGATAATAATATAACGATGAGAATGTTGTACTCCCCTTCAAGAGACCGAACTAATTTCACTAATTTCCTCATCAAAATCATCAACCTGTACACTAGATCCCTTACCTACATGTTTCTTCAAATAGATCATTCCAGACGCAATCGAACCTCTTCTAAAAATAATCAATTCTTCCCTTAGCACTGGCTATGCACCTCAATCTTTTAAACTAGCACCGTTGCCTATGGCTTGCTCATTAGGGATAAATCCATACATTTACAATTTATATCCTGAATGTATTTATTTCCGTAAAGCTGCTTTGTGACGATGTCCACTGGTAAAAGCGCTATACAAATAAAATTGAATTGAATTTTAATGAGAAATCCAACAGAGATGCAGTGGAAGCAGCAAACCGGACTCCAAGACCCAGAATGCAATGCTACACAATGAAAATTGAACATGTCAAATCTAGACGCGGGCCTCCCACAACAGCACTGGCACTCGTGTTAAAGGAAGCGACAATCCTGCAAGCTTTCTAGGTGGAATGATGGAATAAAATTTCTAGATGCATGTCGATTCCCCCTTTTAAACAATTCTGCATCAATGTACAGACCACTATAACCAGATTTTTTTTTTAAGGAAATAAAACAAATGCAACGTAAAGCAAGTGATAACTAAAAATACAGAATAAAGTGGTTACTGAAGATGAGTGAAGGAAAATTTAGTTTCTCTGTACTTTTAATTCTTAGAGCCAGCACTAAGTGACCGATAAGTGACCGATCTGGTACGTCTCGAGCTGCAATGTGCCGTATACTCCCTGTTGTGCTGCACACCATCATCACATTCTTTTAACACATATCTTCCTGCTTTTACAACACAGCATAAGAGGGCACATTAGTGTGCAGGAGATGTCTGGCCGACTGTCACTGTGATTGCAATATCTCTGTGTAATGTGCTTGATGCCCGTGATCATTACGCTGCAGACTTTTGGCCTTTTCAGGAGCTGTTACAGCATTAAATAATATATATGTTTATTGGCATGGACATGACTCAAAATAACTTGCACTTTTTCCTCTGAGAAGATATTTTTTTGCGTATACTCATTATTTCAGCGCAGTGAGTTTTGCCTTTAATGGAGTTTTGTGGGAATCACCAAATGCAAATCAGCTGTGCCGTGGACGCACCTGCTAATTTACGGGCGATCGGCATTCAGCAACATACGCACGCAAGTACGAAGTAAATTAGCGTTCCGGAAATGTTGTAACACGACACTGGATTGCAAAATAATCAACCAGCAGCACAGAAGAGTTCATCAAAGCAATGCTTAGGGACTGTATACCTAAATGAGTTGAAACGCAATGAGGCGCTGACAAGACAGAGAAGGTCCAGGAGTGAGGGAAGAGAACATCACTCACTCTGTCATTCTGTGCCCACAGGAGCAGTCTATAGCGCTGAGCTTTGATACCCGTGCAGATCAAAGTGAGACAGAGTTAAATATAGGAAAGGGGACCTTTGTACACGCCAACTACCTCATACACTATTACCCAGACAAGTGGCCCTTTTACACTGAGCTGGGATCAGTGACAAATGCATCCTGTGCAATCGTTAAGGTTTTGAACCACAAAAGACGAGCTGGTGTCAGATCAGATCTCAAACGTCTTCTGTACGATCTGGAGCTGCGTGTGGAAACAGCGGAGATTCCCAATTTGGACGAAAGAGTCAGACTTCACAATCTGCTTAACGTGGCTGGGATCTAAAAATACACACACACGTGGTGTGTACATCTGTGATGTACTAGCAGTGTGATTGCACTGCAAAGCAAATTAAACCACATCAGTGGAATATGGGCGTGACCATGAAATCTGTTAAATAAGAACATGTGCATACTATAGTGTGTGTAAGTACATATGTGCATAAAATACATAGCCAATCATACACATAGCCAACCATGTGGTAGCAGTGCAATGCATAAAATCACGTAGATACACTTCAAGTGCTTCAGTTAATGTTCTCCTCAAACATCAGAAAGGGAAAAAAAATGCGATCTCAGTGACTTTGACCGTGGCAAGGTTGTGGGTGCCAGACGGGTTGGTTTTTCAGAAAGTGCTGATGTCCTGGCATTATCACACACAGCAGTCTCTAGAGTTTACACAGAATGGTGCAAAAAAAGAAAAAAGAGACAAAGGATTCGGTGAGCGGCAGTTCTGGCGGCTCAGGTAACCGCTCTTTACAACCGTGCTGAGCAGAAAAGCATCTCAGAACGCACAACATGTCAAACTTTGAGGTGGATGAGCTACAACAGCAGAAGAAGACCACATCAGGTTCCACTCCTGTCAGCCAAGAGCGGGAATCTGAGGCTACAGGGTGCGCAGGCTCACTGAAACTGCACGACTGAAGACTGAAGAATTGAAGGGAAATACAAAGCTAATTGTATAGTGCACAAACACTACACAATTACACATATGTAATAATGCAGTGACCTAAGAATTATTTGGATAGGATACGATTTCTGGACATATATCTGTTAAGAAATGTTGCTGCACATGGGCATAACACGTATCTATGCTAGGAGAACAATACCGATAACACTCCTCTGACAGGATACGTTTGAACATCATCTATATTTTTGTGGGAGAACAACACTAAAGAACGCTTCCTGCAGTACTCCTTACAGAAAAGGCTCAAAAACTCTTTTCCCGCAGGATATAATAGAATTTTTACCCACATGCTGAAAAACCTTGGGTTATTTCTACTGGTCATTTTATAGAAGGTAAAATATGGAGCCATCTTTCCAGATATGTGTATGTGCACCCTGTAGAAAATTACTAAATCATGCATTTTCAATCTAACGGTCATAAAGGAATTTTACACCAATATAATTAATATAGCAATTTGGACTACAGTAGATTGTGCCATAAACGACTGAATAATAAATTAGTTTCATCACCGCTCCTATGACTGTCATCCAAAATGCATGAGTACTTACCGATTTAATTGTACAGATCACGAAATTTATTTTGTACACTTCCTCGTTCCAATGCAGCTAATTCCTGGTTACACTACCGCCAACACCTGACATGCCTCTGAATCTTTTTTTTTTTTAGACGCGAGTGTGACTTATATGAAATGCAGCAGACGGGTGTTGATTTTAACCACCTATGCTTCGGATCTGCTGTGCATTCTTTATAGTGTATAAATGTCGACTAGTAGTGTATTACGGGCTGTTTCAATATTATTCCTGCCAAGTTCGAATGAAACGAGGCCGAACGAAGCAACGCTGGGGGCTGTAACACGTGAGCTTCAGAGGGAAGTATCACTGCAAATCAATCCAACATTTTTCTGACTGATCACCTTTATCCTATGATGAAACATTTCTATCCTGATGGGAGTGGTCTCTTCCAAAATGACTCCGCCCACATCCATGGTCCAAGAGAGCTCAGTGAATGGTCTGATGAGAACAAAAATGGTGTAAATCATACGCTATGGCCTTCATAGTCAACAACTGCCAACGCAACTGAATGCTTAGGCGTGATTTTTGAACTGTCATGTCCGTCAGCGCTCACCACTACCACCATCGATACACTGACTGAGGGAATATCTTTTTGGTGTTCATCCCTAAAATCAATGGCAGCGTACACTGAAGCTGCTCTGGTGGCTCGTGGTGGCCCAAAACCTTACAAAGTTACGATTTTTCCTTTAGTTTGTCACCCATCTAAAGGAATACACCCCATGTGTATATTCCACTTGGTAAATAAGATCAGCCTCATGAGACATGATGTAATACAAACAGAGACTATAACAGAGAGAGAGGGGAGACTGGGAGAGAGGATTACACATGAACCTGCCGCTCACTCCTGACAGTCGCACTCCCACACACTGGAACGAGTAACTCCACCTCACACACTGTGCACCTATACACTCGCTGAAACGAGCTCTATAAATACCTGCTCCCGTGTGGAAATATCTGCACAAGGGGACATCAAAAAAAACAAACAAAAAAAAAAAAACACACGACGGAAGAAAATACTGCTTTTCACATATCACTTCTCTTACGAACACGAAACAAAGACGATCACCTACTAACACGCGCGTTGCACGGGTCATGAGGATCGGTACGACATAAACTCACTCACCCCTTGCCGGCAGGCTTGCTCGTTGAGCGCCCTCACCCACGCTCGCTGCCAGTGCTCTCTGAACGACCTGAACGTGAAAAGTGAGGACAGGAGGCCCTTAACTCCGGCCTCAGAGTCGTCTCGGCCCAGCCGGTACCTGAGCAGCAAGCCCCACACTCCTCCCGTCAGCGTGTGGTGGGTGAGGCGCAGGGGCAGCTGCCACGGTGTCTCTCTGCTCCGCGCGGCTCTGCTGCCTCTCCTGGACCTCAGCAAAGCCTGGGAGAACTGAAGGAGCCATGTGAGCACAACCAGGAGCGAGACGCAGAAGAGCGCCACCAGGAGCGGCCAGCTTACGTCCTCAAAGTCCATCGTCTCCCCTGATCACTTGGGTCCCATTTTCAACATGGGCTGGAAAGTCTGATTCATCAACGTGGGAGCCTGTGGAGAGGAGAGACGGAGCGATTGAGTGTACAAAATAAAGCAAAAAAAAAAAAAAAAAAAACAGCTGTATGGAGCATGTAGAGGTAATAATTTGATTATTAAGGCCACAATGCCTAATATGTAAGGAATAAAACACTCAAAAAATAATAATATTAATAATAATAATAATAATAATTTCCAATAACAGCACATCCCAAAGTGCTTTATTCCTCTTACACCACAGCAAATTGTCAGCACTTACATTTTAAATGTTTTAATGAATGCCACACTGTACTTTTTATCCATTTACAGTTACACTCGATGTCATAAAACAGCCTCAAAAACAAGCAGCTATAAGCAGGAGCTCTCTCACCAGACTATCTTTAAGATAGTAAGACAAAAAAAAAAAAAAAAAAAAAAAAACACAGCTTGTCATGTTGCCAAGAAACTGAAATAGCGCAAAGTCTTATGGACTGAAGACTTTACTGTGGTGGAAAACTTACTAACCATTACAAAGCACTGACACTGGCGACTCCTTCCAGAAATAAACGTTAAATAAATGTTTCCTTACAGAAAGCTTTCATTTATATCCTTGTACATCTCTGAAGACGAGTTATGACGTAAGGATGTAGACAAGTTATGGCATATGTTCATGTGCAAAAATCTGTGTTTTATCAGTCGACACCATGTGCCATTTATGCCATGACTAGAACAAAAAGAGGATCTGAAAATATGTCAGATTCAGTCTGTATCAATCTGATCAGTGTGTCTGCAGCTTCTTCGGTCTCCACTGATGAGAACTAATAAAACCCCTTTCACCACCATCATCAATCTCGATATAGATATCATTTTTCACCATCATCGATCTCTCGGTCATCAAGAATTAAGAGCAATATTTTGTCAGGTTAAAATCCTAAGACGGGTCGATAGAGTTTAGAACCAATAAACAGAAAGAAAAACACAGACTCGAATAGGAATAGGTCACATCTTTTCTTTTTCTCAATAAACGTGCACCTCAAGAACTTTCAAGGCCAGGTGAAGTTACATCAAGCAATGTAAAGAATGACCTAGTCAATGATCCAGAAATATCTGATAAACATCTTTATCTGATAAATAAGTTGTGTTTATGCCAGGAATTTCAGACTCCACCTCACCGGTTGTGCTTTTTCTGACTTAATGACTCATTTTACCTTATAGATATCATTTTAAATGAGATAACTGATGCAGTTTTGGTTGGCAGTAATGCCGCAATGATTAGTCGACTTGGGTTTTGAGCCATTTCGCAGTTTAATGAGAAGAGTTACTTGTAGCCTGTTTCGGTTTTGCTTTAAAAATGAATGCTGATGAATGCCTATGTGATTTAATACAGCTATAGAGTAACAAGTTGCTACGTTATTCCTCACGGTTTTGTTTTGCATTGTATTATTGAAAAAATATAGATTTGTAACAGCTGTTCTCTTTTATAAGACACATTAAAGCCGATTAAATTCACATGAATAATCAGCTATTAAAATTAATTGTCTGCAGCTCTAGTTAGCAGTCAACTGGAAAGGTTTTACATCATGAAACTGGCTTGGAAAATCAATCCAATCTGGCAACCCTGGTTTAAGCAGGTTCATTTCTTAAGACGTCCCATAACTGCGTTATAATGGATGAATCTGGAAACATTTTTTGAGGGATTTTTTAAATGATCTTAACTATCTTTGAGAATACAGAGGCCTGACTTCCTGAAGGTTTTGTGTTTTTTTTTTTTACCTTCCATCTAGCCAAACTCAATATGGAAATAGTGACGTCCTGATAATGTGGTGGAAGTATATTATGTGGAAAAACAAAACCTAAACATGTTTGTCCATAGATTTAATCACCAGAGCTACACTTCTAGACTTTTAACTTCTTGTTGAGAGGCATGCAATGCTCATCTTATGTGCTGAACTCTGACAACTCTGGTATGTCGACACCTGACCTTCACACCCATATGTCGTTCTTCCCCAAGCTACAGGGTATCCCAAAATTCTCCATGCATAGTTAACACTTTTAGCAAAAAATGCGTCTTTATTTACAGAGCATCCTCTACATGATTGCATTTCTTTGTAAGCACACACGGAGTTGTCTCTCGCACTCATGATGAACTCGTGTTAACACATCTGGCGTTATGCTTGTAAATGCATGCAATTGCATGTCCATCACAACCTTGTGACAGCTTCCCGATCCAGCCATGAGGATGATTTCAGTACGTTCTTCTTTTGTCAAATGCATTCTTAAAGGCTGGCTGAAAAAATATATATAATATAAACTAAGGATGAAAAATTTTGTAAGACATTTTGCTAAAAAAAAAAAAAAAAAAAAAAAAGTGTTAATTTCCCCTGTGTATGGAAACTTTTGGGGCACTCTGTATTGCCACAAGGTTGGAAGCACACAATTATACAGAATGTCTTTGTATGCTGTAGCTTTATGATTTTTCCTTCACTGGAACTAAGAGGCCCAAACCTGTTCCAGCATAACAATGCCTCTGTGTACAAAGCTACCTCCATGAAGACATGGTTTGCCAAGGTTGGCGAGGAAGAACTCGAGTGTCCTGCACAGAGCCCTGACCTCAACCCCACTGAACACCTTTGAGATGAACTGGAACACTGACTGCACCCCAGACCTCAGTACCTGACCTCACTAATGCTCTTCTGGCTGAATGAACACAAATCCTCACAGCCACACTCCAAAATCTGGCAGAAAGCCTTCCCAGAAGAGTGGAGGTTGTTAGAACAGCAAAATGGGACTAAATCTGGAACGAGATGCTCAAAAAGTACGTATAGGTGTGATGGTCAGCTTTCCATAAATGTTTGGCTGTACAGTGTATGCTATAACTGGGTTTATGAGAGCAACTGGTGGTGTCTGACATCCATCCATTTTCTGTACCGCTTATCCTACATGGGGGCACGGGGGGAGCCTGAGGCCTATCCCAGGGAGCTCGGGGCACAAGGTGGGGAACACCGTGGAACCATCGCGCACACACACACACTGCAGACAATCTGGAAATGCCAATCAGCCTTCTATGCATGTCTTTGGACTTAGGGAGGAAGCTGGAGTACTTGGAGGAAGCCCCTAAGGCACAGACAGAAAAGGCAAACTCCACACACACACACACACACACACACACACACACACACACACGGGATTCAAACCCCACTCCCCCAGGTGCAGGGCAGGTGTGCTAACCACTGGGCCACTGGGCCCCCACCCTCAGGTGTGACATGAACACCTATAAACACTACAGGTTTAACTAGAAGCGCTTACTGTTAATACAACTTAAAGCTGTATTGTGTAACATTATTCCGTAATAACATACTACGAACATGATAAAGTGCATTACTACACTACTGTACTAATCTATCTGATGGCACAGTATCATGTATGTTATTGAAGAACTTATATTTCAGTCAGTAAAATTAAACGAGTTCACCTGGAGTTAGTAGTGTGTTAGAATAGGAAGGAGAACATAAAGTGATGTATTAGACATTCAGCATATTAACTATGGCACATTTCTGCAATGTGGACCTCACAGAAAAAAATTAATTAAAAAAATACCATTTTATCACTAATAAATGTCCTCTCTTCTTCCTCTAGGAGTGTTTTAGAGACACTTGACAGCATGGTGTGTGTGTGTGTGTGTGTGGCGTTAGCTTACACGGCATTGCATTAACACTAACACTATCATTAACACTAATACTACAACAACACTGTTGCCAACTGTGCTGTGTCCTGTGCAGTATGGAAACACAGCCTGGCATCGATACACCTCTGAAATTTAAACACATGCACCATTTTTCAATAAAAATGTGCAGCTCTATTACAATTCCTGTACCGGTGTTTACGAGCACTGTGTCTGTCTTAGCCGCGGGTAGCTTATTCAGCGACAGCCAAAATGTAAACACCATGACTGGCAAAAGAAATGACCATAATTACCGTGTTTTTTCTTTTCCTCCGGCGATCAAACTGAACGGTTTGTAGAAAAGCACAGCAAGGAGACAGCACCGAGGCGATAAGGAACGTCACTGACAGCTAGCCTCTGCGGCTAACCGCTGATATTCTCGCTGCTAAGCCGAAGATGTGCGCAGAAGGCAGAAAGGTGCCGCGAATACCGACTGAGAGGCTCGCAGTGCTGTACTCTACTCCGCTCTGCCTGTAGGGCTGAACACCGCCCCTAAACAGCTCAGCCAATCACAGCAAGCCGTTCAACTACATATTAGCCGCGGGTGCTAGCGAGGGGTAGAGACGTCAATGCGTCCGCCATATTGGACAGGGCAGATTTGACCATAATCCAATGCACGTCTATAAAGAGGCGAGGGTCTTCATTGAGAAAATCGACTCGCAATCCATTTTCACAGACATACCAAAGCAGTGGTGTTTAAGCTAAATAAATACAATTTGCAGCATGTAGGCTGAATACAATTAGGCACGGTTTAACGGTTAAATGGGTGGAGCTGAATAAGATACGAATGATTTTTTTTTTAACTCACTGAGCCCGCCCCCTTTACCGCTCATGTACACTAAGCCCCGCCCCCAATTTAACTGCGGTTCAGCTACAGTTAGCACGCTAACTAAGTAGAGTTAGCACAAGCAAGGGCTAGCATGACATGGCCCTTTGGAAATTAAACTCTTTGAAGCCGAGTTACAACTTTATAAACATACAACTTCTCCTCATAATGAGTTATGTGGGTGTGAAGGGGCGTTGGGGGCGTGTCTATAAAATGATTGACAAGAGGCCAATCCAAATACAAACAAATATTCCAGAAGCTTTCCAAACTGGGTTGTTTTCCCAACTGTGCAATAGACCTGTTCTGAGACAATGGCTTAAACTACTGGTTTTTACTAATAAGTAGTAAAAACATAGTAAAAAAAAAAAAAGGTAAAAATACTATTCATTTTACTAATAAGATTTCTACTAATAAGAAATGAAGAATATTGACTATTGCACCATTAACACACCCACTTCAAGTCAGGAAGGGCTGTTTTTTTTTTTTAGCTGATTAGTTGATTCAAGTGTTTGAGGTAAAACTATAAAATGTGCAGAACAGGGGTTGGGTCCAGGACCAGGATTGGGAACCTGTGGAGTAAACCGCTTTTTACATCCAATATGTGCCACATTCAAATGCGGTTCTTAATCCAAAACACATCTGATGGTCATGTGGTCATTTCGCTTACATATAAGCGCTCAAATCCGATTTTCCTTTTAATTCTGAGGTTCAAGGTTCTTTGTTTGTCACATGCATATCACACACATGTGATATATTAATGTAGTGAAATGTTTTTCCTTAGTGCCTCGTCCCACAGTGCAACAATGATACATAATAAAAACAGAATAAAATAAACTGAAATAAAAAATAAAATCTAGTAGACTATATGTAAAACAGTTTAGCAGCCTTTAGAGGAATGAAATGTAGAATATGAGTATGCATAAATAGAATATGTTAAAAATACAGATATACAGAGCTGTAGAGTGCAAAAAATTGTCTCATAGTGTAACTGCTTCTGTATAGAAATATACCGAGCTGTACAGTGTAAGAGCTTTTTATGTCATGTGCAAAAAATTTGTTTTTCCATAGTGCAAACTGTTTGTGTAAGTGTGTCTGTGTGTGAGGTAGAAATATGCAGACTTCTCAAGTGTCCTCATTCAGTAAGTTGTTGTCATTGTTATGTGACAATAGGCTGGGCCAAAATTCCTCATCAGACGATGCATGTGGATTATGGAGGGTAGTCAGTGGTGTCCAGATAAAATAAATAGTCTTCTCAAAATCCTTCAGGGTAGCTATAGACACCAAGCTTTCTGTGAGTACGTGTCTCAGGCACTGGCAAAGCAAGGACACAGTCTGTCCTGGCTCCAATGCCAATCTAAAATTCAATGCATTAAGGCAAAAACACAAAGTGGCTAAAGAGCACAATAATTGCAGTGGAAAAAACAGAAGATGCTGCCTGTAAAAAGTCGGTATTTTCCTAGTCCATTTTAATGTAAGCACACTGGGTTAACTCCTTAATATGCCACTGTGTGTAAATCTTTTCCAAGCAACTTTTTTCTCAGGCTCTTTTTTTTTTTTTTTTTTTTTTACACACTCTAACATCATGTGAATTGTGGAGTTTTGAAGGTATTTGAATTGATCCCTGAAGACTAGTGTGTGATGTAAGGAAAACAATCAGTGCTTGGGTGGTGTGATGTGGCCTGATGGGAAGCAGGTACCAACAAGAGGTTGATTATTTTCCAGTAACCACACATCCCAAAATGTTTTACTCTTCTATACCTTTGCACTTTGAATGAGTTGTTACTATTGAAATGTTAAGTTATTAGAACAAGCCCATTAATATAAACCTGTGATTTGAATTACGATCTGAATTATTGTCAGAGCTGCTGTTACAGAAAATGAATCAACAGCTTTTGACCAGTCAGATTCAAGAATTCACCAGCAGTGTGGTAGAAATTGTCATACACACCAAACTGACTTATTTTTTTATTTTTTTATTTTTTTTTTTTGAAAGCATTGAACATTAATGCTACTTTTAGAAGGATATTTTGGCATACATCAAAAAAAAAAATGCTGATGTATAATAATAACAATATAGACTATTCCTCTTAGTAGTAAAAAACAAATGCTCTTAGAAGTATGCCCATTAATATAATCGCTGGTACACTACCCATTCAATGCACAAAGGCTTTAAGGCAATCAAAATTTATTTATTTATTTTTTTTTCATAAGGAATGTACAGTATAGCCTGCAATGGATTGGTGTCCCATTCATTATTCCTGCCTTGCACCCAGTATTCCTGGGATAGGCCAGTACCATGACCCTACCCAGGATAAAGCAGATCAGTGAATGAATGTAAGTAAGTAAGTTGGTTTTCTACTTCTGTATGCACCTGTATACACATGTATTTGTGTATGTGATTCAGATTCTGATTTTGTTGATCATGACAACCATATAGAGACAATATCCCACAATCCTCAACTGGAGTAACAGATAGAGTATTCATGAACCTTATGGAAGGGTTAGGTCACTTGAATGCACATCCAAGCACCTAACTCTTCAACTTCCGGTGGTGGGTTCACGCTTAAAAAGTCCGACCGCGATTAAATAATAAATCTTTTTTTAAATAAATATTATAAATCTAATAAACATGTTCAATAATGTACCTGTAATAAATAATACACAAATAATACATCTTAAATCATAATATGTAGGCATTTCGAACAGTTTCATTTGTTTTTCTGTCGCATTTAGTCAGCAGTGTCAAGAAATGGGTTAAAGTTAAACCGCCGTGAATGGTTGAATACTAAATTGCGTTCTATTGGTTATACAGTGCACTATCTAGGATGTAAAATGTATTGCTGTGTGGCCTACGTAGTGCGCACGGAGGGAGTAAGATACTCATTTGGGATTCAGCCAGCTCTTTTGGGCAGCGTTCATGTTGACGGAAGTAGACGTGGAGTTTTCGGATTGTGCCGCGGCTCGGCTGGAAACATTGCCATTTCTGTCAGGTTTAGCCGCTTCTCGGTTTCTAAATTATTTTAAGTATGTTTTATCGTTAAAATCAAAGAAATTGTTTGCAGTTATTAAGCAAATTGACATTTTTTAAAAAAAAGAATGTTAGGGTTTTAACGCTAGAGCTGAGGTTTAGCTAGCTAGCTAAATTAGCTGGAGCTGTCATTCATTGGTCAGATGTGTGGTGTGTCCTGCACTTAGAAGTTGCGAAACAAAATGAAAGAAGAGTCGCATGAACAAATAAGAGCTGCAGTAATAAGATAACGGATAAAAGAATAATGAATATTGTGAGTCTGGATTTGTGCAGAGGTAGACGGAGCTAATTGTATCGCAGGAAAAGTTGACAGGGCTGCGTTCACACCTGTCCATCCGTCATAGGTTCCTTACTGTAAATAAGAGTTTCCAAAATGTCTCCAGTCCCTGTCCTTCCCCTCATCATCAACTGCTGCATGTCTGTTCTGGGGTGCATTGCAACACTCAAGCTCATTCCAGCCTTCAAGGAGCATTTCATATCTGCCAGACTATATGGCAAGGACCTGAACAAAACCACAAAGAATGAAATGTGAGTCAGTGTTTCTTTTGAATCAGTAACTGCTTTAGCTTGATCAGGGTCATGGTGGATCCACAGTCTATCCGGGGAACACTGGGAATGAGGCGGGAATACATCCTGAATGGGACGCCAGGTCATCACAGGGGACCATGCACACTCTCTCACACGTACACACACATGCACACACTTATTCACACCTTAGAGTCACCAGTCCAGCTACTACCATAAGGAAGACCGAAGAACCAGAAGGAAACCTACATGGGAGAACATGAGAAGATCCACACAGTGGAGTTTAGAATTGAACCGTGGCCCCTGGAGCTGTGAGGTGGCAACTCTATCTACTTCCCTTGCCACTGTCACCTTTGGTTTGAACATTACGGGGTGTCCCTACATAGGAGACTCTGTACAGCAGCTCCACGTCAGTTGTGCCTTCGTCAGTGGATGTTCGTGGACGTCCACTTCTCTGTTGGTCCGCAACACTTCCTGTCTTTTTGAATTTGTTAATAAGTTTGGCAGCAGCGTCATGTGTGATGTGCTTGCCATGTTTCCTGTTAAAGTCCATCGCAACCTTACTACTACTGGACTATTTCAGAATCAAAATGGAGTGTGAATCCTATAGCAAAAACATCATATCGCAGTATTTAAAGATGTTTAAGTATCCTGTAAAACACAGTGTCGAACACTTCCTGTATGGATGTCATCAAAAAAAAAAAACAAAAAAAAAAACCCTGAATATACTGTATCAGGTGTATCACTGATTCCTCCTTGATAAATGTAGTGCATCCTTGTGAACCCATTTAAAAAAAATAGCTTTCTATGCTTTCAGCCCCGAATCTCAAGGTGTGATCAGCGGCACGGTTTTCCTCATCATCCTCTTCCTCTTCATCCCCGTGCCTTTCCTCGGCTGCTTTGTGGGAGAGCTGTGTCAGCGTTTCCCTCATAATGAGGTGAGAGTGGAAAAAAACCAACCCGGAAACAAATCTGGTTTGTTTAATTAAAAAAAAAAAATTCTCATGTCTTCTTTTCTGAATTCATAAGCTTCAGCACAATATGTTTAATTGTGTTAATTTAATTGTGTTACAATGAGCCGGGTTGTCTTTAAAAGTTTACAAATTAAAGCCCTTAATAGATAGTACAATTTGTATTTTAGTACTTTTATCCTAGTGTCAATTGATTTTTTTTTTTTTTTAATGCAATTGAACTGTTTTAAAAAATATAACACACATTAACACACATGCGAGATATTACTGGGTCACTCATATTATGGATAATAGATTTACACCTTCCAAGTACGCACTCTTTTAACAAAAAAACTTTTTTAGAGTCTTATTAGGATCTGAGAGCGACCACAAACATGAATCTTTCCCTATTTAATTGCAATTCTGTATTCTTTTGTTTGGTCTGTGGCATTACTCATGATTAAGTAAGGAATAAAACAAGACGGGGTGGTGTTATGCAATTCGACACAAAGCGGAGTTACTATTATCAGTATTACTGTTGATTATTTTCCAATAACAGCATCTCCTGAAGTGTTGTTGTTTTTTTTTTCTCATACCACAGCAATTTGCCAACACTAACCATTTTATATTTATTACAGAACGACTTGCATACACTCTTTATCCATTTTTATCAATAGTTACATTTAATGTTGTGGAAAAACAAATTAGGTCCCCTTATAAATAATGTTATAGCTGCAATAATCAGTCACCAGCCTCTTTTTTTTTTTCAGCTTGTCAGGTTACAGAGAAACCACAAAGCCCTCCTTCCTGCTCACTTTCCCATGTCACAAAATTTAAAATGACAGCTTTACCTCCTTTTCAAAGCGCTGACACTGGAGACTCCATTCATTAAAATGCTAAATAGTCAAAATAAAAAATCTTTTTATGTAAAGCATCCACCATACAAATCCTTATGAATTAGCTGGTATTATAGAAATGATAGCATATTAAAACCAGAGCGTTAATATAAACCTGTGATTCGCCATGCAGCCGGAACTACTGTCCGAGCTGCTGTTATAGAAAATGAATCAACACCTTCTGGCCAATCAGATTTGAGAATTCAGCAGCACTTTGGTATAAACTGTAATAAAACATAAGAAACTCCACGTATTCAAAAACAGCGTACGAGTACAGTGTTACTTGAGGATACCAAACCAATGAACATTTAATCCCTGTTTTTGTTTATTTATTTATTTTAATATTACTCCTCTTACCAAATGTTCTCATAGTATCTAAAGCATTGCTGGTACTAACTACAGTTCTGTTGTTGATTTTGTGCCAAGTTTGTGGAGCTGATAGGTGCGCTGTTAGCCATCTGCTGCATGATCTTCCTCGGCTTCGCTGACGATGTGCTCAACCTGCGATGGAGACACAAGCTGCTGCTCCCCACTATGGCCTCGCTGCCTCTCCTCATGGTCTACTTCACCAACTTCGGCAACACCGTCATAGTGGTTCCCAAACCGTTCCGAGCCCTGCTGGGGATGCACCTCGACCTGGGTTAGCTGACACTTCCATGTCTTCAGTGTGTACCGTATAACTCGTACGTTAACGCATAGAACTGCTGCGACTTGTCTTGTGTGTCTCCACTTTAATATTCTGAAAGTGCAGCAATGTTTGTTGTCCTGTTTTTTTTTTTTTGTTTGTTTGTTTTTTTTTAAAACCTGTGCATTTCTCATTGAAAGTGTAAGGATTTGCGTTTGCCTTGTCCTACCAGGTATCCTATATTATGTATATATGGGAATGCTGGCTGTGTTCTGCACGAATGCTATCAACATCCTGGCCGGGATCAATGGCATCGAGTCTGGGCAGGCGCTCTTCATCTCCGGCTCCATCATCATCTTCAATATACTGGAGCTCAACGGCGAGTCCCTGGCTTTGTATTGCAAAAACCAAACTAGCCATTAAGGAAATGTATGAGTATGGTTTGTAAAGCACGGTCATACCAGAGTAACTATGGTGTGTCTGTCATAGTTTCACAACTAATATAACTATTAACATGAGTATGGAAGCAAAAATATAACAGTTCCATCGTCAAGAATATAATGAGCATAGTTACTATAAGATACTGTAGAAAACCTGTGGTAGTGTCATTGGTTAATATGTAATAAGCATAATTACCATAATTCACTGGAGTGTATCATAGTAAACCACTGGGAATTTCTGTAAGAGTGTGGAGACAGTGGAAAATAATTTGATTATTGAGCACATAGTTATAGATATAGAATATATAGAACATACAGTCATAGATAGCATGCCTAGCCTATAGAAAAAGCATCCTATGGGTTATGTAAGCGTTAAAAAAGGGTCAGTTCTCAGGATCAGGTTATGGCATTTAAACAGTATCTTTAATATAGAACATGTGCGGGGGCGACCCAGAGCAGTACCATTACAAAGCGAGTGTGGTCATTAAAAAATAAGCAGAAGTTGCTAAGAAATACGCACACACTAAAATGAAGCCTGAAGGCGTGAAGCAAGTTTGCAGAGAAACTGTTGTGTGTGAGAGCACTTCAGTTCTGCGAGCACTGAGCACTGAGACTGAGCGCTCGGTTCTGCGAGCACTGAGCACTTCCTATCTCCTTACTCGCCAGGGTCTACACCTTGCTCACGAGTCGAATTAATTAAAGTAAAGGAGTCATGGCCTTTTAAACTTAAACAAAACTCATCAGTAATGTTTCTATGATTACTGTTAGTATTCTGACAGTTTGTGTTTAAATTACATTGAAAATGCATGTTTTTGTGATAGTATTTTGCTATTATTATTATTATTGTTGTTGTTGTTGTTGTTATTGCTATGTGAGTAAACGCTTTGCAGAAATAATAAAAAAAAAAAAGTGAAGGTAAAGCAAAAGTCCTCACGGTTACTGGCACAGACCTACATTCTTTCTAATACATTATTGTTTTTAAGTAACATAATATAATTGTGTGAATTTTATGGTGGATACTCCACATAATCTACGCCTAAGAATATACAGATTGGCAAATTGTATTCGAGTATAAGAGTATTTCCTTTGTAACCCATCTGTACATGTGCCATGGGTAAATCATACTCTTTTTTTTTTTTAATCTTCATACAGTTCTAGCATAAAACCTCAGCAGGATGTGTTCCTCTTGTCCTTCATGGCCTTCATGTATTAAACATATTTTCCACAGATAAACTAACATCCAGTTTATATTACAGGAGACTACAGAGACGACCATATTTTCTCTTTGTACTTCATGATCCCATTCTTTTTCACCACGCTGGCTCTCTTCTACCACAACTGGTTAGTTTGATGTCTTTTCCAGTTTCACATTTATCAAATGAGAATGTATCATTGCATAGAACTGCATACGTTTTATTTTGGTAGAGAACAGTTAGAGGACGTGCAGCCCTTACTGTTTAATCCTACATTCAACATTGTTGGGTTTTTGCTTTGCATTAGGTACCCGTCGTCTGTGTTTGTAGGGGACACGTTCTGTTACTTTGCTGGGATGACTTTCGCTGTGGTTGGGATCCTCGGCCATTTCAGCAAAACCATGCTGCTCTTCTTCATCCCTCAAGTCATAAACTTTGTCTACTCTTTGCCGCAGCTCTTCCATGTAATTCCTTGTCCTAGACATCGCCTGCCCAGGTACTGCAGGGGTTTTTAATTTGTTGCTGCAAATCTTCATTTTTCAAGAATAGACGAAGCTGGTTCGATAGGAAATGTTCAGCAAGACAATTAGATATACATAATTTCCCACTTACTTCAGATGTAGTCTCTTAACAAAGTCATGTTTGGTGTGTTGAGTTTTGCACTGGACTGACTAGGTTAATACAAGGTTAACACAATGAAGTACTTATAAAAATATACTTTTTGGTTCTAATTACATTTAAGCTCATAATCTCATTTCCGAATGAATAATCACGTAAATCATCTAAAATAAGCAGGGTCACGTTTAAAAGTTCGAAGTGGAACTGCGTAATCATCTGCAATACTTCCCGCTTTCCCGGGACAATTCCTCCTACTGTGTGTGCGGAATGATAGCAAGTTGCGCTGAGCTAAAATGGTGTCCAAGATGGCTGCCCATAATTGCTCCAGCGTTCAGCTACACAATGAAGTTTTGTTCACGTTATAGATTACATACAGATTACAGCATAGATTATTGTTATAGATTACATATAGATTACAGTAAATCACATTGTGTCTTAAACCACATCATCAAATCTGTGTGACATTACTAAAGAACTAGATGAGGTTTGAAGCATGTATTTATAGGAAAGATTTTGGGTAAGATACACTTCCATTACTTGTATAAATTGGATTTTTTTTTTTTTGCTAGTTTATTCCTTTATTGCTGAATGCAGGACAGTCTTTCTTCCTTTAATTTCATTTCAATGCATTTTAGTTTAACTGATCAGTAATATGGGTGCATATATGAATTTGGCGCAGACTGCAGCCGGACAGCGGAAAGCTCGGGATGAGCTACTCGAAGTTTAAACAGAAGGACCTTGGCAGATTAGGACAGCTCATACTGAAGGTAAAGTGTTGTACACAATCATCTGTATATGAATTCAGCAATCAAAGCTCTGTCACACATTTGTTGAATGAAGTGAATGGATGCAGTTCTTTTCTTGTCCTGCAGGTGGCAGAAACATTATGGCTGCTGGATGTACGCAGGGGTCAGGAGGGAGATGATGAGTTTATTGAGTGCAATAACATGACTCTGATAAATCTAGTGCTGAAGATACTCGGGCCCACACATGAGAGAAACCTCACAGCCATTATGCTGTTAATACAGGTGAGGCTGCAATTCCAATTGCTCTTCTTTCACCTCCTTCATCATTGGATTGAATTCTTGAATCTGATTAGTCAGAATGGGTTTAAATGAATGCTGTTAACATCCAAATCGGGTGAACGGCATTGAAATTACGGCACTTTACGTATGTGGTCCCCTTTTTAAGGGACCCAAAGTAATTGGACAAACTAACATAATCATAAATTAAATTATTATTTTTAATACATGGTTGCAAATCCTTTTGCATTTAATGTCTGCCTGAAGTTTGGAACCCATGGACATCACCCGTGGACGCTGGGTTTCTTCCCTGGTGATGCTCTGCCAGGCTCTGCAGTTGTCTTCAGTTCCTGCTGGTTCTTGGGTGTTTTGCCTTCGGCGAGTGAAATGCATGCTCAGTTGGATTCAGGTCATGTGATTGACGTCAGGTCAGGTGACTGACTTGGCCATTGCAGAACATTCCACTTCTTTGCCTTTAAAGAAAATCTTGGGTTGTTTTCAAAGTATGCCTTTGTCCATGTCATTGTCCATCTGCCCCGTGAAGTGCAGTCCAATGAGTTCTGAAGCATTCGGCTGAATCTGAGCAGATCATATAGCCTTACCCATCAGAATTCTTCCTGCTGCTTTTGTCAGCATCATCAGTAAATACAAGAGAACCAGCTCCACTGGCAGCCATATGTATATGCCAACATCATCGGCTCATATGCAGTTCTCAGTTTCTCCATATTCTTCCCTTCCCATTATTCTGATACAAGTTGATCTTTGTCTCATCATGTTGTTCCAAAACTGTATGGGCTTTTTTTTACATGATTTTTCGGCAAACTTTCATCTGGTCTTCCTGTTTTTGAGGCTTAGCAACGGATTACATCTTGTAGTAAACCCTCTGTATTTACTCTGGTGAAGTCTTCTCTTGATTGTTGACAAATAGTTGATTTGGCCACACCTAATGGTTTTGCTATTTCTCTGATGGGTTTGAAACACTTGAAATCAACTCTAGTTTTTTTTATCTGGTTACTTTTAAGTGAAATAGTGAGGGAACAGCACACACCTGGCCATGGAACAGCATGAACAGCTGAGCAGCCAATTACTTTTGGCTCCTTAAAAAGGGATATAGAAAGTGCATGAAGAAAGTGCTGTAATTCCTACACCGTTCACCCCATTTGGATGTAAATACCTTCTAATTAAAGCTGAAATGCTGCACTTGGATTGTTTAATTTCAGCTCCTATATACATTGGTAGGCAGCTAAAATAATAACTTTCTCAATGTCCAAATATTTATGGACCTGACTTTATATGGCGGTCAATAAATTAATTAAAATGTGTTACTTAACAAAGAAAAATGTATAAGCGTTGGTTTGGTGAAGATTTCTGTTAGGAGACGTTTATTTAACACTTACAGAAGGAGTCTCAACTGTCAGTGATTTGTAACAGTCAATTAAGTTTTCCACCACAGGAGAGTCTTCAGGGCAGGGGAGTTTGCACTTTCCAGTTTCTTAGTAACTTGACAAGCTGCATTTGTTTTGTCTTATTAACTTCAAAAGAGAGAAAAAGAGAGGAGCGGAACGACTGTTTATAGCAGTATAACATGGGTGATAACGGGGACTAACGTTTTTTTTCACAAGTGTAATTATAAATGGACAACTTGTCAGTTCTTTAATTAATAAATTGTAATCGTTGCCAAATTGCTGTGGTATAAAAGGAATAAAACACTTGGGGACATGCTGTTATTGGAAAATAATCAACTCTACGGTGGTAACAGTAACTCTACTTTATGTTGGGTCGCATCACATCTGCCCATTGTTGATTATTTTACTTTACTTTATATTGTTTCCTTTTCTGATTACTGTGTGTAATACATGGTGTTTTATTATTTATTTATTATACCCACTGATAAGGGTTAATCGTTGTATTCCTGTCTCACAACGTAACCACTTTATTCTCTCACACAGGTTTTTGGGAGCGTCATTGCGTTTGGAATTCGGTATCATTTGGTCCGGCTCTTCTACGACGTCTAGCAGTAAGCCAAGAGAAGGACACTTCCACTTCCTTCCTTTAAAAAAACAAAACAAAAAAAAAAAACATCAACAGTTCCGATGGTTTGAAAGTCTGCTTCTATTTACCACTTACACGGGGATGTGTTTACAATACTGTACCATTCAACTACTGTGTTTGCTACAGTCGAGTCCTGCTAGAGTCATTTGAGATTTAAGGTCTTGATTCTGAAGTCATACAGTGGAATAAATTCTGTGTGAACACATCAGGGAAAGGACACTGCACTACTCAGTAGAAACATTGCTAATCAGAGTAAGGAAAAGGAGTGTTAAGTTTAAGGCACTGAAGCAAAAGTACTCGGTCTTTACATTTATATTGTAATTTCTTTGGCTTAACCAGAAGAAGACGAAACTATTTCATTATTTTTGCACGCTGGTTGTCCAAACATGCAGCCAAATTCATAGTACTTCTGTAAGAATTTTGTAAAGGAAGTAGAAGTAAGCCTAAATATCAGTTACCTCCCATGGCCGAGTCATTATATTACGTGTTTTTTGGAAATTTGAATTCTTTGGTTTGGTTGAAATGCAGAGCAGCAGAAAGCTAACGATGCTTTGGCGGTTAAGGGAAGATGTTATTTACTTTTTCTGGTGTAAAATATGGTGAATACTGAGATATTATATGCATAATTATATGCATACCTAAATATGATATTTTTCTTTATCTAAAGTAACACTGAACCATTGATGGACATGCGTAAGTTTGATACGGGGTGATATATGTGACAGAAATGATTTATATACTCGCCTAATAGAGAGTTTGATTTGAAATTAAAGATTTTTAAAACATGTTTACTGCTGTCTGTTTCATTTGTGCAAAGTTCTTCTATAAATCTGAGGATTTGGTTTAGTTATTGACCTGCATGGGGTTATTCTCTCAGATGACCATGAGCTGAGTGATTAATTATATTTAATATTTACTGCATCCCTTGTACAATTCTCCTATCATTCATCACGCATGTAACTGTGCTTATTAATATCTTATACGGTGGCCCTTTTGTGCATGTTGGGATTTATTAAGACATACATTTTCCTTAAATAGTTCCTTCAGAGGTCCTAATAGATTTATTAATAAATGAAATGGAATTAAATAGATGTAGTACACTCATACAGCAAAAGTCAATTTCACTTCCTATGCATTTGCTGCTAGTTACATTACTTTATTGCTACCTGTTCATTCACATATTAATTCTAACCACAGTGCATGCATGTGTAATAGCCAATGTATGTACTGATTGATTAAAAAATATTGTTTGCCCATTTTACATGCTGAATATTATTCTAATTATTATTCTATAGCACAGTTAAATTCCCAAATCGGACTGGTCATTCACATTCTGTAACAGCAGATCGGACATTAGTGCTGGCTGCTAGGCAGGTCTTGGGTTAGTGTTAATGCGCTCATTGCAATGTTAACGTGTCTCTGTAGTCACTGGGCCTAGGTGGACTAGCATAACTTTATCTCTTTTTTACACAACAGTTAGTTCCAGTCCACTAATTTGATTGGACAAGCGGTGTTTCAAGTGTGCTGAGATTTAGTATAACAGCAGCGGTACATTTCACTGTTTGTATCACTCCGCTTGTCTGTATTCGCTGCATAAAATTCCAATTCTAGCAATAGTTCATCACATTGAAACCGTTACTACATTTACTATGGGCTGTCAGTCAGTCTGTGAGCTGCAACACGCACCACTCTATCCGGCTGTGGCTTCTCTGGGAACTATTTTTGCTGGCGGAGTAGAAAAATGAATAAAATATTTGGCCATACTGTGTCAGAAATGTCAGTTACTAAATATTAAATTCTTGTTTATAGAAGCAAGAAGCAATCTCACTTGCAATCGTGCTGTTGTACTAAATATCAGCACAGCTGTGATGTAGCTGAGTTTCAGAAGATTTCAAATTAATACCTCAAAAAATATTTACAAGTGTCAGATTTACAACTTTAATTTAAGAAAAAAGATGAACGTGAGTTGAAGTGACACATGAGGAGCTGAGGGAGCATTTTCCTTCCCAATGGCAAAAGAAGTGAACATCTTTTCATGTCGGTGGCCATTTTCTCATCTCCATTTGAGTGGAGGAGCAGCGGAAGTTTGTGGCTAGAGCCCAAATAGCACACGACTTTGTATTAATAGGGTAAGTCGTATCTTGTATGTTTACGAACATTCCTGTTGTGTAGCTTAATGAATTTAAAATGTGTAAGTTATACAGCATTTAACTAGTGGTTAGCCTTAAAATGAAATTTATCAATACCTGATTAAGCTGAGATTTGACTAAACTTTGACGGAATAAGGCTGGCATACAATCCAAGGACAATGTCCTTCTGTTAGCAAATTTGTTGGCAAAAACTGAAAAATATATGGCAGTGACTTTAGGTATAGAGTAAAACTAAAAAGGGATCACACACTGCAAGGTAGTCCTAACGTATCATATTTATTCAAATCTGATATTTTCTTATAATTCTAGACATAAAATATTAAGTGAACCATTTTGACTGGCAAAAATTCGATCAAAGAGGATAACAAAGCACAACATTCAATCATTTGCTTCTACTTATGCAGAGATTACTTGTTTAAAGTATTGGATGCTTGATCATATTTGATCATCCATCCGTCATCTTACATCAGTTCTGTGAAAGTGCAGTGTTAGCTGGTTTGTCAAAAAAAAATGGATTGGATCATGTCTTAGTTCTAAACTGTGTGTTTATTTTAGATTTTATTTGTATTTGTGATTTTGGACTGAGAACAGTATCTTCACGCGAATAAGGATCTGAGTGTGAACGAGAAAAGAATGCTTTAGAAGCCCCATCAGAAGAGAGTTCGATTTTGGATCCTGACACAAAAATCTGAACATTGATTAACCATGTATTTACATAAATATGTAAATAATAGATAAATATTTTCCCCTGATTTTTCCTGACGTGCTTTGGGATGGCTAAATATTTTCTGGTTGGCTGCAGTTAAGCAATTTGCATGTTATTAAAGTATAGCTATTTACATCATTGAATACCATTATATAATAACTATTATTATTATTATTATTATTATTATTATCTTGTTTTTAACAAATTAACAAATAACGTTCTTTAACTATTTGAAAATTTTCAGGCTATAGTTATTATTAGTAAGTAATTGAATAACACTTATAATATGGGCATTATTGGTGTTATAATTATTACAATTATTGTTTGTTTTATCATTGTTGATCTACATATTCTTATGCAGATCATACATTAGAATACATATTATATTTAAGTAAAAAAAAAAAAATTTGCAAGTTCTCCCCATGCTTCGGGGGTTTCCTCCGGGTACTCTGGTCTCCTCCAAAGACATTTCCAATTGTCCATCCACAGTTTAAACTGAAGGACCCTGGCAAATTAGGACAGCTAGTACTCAAGGGAAACTACGGTATACAATCATCTGTATATGAATTCCATATCAGCCGTGTTGTCACACAAGTTATTGACACATGAATAAAATGAAACGAGGATGCAGTTCTTTTCTTGTCCTGCAAGTGGCAGAAACATTATGGCTGCTGGATGTGTGCAGGGGTCAGGAGGGAGTTTATGGAGTGCAATAACAGCTCATGCACAGGGTCATGATGGCGGACGCTCCACATGATCTACAGCTAACATTCAAAATATGATGTTATATAACAAAGAAAAATATATTGTTGATATGGTGTTGATAAGGTTTTAGTAAGGAGATGTTAATTTTTTTATGATTCACATTGTGTTTAATGCATTGTATTTTATTATTATAACTGTTGATAAATATTAAGTGATGTATTCTTGTTTGGCAGGATAATTGCTCTCCTCTGTCGCAGGTTTTTGGGAGCGTGATTGCTTTTGGAATTCGGTATCATTTGGTTCAGCTTGTCTATGATGTCTAGCTTTCATCCAGGAAAATGCATAGGAACAGCAAGACGCTTCCACTTCCTTCCTTTTCATCAACAGTTATGGTTTAAAAGTCTGTTTCTATTTACAGCTTACACAGGGATGTGTTTACAATACTGTACCATTCAACTACTGTGTTTAAGTCCTGCAGGTTCACTGCTCCATTTTAGATTTAAGGTCTTGGACAGATTCATTTTAGATTTAAAGTCTTGGACAGATTCATTTTAGATTTAAGGTCTTGGTTCTGATGTTATACAGTGGAAGAAATTCTGTTTGAACTCTTTAGCAAAGAGTCTGTCTGGCTGTCAGGGAAAGGACACGGCAAGAATGTACTCAATAGAAACCTAATCTAAGGAAAAGAGTGTTGAGTTTAAGGCACTGAAGCAAAAGTACTCGGTCTTTACATTTATATTTCTGCAGTAATTTCTCAGGCTTAACAGGAAGAAGAAACTATTTCATTATTTTTGCATTCTAAAAAGGAAGTAGAAGTAAGCATAAATACCACTTACGTACTATGACCACGTCATTATATTATGGTGTATTTTGGAAATTTGGATAGTTTGTGCTTGTTCTTTGTGCTCCTCTGTAGTAAACGAAATGCAGAGCAGCAGAAAGCTAAATATGGTTTGATTGTTAATTGAACCATTGAAGATGTTATTTGCTCTTTGTGGTGTCTAAACTAACAATATAACTCCTAATAGAGAGTTTGATTTAAAATAAAAGATTTTAAAACAAGTTTACTGCTATCTTTTATTTCTCTTATCTTATTAACCTTTTATATAATTTGTGCTACTCCATTTTCTTCCCGAGTCCGAAGACATGCGTTGTAGGCTGATTGGCATCTCTAAATTGTGCGTAGTGTGTGAATGGGTGATTTATCATCAATGGTTATATCTGACTGCATCCCTTTTACAGTTTTCCAGTCATACACTTAACTGTGCTTATAAATACAGTAGATATAAAATGCCTACACCCCTGTTAAAATGCCAGGTTTTTCTGATGTAAAAAAAATTAAACAAAAATAAATAATGTCAGAACTTCTGCATTTTTTTTTTTACATCACAAAAACCTGCCATTTTAACAGGTGTGTGTAGACATTTTATATCCACTGTATTTATGTATGGCTGCACTTTTGTGCATTTTGGGGTTTAATCAGCAGATCATCTTTCAGATCATATGCCAGTTCCACTGACATTTATAAGACTTCGCAGATGCTCTTAACCAGAGAAACTTACAGAAGTGCTTTATAGCCTCTATTAACAACATATCAACATGTTAGTTCAGTAGTCAGGGATTAAGAGTGCCATTGAGCTAAACACTGTTGGAGGAGATGAGTACAACATGAAGGAATAAACAAGTGATAAACAAGTAGATAAACAGCATGCTAATTCAAATGTAAGTCTTCAGCCTTTACTTGATGACAGCCAGTGACTCAGCTGTTTGGCAATTAGAGGAAGTTCATTCAACCACCTGGTGCCAGGACAGAAAACAGCATTGATGCATGTCTTCCTTTCTAGAGTCCTCGAGGGAGTATGATGCAGATCAGGATGTGATACGTGCCTTAAGGTAGGTGGGTGCTCGTCCATGTTTGGCTTTCAAGGCAAGCATCAGTGTTATAAATCTGATGCTGACAGCTACAGAATGGGGTGGTGTGGGAGAACTTGGGGAGGTTCTGAATCAGTTACAGGGGTTGGATGGTGTGCAGGGGCGAGTTGCTGTAGTCTTAAAATGGCAAGGGACTGAACAAGCAACTTAGTGGCCTCTATGTACAGAAATGCCCTCCGTGTAACCTGATATGAGCATACATCCACCACATTGCACTAAATGTACGGGGATTTCCTCTGTCAAGCTAAAAGCACTGATCAAGACAAGCACTAGTGCTTCTTCTGAAGGAATTTTTGATTTTATTATATTGGAGTGTTTTCTTAATATTCATGTCACATTAATTAGACCGACTAACTAACTAGTTTATATGGAGTGACCAAAGCACCCCAAAAAACACATCGAATATCAGATGTCAACAATCTACCCTCACAATTCTATAATGCTATGCATTACCAAATGAATATTAAATAATATTAAGACATATATTTTCTTTAAATAGTTACTTCAAAGGTCCTAATAGATTCATAATTAAAGCAGCTATGAGACTGAATAGACATAATACACTAATACAGTAAACATAGATTTTGATTCCTATGCATTTCCTGTTCATTTCATTACTTTATTTCTGTTAACTCCTATATTAATTATAACAACAGCACATATAATAGCTATGTATTTATTGGTTACATTAAGAAATATTCAATTGGCCTAATTACCTCCATTCTCTGTACTGCTTATCCTACACAGGGTTGACTATCCCAGGGGTCTCAGGGCACAAGGTGGGGGACACCTTGGATGGAGTGCCAACCCATCGCAGGGCACAATCACACACACAACTTGAAGATGCCAATTAGCCTACAACACATTGGACTGGGGAGGAAACCAGAATACCCAGAGGAAACCACCAAAGCGCTCCACACACCCACACCGGGCAGAAGTGGATTTCGAACCCCCAACCCTGGAGGGGTGAGATAACAGTGCTAACCACTAAGCCCCCAGTTTGGCCATTTTACATTCTTAATAGTACTCAAATAACTTATACCATAGCGTTGTTGAATTCTCCAGTCTGACTGGTCAAAGGTTGTTGATTAATTTCCTACAATAGTGCTAGCTGCAAAGCAAACCACATTAATATTAATGTGCTCATTCTAATATTTTATTGTTTCTATAGCAACAACACATTAACAGAGACTTGTATGGTGCATTGCTCCACATGATCTAAGGTTAATAAAAATGGATTAAAAAACGTGTTGTTATTTAAGACATCGTTCATATGGTTCAAACCAAGGGTAAAAAAAAAAGAAGAAGAAGAAGAATCAACCACCTCCATCCAGGGTTTTGCGAGACTCGCTTCTCACGAAAAGCGGAACGCTTTTAGACGACACGTTTGTCCAGGGGAAGAATTTTTTAAATGGACTGAGCAAACGAATCCGATTGGCTCGGATGTCAAGGGGCGGGGACGTGGCTGATTCGTTTGTTTGTTGTGGGCTGGAGTAAGGAAATGTCGAGAGTAGTGGTATCAGGTAAGTGGTTTTTGTACAGTTGGAAAATATTAAAACGACTAACCACAAAATACCACAGCGGGAAGTGTCTTGCTCCATTTATAATCAGTGCGTAAACACAAAATCCCCTACATACCGGTAGAGCCACTTTATCATGTTTGTGCTAACTAGCCTGCTAGCTCGCGGTGGCTTTTTTTTTTTTTTTTGGTAAATCCAGGTTTGTATTACAGTAATGGAAAAGGGCGTAACATTTTTGCTATTTAGAAACTATTCAGTTACATTTACACCTGATGTATAAGGCGTCCTTGGTTTAGGTGAAATAATTTGGTCAGTGAGTGTATATGTATCTGTATATGTATGTCGCAGTAAGCACTATTATCAGGTTACCTGCATAGCACATTAGTACACATTAGAGGTGGGTGTTATAGCAGAAATGTCGCGTCACGATAATAACAGTACTTCATTTTGTGCCAATTTTAATGTTACTTTCATTTAACTTTCATTTAACGTTACTGTGAGTGTGAATGGAAGCGGTGTTCTGACAGTGTCCCAACAGGAGTTTCTGCGCATGCGCATTTAACACTAAATTATTAACTTTTACATCCACATAAATCCATACTTCTTCAAATACCATAATGCTGGATTTTTTGTCTGATCACAAGATTAATACCAAAAATATGCTACATGTAGTTTTTATGGACAGATAAAAAAATTTCTCATTATGAAATGATGTGAACTGATACATTTACATTTATGGCACTTGGCAGACGCCCTTATCCAGAGCAACTTACAATTATCTCATTTATACAACTGAGCAGCTGAGGGTTAAGGGCCTTGCTCAAGGGCCCAGCAGCATTCTGATGCCTCAGAAAAACATGTTGGGTTGTGATCTTGATAGCATATGGTCATAGTTCACGTTGAAGTACTTTGTGTGTTCCAGAGCCTTGTCACTGAGTGACGTCTAGTCACTGAGTGATGGCTTCGCCAGGCAAGCGCGCCCCTCGCAGAGAGGAGTTTGTTCTCGAGCTAGCTTGCGAGTGGGGCTCATGCCAGGAGACGTTTGGTGGGATGGAGGAGTTCTGTCAGCACGTGGAAACGCATTACCAAGAAATCGCTGCAGAGAGCGATGACCCGGATATACCAGGTATGTGTATACATACATATATATATTATGCATGCTATGGGTACTTTCACACTGCAAGCCTAAGTGCTGCATGATCTTTTTAACATAGTTAATATCCGTCCCCAGTCTTACCAAGTCTCACTTTCACATTTGTAAAGCAACAACGGTTATGGTTAGAAGTTTCAGCTCATGTCTTTTTGTTGTAATTCAGGTCATTTCTGTTAACGCTGCTGAGCCACAGAATAGATTTACATTTAATAACATTACAATCAATAGACAGGCTCTGTGTTTACATAAGCCTAGTGATTGTACCCACATCATCTGAGAGAAACAGTCAGCGATACGGGCAATCTTTGAGAGATTTCAATATTGGCAAGACTAGAAAGGAAGTTTGCATTACTCAAATGCAAACACACATTTAGGAAAGGAACCCATAATTTTTTTTTACTTAATGTTGCTGTTTAATGTCAGTCAGACCACCGTGACCTCAAACTACTGGTGAGACTTGTTAAAGCAGCAGCACAGTGCTACCACATTTTTAAAATATTCATCTTGCTTACTGCAGATGTAGAGCACAGCGCATTATAACAGTAGCCACCCTGCTCACTCATTCCATCGAAAAAGCATCAAGTTACACACTACCTGTCACAGTAGTTTCTTTCCACAATTTCTTCTTCCTCTACTATCATCGTCCAAAGTATCTAATGAAGAAACTTCTCAAGTTACACCGAATTATAGTAGAGTGCCATTTAGGATTCTGTGACAGAAATTCAAGACATATTTGTGTTCAGATCACCTGAGACAGTGTGTTTTTTTTAATTTATTTTTTCCAGAGGAGGTACACAACTGCCTGTGGCAGGACTGTGGCTTCTGCTCAGTGGAGTGTGATGGAGAGTTGCTGAGGCACATGCTCTTTCACTGCTACCACACCAAGTTGAAGCAGTGGGGGTCGGCTATGCTCAAGGCTCACCCGGACATGGGTGACTGTTCAGTGGGTCTCCAGAACCGCAACATCGTGCCTGAGGTCCAGGAGAGCTTCCTCTGCCTGTGGGAGCATTGTGAGGTGAGACAGCTCTCTGGTTAAAAAAAAAAATAAATAAATAAATAAAAAGAAATTGTCAATCTAATTATATCTGTAGCATACTGTATGTGTGATTACCACAGCCACGAATTTCAACAAATCTCAGAGTACACACTTTCAAAAGCAAGGAAAACCTTTTTACTTCATGAAGGAAGTTTAAAATATGCATTGATATATAAACAAATCAAAACTGATTAACTAGTTACACTTTAACATTGATCTTATGATGTGACAGATATACGAGTATGTTTTTACCAAAACTGTACTTACTTATGAAGTATTATTCAGCTTTCAAAAGCTAAGGTAGTATATTAAAAAGCAATTCAAGTTATTTATGCTTTAGTTTTTACATGTTTATGCTGGTTGTGTTTACACATCTGAAAAAGTTACACTAATTTACAGCTTCATGTACAAATATGTTTGACTGAAGAATTTCTGCAGTAAGACATTTCACATAAAAAGTTATTGATTGCCTTAACAGCTGACTTTTATTATTAGTGTGTTGGAAGTAAATGTGTCAAAATTACTGCCTGTGGTAATCAAATATACAGTACATGTGCAATGAAAAGGGGTTAGGGTGAAAAGAATTCCTTTCAGTCATATTTCTGAAATAGTGCCTGTTTTTTTAAGACTTTGTGCAGTGTGTGTGTGTGTGTGTGTATGTTTGTATAGAGAAAGTGCTGTTGGAGGTGCTTAGTGAAACTATGGAAAGAAACATGATTCTACTGATTTTCACAGACGAACATGGATAACCCAGAGTGGTTCTACAGGCACGTGGAGATGCATGCACATTGCCTAGAAGTCAATAAGGAGAACGTACTGTTCTGTGGCTGGAAAGGTAAATAATGATAATCAATACAGTGTGAAATATTTTAAAGTGTTTTGATGTTATCAAATTTGAGTATCATATTAAACAATAAACAACAAAAACGCAACACAGAAATGTGTTAAAATCCTGCGCAGATCAGTTCAGACCAGGTGAGGCCTAATATTCCACTGAGCACACATTGACACTCCTCTGTCCGAGACTGCAGGTCTGATATGTCACTCAAGCTGGGAGTCAGTGACTTTAACCGTGGCATGGTCGTGATTGCCAGATGGGCCGGTTTGAGTATTTTAGATACTGCTGATCTCCTGGGATTTTCACACACAGCGGTCTCTAGAGTTTACACAGACTGGCGCGAAACAGCAACATCCAGTAAGAGACAGTTCTGCGGGAAGAAGCACCTCGTTGATGAGAGAGGTCAGATGAGAATCCCTGTAGGTTCCACTCCTGTCACCCAAGAACAGGCATCTGAGGCTACAGTAGGACAGACTCAGCGGAACTGGAGAGATGAAGACCAGCCAATGTTTTTTCTGTCTTCACTCGTCTGGTTTCAGTGAGCCTGTGCCCGCTGAAGCTTCTGATTCCTGTTCTTGGCTGACAGGAGTGGAACCTGATGTGGTCTTCTGCTGTTGTAGTCCGTCTGCCTCAAGGTTCGAAATATTATGCTCTCTGAGATGCTTTTCTGCTCACCATGTTCGTAAAGAGTGATCATTTGAGTTGCTGTGGCCTTCCCGTCGGCTCTTCTGACCTCTCTCATCAGCAACTTGATTCCGCCTGCAGAACAAGAAGCTCAGCACTTTTGTACTTATTAAAAAGAGTCCATAACTGATGTGTTTTATCACACAAGCATAATAATTAAGCAAGTAATAACAAATATTACTACTTACCTGATGATTCTCCTGCATTATCCTTTAATGTTATTTAAAGGTTCTAACGAATCTAGGTGACTGTCTGAACTGAGAGTTTAATATATTCAACATAAACAAACGTTTTGCTCTGATGTGACAGACGTTTGTCATCTTTTTTTCTTTTTTTTTTTTATTAGATTGTGAGGCCTCGTTTAAGGGCCGGTTTAAATTACGGGAGCACATGCGAAGTCACACTCAGGAGAAGCTGGTGGCGTGTCCAACCTGCGGTGGAATGTTTGCCAACAACACCAAATTCTTTGACCACATCCGACGACAGACCTCCATAGAGGGTAAGAGATGCAATGGGATGTAATATGTGTAATTTAGCATCAAATATAGTAATTTAATAAATTAGCATTTAATTAACGAGATTTTTTTTATGGTATTAATAAGTGGTTTATGCATATTTGTTTCTTTATGCATTAATTGGTTTTCATTTTCTTTCTGTCTTAATTTTGACTCTCTTGTTGACCTTTATGCTCAATGCTAAAAATTAAAAAAAAAAAAAAAAAAAAAAAAAAGAAATCGTTGATGATGGAAAATGAATGTTGACTTTTAGCTGTTTATCTCTTATCTTTATTCTTGGCACACTGGTCTCTGTGTAGGACAAAGGTTTCAGTGCTCTCATTGCTCGAAACGCTTTGCCACTGAGAGGCTGCTGAGAGACCACATGAGGAATCATGGTATGTTGTATGTCTTTGCGTCTGCGCATAGAATTAATGACCCAAATAACTTTAAAAACTGTCTTCATAAAGTTAACTCCAGAATTTTTGGCACCCTTGGTAAAGATAAGGTGGAAAAAGATGTGTTTGTGGTTAATTAGCTTATACTCACACCAATAGTACATCAACTTAAGTAAATTTATTCTAAGAAAATAAAAAAAACTCTTGTGATTTTTTTAAAATAAAACCATATGTCACAATTATTGGCACCCCTGCATGTAGAAATGATAAAGGCTTTTTAAAAATTTTTATTTATACCCCAGGGAATCAGGATCTGGGAAACAACAGGATTGCTGTGTAACCATTCCCTCAGTTGTTTTGAGACTGAGAGTAAAGTTAGCATTTATTTAGAATTATCCTGAGGGGTGTCAATAACTTTGGAACATATATGTATTTTTGAGAAAGAAAACTATTACTTAAAAAGGAACAAAGATAGAACAAAGATAGATAGTTTTTCCTATTGTCTAAGTGTGAGATGTGAATGATTGTAATGTTATTTTATATACTTAAGAACATTTGCTCGTTCTGTGAAGGGTGCCAATAATTCTGGAGGACACGGCACTGTTATCTGTTTTTAAAGTCACCCTTCATTCTATTAAACTTGATTAACAAGAATAAACTCCTTTTGGGAATTGGCATACACACTTGTTCAGTGCTTGTTGAAATTCAATGTTTCTGCAGCAGGTCTAGTTTGATGCTCATGGGACGTGTTCTCTCTCTGAACAGTCAACCATTATAAGTGTCCGCTGTGTGACATGACATGCCCCTCACCATCCTCTCTGAGGAACCATATCAAATTTCGCCACAGCAATGAGAAGCCCTACAGCTGTGACTACTGCGAGTACAGGTAACGAAATGACTTGTGCCCTCTCTGTTAAAAAGGGACAGCATGCTTCCAGTAACACATTGGATTAAGGGTCTGTTGGTTAAAAATAAAAATAAAAAAAGAATTCTTGATAGTTTGGTTGTGGCTGCATCCTTTGGCAAGGCTTTGTATCCAACACTGTGATGGATTAGACAAGAATAGGAGCCTTTATGAAAGTAGTCCTCTGGCAAATCACATGCACTGAGCATTCTGAGTAGACTAACAAAAACTAAGCATGGCACTGAAAATGATAATGATGCAGGCCGATAGTTAATCATGTCATTCAAAAATGATAGACTCAGCAGTGAGTTTTTAATGTATTGCATGGTATAATCCAGTTTATTGTCTATGTAAGATACACTGTATGGCCAAAAGTATGTGGGAACCTGACCATCATACCTATATGAGCTTGTTGGACATCCCATTCCAAAATCATTCCAAACCCACCCCTCCTTGTTGGCTATAACAGCCTCCACTCTTTTAAAAAGGGTTTCTGTGAGATTTTGGAATGTGTCTGTGGGAATTTGTGCCCATTTAGCCAAAAGAGCATTTGTGAGATCAAGGAGGTCTGGCTCTCAATCGACATCCCACTTCATCCCAGAGGTGTTCATTGGGGTTGTACTCAGGGTTCTGTGCAGGTCACTGGAGGTTTTCTACACCAAAATTTACTGTTGGCATCCTGGCATCTGCCAAAGCAAAATTCATCTGTCAGACTGCCAGATAGTGAAGCGTGATTCATCACTCCAGAGAACACGTTTGCACTGCTCCAGAGTCCAGTAGTGGCGTGCTTTACACCCCTCCAGCTGACACTTGGCATTGCTCATAGTGGTCTTAGGTGTGTGTACATCTGCTCAGCCATGGAAACCCATTTCTTGAAGCTCCTGACGCACAGTTCTTGTGCTGACGCTGCTTCCAGAGGCAGTTTGGAATTCTATAGTGAGTGATGCAGCAGAGGATAGGTGATTTTTACACACTGCGCACTTCAGCGACCCCACTCTGTGAGTTTGCGTGGTCTACCACTTCGTGGCTGAGCTGTTGTTGCTTCTAGATGCAGATAACAGCAAAAAAAATAGCACTTACAGTTGACCGGGGCGGACCTAGCAGGGCAATAATTTCAAGAACTGACTTGTGGCAAAGGTGGCATCCTATTACAGTGCCACATTTATAGTCACTGAGATCTTCAGTGTGACCCATTCTGTGTTTGTTTTTGGAGATTGCATGGCATGTGCTTGATTTTATGGACCTGGTAGCAATGGGTGTGGCTGAAACACCTGACCTCAATAATTAGTAGGAGTGTCCACATACTTTTGGCCATATAATGTAGTTCTACATTCTACATTAGTATGCGCTCATGTGTGTGCTTCGTGTGTGTTTCTTCAGCTGTAAGAACTTGATAGATTTGCGAAAGCATCTGGAAACGCACAGCAGTGAACCAGCCTATCACTGTGACTTTGCTGATTGTGACTACTCCACCCGCTCCCTGCACTCTATCAAAAACCACTACAAACGGGTACATGAGGTGAGCCGATCGGATACCTACTGCAGCATGCACCACGAGTTGAGCGAGTTAGATAGAAGAAGCCACTATAGGCCTTTTTAGAATAGCACTATGGAACAATCTGCCAACCAAAATGATCTAGATGTACAGCCAGGGCTCTAGCTGTACATCTACAAGGTGGACTAACAGGTAGGTGTGTCAGGTAAAGTGGCCAGTAACAATGCAGACTGTGCTTGATAAACTTAATAGCAGGTAGTAGTATGGCAGCTTTTTAACCCCTTGGTGTTTTGTTTAATCATTTGGTAGAGTTTACTGTTTAAGCGCCCACTTGAATAATCTGATCATCTAAATCAGATAATGACTGGTTTGTTTGTGTGTGTGTGTGTGTGTGTGTGTGTAAACTGTAAATCTGTTGTGTTGCGTTATTTAGGGAGATTACACTCCACGTTATAAGTGCCATGTGTGTGAGCAGTGTTTCACCAGAGGGAATAACCTCACCGCACACCTACGCAAGAAACACCAGTTCAAATGGCCTTCAGGGCATCCCAGGTTCAGGTAGAAACACTGCCTTTTCCTCTTAAAACTATTTCTAATTTCTACATTATTCAATTTCAGATTTTTACCACAGGAAGACTTGAATCTCTCTCTGTGTGTGTGGGTGTGTGTATGTGTGTGTTCTATTCGTCTGTCCTTTAGATACAAGGAGCACGAGGACGGTTTCATGCGGCTGCAGCTGATCCGCTATGAAAGCGTAGAGTTGACCGAGCAGCTGATGCGGGAGCGACAGGGAGAAGGAGACAGCAGTGACAGCACTGTTCCTCACTCACAGTGCCTCCAATCTGGGGAAGAGTCAGTGGAAACCGAGCTCCCTGTAACCGCAGATGAGAACACCAAGGCGGACACAAGAAGGAATAGAGAAATAGACAGCAGAATGCAAGAAGATGGAGAGAATGCACTGCGGGACCTCACAAGCGGCGCTTCTTCCTCAGAGGTGGATTCGAATAGGGAAGAGTCTGTGATGCGACAATTACAGGACACCGCTCAGAAGCTGGGCATGGAGGTGGTCTAACCCCCTGGCCCCAAATTAAATGAAATTAAGTCAATTAAAAAAGGGACTTAGTCAAGAGTACAGGTACATTGCTTACGTCGTATGCACTAATCGAAGAACATGACTGGTTTGCTTAGAAGAAAAGTCTTTGAGTGTGTAGTGAGTGTGTGAGTGAGTGAGTGAGTGAGAGGTTTACCACTGAACAAGCTTACATTTTTTTAAAATTAGATTTTAGCTCAGGCGTGAAGCGGTTTGGACGAATCATTTCTGGACCACGTTCAGCACACTGTACAGTTTGATATTAAAGGTGCAGTTTGTAAAGTGTTTCTAGACCTATTATAAGCATATCATTTAAAAAGGACCTTAGAGATTCCCGATTTTGTCGTGTAATGGATGTTTTTTTGTTTCAGGCTTTTGTTTACATTCAAGCACAGGTCGGTTGGGTGAAGAAACAAGTGCAATTCACCTCGCAGGCAGCAGGGGGCGCTAAGAGTTACAAACTGCTCCTTTAATTGAAAATATACTACTGATTAACTCCAATAGCACTTTTCCAGCAGACTTTACAGTACAGCTGGGAGTGGTTACTAAGTTGAATCCAGAGCTATCTCTTCCCCGGTGTCTGGACCCATCACATATCAATATCTCTGGGGGGGAAAAAAAAAGTGTTCTCTGGAGATTGGGGGATGGTGACATCATTCTCCACACATGTTGTGGACCTTGTTTTTATGTGAAGAGACAGAAATCAGCCCACCAAACAGAGCTGTCCAGATTTTCCATTGTACTATGGGATGGGAATGAGGACGCTACTAAAACGTGTCCTGTACTGTTCATTGGAAAAAGAAAGTCTAGCTAGGTTGTGTTCTTTCAAAAATGGTGGTTGTCTGACTCTAGTAACAGCTACATGTGACCTATTGATGATCTGCTCCACCTGTATGCCTCTTTTTTGGTACTGTGACATGAAGTGTAACCAAAATTCAGCATATATATTTCGTTATGGGATCGCTCACATGGCAAGATTTTGTTTATTTAAAGTGCATTCATTCATTCATTCATTTCTTTGTTTTGAAAGGGAAACCATATATGTAAATGGAGTTTTGGCTTTAAAATAATAGATTTTACAAGAAAGCACTCATAGTTCTCATTGTTTGTTTTACATCATTTCATTTTGACATCATTTCATTTCAGGGCTAAACTCTGACCCATGTGCATCCGCAATTACTAGGTAGCTAGTATCAAGACGAGGGTAAATTACTGATATAATGCTGTTGCCCTGCTAATATGGATCACTGTGTTCTTTTATAAATATTGCAAAAGACTGACGGTAAATGACAACATGGCGGCTAAAAAAAAAAAAAATCATCAGGACTTTTCAGGTGCTGCAATTTAAGAATATTATAATCTACCAAAATGTATTTCTGCAGTTGGGTGCAGATTGACAGGAATGAAGGATTTGCTATCTGGATGACAGAGAGTGGTGGAAAGAATGAGCAGAGTAAACTTGGATACAGAGGGATGTTGCTCCCATTTTTTTTTTTTTATCATATCTTTTATGAAACAGAATAAGGTTCCAGAGTACACATCTTTAACCAGGGAAGAGCATGTAGAATAGCTGACTTGTTCCTCCAGGTCAACTCTGTTTATGCTGAAGTGTACTGCAGTGGGCTTTTTTTCCCCCCCCTCATATTTGGCTTCATGAATATTTTATTTCTAGACTCTGTGTGGTGAAGCAAGTAGAAATTTGCTTTTTAAAAATATGGAAAAAAAGAGTACATTTCAGTGGGTCAAGAAAGCAAAAAACAATCTGTTTCCTTGTTTTCCAATTTTTATTTCAAAACAAAAAAAAATGAATGAACGAAATACACACGGGCTGATTATACATTTGTTATTTGTTACGTGGAAAAGCACAGTGTATATGGTATCCAAACTCTGGTTTTTATTTATTATTTTAAACGTTTCACACTTTTATTTTAATGTAAGGTAAGTTTCAAGTATTCATCTTGTTGGATAATTGGCTTTTAATCATTCGTCTCATAAATATGATTTTTAAAAAAAATGATTTTATGTTTCAAATTGAAATGCTGTTGTTAGGTAAAACTAGATTTAGTGTAAAGAAAAGGGAAAAAAAAAATAAACCTCCCACTTTGGTTTGTTTATATCACCGTGGCCTTGGCCCAGTCTAATTGCTCACAATTAAAACCTGAATATCAAGCATTGTAATTTTAACCCAGGACATTCTCATATGGGTCAATTTTTCAGCATTTTATACAGTAGCGAGCTTATGGTAACACAGTCTGATTCACTACAAGCTTCACTACACAGCAAATTCTGAGATACCGATTACATTTATAGCTCCAAATTTGAAACACATGGATTTAGTAGTTTTCAGAGGATATTGGTTCGATGTGATTTGTAATAAATCAGTTAGTCAAGTGTGTTTTCCTGCTGCTTTACTGATGCGTCTTATTTTATTTACATTTCATAAACGCTTTTATCCAAAGCAACAGAAGTGCTTTATTGTCTACGTGAAAAAACCTCATGCTCATGCGGAGTCTAAAGTTGCATAAGGCACTTCTTAAAGCATGTAAAGAAATTCTGTTAAACAAAGATGCTCAATCGGATCAATATTTGGTGTGATCACCCTGTTGCAGTTCTCTCAGGTACGCTGTCATGCAGTTTTTTTTTAAGGAAAATCGGACAAGCGGAGTTCCTAGCATCTTGGAGAACCTGCTGCAGTTCTTCTGGGCGCATTATCTTGCAGAGCGCTCTGATTATGTTTTCATCTGAAGACTCGTCTATTGCTTAATAGCCTCCTTTCTTTAACGACATACAAACGTTTTCTCAGTAAAATGAATTTTTGGAAAATAAATGTTTGGACGTCTAAATTTGACCCTTCTCCACTGAAGCTCTTACTATATATAAGACGTACAAACAAAAATTTGAGGCAAACTTTATAAAAAGACATTTATACTTTACTGTACATTAGTTTACATTAAAGCCATTTTTAAGTCAGATCACTTTTTATATATCTGACAAAGTTCGCTTTTTGTTTTGACAAGCTAAAAAAAAGTATCTTCTCAGAGAAGAAATGCTGGTGTCTGGCTCAGGATCTGTAAACAGGAGAAACACTTCCTAAACCTATCAATGTCCACCATGACCACCAACATCCAACCAATCAGGTCAAGACAATGTCTCTATTTCCCCATCTATCCATTATGTTGGCTGTCAGTTCATTTACAATAGCGTTCAGACACTTGAGCCTTGTTTGGTGCATGACTTTAGCATGAACCCGGGACTGAATCTTGTTTGGATTTAGAGGTTCAAAACAACTAGCATCAGCTAACTTCACTGAATATATCTTTAGTGCACATATTAAGACACAGAAGACTGTTCAAACTCTTGTCTCTTCGTAGGATGTAGGATCTGACCTTTTCCATATGGTAGAGAATTTATTTTTGGTATCACTGCTTTAAATGTGGACAGCTACAGGAAGTCAGCCGGAGGGAACATAGCAGTGGAGATCCCTTTTTTTTTTTAGATAGAAAAAAGTGCCATATTTCCATCATCAGGAAATAAAGAAAGAAATATAGTGTGGGGTTTGGAGAGCACACGAAAGTCTTTGTAAGCCCACGTGGCAGATAATCCCTTCTGTCCTTCAGTTTGTCTCGTCATGAAAGACACACTAACTGTTGACAAGTACTTCGAGGTCAAATGAGGTTACTTTTTGTGTAGTAAGCTCATATGGGATTATTGTTTTCGATTTAGGTGATTATATACATTACAGTTATTATTATATACTATGCCCCAACTCGGGTAGTCATTTCGTGCAGTTTGATTGGAGAGCAGATTAGTCTGCTCACGGAGCTTAATGTAGCCTAATTGGCTCTCAGTCATGCGTTAGTTCTTACTCTGCAGGTTCCAGAGAGTGGGTACAACCATTAGCTCACAGCATCTTAAGCACCTTTCTGATCAATACATTACCACAATTAGGTGCAGATTGACAGGAATGAAGGATTAACTTTCTGGATGGCAGAGAGTGGTGGAAAGAATGAGCTGAGTAAATTTGGACACAGAGGGCTAGAGTTCTCATTGCAAAGGCAGAGGATTTCTTTTGTCACTCATTCACACTCTTCTGATCATGAGACCTGGAGCATTTTTCCTTTTGCTGTTTCTGGGGTCATCATTTGGGATGTCCACTTTAATTCCAGCTGTGGACGTGAATGAAATAACGTCAACAGAAATGACATCAACGGACCAAGACCAAGGGAGTGGTAAGACATTTTATGTTAGGATGATGTTCATTATTCAAACAGACAGGCATCTAACTCAGCATCTAGCATTCCTTTAGGATTTACGTTTCAATTAACTTTTCAAATGATGTTCGGGCAGATGTCTGAGGTTTTTTAATGTATATTAATGTGGACCAGGATTGCTGGAAGATGAGCTGACAGAAATATACTGGTCTGGGACAGCGCCTATTTGTTTGGGAGGATGCAGGGGACGACACAGGGAGCTCAAGAAGGACAGGTGTGGAGATTCAAATTGCTGCTGGCTGGGCTACAAGTCTCTCTGCAGGGGTATATATATATATTCTGATTGTAAGCTATTGTTTCTATAATAACAATTTACACTGGGATGTGTCTGGCAGATGCTCCACATACATAGAAGGTTTATGTGAGGAGACATTCATTTAACAATTTTTGGAAGGAGTCTCCAGTATCAGCTCTTTCAAAGGTACAACTGCATTTTTTTGTCGTATTGGCTGGTATGGGTGACTGTTCATAGCTGATAACAGGAACTAACTGGTTTTGTAGATGTTCCACAACATTGCATGTAACTATAAACAGATAAAATGTGCAATGTTTCGTTCTTTAATAAATATACATAAATACATATAATTTCTAAGATATCTTTGTAAAACTGTAATTTACATTTTTTTTTTTTTGCCAATGCAACAGATCTGGCTCATTTCTTCATTGTAGGCTTCTTTTTATATTTCTTTCAACCTATAATGTAAAGTCCATCCCCAGCTGTAACAAAGCTGTTCTGCCACTTTTCATTAAAAAGCAATTCACAAGGCGTACGTATTTCCAGCAGAGGTTGCAGGGTCAGTTGGTGGGAAAAGAAAGCATGTTAATGTTTTTATTGCGAATGCAATTTGCCTCACAAGCAGCAGAGGCCTTAAAAATGACAAAATACTTCTTCAATTAGCGCAATCAGATGTGGTAGATTAGTGCTGGCAGCATGGCAGATTTCCAGATACAGGGTTGAGCATCCGTGTATAATTCCATAAGTGATTTTCTGTGCGCTATAGTTTGCAGTACTACTTTTGTGCTAGACAGACCCTGTATAAGGTCCACATACCTGTTACCATACCATAGTCAAATATAACAATGTTTTCTTTTTTTTGCAAACATGGAATAACCATGGGATTTGAGTTGTCTCCACCCTCTGGATATTTGGTTAGACATCACCCAGGTAGGAGGAGCTGGATCAGGTCTGACTTTTGGTTCTGCAGAGAGAGGTTCCTTTATCAGCGTGAAGCTTGCATGCCTGGCTCAGTGCCATAAATAATTCGAACACTGAAACATATACTCTATACCCATGGGTCTCAGAGTCAGTGATTTTTTTTAATGGCATTACAATTTTCATGGCTCATAATGCATTTGTTTTATCTTTGCATGTTTCTGTCCCGTGCTCTCTCCTGGTGCATGCTAGTGAACTGTGGCCTGCCAGATGTGGACTTTAATGGGGTGGTGAATGGGAATGACTGGTGGGTAGGCTCAGTGGTGCGGCACGAATGCAGGCCGGGATTCATGCTGGTTGGAGAACCAACACGCACCTGTCAGTCTAACGGAAAATGGACTGCTAAGCCATCATGCCTCAGTGAGTATGTCTCTCACTAGACATTCACGATTCACTTACAGAATCCCGGAACAATCCATATATCCTCTTAATCCATAGAGTAGATTCTGTATTCAATTCCTTTCATAACAAATCTCATGCTTTGTGTGTGTTTGACAGGAGTGTGCCGTCAGGGCCGGGTAGAAATCAGTGAGAGAGACATTGATGAAGCGTGCACCTCCACCTGCCCATCGAAAAATGTAGTGTCCATCAAGCATGGCTGTAGTTTCATCGACCACTGCCGGATCAAAGAGTCAGGCTGGAAACGCTGGTTTACGCGCTGCACCCACTGCGAGTGTGATTGCTTCATGCCCTGTGGTGAGACTCACACACACACACCATCAATTTTATTAAAGAAATCCTATCAACACTAACCTTGTATAGCTTAGGTCACCAGAAGTATTTTCTGATCAAATTAAGATAGTTGAAATATTTCTTTGATTTTCTTTTTCAGCATCAGCAGGATAGGGGACATCCTTTTGTCCCTTCACTTTCATTTTGACTTCATCCTGTGAGCGATAAATACATCCACACCAAGCACTGAAACAGAACTCCAAGTGATGTATATGTGATGACTACACAACAAACACGCCTTTGAAAGAGACTGGATTTATTCACCAAATAAATGCCACCAGGATGCACACTATATATATATATATATGTAAACATACAGTACATGTAAACTCAAAGCCATTTTGAGACTCTGAGATCTTAGACATTTTCATAGAACAGCAGAATAAGTTCCTATAAAAGTAGGGTATGCAAATCTGGCACTATACTGCCTTCCACAATAACTTCGAATGTATAATTCCGCCTTCGGTCTTTGGGTCGCACCTTCTACCCGAATGACACCAAGCTACATGCTGAGAAGATATGTAACATAGCTTTGTCGATTTTTTATAGCTAACACTATTTCATACGATGTCTGCAAAAGGCTACTCAACAATTCAGTGCAGTTTGGGTGATTATGGGTATGCATTATGTCCAACGATTGCTTTAAAACCTGGCCCCTCCTTCTGGCAGGGATTAATCTTACTGACCTGGCCTTAACTTGCTATGGAGTTGAACTCTTAATCATGGTACTTACATAACAGGTCTGTTCTATTTCCACCTTGCAACGCTGTGGTCAGGGTTGCACCCTGTTTAAACCTCTCTTTAATTTTTTTCAAAAATTTGTTAAAGTTTGTAAAAATCAGGCGAAATGTCGTAGTTCAGGATGATATTGCTATAATAATGCTAATTTTTTTATCTGTTATTTTTTGGTGTTTGTGTGGGGAAGGAGGTCGGGGTTGGTGGTGTTAAATTGCAAATGGTAGGACACAACAAACAATATACTGAAAGTTCTGTATACAGTTGTGGCCAAAAGTTTTGAGAATGACACAAATATTAGTTTTCACAAAGTTTGCTGCTAAACTGCTTTTAGATCTTTGTTTCAGTTGTTTCTGTGAT
>CM075029.1:7813216-7852899 GCA_037576675.1 Pangasius sanitwongsei | reverse complement strand
TATTATAAAAACTTAAGCAGCAACTTTTCCAATTTCCAATATTTGTGTCATTCTCAAAACTTTTGGCCACGACTGTAGATTCATTTTTCCTTCGTTCCTAAATACATGCATGCACATATACACCCCTCCACACAAATTATAACAACATACGTACTGTACATATGCAACATACAATATAAATACACAAGCCATGTTACATTTAACTCTTACAGGCACAGTAAGGATTCATCATCGTGTTGGGTGTATTTTGCAAAAATGTCTGAAGTAATATTTCTTGCCAAAACCCAGTTGCTAATAAAAAAAATTCCCAGTTAAGCATTAAAATAGAAGCAGAGCCTAAAGAAAGCCTTGTGAGCATTACACTTTGTATTCTCCAGTCTCTTTTCACATATTAATCCTAACAGTCGAGTCTTTTTTACGGTGCAGTGGTAGTTGAGGAGCCCTCATTACTCACGTACAGTCTCTAAGCACATATTAAGCTCTTTTTAACACTTTGTTTTAACCATACACGTCTTCACCTCCTGTCTTTTTAGCCTTTTTTTTTAGCCCCTTTGTATAAATGGAGTCCAAACCCCTGACACTGAATGAGGAGTATTTGTGACACTAGGATGGCCTCTGTGAGATATGAGATATAAACTGTCAAATAAATGGTTGATATGGGCTCCTGTGTTGGTTTTTTCCTTTCTGTCTTTCTTTCTATCAAGAATTATTGTACTCTTGCACTACCTGAAATGGTCATGCAGAACATATTAGGATATAATCAACAGAATGTAATAAATTACCTCTATTATTTATTAATTTAACCTGTTTAATGCAAGGTTTTTAAGGAACGCTCTGAAGTAGTTAGTCCCTTTCTTTCTATGAAAGGCAAGCTATAAACTAAATTGTATATGGTCTTGACATGAATATTTCTATGTGGGTGGTGTAATTGGTCACATGACCAAAGCCAGAAAGAAGATATATAGAAGATAATAGATATAATTTTTAAAAAATGGTTCATCATCATGCAATTATTTTATCCTACAATTATAGCAGTTGTTAGAGGGTTAACATGGTGGCTTATTGTTTATACATTATTGGCTATTGATAATCCCTGTTGTACAAATTTTCCTATACAAAACTCGTACCCACAAAGATGATGAAAATGTGGGTTAAGTTTCTATATTAGAGATATGTACAGTTTTATAAAATACAGTCTGTATTCCCTTACTTGTAAATGAAGAAGCCATGATGTTTAATGAGGGGTTTTACAGATGGAACTTCATTACGTTGCTTTCTTTGGTAGACTTTTGTTTGACAATGTGCCTTTAATAATATTGTATGTGAGGCAGATTTCCATATAGTCACTAGGCCTACAGAATGTTAATGGGGATGAGACTTTTAGACTTGGGACACACTCAGAAAATATAGTACTAAAGTGTACCTTTCCTAAACTGGGGTTGGTACCCTCAAGAGCACATCTCTTTTACCTTTAATATGCATCTTTCATCTGGAAATATAGATGTAATGTACCCTTTAAGGGTTGATTTAAGGTATATAAATGGGCCACGATTTATGTAAAGCTTTAAAGGTAGACTTTCATGCACCCTTCTAGTTAAAAGATACAGACGAAAGCTACAACAGGTGTTCCACCCCAGCGACACGGAAAGGTAGAGTATTGCTCAATATCCTTACAGAGTTAATTAACTCTAAAGCACTGTGGTCTTTATTACATCTACACAGTCCTAGAGTTACTCACACCCTGTACAATATAACCTGGCATATAAACATAAGCCTGAGCAAAGAGGAGCCTTTTTCAGCACCACCAGTGTGCACCTTCTGATAAGGCCTGGAATTGCCTTAACATGATTTCAGGAAAATGAACCATTTTTTCGACTTCCCTGCTCTTGAAGGACAGATCTGGAGAGGAAAAGAAAGCTTTGCTCCGTTCTGGTGTATTTCGGTTGCTGTGCACGGGTGATGTAGGGCGTCGTTTGAACGCGAGTAACCTCTGTCAATTCACCGAAAATAACCCGAGCACTGCAGCATCAGCACCAGCGCATGCGCAGCTGCGCTCTTTAAAGGCACAGCGCCTGTTTACGTCACTGAGTGGAAGATGCTGAACTTTATATGAAGATGAGCCATCACAGACTATACATTTCCCTTGCAGTAGCCTAGACTATATTTATTTATTTATTTATTTATTTATTTTACTTTCTTTACTCAGATTAAATGATGTTTATAAAATTGGACATATTTTGAGCAGTTGTGTTGGACTATAGAGAAATTATCTGGCCAATAATTTGCAACAAGGTACAAATTCTGTTAAACGCAATTTTGTCCCATACTTATGTGTCCCATACACATGTCTATAAACGTGGATCCGCTCTTAGTACAAATGCAATTTTACAAAACACTCATGTCAGCCTGTATCTGTGCGCACGAGCACATTTTCATCACAGATCACATGTCAAGGACATACGTTGTCATGTGCAGGGACCAGTTACCTGCCTAAATACCCAAATGCACCGTAATGGCATGTCAGATGAGTAGAGCACATGATGGACCATCCTGGACAACCGTGGGGAAACTCGAGATCCCCACCTGTCCCGTGACCGCATGTGGCACAGCGCCAACCCGCCCTGTGAGCTTTCTGCAGAGATGACTACTCCTCCAAACCCCCACCCCACCCACACACATGCTTCATCCCCTTCTACACCACCTCACCGACAGGCCTGAGCGCAAACTGTTTTCAGCCGGCCTGCACATCTGGATGCCTGAACATCTGCACACAGGGATGCGTTTTGCATCAGACGTCCTGCTCGGATCTGTAGCGAGTTCCACAGTTGTGTCAGGCTTGAGGACACAGGAGCTGATCAGCCACTGATTTCTCCAGCGCGGGATCAGGGCTGCTGCGGTACCGATCCGGTGTGGATGATGCTGATGCGGGAAACGGAAGTGAACGCGCCTGTCCTCCGGCAGACTTGTTTACAGAAGTAAAGAATGAAATGACGGATTGCCTTCCCGTCAGCTGACCGGAATGTAACTGATGATTGACTGTTATATCGATGCATCCTTTCCATTCTTTATGACTGGTATGCATGTTTTGGGTTTGGCGTATTGTTAGAATTTGCGGAATGGATGCCAGATGTAGCTGATTCCTCCAGGAAAGTAGTCGGACGTGTTGCGGACTCTTTGTGCTTCGTGCGGAATCCGGTGTGATCCATTCGGGCATGTCAGGATCACACGGATATCTGTGTAGGTAAATAAGAGCATCAGCCCTCTGGAGACGTGTCAGTTCATCTCAATTTGACAAAAAAAAAAAAGTAAGTTGTCCCATCAGCACCACTCTGTACTAGTGCTGGCCTCCGTCCTTGTGCATGTTTCTATATTTCTCTGTGTAGATGCTGCGTATTCATGTGTGTCACAGTTATCTGATGCTTCACAGCTGAAGCATAGGTAACTCTTCATAGTGATCAGGTTACCATCACCTAACTGTGTGTCCGCTTCTAATTTGATTACAAATTGATTAAGCATCCTTATTTAAAATGAGCCACTCAACCTTAATCACACTGCATAAGACGAAATAAGACTGTATATTTCCAGTGTACTGATTTAATGATATCTCTTTATCCTGGTGTCTCTTTATCTGAGTGCTTGAACGATAAGCCGCGTTGGTGTCCATTCTCTGATCAGAGCCCGTCTGCTCCTCCCAATGTACCTGCAGTGAGCGAAACCATCACAGGGTGGTAATGGAAGGCCAGTAATGGCAAGTCAATCAACAAAGACCCCCTGCTCAGACACCCCACCCCGACCCTTCACCTCCTCACCAGACAATATGAGATTTTTTCAGAAACACACACCTTGCCATGCATCTTCAAGTGGAATTATGAAATGTTTTGCAGCACTTTCTGTCGGTGGATTCAGGCAGGCGGTTTGGGTGGGCTTACTGTTTGTGCATCATGTATAGATTTTCCTGGATGATTGGTAGCCTGTCATTGGCCTATTTTGTCTCGCACTCCAAGGTTTTGTTTTCCTCTACTACAGCTTGCGTGAAGTGCCACTTAACCTGTAGATATGAGAAAAATCTGTTCTAGCCAACCTTCCTACCCACTGCTCTATAATTAACACTGATGTCAGATTTACTTATTTATTTATTTATTTTTAGCATGGCTGGTATGAGGAATTTAGTGAGGAGCAAGGATTTCAATGCTACTGAAGAGTCTATCTGCAGTTGATTGTTGATCTAGATCATACACATTAAGCTTATATTTTTATCCTTCAGAAGAAGCTATGTTTTCTTAAAGAGTGACCATGGTAGTCTGGATAACTGCTGCTTTAATGGGATGATGTGCTAGCTGGCAAGATCTTGCAGAACCACTCCACAGACAGACAGAGAGAGAGAGAGAGAGAGAGAGAGAGAGAGAGAGATCAGGTGCTCTTTAGGGCAGCATCAGGATCTGGTTTAGATAGTGTTGAAGCCAAGCCTAAGTGCATTGCTATTGATGCGTAACACTATAACACATTTGATGCCATGGCCCCTTTGGTGCGGTCAATAGTGTTTTCCCTTCTACTGCCTATTGCTCTTCTTTTCCTTTCACCATGAGATGGAATTATCATCATGATCATCATCATTATTACTACTATTATTATTAATCTGAACACTAGGATAAAAGGTTATTCACAAAGGTTTGCAGCACATTTTCTGATCCTTTTTTTTTTTTCCGATTCTTTTCCATGCCTTTTGTTTTCACATCATGCTTGTGGCCCTTTCTGCTTTCTGTTCCTCTAGCACCCTGGTGAGTGTAGGGCATGTGTTCAGTGTTATTCATAAGGTTCTTATGAATCACCACTATGATGTGGGAGTGTAATCGGAGCAATACTTTCACAAAACACTTCCGGAGTTCTGACCACCGCATTCCCACATGCAAGCATACACTCAAGAAGTACTGTTACAGGGAACCACGTACTCAAATACTACAATGTATGTAGTTTGTTACTTTCCCCTGATTCTAAAGCTGTAGCAGATCGTCTTGTTGAGTTCAGTGGAGAGTGTATTTGTAGGGCATTTGTGTGTTTTCTCTTAAAAATAATTCGCTCAATTTGCTCATTTTATTAAGAGAATACCTTCATAAGTTATATACCGTGTACAGGTATCTCAGTACATGTGTATCAAATGTATTCCAGTCTGGATCACTGGCTGTCATGCAGAAGATATGTCTGGGGATTTGTTTTAGTTTGTGGGCAGTATATGCTATTTCTAACACCATATTTAGTCTGTAGTGAACTGAATGAGCTTAGATGTTGTTTTCTTTTTAAGTATTTTGTTACTTTTTAGTATTTTGTTACTATACTTAAGTATTATTTTGCTGCGTTTGTACTTTACTTGCGTATTATTTACAATGAATACTTGTACTCTTATTTAATTATATTTCCAAGGGGAAAAAACTTATGTTTTACTCCTTTTTAAAGAACTTTAAAGTCATCACAATCCATTCATTTCAGCTTAAATGGATAAGCCACAAGACTGCAGTGTGGAACTCGAGGATGAGCAACCCTGGCGCTAAGTCAGTAAAATGTTCCATTATGCTGGAGTAAACAAAGACTCAGACAAAATGAGGTGTCTTCCTAGAAGGCATGAACTCTATCTAATTAAAAAAAAAAAGCATATTGAGGTAGGTTTTGCCATTTTGCTGACATTAACTGGATACATTTAACTAAGTTGGCCTGTTTTCTTTGCTAATGCCAGGTTAAACTAGTATTCATTCCAGTAAGTCATATTATAGCTAATGGCAAATATTGGTTATTTACATATGTTACTTATTATTAATTAATTAGCAAACTATGTAGTATTCATGCATATGACCAGCAAACCTAATTCTGATTTTAACCAAAATGGCATAGTTGCTTTAAAATGAATTGTCTTAATATCAGAACAGTTTTAGATAAGTAATAAAAGTTACACATGATATGATATGACATGACATTAAATTAATTTCATCAGTTAAAATATTTATTTTTAATACCTGAGTACATTTAAAAGTAGCACCTTTTTTTTTTAAGTTTCACTTGAGTACAATTTCGTCTGGATATTTCCATTTTTAATTGAGCAAGATTTTGACACTATGAGCCTCATTTATTATGATGGATAAGAACATATTTCTTTGTAAATAGTTTGTACAAGCATTTACACAAGAAATATGGTATTCATTAAAATCCTGTAATTTCGAAAAAAAAAAAAACGTTCATATCCTTCTCGTGCTCCTGAGTGTTTGTAAATTTACGCATGAGAAGACTAACTAATGCAAATCTCAAATGACTGACTTCAAATCATAAAATTTGCATGGGTTACTGCACTTATATATGGTTTATACTGTCAAGTTTCAATAGACTTATCCAGAGCAAGAGACTTAGAGAAGTGCGTTGTAGTCTCTATCAAAAAATACATCCTCATACTAGTTCACTAGATCAGGGACTATTGTATATTATTGGAATTAATTAAAGAATATGGAAAATAAAGAAAGTGAGCCAACACAAACCCATTTGACAAATTAAGACAAATAAAACTAGTCATTTAATTATGATAAAAGAAATGCTATAAGCCGGTCTGTCTGTGCGTAGCTGTAAGCTGTAAACAAATGCCTCAGCTGATGGTAGATGTAGTGTACGTCACTCTTATGAGGGAAGAGACGTCTAACTTCCACTTCTGCCTTTCTGCCTTTTTCTTTCACCATTAGTAATCATTTCGTGTTTCCAGCCCTCTTTTACGCTTGAACTTTTATGGTGTTTTGTGGGGCGTCAGAAAATACAAATGAGCTGCGGTGAGGAAAATATCAATTCAGTTTGGCCTTTCCAAACATCTACACTTTACTAAAAGATTTATAAATGAGGCCAATTTATTTGTACTTTCTGCTTGTACTTAGATTAGACTTAAGTATATCATCTTATTTGGTTTGATGTCATGTTGACCATCCAGTTCAAATTAGACTGTGTTTAGTGGGCTCATACTAACAAACTGAGCCTAGCTGGAGTAATAGTCAAGAATGCAATTCTCAAGACTGAGCCCATACCAGAGCTTGACTACGTAAGACCAAAACTCAAGGAACGACAGAAGCAGAACAGAGATAGGAACACTCATTATGTCATATTGAGATTGTGAGCATGTTCAGTTATGAGTAAGGCTCAGGCAGCTCTCTGCCCCTTGTACTATCTTCCTCTATGATCACATTACTTGCGTCTCACCTCACACCAGTTTTGTGTCCCAAACCTCACCAATCTGAATGCCAACAGCCATTATAATTACTGTTTTTTTGTGTAAGGGAGTTGGATTTACTGACCCTTTTAAAATCCAAGACCAACAAGGAAAGACTTTCTTTCAGGCTGGAGAGCTTTTGTTCAGAAGAATTGTGCTGGTAATTGAATTGTTTTCAGGGGTTTCAGTCAAACACATCAGAATCGTGGTTCATCACAGATAATGAAAAATTCCAGCTCTCATTAGACTCCTCTTTTATCCTTTTTTCTCCTTTGATGCTTCATGGCTTCACAGCTGTGGAACTGTACGTACAGAAGAACTCATTATGCATCAAAGCACCTCTTTGTCTTTTCATTTCTACTCCAGTGCAATATATTTAGTGTCATCACTATTAGATATAATCTTTTATATAGTTTATATCTATATTCAGAAATTTCACCCGGAGGCGGTTGGGCGTAATCAAATGATCTCTGTTCCATAAATTGAAACTAGGAACTAGATAAACAATGAGCTAGGAACTAGAAAACAATGAACTAGGAAAAAATGGAACTATGAATATATAACAGGGGAATCTGGAACCACAGGATATTCATAATTAATTGCTGATTATAATATGAGAAACTTGCAAAGACAAAGACAAACACATAGACAAAGGTTTAAAGTGGCTTGCATAAATATTCACTGCTCTTACTTGGACCATATTTCCGAGTGAAAAAAAGGAAACGTTCTGATTGAGTAAGTATCCCTCAAGTATCCCTCAAGTACCCCTTGAAATCCCCACTAAATTAGTTCTGGTACAACCATTTGGGATCAGAAGTCACATAATTAGTTGGTCTAATTTTGCAAACTATATTGATCTCCCCTTCAGTATTATGGGATATTTTGTGTAGATTAATGACATATAATCCCAGATATATTTAATTCAGGTCCGGGTTGTAACACTACAAAATGTGTAAAAGGTCAAGGGGGTTAATACTTTATATTTATACTTTATTGCATAATGTATGTATACACAGGGTATTTGGTTACTAATGAGACCAGACTAAAACAAAAAAAAAAAATTTCAGGAACAAATCAGGAAGTAAGAAACCGTATAAATACAGGAGTCCCATGTGACAGTGTGACCTTTCAACACATTCTCACAGTGTCCCTATTTTACAGATTGCTGGTATGGCTGAAAAGCCCCTAGAGCCAGGGTCGGTCTCCATCCCCATGGAAGTGACCAAGCGGACGGGAGGAGCCCCTCCGGATGCAGCCATGTTGACCCACCTGAAGAAAGTGGAAAACCATATCACAGAGGCGCAGAGGTTCTCACACCTGCCCCGGCGCTCGGCTGTAGACCTGGAGTTCACCGAGCTTTCCTACACTATTCATGAGGGCCCCTGCTGGAGGAGGAGAGGTACTGAGACTATACTTCAGAACACAGTTAGGAATTTTGTCTATAACTCACTAGGTCATGCTTTATGTGGTCTTGTTTTGTTTTTGAGGTAACATTCCTTGATTGGATATTTAGTTTTTTCGGATTCAGTTGAATCCTATGAAACACTTAAGATCTGGTGAAACTGTGTGAGTGAATGATTTAATGTTTTTGTCTACAACAGTACTGTAATAAATATTTTGATGATAAAGGTGTTGCACGATGGTGTGGTGATGAGGATACTTGAAATAGCTATGCTGTTAGAATTGCACATCTCAGGATAAATGCAATAGGATCAGCAGCAAGAACACAAAAGCTTACTTTTTTAAGAACCATCACACGGCTCAAAAATCTAAAAGCTGTCAATGCTGAAACAGGATTTTGTCATTTTGTAAAGTACTTAAATTCTTCCTTTAAAAATACTACAGTAGTTTCTTGAACCAAGAAATTGCTGGGATATTGGGTAGTCTGGATAGCATGCCAATCATTTTCCACCATTAAACGGGTAATAGCCAGTGGTTAAATTGTAAACATTACATGAAGGAAGTGAATTCAAATGATAATTAGCTAGCTTCCTAAAGTAATAACCCAATTAATACCATGTAGTATAAATTAAATGATTAAATTTACTCCATACATCTTGCAGTAGTTAACACTGGTTAAAAGGTGTTTTTTTTTTTCTTTAAAGAAAAATCTGCAGGTAATTTTTAAAGCATGAAATATGTCATTTCTTAAAATCCTTCATGTCCCCCTCGAATTTATGATTTTTATGTGTGATGATGTTTTCCCCTTTGCTTAACATTTTGGCTCAGCACTCCTCAGGCTTTATTTCTCCTTATCAATGACTTATCTATGCATAATAGACTTCTTTCTTTCTTTCTTTTTTTTTTTTTTTTTTTTTACAAAAATACTATACCCCTGATTCAACTGCCAATAAGTGACTTGTAAGCTTATACTGCCTAGCTTACATGGGCTGTGGGATTGTGTGCCAGAAAAGAAGTATAGCTAAACAGTATTTCCCCAAAGTGACACATAGCAGAGGCAATGTCTTCATTTTCTCCTTTACCATTGGGATCAATACTGATGATTTATCGCGCATCTATCTGCTCATTATTCTTTGTCACTTCCACATTTTCTCTTGGTCGTTTGCTCTATAGCTCTAACACATATAAGGGACTGCATTCAAACACTTACACCCACACTGCGCGTTTTATGTTTTCACACACTCTCCACCCTGTGCTCTCGCCGCCTAAGGGTTTGTGTAGTGCTATACTCAGCAAAGTTTAGACAATAATTCACTTCTGTACACCAACACACTGCTGAGCTGCCTGCTGTGCTTAACTAACCCTCTGGATTAAAACTGGACCATTAGCCATTTATTTGTTTACACACACACACACACACACACACACACACACATGGTGTATTAAAACACTAAAGCGCTGTGTGCTTATGCAGTGACACGCTTTTATTTTTTCTGACAGGGACATATCAATAGAATGACCTTGTTAGAGCTCTAATTCAATCATACAGAGAAACTAACACCAGTAACACACTCATGTAACATGCTTGTCTTTGGCCCGTTAGCAATATGCAGAGGCTGGCGACACACATAATGCTGACACACACTTCAGCTCCCCTGTGGGCGGGGGCTGAAATCATATCCAAGTATCCATGCACTTACACACACACACCCACAGAACAGGACAGAACAGTGAGAATAACAATATGATACACACTCCTACTAAGGCTGAGGACCTTTAGAAACCTATAGATTTCTATAAAATACATGAACTTTTTTTCATGTAAAACTAGGCTTTATGAATTTCCATTAAAGCTGCCAGAACCAGTTTCACTGTTTACATTCTCATAATGCTTATGTATATGAAGATGATTAATATTCGAAAGTTTAAATGTTCATAGTAATATTCTACTAGTTAGTTGTATAAATGCATGTCATTACATTAAAAAAAAAAAAAAAATATATATATATATATATATATATATATATATATATATATATATATATTTACTATTTAGTTAAGCCTAGTTGGAGTTCAGTGCGTAATTTATATTGCATTGAAGTTATAACACATGTCAGTAGAACAATTTCCAACAGATATTATTAGTAACTTTTTCTGTAGTGACTAAAATCATACGTGGAGAGCATGTAATAGAAATTACATTATAGGTTACAATTATAGAAATTACTGCGTGAGGATGAGTTGAAGATGGCAGTTTTTTACACCTCAGAAGTATAAGATCAAGCTAAATGTAAATGACAAGAAAACATGAATCGACAAGAAAACATTAATGTTGGTATATAAATAAAAATGAATCTGAAGCATTAACATTAATATGCTATTGCCTCCACATGATTTCTTTGTTCAATACAAAGGTGTCGTGTAGCACTATTAGTGATCTTCTGCTTGTGGCGGCATAAAATTATAGGACCATTAATATTTAGTTAATCAATATATAACTGTATACCGCAGTTGAATTATTGAATCTGATTGGTTGATTAATCTTCTATAACTGCAGCTCTGGCAATAGTGCCAGCTGTACTTCAGATCACAGGTTTATATTAATACGCTCGTTCTAATATGTTCTCATTTTTGTATTAACGGCTCATTCACATGGACTTGTACGGCTGATGCGCCACTTAATCTAAGACCAATAATAAATGAATTAAAAATGTGTCGTTAGTTAAAAAAGAAAACCATATTGTCATTAATATGGTGATGCTTTCTATAAGGAGACATTTATTTGACATTGACGGAAGGAGTCTCCAGTGTCAGCGCATTGTAACAGTCAGAAAGCTACAGTAACTAAATTGTTTCACAGACATTTACAGTTAAATGTAACTATAAACGGATAATAAAGTACAACGCGCCATTCTTTAACTGATAAAAAAAAATGGCTGTGGAATTTGCGAAGCATCTAAAAAGAAATCATTTTTCCCCATCTCTGACATTTACATATAAAAAAGTGGTACCTGATGACTACTGTTTACAGAAACAGTTCTCCTTTTCTAGACATGTAATATTTTGTTCCTTTTATTTTACTTTTTTTTTTTTTCATTTGTTTATATTTGTTCTGTATTTCCGTTTATTAACAGCCTCAGATATCTCTCTTTGGCTGAGTCATGGAGGCTTTGAATCGAATTGCTGATAAAATATACTGAAGCCATGGCTTTGATTTACTGTGCTATCAGACGCCTGTTAGAAAGCATCCATGCGCCGGTATGTTTTCCTGCCAGGCAACGTATTCCCTCTTCAGATAAAACCTTAGGATTTGGTAGATGCCAGTAAACACACACACACACACACACACACTCAACACAGTCAGCTGTCATTTCTGATTGTGTTACACTTGAAGATGATTTCATTTTGAAGGACTTGTATTTGATTTCCTGAGCTATTTGTAATTGAGGAATTAATTGTAGTATGTACTATTATTGTTATTGTTTTTTTTTTAACTTTACCTCCCTTCCTGATTGATTGATCCCCTCGCTGTTTCATGTATTTTATTTGCTTTCTGCTTCCTCCCATCTCTCTCATCTCTGCTTGCTTGCTGTTACCACATACCTTTTTCCTCAATATTGAAATAATGATTTAAAAAAAAAAAAAAAAAAAAATCATAATTATTCTGCCAGTTTAGGAACAAAAATATGTGATTTTATTTTATTATTTTGCATGAAATACAGGCTTGTCTTTCACATTGTACATCATGAAACAATATGTAGATATTCCACCGCCATTATGGTACTGAAAAGATTAAAACATAAAAAGTTAAAACATACCCTGAATGCGGAGGTTTGTGATTTAATGCACTAGAGTGACTCAACCATTATCACTGTCAATGTTTAGGTTTAGGCATATTGACATATGACATATTGTTGAATCATGACCATGCATCATTAACATTTCTGGGTCTACAGAATATCTCACTCACACACACACACACACACACACACAGCTGCTGCTGATGTGTAACACATACACACATGCAGTCATGGATCTGTCAGATCATTCAGCAGCTGCTCGTACTCAAGTATTCAACTCGATTCAATGACATCAGTTCCCCCATTTAAAAATTAATTCGGATTGTTACACTTAATAGCTGTATCTAATTATTCAGTTATTAAATGATCGCTTATTGAATGAGAAAAAGATCTTGTGAGAAGATTAAATCTCTGCTAAGGAATGAGATGTCTTTTCTTTTTTTTGTGTTTAGTTCTTTAGATTCTGCAGCTGGTTTTTAAATCAAAAATCAGTTCGTTTGATCAGGTTCATTAACTCGTGGTTGAAGGATGAGACAGTGATTTTATCGATTTAAGATCTGGGCACTTTTATTACAGATATGATCAGATTAAGCCTTACAGACCTTGCATCAATATTGTGTATGTGCAATTTTTTTCCCTCATCAATCGCTTCTGTCATTTAAAATGAAACTGGTGGCTTTCTTTTTATCACCACAAAGCTGTATTTCCTTGACTTCACACAGGGATCTACTTGATCCTAGATGAGTATTACAAACCTGAAAGCATGACAGTGTGATATAAGCTATTGTTCTGGAAAAGGTCGTCTGTTTTCCAGACAGCACGTTTGCCTCTTCGATCCCTGCGGATGTGCAGAGCTGAAAGTTCTGGCCTGCCTTGTGATTTTCTAGTGAAACATAGGGAGAAAAACAAATCAAAATAGAGAGCGAGAAAGAGAAGGAAACACATAGCGATACACCAAGGAAAACATTAGAGAGGGGGATTTTGTTAATGATGTCAGCGGGTTGTTAGACTGACGGTGCATAGTGACATCAGCATGAGCCAGAGCCTAAATTAGGCCATAATTTACATTTATCAGCTGCATCACAACACAGGCCATTGAATGCATTTGTCGAGTGATCAGTATGCGACACACATCGCACAGCTGATTCATCAGCATGCAGCGCGCAGCATTGATAGTTATAAGGCTATGCGACGGATATGTGGCCAGATCCCTCTCTCATTCACTCTCTGTCTCACCCCCGCCCACCTGTCTGGCTCTTTCCGAATGTATTACAACATGGAGACGGAGAGATTGTAGAGCTGAGAGCAGAGTACACAGGTGAACAGTCTAATTAAGGGAGATGGTGCTTCTGGCAGTATGACACACTCATATGCTTTTGTGTACTATTTATAATGTCATTAAATTTCCTCTTACAGTTCCAGAATTATCGGCACCTTTTAGGAGAGTGGACAAAAGAAACATTACACACAGTGCTTCCAATTTCCTGCTCACACAGTTGGAGAAAGTATCTTTCCTCTAAAATAAATCACTAGCAAGATATTCTTTTTTAAAATAATAGCATTTTTTTTTAGACACTCACCGTCCACTTTAATAGGAACCCTGTTTATTCATGCAATTATCCAATTAGGCAATCGTGTTGCAGCAGCGCGATGCATATATAATCTTGCAGATACAATTCAAGAGCTTCAGTTAATTTTCACAATAAATAGCAGAATGAGGATGAGGAAAAATGTGATGTGAGTGACTTTGACCATGGCATGGTTTTTGGTGCCAAACGGGCTAGTTTTTCAGAGTATTTCAGAATTGCTGAATGAGTGGAACCCGATGGGGTCTTCTGCTGTTGTAGGTCACGTGCTTCAAGGTTTAACATGCTTTCTGAGATGCTTTTTTGTTCACCGTGGTTGTAAAGAGTGATTATTTGAGTTACCTTTATGCTTCCTGGCAGCTGGAAGTCTGGCCAGTTTCCTCTGAGCATTCATGGTTGTTGGCACCAACAACCATGCCATGGTCAAAGTCACTGAGAGCAAGGGTACAGATGTTCCTATTAAAGCAGTGTAAGTGAAAAATATTTAAGAACAGGGAGGATGGTGAAGGAGGCAAATAAGACCCCAAATACAACTGTTTCAGAATTGTAGAGTTAATCTTTGACTGTGCACACATTTTGACTGTGCACACCATCAAGATGTTGAAAACTGGGAGATGTATAGAGGAAAAAACAGGTATAACGAATGTAAAATATGGTGGTGAATCATTGATGCTCTGTGTCTGTTTGCCAGCTATTGGTCCAACAGATCTTGTGAAGATTGATGGTGTCAGGAATTCTTCTAAGCAATGGGATATTTTAGCCCAAAGCTAAGTTGCTTCTGCCAGGATGAATCTTTCCTCAAGATAATGAGCCCAAACAAGCATTCAAATCAACCCAGACAAAATCAATGCTTTATGAAGGCCATTTCTGTATCCGGATTTGAACCCTGCTGGCAACTTGTAGTCTTAAAATGTTCTGCATGAAGAAGCGTTACAAGATCTTTCTATATTCATTTCATACATTACAGGAAGAAACTGTGTTGTTATTCCCCCCACCAACAGCTTCTCTAAATCGAAATATTAATTAATTTTGAAACCAGTGTTTTGCAGAAAATAATGTTGGAAAATACTGTATTTTAGAAAAAAAAATATGTCTAAATAACAATATCACTCTGCATTTTGCTCATTTTGTGGGGTGCCATTAATTTTACAGATGCTTTGTTTGGAGTTCCTCTTAAGAATTCAATTTCCAGAAGCAATATGTGTAGCCTTATTTTAAAAAAATGCAATACTCCTTTCCAGAGTGAGCATTGTGTTGTTTTCAGGCATCGTCAGCTCATTGGATTTACATAATAAAAACATTTGTCAAATAAAGCAACTTGTATCTACAGAATATTACCATATACACACAGACTTAGTGTAAATGAAAATGTTGTTCTGCTCGGATATGGTTTGGATATGATTTAAACTGTACTCACGGTGGAAAGGGGGAGTTTCATGGAAGAAATGTTCCTCTAGTTACAGTGTTTTACTCCATCTATGCAGACTATGCACTAGTTTGGACACCTACATGTCTGCATGTCACATTTCATGGTTCCTTGTGTGTTAATGGAGCGGCACAGTATTTAAAAGACTGACACACAAGAGATGTGCTGGGATGATGAAGAAACGACAAATGATTAATGAGGCATACACCATAAGTTAGCAGAAAGCATTATAGACAAGCAAATGAAGCGTAATAAAAAGATGAGAAAGGAGAATCATGAAATGCATGAAATTACACTCTAACTGACCATTATATTATGCACAACACTTAATAAAGCAACACCAGTATGAGGATAGTCATGAGGATGTAGTGCAAAAAAAAAAAAAAAAAAAACATTATGTGGAAATACCTTATATACCTTAATATAAGCTCATTAAATCTATTTCTGGACATTATTACTCATTTCAAGCGTGTAGTTTTCTTATTCTTTTGGCAGATAATTTTGCTTCTTTTTAGAAATAAAGGCTTAAAGTTGTCTTGAATGTTTTGGAAGATCTTTATGTCAAAACAATATGTTACTATCGGGGAAATGCACAAAGCTATCCATTAATAATCCGACTGATGGCTCAACTTCTGTCAGACTCTCTAATCCTTTAAATAATCTGTTACATAGAAGGAAAAAATGGTTATGTGTGGAAACACTCTTCCTGTTACACATTTTATTCTCTTTAGGAATAATGATTTTGAAATTGAATGGGTGGTGGAATGAGCATGGATATTTCTTGTGCAATTACTCCAGAGACAATGGCTTTTATACCATAGCACTGTTGAATTCCTAAATCTGAGTGGTCAGAAGGTGTTGGACAGTAGGTCCAACTACAAGAGAAATTGCAGGTCTATATTAGTTAATGTACATTATAACTTCTGTAGGAAAAACTAATTTACAGAGACTTTTATGGCTGGCGCTCCACATAAACAGAGTAAAGAAGTGTGTAATTGTTGAGGTTTTCTGTAAAGAGACATTTATTAAACATTTTTTGTAGAGAGTTTTCAGTGTCAGCACTTTCATCCTTTAAGATTTGAGACCTTGGAAAAGTACGCAGAACAGAGCGCTTTATGGTTTCTTGGTAACACAACAAGCTGCATTTTTATGTCTTATTAACTTCAGGAGAGAGAGAGAGAGAGAGAGAGAGAGAGAGAGAGAGAAGAGAGGCAGGATAGGGAATGTGTAGCCGTTATAATGTAAGTGATAACAGGAATTAACTTGATTCACAGACATTCCATGTTCAATCTGTTCTGTCTAAAGGTGTCGAAAACCTTGCTAGCTAAGTGTGAAATTTACATTCAGAATTTTATTATGTAAATGAGTAAGCACATTATCAATTCATGTATATTGCAATTTTTCATTCTAACAGAATATTAGAAATGTTTCACTGTAAGATGGTAAGGAGGAGGGGAGCACATTGACCTAAACTGATATGTATCTGATATGTGCAGGTTGCAAGGCGCTCCTGAAGTGTTTGTCAGGGAAGTTTTGCAGCCGAGAGCTCATCGGGATTATGGGGCCTTCTGGGGCCGGCAAGTCCACCCTCATGAATATTCTTGCTGGGTACAGGTGAGTGAGAGTGAGAGAAAGTGTTGAAAAGAGGAGATGAATATTCATTCTTCTGCCAGAACCAATTTTCTGTCTTTTTATTTGCTTGAATAGTACATCATCCATTTTATAATACATCTTTTCAGTGCTATATTTCACAATGGTCCTTGCACCTGTACACTTTATTCCAGCTGCCCTCATAGCTGCTTAATAATCATTATCAGTCTAACACAGCTGGTATTTCAATATGCCATCTGTTTACCTTTCCTTTTCTTCTTTTTTCCCCCTCTATGTACACCTTTTTCTTTTTGCCTTTTCCTTCTACTTCTTTCATGAGATATATTTATATCTTGACACAAAATAAAATACAAGTCCACTTAGGTGTATACTAGAAGTGGTATATTGTATTGGCTTTCTTCTTAATCTCTTGTTTTTTTTTTTTGTTTTTTTTACCTCACCACTCCCATTACACTCTCTCTCTCTCTCTCTCTCTCTCTCTCTCTCTCTTAGAGAGACTGGCATGGAGGGTCAGATCCTGGTAAACGGACGACCGCGTGACCTCCGTACCTTCAGGAAGATGTCCTGTTACATTATGCAGGATGACATGCTGCTGCCACACCTCACCACACGGGAGGCCATGATGGTAAGACTTTCGGTCCAGTAAAAACATTTATCGCACACTTTCACACACCATGCTCAATCTCCGCTGTTTCACTAATCACCTCCCCCTCAGTGATGTGCACGCTCTCTTGCAGGTTTCAGCCAACCTTAAGCTAAACGAGAACATGGAAGTGAAGAAGGAACTAGTGAGTGAAACAGCCAGCTGTGGTTTTACCTTACACCACCCGATCTCACGTCTGTGAAGCTGCCAGAAATGACATTGAAATGACATTGAAATTATAGCTGTTATAATAACTTACAATTTGAACTAGTACAAACAAATAACATACGTTTTATTAAATGTCTATGTATACGTGTTGCAAACTTCACAGAAAACAATTTTCTTATTACCACACTGACTTTACTCAAACATTTAATTTGACCATGTGCACATTTGTGGCAGGTGAATGAGATCCTCACTGCTCTAGGCCTGCAGGAGACTGCGCACACTCGTACACAAGCTCTCTCCGGAGGTCAACGTAAACGATTGGCTATTGCACTGGAGCTGGTCAACAACCCCCCTGTCATGTTCTTCGATGAGCCAACCAGGTGCTTTACCGCTTATATGTTTATATGTCCATATATACTCACTGACTACTTTATTAGGAACACCTGTACTCTTATTCATGCAATTATCCAATCTGCCAGTCATGTGGCAGTGCAATGCATAATATCATGCAGATACAGATCAAGAGTTTATGTTCACATCAAACATCAGAATGGGGAAAAAAATGTCATCTCAGTGACTTTGTCCATGGCATGGTTGTTGGGACCATGGATTGCATGAATGAGCAGATGGACAGGTGTTCCTAATAAAGTGGCCAGTAAGTGTACATAAAATAGTATTGAATCAAATGAAAACATGGTGTTCTGAAACCAGCTGTATGTGTTAAAAGACATTGTTTTATGATTTCAGTGTATCACCCTCAGCATTGTTAGTATTTAGAGTACTGTACCTGCAACTATTTTTGTATGTGTGTGTGTGTGTGTGTGTGTATACCAGTGGTCTAGACAGTGCATCCTGTTACCAGGTGGTCTCTCTAATGAGGTCTCTTGCCCTGGGTGGAAGAACCATCATCTGTACCATCCACCAGCCCAGTGCTAAACTCTTCGAGATGTTTGACAAGGTACCAGACAGTATTTAAAATTGAACAACTAACAAAATTCATAAGATAAACAAAAGGCAGGAAATTCAAGAACAATTCATGTTCGTAGCAGGTTAAATTTAGAAAATGATAATGTTGCAAACTCCAGCTAGTTAGCACACCTCAGTTCACACCTCGGCAGTGGTATTTTTCTCACAGTGATTGGCTAGTAGCTCTTAGTGCTATTGCACTAGTGATTAGTTAAATGCTACTTAAAAATGCCGATATGTGCCGCATAATACTACATAACATGACAAATAAACTATTATGTGCTAGTTTTGTGTAATTGTATGTAATTTTTATCTTATAGCAGTAGTGTCTAATCTGCAACCCACTCTCTCTGTGCTCTGTGTTACAGCTGTATATTCTGAGTCAGGGGCAGTGCATATATAAGGGCACAGTCCCATACCTCATCCCCTATCTGAAGAACCTCGGTCTCCACTGCCCTACTTACCACAATCCTGCAGACTTCAGTATGTACTATGTACACTGTGTGTGTGTGTGTGTTAGTTAAACAATGTGTGAAAAAAATTGTATCCGGTCAGACTCATGATTGATTATTGATGTATTCTTTCTTACTAGGAAAATAAGTACTTTGTGCGTTTTGAACGTTTTGTAGCTTTGTGATATACAGTAGCAATAGTCCCTGTCATAGAAAGAGTAGCAACTTTTATCAAAGTTTATCTTTGTACACGTCATTGATGACCTCACCTGGTCCCTCCACACCAAAACTGTCTAGCCAGAGACTAATTCCTGGAGAAGCTCAAGAATTTTGGACCGGACATTCTCACCTCAGCTTCCCAGAAAGCTTCCTCTGTACCATAGAGATCGTCCTGACTGGTTGCATCTTTCTATGGTATAGCAGTTGCTCTATCAACAACTGTAGGTCTCTCCAGAGAGTGGTCAGAACAGCAGAACACATTACATCTACTAGACACAGTGCCCAGGGAAAGCTCACAGTTACATTAGACCTCAGTCATCCAGAACACAAACTGGTTTCCAGATCTGGCAAATGTTTGTGGTGTTTCTGTCTAAATGGTTTGTAGACACAGTAGGAATTCTCGAAATCTCGAAATCTTCTGTATAATCTCTGTGTGCTTTCCATCTGTTTTTCTGCAGTAATCGAGGTGGCGTCAGGAGAGTATGGGGATCTGAATCCTGTGCTCTTCGAGGCAGTGCAGGGTGGCATGTGTTCAGAGGATGGCAAGAAGAACTCTAGAGACAAGAATGATCCCACATCGTCCTGCCCATCTCAGTGTTGCAACGTGAGTGGCACATACACTGGCTGGTGAACAAACAATGTCAACCTGTCTGTTGCACCTATCTGCCTCACACGCCTTCTCTTCTGTTTGCACAGGATTCGGGACACATTGAAAAACATACCTTTGCCACCAGCACGCTCACACAATTCTGCATTCTTTTCAAAAGAACCTTCATCACTATATGCAGAGACATGGTAAGGTTTCTTAAAATTGTGTCAATTTTACAGCATGTTAAATATTCTGACAAAATTATTCATATTATTCATATTCATATTATGGTGATCGTCATACAGTATATGTTTGAGGATTTGAAATTGTGTGTCTAGGTGTTGACCCACCTGAGGGTGATGTCGCACTTGTCTATTGGAGTTCTGATCGGTCTGCTGTACCTGAACATCGGCAATGATGCCAGCAAAGTGTTCAACAACACTGGATTCCTCTTCTTCTCCATGCTCTTCCTCATGTTTGCCGCATTAATGCCCACTGTCCTCACATGTAAAGACTTTTGTTGTGCTTCTGTTTTACAATTTGAATATATGTGTGCGTTTATGTGCATTGATGAAGGGTAATAATTAAAAATGTGATTAAGATTTCTGAATTTCTTTAGATATTCAGTAAGATCATAGTGGTTATAAATGAGGCTATAGTGATTATAATGTGAAAATTCTTAACAACTGGGTAATCCTGTGCTCCTTTCCCAGTTCCTCTGGAGTTGCCAGTGTTTATAAGGGAGCATCTGAACTACTGGTACAGTTTAAAGGCCTACTACCTAGCCAAGACCATGGCTGACATTCCATTCCAGGTATGGTGTTAATATTATTTATTCTAGCAATGCTATATACTGTATCAGCATATGAAAGACGGAGTGTATAATGTTTAAACTCGAGTTATGTATGTAATTGTGGTTCGGTGAACACTGGTTAATCTTCTTGTACATGAACACATACTGGCTAAGACCTTACAACAAAGTCACATGGTGACCATATGACATAATATTTCCTATAAAATATCATCGTCAATGGCTATCTGTCCCTGGAACCTTCTTGCTGAGTTCTCTGGGTGCAGATGCCACTCTCCTGAGTGTATGTGCTGCCTTGACAGCATGGCGTCTGTACCCGTGCACTGACCTGGTAGGTAAGGCTAACTGACTGTGAGCCCATTTTCATAGCTCCTGTGTAAGACATAGAGTGTTCTTTTAACCTTGTGCAACTCTGGTGATTTATGTACCTGACTGTCATTGTATTGATGGAATGGATCAGGATGTGTCTCAACACAAGTAGGAAGAATTTGATGGCCAGCCGGGTCACCTTCGTTTCTAACTGGTTGATGCAAAAACCTTGTGCCTCCAGGGAGTTGGAGCTCTTGCCCCTCTCTCTGTGCCTAGTACTGGTTCTAGGGATCTTTCCCAGTTTATTGTGTGACTGACTATGTGTGCAAGGAGGGTGGATGTGTCCCAGATGCTCTGCTTGGCCACCTGCCCCTGGCGGAGGGTGAAATAGAACCATGATTCAGATGCAGTCCATGAGGTAGATCTGGGTAATTTCTTCATTTCGGGTTTCATTGTACATTTTTCGCAGCCCAGAAATTAGCTCTGCCCACAGATGGGAAAATTTTCATCTCTACCCTTTGCACATTACCTAAAAGGCAACTCAGAAGACATTCGTAGTAGTTTCAACAGAGCAGGCAAGGAGAGATGAAGGAAAGAAAAAGGCTTGCTAATGTTTTTATTGCAATTGCACCTTGCAGGCAGCAGGGGGCTGTTAGAACAGCTCCTTACTCAGTGTCAAAATAGCTGCAACTAAGAAATCTCTTCCTCTCACCAGCTTTGTCTTCCCCCCTCCCCACTGCCCACAGATCATATGTCCCATAATGTACTGTAGTATAGTTTACTGGATGACAGAGCAGCCTCCAGAAGCAAGCCGATATCTACTTTTCATGGCTCTGTGCACCTCCACTGCCCTGGTGGCTCAGTCTCTGGGCCTCCTCATCGGAGCTGCTTCCACCTCCCTGCAGGTGTGTAAATACATTACAGATAAACATACAAAAATACTGATACACAAGCCAATTTACCAGCCATACCTTACCAGTTTCACTACTTATAATGAACAAGCTTGATCCTTCAATAGTATTTTCTGAGCTCACTATTCTTCATTGTAGGTAGCCACATTTGTAGGGCCAGTGACAGCCATTCCAGTCTTGCTTTTCTCTGGCTTCTTTGTCAACTTCGACACCATCCCAAAATACCTACAGTGGAGCTCCTATGTCTCCTACGTCAGGTCAGTGGCACCCTTCATAATTATAATATAATGCAATATCTCATTCTGTAGCAGGACTAATTTGTACAAACCACACAGCTCCATTCAGGATTTTTAGAGCTGGTGACCTGGTGAGCTACACTGAATCCATGTCTGGAGTCAATAAAAAAAAAATTAAATTAATATGTTTTTTGCAGCCACAGGTCCAAAAGTTCTGCTACAATTATTAACTTAATATGAAAAAATGCTTGCAGCTGTGGGGTGCCAGATGTAAAAAGTTTAATATGTTTTCTCGCTGACTTTATTTGAACATTTGAGGCCATTCTGATACATTTAGATAGCAACTCATGCCAATTAATAGTTAATTGAAGTTTCAGTGTAAATATTTAAAATATAGATATAAATATAAATGTTAAATATAAACGTAAATATCAAATATAAATCTTAAATTTAAATGTAAATATAGAACTTAAATGTTTTGTTCATATCCTCCCGGCCTTCTCTGCACACCACGCTCTTGTAGTGTGTGTCACGGGAAGTGCCGGGAAGGTTCCCAGGGTTGCCAGGTTTACACCATACTGTGCTAGTTTTGAAAGAAAGTTGAAATATGAAAAGCAAGTCCATTGATGGCATTTTTGGGCTGATTATAAATCGTCCGCGGCTGCCAAGGTCTTGTTTTAAAGCAAATAATCAGAATGAAATCAAACCGGTTCCTACCAACATATGCTATGGCAAAGGGAAAATTTAAATGCAGAGCATGTAGACATATCTACAATATACAGAACCATTTCTGTTTTCTGCGTAAGTACAAAAAGGCCTTTAGTTTTTTTTTCTTGTGATCTCATGATGACAAAAGTTGTTTTCTCGAGATCTCAACTTATTTTTTTTCATGATGCCGAAAGGCACTATTAGGCATATATGCTGTACAGCATGGGTGAGCATGTCCATGTTTACTTTAATCAGTGAATGTTCTAGCTAGATACCTGTATTTTTGTCAGTGCTATACAATTTCCAAATTGATGCCTATCACTTGAGAAGGCGACTCAGAAATCTGCAGCTACCCTGTCGTGGACACTGTAGTGATCCTGAACGGGTGGTCATTTCTGTTTCAGATTATATATTGCAAAGATTGATTCAGGATGCTTGTAAAGTAACCCAGAAGACTTGCTTTTCACATCTTCAACTTTGTTCCAAAAGTAGCACAGTATGGTGTAAAACTGGCAACCCTACCGGTGCTGTGTTTTCCCATGACGCCTTCCCATGAAGGGGACTCCTTACAAAATCGATAAATCTCCTCACAGAACACTGAGCCGTGCTGGTACAGAAAAATAATCAAAACCTTCTGACCAATCAGAATCGAGAATTCCAACAGAGCTATGGTATAATGCAGTTTAACTCATACTTCCACAGGTATGGCTTTGAGGGTGTGATCCTATCCATTTATGGTATGAATCGAACAGACTTGGAGTGCCCAGGCTTTGTCTGTAAGTTCCAGAAGCCTGAGGAGGTGTTGCAGCTGCTGGATGTAGAAGACGCGAAGCTCTACGTGGACTTCATGGTGTTAGGGGTTTTCTTCCTCATTCTTCGGTTTGCCACTTATCTAGTGCTGCGATACAAAGTCAAGTCCGAACGCTAGGGCTTGACATCAGCTACTACACTTGTTTTAGTTTGTACAAACACACACTGACTTTATGTTTTGGATCACGATTATGTTTGTGGAGGCAAACCTGTGCAATGTTCACCAAACTCTTCATTCAACACAAATGGATTTCTTTGCACTTTGACTTTCCTTTTAAGTTTTTTTTTTATTGCTTCAGTTTCTTTCAATTAGATAATCACGTTTGACATCACAGGATCAATAGTGCCAATAGAGAACTTGGTGGGGTTTTTTTATGCTTATTTAAGTTAACGAAGTTCTTGTATTAGATACAGTATAAAATGATGACCAAATTCTTATTATAAATAAGAAGCATGAAGGTTGGTGAATGAAGTTGGACCGACAGAGCAGCATCTGTTCCAACTGACAATCTCTCACTTGCCCTGTATATTGTGGACTCTCCTAGTGTGAACAGGCTTAAATATGTACAAGACAGTATATGAGCAAGTGCCTGTAAAACAGCCAAAAAAAAAAAAAAAGCTCCCTCAAACCACCATTCTACTCAACATTCTTCTGTTGGCTCAGTTTCCAAATTGTACTTTTGGAGTAACTGAATACAAACCGAGTTGTCATGCACTATCACTGTATTGTCCTTGGTCTGGAAAGTCTAATCAGCATACTGATGAGCCCATCTTTGTCATTTCAACTATGTTTTTCCTTGGACACATAAAGCAGCACTATCTCACCTTGACCTACTGAAGTGCATCTATCAAGGGACAACGGATCTACTATCAGATCAGATCTAGTTAGATCTGTCATCCACAGATCTAAGGAACTACAGCAAGTGCTCCTCGTGTGAGCTACCTTAGAATGGGAAATGGGAAGTAGCTTACTGGATTTACTCAAATCAAAAACAAGTTTTGTTCATCATGTGAACCTGACACATTTTTTGACTTCTCTTTTAATTCAATTTCCAAAAGCGAAGGACATGGGGTGATCTTATGCTTTTTTCATATTTTCCCCTAAGTTCATCATGATGGATTACTGGACACTGCGTATGATCCTGTTTTAGTATGAAAAACATGACTCGCTGCCTACACTGAACCTGATGCTAAAGAAATTGTTGTGAATGGGAAATTTGAAATACAGTGTACACAACTTTTCCTTAATTTAGGAAAAAGAAACCAGAATTTCAGTGGAATCATCTTGACCTCTTAGGAATATCTACTGTTAGCTTTTCTCTCTGGGTGGAAGAAACGGACCAGGAGACAGTGCATTCCTAACCTTTCCTTTAGTTTGTGAGTACATGTGTATCCTGCTGGAGTTCAGACTCCTGAATCTGCTGTGTTTGAAACTGTTCGCTCGACTCTCATAACTGGAGGTCATGTAAACTTCTCAGTATCATGTCTGCCATCAGCTCTACTGTCAGCTCACCAGACCGTGTGTTATCAAAATGCTGGATGGACAGTCTGTGCCACCTTATGGCTTATTGTACCCTGCTTGATGGACTTTAATGCCTATTAGAGCACCTCCCTGTACACTTAAGTGTAACTGCTTACTTTATTCAGTCTCTTCAATACTGCAATGCAATGCAAACATCTTACTTGATGATGATGGACACGATATGGCTCTGATTCATGCTATGTGTTATGTCTGCTAATATACGTAATTATAATAACCCGAAGTATATATACACAACAAATGTAGATGTGCAATGCTGACCTTTTTATTTGAGATTCATTTGGATTTAGTTTTATTTTTATATGACTATGATGTGCAGTGCTAGAGATGGATGTGAAAATAAGTAACGTGCATGGTGACATCGGAATCAAATACATATATGAATTCATGTTACTCATTAGTTATTTCCACACCTATATACTTCACGCTTTTTGAAATGAACTAGACTGTTCTATTTTTTGGTTGTTTGTATATTTGTTTTAGCCATTTCCATGAGTCAACTGGATATACTGAAGCAAGTGGTATGAAAAAAATCAGAAGGAGGCAAACACAAAGGAGATAGCATCACCATTACTGCTAGCCCATATTACTTACTGTAGTGATGATTGCTCTTGTCCTAGTACAATCTCTACATGCTGCTGCCTCAAACACAGCTTTAAGGATAGACTCTGAGGGCCAGTGTGCAATAAACGTGCGAGGAGAAACTTGGATAATGTATCCTGATGAAATCAAGGTCATAGTGCACATGCAAGATTAGGTTTGCCTTTTTTGTCATATAGTATTGACTGAGTATGGCCAGGTCTTAATGAAGATAATGCTTTAGAAATGGGATCACTCCTTAAACAGATATAATAGCAACCTGGTTTCTGTAAAATCGATACTCATTATTGTAAGGGTGCCAGGCGACTAACAGCTTACTCTCTTCCCTAATCTTTAGTGTTAATGGGCAGGGCTGAAGAGCCAGAAGTGGTCCCTCACTGGAAATGTAGTAAGAGATTAAAGAATACGGTGTTTAATGTCTCTGTAGAATAGAGAGTTGGGTAAAAACCTGATTCTAATAGCAATAGTATTGTTCTGTGCCTAGTGTGTGTTATATCTTCTTCTCCAATATATCATGGTATTTCTGGTGATTGTCTGCCATTTCTATATGATAACATTGTATTTCAAGTTCTACAATGTCACACACACATGCCCAATAACAGGTTCATAACAAGAGATGCTGTCATGGCAAATCATTTCTCATGTGTCAATCATATCATACATCTGGACAGATACATTGTTAATGAAACATCTCTTCCTGTTCTTTGCTGCAGCAACACCACATCCGTGTCACTTTTTGTTGCAGATGCAGTGTGCATGCCATGGAAACAGTATACAATGTCGTAAAAAATTCTCTTCAGTCAGAAAAAGATATGCTGATGACCACTGCAATATTGAAATAAAAAAAAAATGAATTGTATTTTGATTTTGTAGGTGAGAGCCATTCTGGTTTGGGATGGCTTGCACAGCTGATTGTGAAAACAGCATGCACAGAAAAGAAGATTTCTCCCATTTCCCAGTTGTTTATCTTTGCTTTATTCTGTTATGTTTGTCTCATCAGAAATGCAAGTTATATATATATATACTGGACTCTGTTCAAATTATTACAATAAATGCATTTATATATTATCTACACCTGTTTGCTTGGATCATTGTACTGTCACATGTCATTTCCAAACATGAGCCATTAAGTGAACAATAACCTTATCTCTAATTAACCTTATCTCTAACTATCCATCATCTCTGTCAAGGTCAAAGATGTTAAGAAAAGAAGTGAGCTCGTTTGAAGTTGCTTGGTATTCGTTGCTTTCCCAGCTTAACATGTGGTCGTATTTAAAATAAGAGGTGGATTTGTGAACAATAGAGGACAGTTTGAAGGATTCGTTTGGCCTTAGAGCAAAACTATAATATCTTCTAAATACACATCACAGTATGAAACATCAACTACCACTTACAGTATAAGGAAAGGTTGCAAGATAGCAGGTTCATTTAGAACACATTTTCTGTTCATTCCGAATAATTTATTCCTATTTCGTTACATCCTTAGTACACATGTAAAGGATACTCTGACTCTGCTAAAAAAAAAATATGTGAGCATTTAGATTATTGTTTTCATCTAAAGATGACACGGTCTATCAAGAAACTGAAGCTGAAAAGAGATTTGATTCTACAACAGGACAAAGCCTCCAAAAAAAACTTAACATCCACCATAAACTACTTCAGGAAATGCAAGCTGAATTGTTTCGAATGGCCCTCACAGCCCCCTGACTTGAACATCACTGAAAATCTGTGGGTTAATATTAAACATGATGTGCATGTAGCACAGCCCAAGAATTAGAATTCTCAGAACTAGAAACATTCTGCAAAGAAACAGTGGTTGAAATTCCTAAAATAAAACAGATAGAATAGACTCCTAGCTGGCTATAAAAGGCATTTACACCTAACACAGTGACCAAACTGTTCACTTCCGGGGTTTGCTACACTGATGGTGATTCACTTGCTAAGAGGAAAAAAAAAAACGATGTGAGACTGCTGATTGTTCATTTTGTTTAGTAGCCTGGTTAGTTAACGATAGCTAATGATTATCACGATATCCACAGTATGGTAAAATCCATATTGTGGCATTGCGTCATACTGATATTCACTTTAATATTGGTATACCTCCCAGCCCAACTCTAAACCTTTGTAGATTTGGTTCCCCAGCATCATCATCATAGATGAACATTGTCCATCCTACTTCATTAGCATAGTTAGTGTTAGTGCAATCACTAATGCTACCATTATTGCTATAGAATAGAATCTATTAGACAAAATATAGATGTTATGTATAAATATGTAAAGTATGTTTAGCAGCTTGGAGGAAACTTAGCAGCTTTTAGAGGACGTAGTGTGCAAAAGAGTGTCATCTTGTCATACTCAACCTGCAAGATTGAGCTCAAACTCCAAAAACACAGCAATGAGGCAAAAAAGGTTCAAATGTGAGTACTACATATTCACATTTGCAATAGACCGCTTCCATTCCACTTTTTGACAATGTGTAGTAAACAGATGCTGTGATGTTTTTAAACCTGTAATATTGGGTTGTTTGATTATCATGTCAGGATTTTTTTTTTTCATGGTTCATATTTATAATTCAGCTAGGGGTGATAATAAATACAGTTTAGCATTTTGGATTTTTTCTCTTTGCTATGGCGATACAGGAAACACCTGAAAATGACGCTCTTCTTCTTTTATCAGATAAAGCAGTGCTCAGACCAAACACAAATAAAATTTTGTCCACTGGAAAAGCCAGGACACTGAAGAGGACTGGACATAGAGCATGTGGTGCAACTCATCATGCAGCATGAACATAAAATGTCCTTGCAGTATTTCTAAAGGAACTGCTTAATGCAAGGCATTATGTTTGTTAGCTCACCCCACTCCCTGTGAGTCTGATGCAGTGCAATTCCCCCATCTCCTGCACCGACTCTTGTAGTGTGTTCTCCTGGCATTTTAGGACAGACTTCTCTATCTCTGGTTGAGCAATGGACTCCACAGTCTTCTGATATTTCTGCTCAGCATCAGCCAGAGAGACCTGTAAGTACAACAACAAAGGTATGTTGGCTTTATTTACTTCTACACACACACATACACACAGAGAGAGAGAGAGATGAGATATGTTATGAGAATACCAGTCTGAGTTCATTATCTCTTCATCTCATCATACTGAAACTGGTGGATGCTGTAAACCTCCATCTTTTGCTCACACTCCTAAAACACAGCCATTGGGCGAAATAGGATTAAACTGGAGGGCTTAGTTTGCACATCAGCCAGAGGTGCCAATAATAAGGTTTAGCTGTAGCTTTTTTTTTTTTTTTTTCACCCTTCACCCCTTGGTATGGTGATATGTGAGACATCTGGAAACTAGGTTTTAGTGCTTTTTCAGCTAAAGCACCACTCAGGCTGAGCACAAATGAAATTCTCCTGGCAGGAAATGCAGTTGACTGAAGTGCATTTGCTTCTGGTAGCAATTATTAACATAGAATTTGTTCCTGTGAATTCAAGGGCCTCTTTCCTGTAAGCCAATAGAAAATAAGAATGGTGCCTCTTTGGTCAGTAGAAAATTACAAAAAAATAAGGAGAGCTTTTATTATCAAGTAATAAAAAGTAGCTTTCCATTAGCTACTTACCAAGTTGCTCATGAGCTGTGTGTGTGTGTAATAGCTGGCACCTCATTCTTATTATGCCATAAATGAGACCGTTATAATGTTGTAATGCCTCATCCCTAATAATTTCATTGCTTAGCTATTGATAGATAGTCGATATATAGATATTTTAGCCTCCTATCTAATATCACAATACAAGTGCAATCAAGAGAGAGGGCTGCATGAGTGAATCTTTTAAGCAGAGTGTGCAACTGGTTAAAATATTACTATATAAAATGGGGAAAGGGCAGGGCTACAGGGAGTGTCACTTAAAAACACCTTAGCAACTATCAACCATTTAAAGATTCATATGTCTGTAAAGATTTATATTTAGGGCCTGGATGAGCGTCCTTCTGTGACGTCACAACAGGAAAAGATTTTCTAAACGAAGCGCAGTCATGCCACCATTTCCATCAATATTTCTGTTACTAACATGGCCTTATATTATTGTATATATTGTTAAAACTAAATTATTATTATTATAATTAAAAAGGCAAATCACTGAAAAGTTTAGAGGTGTGTTTGGCCCTGTTGTGTGCTCAGTTTGGTAGGCTTTGGGAATACATAATTATTTTGCTTAAGTGGGAATGAATTTTAATGTATATATGTAATTAATATAATGTAAACAAAAATAAATTCCTAGCCTTTTAGGTTGCTGATGGTCAGGGTCACAATAGTCTTACGCAAAAGTTATTACAAGCTACATGAAGTCAAAATGACTCATAACTTTATTATCATATTTATCCTATATAAACTTTTACATAAATTCTACATCATTTAAGGTAGAAAAGATTACATTTCAAGGGTGAATGAACTGTAGGTATTATAGTCTGTTATCATATTTATATGATAGTTTAAAAAATCATTAAAAATTCTCTTTAAAAAAATCTATTCAAATGATCAATTTTGCAATACATTTATCTATTTATCAATTAATTTGCACATTTCTTAAATAAAAAAAGGTTTATTCAACATATTCTTTACTAATTAAGTTCAGTATATTATTTAATATAGTATATATAATTTGTCTATTTATCGTTTGATCTGCAAGACACTACAGGCGAAACAATAAACACCATAATCAGTTTAGTCAATAAGCCATCTCTAATTTCATATCTTTTGAAAAAAAAATGGTCCCAGTTTGCTTTACTGTTTGCTTGGTTTTTTTTTTGTGTGTGACAAATTGGCCAACACTGTATATACAGAACTGATGTAAGATGATTAAATAATGTAATAAAGCATCCGATATTTAAAAAATATATATATTTTTACATAAATAGAAGCAAACAAATTGTCCAAAAACAAGGGTGCCATCTTGTGCAATGAGCTTCAGAGAGCTTCAACTAGTATTAAAGTGTCAGCTAGTATTAACATGTTAGCTTTCTAGTGGGATATTAATTGGAAATGGGTGTACAGTCAAAGCTTGTCAGCAGAAAGATGTAACCCTGGAGCTTTTTGTAACGTGTTAAAGTTTACTCAAAGAGGGGTAACTATTCTCTAAATCTCAGCTTAATTATTTACCAGTAAATTTAATATAGCTGCCGGATGTCTCATCGTTAAACTGTATAACTTAACTGCATCTGCAACTTAAGTTGCACAACAAAAATTAAATTGTATGTAAACATGGAAGATATGACTTACCCTATTAATACAACATCCTGTTCCAGTTGGGCTCTGGCTACAAACTGCCACTGCGGAAGAAGAAGAAGAAGAAGAAGAAGAAGAAGAAGAAGAAGAAGAAGAAATGGGACGGACAGAGATACACACTGTAATCACTGGCAATAAACACAATAAAATTTACACTATAAGCAATTTAATATGTTTCTGAAGTACTGCAGAGAACAGAGTATACTGAAAAAAAGCCTACCAAGTGCCTAAGTGTGCGGCATATGTGTAGACTCAACAGGTTTGCCCAATTTTAGCCCATATATATGTTGGGATGTCTAGCATCCCAAGTATGAACCCACTCAGAGCCCATGTCCGCATGGAGGCCATGTGGGCTTGTGTTCAACTCATGTGTGCCTGAGCAAGTCATGCTGGCTGGGATAATAATAACAATAACAACAACAACAACAACAATAATAATAATAATAATAAACAGTTCCTGTTTCTACTATTTTAATATATGTACTGTATGTATTTTATTTTACCTATGCCAGCTACTTACGTGAGTGACAAGTAGGTCTATTGCATGTAGCATGTAATCTGGAACAAAATTCTCTCTCCTCATTGCTTCCTGCTTTTGCAATGCTACTGGGATTTCACACCAGTTCAGTATTTGAACCACATTTAATGACATAATCCATAGTTCAGTATTACACAGCTGGAGTCTGAGTTCTAATGAAGTTGTGGTATGAACAGAAAGGGGTGTGAGAGCTCAGCAACGGTAAAATGTCCACAAACAGACCTGAGCTCTCTTTTGACTGCACTTGTATTGTGAACACCAAAAGTACTTGTTATGAACTTGTATAGAACCTACTTAGAAAATGCACCAGAGACTTGATTTGTGCAGTGACTTGCAACTTTACTCCGAAATCTGCCTGCGCATGCGCACCGTGTACAACCAAACATCCTATCACTACAGTACTGAGAAATAAGAACTAATTTGGATATAGTTCCTTTTAGATCTACTTTAATAAGACTGAATATGGTAAAATAACTATATTTGAAAACCCCTTGAATCTAACAATTGGTCAAAACTCTTCTATAGCAAGCTAATCTTGCTCATTTGCATTTTACAGACTGAAGATTGTCCACAAGAGGGAGCTCATGTAGCCTCAATAGGCAGCACCGTGAGCTTCATGGTTTATGAAATATCGGGCTTAAGATCTTATTCTAGGAATTTTTCTCTGAGACAAATATAATTTTGTTTTTGACATTTTTTTAATAACCCAAAGAACTTCCTTAAGGTTTATCAGTGGTATCCAAATGCTTTTGGGCCAATGTAAATAGGTGGTTACCATCTCCAGAGCAGATCATTTCCCTAGCGTACTCAACATTCAGATTTCAAAGAATTCAAACTAGTACTCTTGTATCAACTTTGCTGTAGTGTTCTGAATCACTGACTACAGCCTTCAATCACCACAATCAAAACCAAAATTAAAAACTGCTGTTTGAAGTGTTATAATCTGAGCTCTGTTCAATTACGAGGGGGACTGTACATTCTGTGCTTTGTCTACACAGTGTAATAACAACATCAAGGCCACTTTAGAGTAGTAGCAACAAGGAAACAAGGAAAAATTCTTCTACAGCCGAAATCATTTGACTTATTTCACAATAAAGCTTAAGGTTAGCACTCTAAAACTCCATTGAATCAACCACTGAGCTATCAGAACCTGTAGAAACGTAAATGTTGAATCTTACAATATTTGCTTTAAAAAAAAAAAGAAGAAGAAGAAGAAGACTCGTGTGTTGAAGAGCTTTGAAGGCTGTTAGTCTGATTTATTGTGATTTATGATTACACCCTGTTCCAGTAAGAGGAATACACAATAAATGACACCAGCTTTGGCCTTTATGTTTATATTTTACGTGTGTGTGTGTGTGCATGTGTGTGTGTGTGTAGTGGGATACAGCATGTCCCTTATTAATAATAGACACACAGGGACAGAGAGAGAGAGAGAGAGAGAGAGAGAGAGAGAGAGCAGAAGCAAGATTAACCATTAAATGAAGCTTTGTTCCATGTGTAGCCTTGGAAGAGAAGGTGCTTTTGTTGAAGTCCGATAGTGGGAACACATTACACACACACACGCATACACACTTACACACATTCCAGCCATTATGAGACTTACTCAATCCACAGGTAACTTAATACCTTTTTTAATTTTTTATTTTTACCCCACTTTTATCATTGCTAGTGAGCCATGAGTTGCTTTTCTTTTGTCTATCCTCTCATCATTATTGTGTACTGCATGGCTCAGAATTATTAGTATTGACTTGTTTCATTTCTTACAGATCCTAATGAAATATTCATGGGGAGAGTACATTTGTTCCTTCTTTTCAACAAAGTGTCAACATATATGGTGTAACTTATTTTAGTCATTGACTTTAGAGTTAAGTTATCCTGGCAATGGGAAAGTTTTATTATGCTTTAGAGAAGATGACAGATAAAATTGATGGTTGGGAACCTTGAATGCTATGATTACTTCACATCCAATGTCATTTACAATCACTTCATATTAGTACACATTTCCCCTCTTAAGCTTTACTGGTAGGGAAGTTCAGCTGCTGCTGCCGCTAAACTTTATGTAATAATACTATAAATAGTGGTTGGTTTGATGTTTACTCAAATGTTTTCTCTTCAGGCCCTGCCTATTTCAGCAGATTGAGAGTACAGCGCTCACCAAAGGTTAGATTGATCTATAGGTTAAATATATTTTCTATTTGCTTTAAATGTCGGTCAAGCTTTGATGCAGTTTCTCCGAATTGCAGAGTTAACACAGTGTGATTAATACAGCCTTTTGTTTTGGACACACACAAGTGTGTGTTACATTTAAGATACATTTGTGGAGCTCTGTGTATTTCTGTGCTTTTCTCTCATCGTATCTAGCCTCAAAAAGAACCGCAAATAGCAGTTGTTTTCTATTGGGACAGTCAGATTTGCTACTAATATTTTTGTGTTGCATTACAAAGATTCTGTCAATTCTGTCATGTGTGATCCTTAAAATTTACTTAATGTCTGCAAATGCACTAAGAATTCATGTATTTCTATGCAAACGTTTTTTAATTGGAAGCCTATTTGGAAGGTGTAATCGCATTGTTATGACATAATACACAGGTAAAAGTCCTTCACCTATGATTCTTGGACTCTACAGTCATTTACTTCCAATGAACAGGAAAATTAGTTCAGGTGAACAGGTGAGATTTGATATAGGTACATGAAATTTGTGACATGAAATGAGTCAGTCAGAATTTCACACATCAACCATTATGAAACAGATAGGACACATTAGACACCACAGAGAGACAGAATAATATCACAAAGCTTACTGAAAGGTGGCCTGGCACAACAAGGTCACTGATTATTTATGACATTCAGGATAGTTTGAGCAGCCAATGAGGAAGTTGCATGGCTTCTGAATGTTTGTTCAGATAGACTGATTTAGGATCAGCATACACAGCGAAATGTATTACTATTAAAACTACATGTCTGGTCCCTGAGCAGTGTCCTTTGTTTGCAGATTGTAATATAATTTTGTGGTTAGTGTAACTCTTTATGCTTCTTGTAATTTCCCTATTCTTAGTCACTAGTCTTTCTGTTTTACTGTAGTGCTGGGAACTGCCATGGAATTGACTGTGTAAGTTGCAACCTACTTATTTTTTTTATGTACACTGTCTAACACATATTCAACTTAAGATTCAACTTTGAACCCTCTTGCACAGGCATGGGGATAGACATACTGACATATCTTACTGTATAATGCTCAGCCTGTGTGTGTGAGCGATTGTGGTGAAGCAAACTGCTTTATGGTTTTATGGAACCACTTTTTATTTCATTGGCCCTCAGTATGAGGATTATGAGCGCTTATCATAGGCACGATCTCTTCTTTTAATATGTGCTAAACAGATTTGTCTTCAATCCGAAGGAGGGAGTAGACAATCCAGCCATGGTGATTTCTGAAGATACGGGTATGTAAAGTTTAGTTAACTTTTGTTTTTGTTTTTTGGTTTCCTCTTTCGACCAATTTTTGTTTTTGCTTTGACTTTTATTGTTTTCATATGGCAAAGTAAATACATGATCTTTGCTCCTTAGATAGCTGATTTGAATTATGTTTAAACTGAACATTAGACATCATACAATAGAACAGCTTGTTATACTATATTTACTATACCACATTTAAGACTAATCTTGACCTGTAGTGAATTTTAGTGGCCCCTTGCCCCGGGTGTGTGTGCTGAAAAGAGAGGAGGGCCAGAATTTCGGCTTCCATCTGCGCTTGGAGAAAGGACGACCAGGTCATATCATCAGGCAGGTGGAATTATTGGGGGCGGCCGAGAAGAGTGGACTGAGGGATGGGGATCGTCTCCTGGAAGTCAATGAACACTTTGTGGATGATGTCGAACATATGGAGGTGAGAGAACTGCAATCCTGAGGTCATGTAGGTCAGCAGCCCATGTTGAGAAGGATATCAGGAATATAGCTATTTTATCCCTCCACAACCTAGCAGTGAATGTAGTGTTGTCATATTAGTACTGTAGCATGGACCTTTATTCTCTTTTTTTTCTAAATTGGTGTTTATCAGACCTGTTTTAGTCTAAAGTCTGTGTTGTGTCTTTTGCACATGCATTGTCCTTGACCCATGGAAATAGGTACCTTCAAGATCTTAGAGTTCTTAGCTTCCTAAAGAGGTTCCACTTGGGACCTTTTCTAGTAGGGAAACACTCCATTGTATGACCGATGTCTATTTATTCTCATAATTAGCTTCTTAGTGTAGCTTCTATCTATAACTTCTGTGGCGAATTTACTACTGCCCGCAATTGCTACAGTTAAGAGATTTCTAAATTTCCTTTTTCTGCACTCTTCTTCTGGAGAATTAGAGTTGGACTGGACTATATTTGGTAGAGGTGACCTCAGACCTACCAAAGTACCAATCAGAATTAGCCATCTGTTTATATCAGCTCCCCTTTTACCCCCAACCACAAAAACGAATTTTTTTATATATGCTATTTTATTGTAATATTATATATATATATATATGCTGTAATGGTGTGTAATTATACCTCACATTTCTGTTAACGGGGAAAGGAATGAGGATTAGGATAGTGGCTGCACTACAGCTGAGATAATCATGACACATAGTGCTGTAAAATGGTAGGCAAGCTGTACTTTTGTTTAATTAAACATAATAATAACAACAATACTTCTTATTTTCACTTGAGCACAAGACCATTTCTGACAATGTTTTTCACCTGTGTATAAAAAATCTTACAATGTTATAAACGTAAAAACATCTGACACACCCACATATTTCTGATCAGGCAGGGGTTTTTATAGCCCTTAGTAATAATTAAATTGTAGTTAGGGATATATAATGTATTTCTTGAGTTTAACATTGGTAATTGCTTATTAAAAGACAGATAATTCATACCACAAGAATTACTTATTTATTTTTTTTACATTTGATACCATGTTGTCAGGGGCTTCAAAGTTTCAAGGTTTTTACACACTTGGGTGAGGGACGGAATGTGACAGCGACTCAAATGACATTTTTGTGATTGTACAATGTGAATTTATAATGTTGTTATTTGGAATGTGAGCATGAAGTTTACAATGGGAACTTGATTCATCGTTAGACAAATTGAGCATATGGCTTTTTATGTTGGAAAAATATTTTTAAGTATTGTTCCACTGTTAGTGAAAATATAATATTATATAAGTCATATAATGTAATATAAAATTTTGATTTTGGCCCGAGTAAAACATAACCATTAACCGATTTGCATTTCATTTCAAGTTAAGAGAGTCTAAACAGTTTTAACTTCAGCAGCATTTTGGTTTTTGTCTTTCCTTTCTTCTCTCTCTGTCTCTTTTTTTTGCAGGTTGCCCACAGGATCCAGATAAGTGGGCCTCAGCTGTGCCTCCTGGTGCTGAGAAGTGACGAATACGAGCAGGCTGTGGCTCAGGGCTGGAACCTGAAGGAACTGTGCAGAGCTCAGCGTGGTGAGGAGTGGAAGCCTCCTCGTCTCTGCCATATCATCAGAAACCATGTGAGCGGCCTGGGCTTTAGCATCCATCCTGTGGAGGGTGAGTAACCCTTAAGGAGCCATATTTACAGAATGTGTACGCTATATGCTATATTTCTTTATGTTCACACTGAGTGTATTGAAAAGCTACGCAGGGCATCAGTCTTTGGTTTTATGTCAATGGAAGATTTAAGCTTTAGTGGTACAATTGAGGCTAAAAGTTTATATAAACCTAGGCTAAAGACATTCAAACTCCACACATTTCATGTTACCATATTACCCTACATTTCCTGTGGTAAGTCAATTAGGGTACCTACTTTATTTCCCTAAGAGGGCATTTCCAAATAATAGAAAAGAGACAGATTTATTTCAGCTTTTATTCACTGTATCAGATTTTCAGTGGATCACTAGTTTACATAAACTTTGTTAGTATTTGGTGGAATTGCCTTTAATTGCTTAAAGTTGAATCAAATGCTTGGGGAAACATTTCCAAAAAATCTTTTTGCACATTGCTCCTGACAGAACTGGTGTCACTCAGTCAGGTTTGTGGGCCTCCTTGCTCAGACATGCATCAACTGAGGTATGCTGAGGATCATTGTGCTGCTCGAAAACCCAGTAGTGACCAAATTTTAAGATTCTAAGCAAAACACCCTAAAATCATGAGGATGCTGACGTTCTTCAGATTAAAAGCCTCATCCTTTTTTTTAACATGAAATGTGTGGGGTTGTGAAAAACCGAGATTGAATATCTTTAGCCTAGGTGTATGTAAACTTTTGGCCTCAGCAGTATATATAAAGCATGACAGTGGTCATACAAAAGGTCTAATATGTGGCACGTTACTTTTATGCAATGTGTGCCCTCTGTAGGTGAGAAAGGGAAGTTCTCTATAAGTACAATAACCGAAGGCCCTGCTGAGAAGGCAGGACTGAGAAAAGGAGACCGGCTGATTTGGATCAATGGCGCCATGGCTTGTGAACTCACGCATTCTGCTATTAACAAGATGGTGGGCATGTATAAGTGCTTATTTGATAACATAATTAGGATTTGCTACAAGTTTGAGACTATAACTGGGTGCTACAACAATTGACTTATTGAAATTGCTACAAAGTACAGTGCATAAATTTACATTTACTCATTTGGCAGACACTTTATTTTCCCAATGTGGCTTACAACTGAGCTGAACAGATGAGATTTAAGGGCTTTGCTTAAGGGCCCAGCATTTACAACTTGCCATTACCAGGATTCAAACTCACAATCTTCCAATCAGTCATCCAGAGCTTAAAGCTAGAGTGCAATTCTTTAATGGGGATTAAAATTAGTGTTTCATATTCTTTGTAACTGAATAACACCTTGTACCTTGCTGTAACACCTTTTGTACAAAGCTCATTTAGTTGTCCAAACATTAGCACAGCACCACAATCTCAAATGGCTAATGCTTAATACCTTTTCTGTGTAGGTGAAGAAATGCACTGATCACATGACTGTGCTGGTGATAGACAGTAATAGTGAGAAGAGCTACACCTGTAGGAAGATGGCCATTCTGCCAGCCATGGCTGATGCCCAGAGCATGCCATACAAACCCAAAAGAGTACATCTGGTACAGGGGCCAGGTGGCTATGGCTTCCTGCTTAGGCATGAAAAAATGTCAACAGGACGCAAAGGTGCCAGAGAATCACTCAAGCATGCATGCACTATTGTTATTGTGATCATTGTGTTACAGCATGCTTCATATGACACAGCTTTTAAAATTCTATAGTAATACGTAGTGCTGGACAATATGGCAAAAATACCATATGATAATACTTAAAGACATTTTCAGTAGACACAATATTCATTGCAATATTTAATATGAATATCTGAATAATTGTTGGAAATGTAAATGGAGGGTCTGGAGTGGTCAATAAGATGTGACCTGAAATAACCAGGTTAAACACAGGGATAGTGATTGTCATTAGTGTCCAATTATGGTTGGTCATAATATTTCATTCCATATACTTGTGGGTATGTAGTGCATATGGTGCGGGAGATTGACGCAGGCAGTCCTGCAGAAGTCGCAGATATTAAGGATGGGGAGATCTTGTTGGAGGTGAATGGGGAGTCTGTTGATCATCTGTCTCATGAAGAAGTTGTCAGCAAAATCAGAGACAGTGGACATCAAGTCAGCTTCACCACTATGGCCCTAGAAGGACAAGATTTCTACACTAAGGTGGGTGAGTTTGACAGATATATATATATAATGTGATCGAAGTGTAGACTTTCAGCTTTATTTTAAGAGGTTCCACAAAGATATGGCATTTACCATTTAGGAATTACAGCCATTTTCAGCAAAGTACTTCCATTTTCAGGGGCTCAAAGGTATTTGG
>CM075029.1:7740096-7813116 GCA_037576675.1 Pangasius sanitwongsei | reverse complement strand
ACCTTGTTGTAAACCCTCTGTATTTACATTCATGAAGGTGTCTCTTGATTGTAGATTTTGACAATGATACGCCTACCTTCTCCAGAATATTCATGACTTCTGTTGATGTTATGAAGGGGATTTTCTTCACCAAGGAAACGATTCTGCGATCATCCACTTTAGTTGTCTTCCGTGGTCTTCCAAGCTTTTCGATGTTGTTGAGCTCACCAGTGCTTTCTTTCTTTTTTAGAAATGTACCCAACTGGTGATTTGGCCACACCTAAGGTTTTTGCTATCTCTCTTATAGATTTATGTTGTTTTTTTCAGCCTAATGATGGTCTCCTTCACTTGCATTGAGATCTCCTTGGACTCCTTACATTTTACATTTATGGCATTTGGCAGACGCCCTTATCCAGAGCGACTGATAAGAGAGACTGGTCTCATTTATGAGCAGTTGAGGGTTAAGGGCCTTGCTCAAGGGCAGCTTGGTGGTGCTGGGATTTGAACTCTCAACCTTCCGATCAGAAGTCCAACGTCTTAACCACTGAGCTTCCACTCAGACCTTTTACCTGCTTCATTTGTCTTGAAGTAACGAGGGAATGGACCGCACCTGGTCAGTTAACTTCTTGTCAGTCAGTTGTCCAAATACCTTTGAGCCCCTGAAAATGGAAGTACTTTGCTTAAAATGGCTGTAATTCCTAAATGGTAAATGCCATATTTTTGTGGAATGTCTTAAAATAAAGCTGAAAGTCTACACTTCCATCACATCTTGATTGTTTTATTTCAAAACCATTGTGATGGTGTATAAAGGCAAAATCAAAAAAACTGTCAATGTCCAAATACTTCCGGACCTGACTGTATATATATATATGTTATGCAATTATTTAAGGTCCATATCACAGTAATACAACTGTAGGTAAACATTTGCATGCACAATTATTTTTTGAATACTGAATGAAAAGTTTCTGATTTTTTAAACAAAGGTAGTGATTTCATCCCATGCATGTTTCATATGAGATATTAGTTATTCACCTAGCCACAGCATTTATTGTGTCTTTTACTTTGTCATATTTTATTATTCATAGCTTGTGCAATTAAAAAAAAAAATTAATGATTATACAAATTTCCAGGGTGCTCTGGTCTTTAGGTAAAAGCCTAGATGTTAAGGGTTAAATTTATTTATGTATTCCCGTCTGTCTTCTTTAATATTTTCTCAGCTGGGTCTGTCTCCCCTGCTGTTCTGTGAAGATCATTCCTCTGGGAAGGAGCAGCAGGAAATGTCGAATCCAGAGGAACAGAGTTCAGAAGCTCTGAGGCTGTTAGAGTCCTTAGTTGAAGCCCAGGAGGAGCTGGAAGTCGAGCCCAGACCAAGACTGTGTGAGCTACAGAGAAGCCCTGTGGGATTCGGCTTCCATTTGGGTTGGGTCCAACAGAAACCTGGCACATTTATCAACCAGGTATAGAGCAATTCTCTGTCCCTTTAATAGGTGCTTTCTTTGGCCAGACATAGGAAAGATTTAGTCAGTAGATTTTAGGACATAGATAATCACAGGAAACAGATGAATAATGGATAATATGACTTACATAACAGAAAGATAACATAACTTACTGTCATCATGTATATTATAGTATAGTATAGTATAGTATAGTATAGTATAGTATAGTATAGTATAGTATAGTATAGTATCGTATCGTATCGTATTGTATAGTATACCAAAGCACTGCTGAATGCTCAAATCTGATTGGTCAGATGTTGTTGTTTATTTTTCTAAAGGAGCACTGTTCGGACAATAGTTCCAGCTGCAAGGTTTATAACAATGTGTTCATGATAACAGGACCTAACTTGTTTCACAGAAATTCCACAATACATTTAACCCTTTCTGGTATAGTGGCTACACTTATGGTCAGTCAAATTAAGTATAAGATATAAATCTTATATTAAATAATAAAAGAAAATTCAAAAGTCATTTTGGATAAAAGCATCTGCTAAATGAATAAATGTAAATGTAAATCACCTGCCGATTACTCAAGCCCTTTACTGTAATTTAACATAACTCAATATCCTGATTTCTGTAAGTCTCTAGGCTATTTGCCATGCTCAATGCAGCATGTTTCTGGTATATATATTTATAAACCTTCTATGCAAAATCCCTCAGAAACACCCAAAACAAACATATTAAATATACAAAAACTTATTAAAACTTGTTTCTTTAATTCAAAACCAGCTGCATCATGCAATGATCATAAACTACATAAATTCTGTCAAGAATATTATTACATTTTGCTAAAAAATGATATTTTCTATAATTTTGTCATCAACATTAAATATTTTAGGCCAGCAGGTTAACCAATTTTATTTATTAACACATTTTCTTGTATTCCTTCACATGGATAATCCATTAACTTTTTAATATAAGTATTTTTAAAATAAGTATTTAGAAGACAAAATTCAAATGACATGCCATTTTAAGTAATGAAAAAACATCTGAGGAATCTGTATACCATTTTAAATAATTTATGCATGAAAGGCTTAACTATAAACAGATAAAAAGCATAACCCGTTCTAATGCATCAAATCACCCTTAATTATTTTCCTAGAACAGCATGCCCTGTTGTGTTTTAGTTCTTACTTCTATTCTATTCTATGCAGGTGGCACCTGGAGGTCCAGGAGAAAGTTCTGGCCTCCTGCAGGGTGATGTACTCCTGGAGGTGAATGGACAGAACGTAGAGGATCTGTGTTTAGAAGACGTGATTTTACTCATGAAGAAAGGAGGCAGCTCTCTCTCTTTGCTAGTGATGGACAGACCAGGTTATGAGTGGATGAAAAAGACTAGAAAGACCATCGCTACTGAAAAAAAAGCAAAGGCCTCTGAGGAGGTTTGATTTACAGAAATTTACTCAAACACACAAAACCTATACGCAGATATTATACAGGAATCAACTTCATTTATTGCAGGTACAGGACCATGAGCGCTCATCTCCCACAAAGCAGTCAGATCCTGACGAGTGATGCAAGTTCCTTCCTGAGGATTCAGGAAAAGCATTCGGATCCACGGAACAACAATGCTGGGAAATGTGTAACATCACTGGGTGGAAGTTTAGATGACTGTTGCGTCCCCAAGTAAAACTTGGCACTTTTTGTCAGAGTAATGCTTACTACTTCTTCTCTTGCTGGTCTGATTTTAGTTAGTCTTTTAATTAATACATGCACACTACTTTTTTGTTATCAGATGTTCTACTCAATACACCACAATGTACTATCTCTGGCAAAATACACATACACACACACACACACACACAAAAAAAAGCACCACACAATCAATCAAATGCATAGGCACTACTTATGCTTTATTCTGTCACACTTCCTACTTACTATCAATTTACGCAGAATTTGTAAAAAAGAAAAAAAAAAAAAAAAAAAAAAATCTAACTTAAATTGCTGCTGTTTCTGTCTGAACCAAGGTAAAGGTTAACTAAACTAAACTGAACTTAACTAAAGGTTATAATTATATCAACACAGTGCATTCCAGCACCAAGAATTCCTGCAGTTAAAAATCCAAACACTTACTTTCCATACACAATGTATTTCATTTTGTTAATTTCTGTAGTGTATACAAAATCGGAGGAGTGAATTGAAATCCTTAATGTCGCCATGATTTGCCCTCCTTTAAGTCTGTGCAGGGTTTTCCTCTCTGGGGTCGTCCCACCTCTCAAAAACAGGTCGGTGGTTTGGCTATGCTCAAGTGCCCCTAGGTGTGAATGTGTGTGTGCATGGTGCCTTGGGATGGACTGGCTTCCCATCAAGGGTGTATTCCTGCCTCATACCCAGTGTTTCAGGGATGGACTCCAGAAAGCAGATGGCAAGACCTTTAATGCACTTCTGTGTGGTTTTTAGCATTTTAAAATTGTGTCATTAAAAAAATGAATTTTCTTGCATATGAAATGGTAATTTACCTTCAAAACACATAAAAAAACTATTTTAATACATTTATAAATATAGCTTTCTTATGATTTTGGAACTCATTATAAATACAGCATTTCTTTTTGTCATTTCACCTATGTATGTATGTATGTTTTTGTTTTGTTTTTTTAAAATAATTTCCAACCAGCAAATTGCATAATGGTAAAAGTCTAGATTTGTATTAAAGATAATGACATTATGCAGTCTCTTATCACCTGTACACACCTTTCTACTTTAACCATATCATATAACAAGGTTCATAATATGAAGATGATTCAGTGCTGTAACTTTTTGTGCTATGTAAAGGCATAATTTAATTTAGATGAAGGACAATATGTTTAAGAGTAAAGTTGGTTAACTGTAAAACCAACTTAACTCTTTCTTTATCTAAATTAAACTATTAAAGAGAATGTGTTTAATAAAGAGTCAAGTTGGTTTTACAGTTCAGAAGCATTTTCTTCAGTTTTTCAATGATTCCCAACCTTCTTATCAGAACAGCTGGTGTGCTTGTACTCGCCTCTAAAGCATTACACAAGATGACAGTGGCTGTGTAAAAAGTAACACTGAGAACCTTTAACAATACAAATGATCATGTTCAGTAGTGTTTGTCTGATGTTTTTTGGTTTGCAGAAACAAGCACTCACTTTTTATAAGACTTGTAAACAATTACATTATTCCTACTGTAATGGAAACTCTGTTGCACTGATGGTGGCTCATGTCAAGCAGTTTTCTGGCCTTAGTGAATTTATCCCTGGTGGGTTTTCTTTCTTTTTCTTTCTTGTTCCTGATACCAAAAAGTAAAAGAACTGCTTTAAATATACTGCGTAGATGTTACCCTTTTAGATGTGAGTGATGCATGCATTTTTGTGAAGGAGGACAGCAATCACAGAACAGTTATTTTTCTTTTGTGCATTTACATATTCTTTATGGGTTGATCTTTTTCTACACTTGAAAGGGAGAACTGGAAGAAATTCATCTTGCCACCTTATTTTATTGATCTTTGACAACTCTTTATGTAACCTTGATAAATTTGATTATAACCGTAGATACATTTTATATACACAAAATGAAACTTTCCAGAAATATGCCTTCGTATACATCATCTGTATTCACTGATCATTATAATTACATATCTACATTAACGTATTTAAGCTTTTAACAGAGGAAATTTTGTAAATCTTTACTCGGCTTAACCATTTTAAACCCGGAAGGCGCCCCCTTGTGGAAATTATCGCTTCTACGCTATACCCCTGTGTTAGTAGGCCAATGATATGCCGTCTCCCATTTCTTGAGCGCGTATTTCCAATATAAGAAAATTCCATAATTTATTCTGTTAATTAAATCTCTAAATCAGTTCAGATACATATTGTTGTTATTTTGTGTATAAAACTAAATTTTAAAGTTTTTCCAGCATTTATCTTTTTTTTTTTTTTTTGTACGCGCGTTGCGAATTTAGGTCAGGCACTAGTTTAGTCTTCTCACCGCAGTGGTCCTTCCGTGTAGGTGACATTCATCTGAAGGGGCAGCCGTAGCACTGAGAGGCGAGCTGCAGCTTATCATATCCAGAAGCCATGGCACAGGCTGTACAGAAACTGGTTGCTAAAGTACCCTCTTTGGTTGGCGGTAAGATTTTTTGTGATTTGGGAAAGAAACCAACAACAACAATAATTATTCAGCTAACTAGGAAGGGAGTGTGCTTTTGCCTCGTAGATAAGCAATGGCCGCTTCGTCAGTGATGTCATGAAGCTAACTTGCTAACAGAAAACACACATTCTGTAAACGGTTACACGGAAGTGCATAGCTTTATAAAGTTCTCAGTTCACTGGCTGTCAGTACGGTTTTTGCTTTAGCTAACTAAATATTGCTACAGTACACTAGCTAGAAGTCAGCTTTAGGACCCTGAATCTCCGTGTGAATGACGTAAATGAACTGCTGAGCAGCGGCACTTCAGCGCTTATGATCACTGTGCATATGATTTGTAATGATTGTGGATTTATTTATTTTTTTTGCCGGTTTTGCAGCCGCTGTGAGCTACTCGAAGCCCCGGCTATCGACCTTCTGGTACTATGCCCGTGTAGAGCTGGTGCCACCTTCTCCAGCCGAGATCAGCAAGGCAGTGGCCGGAGTGTCCGACCTCGTCAAGGCCTTCCAGGCTGGCCGTCTGGCTCAGACCACAGTCAGGGTGAGCACACTTCAGCCACACATCCTCCTGGAAGCTGCTTCTCCTTCTTTTCTTCTGCACTTTCTTTACTGTAGTGAATAGAAGGTATTAGAGAGGTTAGATCTTTTTAGATTCAACTTTGTCATTGTGCAGAGTAGAAGTACAGAGCCAGTGAAATGCAGTGTTTTTCACATATCCCAGCTTGCTATAGGAAGCTGGGGTCAGAGCGTGGGGTCAGCCATGACACAGCACCCCTGGAGCAGATGTGCTCAAGGGCCCAACAGTGGCAGCTTGGCAGTGCTGGGGCTTGAACCCCTGACCTTCTGATCAATGTTATGTTCTATGTTACTGAATAGAAATACAGATACGTGTTTATATTGTCTGTTGTCAGTGGCCTTACTGAGCTCCAAAATAAAGCCATATTTCTATACAAACTGACTCAAAATTCCCAAAAGAAATATGGTTCCGTTTATTCGACTCAAGTACAATGTCAGGTCAATATTTCCTTTTTAAATCGTTCTATGTTCCACGATCCTTAAACCCGTATAGGACAGCACATCTCTGCTGGGGTCCCCAAAAATGTAATTAATTTAAAACGTGAACTTGTGCATCATTATTAAATGAAAATCTCCCAGAAACTCATGTGGGTTTTTAAAAGTCTTAGTCAAAACGAAGTCCTTTAAGCAGCATTTCATTATTTCATTATTGTTAATGAAATGCTGCTTCATTTTGACTAGGAATTTGCTTTGTTTTAACTAGGAATTTCGATTTGTCCCAGTGTCACAGAAATGTCTTAAGGAGTTGAATAAAGTTATGTTTTCCAAATAACTTTACTGGTGGATTAGTGGCCAGCACGCAGCACGGTCCGGGTTCAACCCCAGCCACTGGAGGGTTGCACGAGCCAGTGCACTCTCAGTGTGGGAGCAGCCGAAAGAGGATTGTAATTACATTGCATTTAGGTCACACCTGCTTCTGGTTCAACCCCAAATACAATATTATTAAAAAAAACAATATTTTTATAACACTAAACAGCGAAGATACACACTAATTGAATTGCAGATTTCGATTCATTTAAGAATATTATTTTCATGCAGACAAGACAATAGATCATTAAATATGTGGTAATCATGAAAATCAAAGTTTGACTCAGTGATTTTGTTTTTTGATGTAAGGCATTCACATAATTGTAACAAAATACCATTTCCTGGGATTATTTTAAGAACACTGTTCATATGTATGGAAGTGCATAATTGTATGGAGTGTCACATTTGTCAAAATTACTCAAGATAGTAAGCAGTCTGGCTTTAAGTCAAACCAGTGTGTAAAATGATGTGGATATTCCCCTGATGAATGCTTAAAAAAAAAAAAAAAAAAACCACAGCTGATAAACACGTTTTCACCATAAATAATTGTTATCCTAGGAATTGATTATACATGGACATAACATTGTTTTAGCAAATAAGTTTTCCTGTTCTAAATAGAATATTTATGTAAATAATTAGCAAACCAGAAGCACTGGATCAGAAACTGTTTTTGTCTGTGCTACCTGGCCTTTTTTGCCACAACATTTCATTTCATTTCTTTCTTTTTTTTTCTTTTTTTTTTTCTTTTATAGATTGGACTTAGCCTCATCATTATAAATAGCTCCTAACAGAGGCTGGGGAAATACAAATGTGTGCCCCTAAGAGAGGAGGACTGTAATGAGTAAATTAAAGGAATAGCTCCTAATTTAAAAATAATAGTCCAGTGAAAAATCAAATTTACACAAAATTTCCCACATTATAGTCCATAAGTCGGGATATGTTTGGTGTCCAAAATTTGTTCCTTTAGTAGTTTCTTTAAAAGTACCTTCTCACTGGACCTCTGGCTAATGTAGCTAGCAAGTAAGGGAAACCTCGTCCAGTTGTCCAGTGATGTCATGGCTCACCCGGTGTCTGAAAACCGCATGGCTCACCCGGTGTCTGAAAACCGCATGGCTCACCCGGTGTCTGACCTTCCTGCCTAATCTAATGGTAAAGTGCGTTATGGATATTCTTTACCCCGTGCCGTGCCTTGTTGGGTTTATTTGCCCACTTAATATGCATCCCAATGCTTTTAGAAAGGGTTGCAGAATAGTGCACTGTCTATCCAATGCATCCCAGCATCACAAACATCTAGCGTCAGAATGAGCTGAAAACATTTTTGATGATATTTGATGTACCAATTTGATGAAAACACTGGAAGTGTTGTATTTTGGGTAAATTATTTCACCATCCATGGTCTGTGAGCAAGGCTGTTAACCCTCAGCTGCTCAGCCCTGTGGTTCAACTGTGTTCTGCTTCACATGAAATTCTGAATGAAATGAATACATGTGCATGTTACTGTGGAAATAGGAGCTTAACAATAATTTGCTTAGTGACTGGGTTAAAAGGTTTTTTTTAAACTGTGATGTTAACAAGCTCACTTGTTTCCACAGGACGCTCTGAGGAATGGTCTGGTCACCGCAGAAGTTCTAATGTGGTTCTACATTGGCGAGATCATTGGAAAAGGAGGCATTGTGGGATATGACGTGTAAATGTGGACTGTCCTTGTTTCTTGTTTCTTTGTCTAAGCCCTTTGTTTCCAGTTCGAACTTCTTGGAATCCAGGAACTAAATAAATATGTATTGTTCAAAAAAACTTGTATTTGCTCAGTACAGTGATGGACGATGATTTACGACAGTTTTAATAATATAAGCTTTTATTTGGGCCATTAAAAATAACTTCACATACCTTGTGCTCCACAATGTGCACTTTTCATATGGCTACCTTGTACATTACTTACTGGATTTACTTTTTACTGTATCACTCCAGCTTTGGAAAGTCAGATAAAATTCCATAAAAACAGCCTTGGTCTTTCTCATGTCTGTCTCATTCTAAGACCTTTGTAATGGCTGTAGTTATGAATTAGCTTCATATATTCACATATTTTAAATGTTTGACTCCATAGATAAAGAACTGCCCCTAAGACTTCCATTACATTCCAGTTTGTTTTCTGTTCTTTTCTCACTACACTCCTTTAAAAAAAAAAAAAAAAAGAAAGAAAGAAAATGGGCCAAGCCCAAAATGGCAAAAATATTAAGCTTTTCATGGTCTTAACAACAAATCATTGGCCAGGAAATTAGCAAGAATTAAACGGTTGCACTCCTGAGAGCTCCTGTGCCACCGTTTGCTCGTTCACTTCTGCTGTTTGGGGAAAAACACGAAACAGAGAAATTCATCTATATAGCCTTCTTGTACTTGTACGCAAAGGAAAAATCATGATAATGATTGAAATGTTTGATGTACAAAATCCAAACTAACATGTCTGGGTGTACAAAATTTTCCAAAAATATCTTTTATGATGTTTTTTTTTTTTCTTAAAAGTTTAGGCATTATTTGGTTATCTGCTACAGGCGATGCAGCCCATCAAGGGCCTGATAACAAGCTCATAAATGGAACCAGGACTGATAGAGTAGGGAGAGATCTACACTATTTGTTTAATTCTTACTAATTTCCTGACCAGTGGTTTGTTCTTAAGAGCATCAAAAGCTTAATATCTTGCCATTTTAGGCTTTTTTTTTTTGTCCAGGAGTGTATATGGAAATATCTGACATTTTCACCTGTGGTAATCACACAAACACTACAGACGCAGTAGACAGAGATCAGGATGAAACTAATTCCTATTCATTTTATGTCCTAATTCATATGAAGTCTGAATATATAAAAAGTGATGGTTATGCTATAATAGACATCTCCTCACGCTCCCGACTTTCCGACAAGCTCTGCGCAACGTTTCCTAGATATGTGCGGAACTCCTGACGCACCCCTTCAGGGTCTTCCTCTAGGTTGGAATGAATAAGATGCAGCTTGTTCAGTTGAGGGGCTGCATAGAGGGGAAAAAAACAAAACAAAACAGACAATATACAGAATTCTCAGACACATCACATGGATGCCAATGCAATGATACACAAAGTTAAATTGTAATTTGTCAACAAATAGCATATTTGATGTAATAATTTGCAGTCTGTTTCCTTTTCAGGCTTACCTAACTGAGGGCGGGACGTATCTGCTCCACTACCAGGCTTGTGGTGTGCTATGAGCAGACACTGTCCTGCCTGCAGGCTTTGAGAGCAGATGAATGTCGAGTGCCAGGTCTCTACTTCCTTGAGGTGACTTGGAATGTCAGGGTTAAACACAATGACCACTCCATTAGAGTCTTTCAGGAAAGCTGGCCAGCATGCTTCGAACCTATAATGCGGAAAAAAGTGATCAGAGACAGATCCAACCCAAACTTACACACATTAACAACTAAATCCTACTTACATCCTAATATGTAAATGATAAATAAATGTGAATGACAGGTGTGCTATAGTATTCCCCTTCACCTGACTAATGATACAAGACAGCTAACATATTAAAAATCAGAGGACCTAAGTTCAAAATTAATGTTTCATAGTGAAACAGAGGTGCCAATTCTAATGCTCTCCCAGCAGGCAGAGAGAAAAAGCAGAACTGCACCACAAGAGCACTTAGTCTATGCCTGTGAACATACTGTATGTTTGGATTTAAAGCAACCAGCCAAGTTAAACTCCTCTTTACAGCTGTTATGGCCCATGTCAGATGTTGTACATTATAATAACTTTCAGTTCTGGACAGTACACTATATGGCCAAAAAATATGTGGACACCTGACCATCATATCCATAAACTATTGCCACAAAGTTTGAAGCACCCAATTGTCCGGAAGGTGTTTGTATGCTGTTGCATTTAATATTTCCCCTTCACTGGAACTAAGGGGCCCAAACCTGTTCCAGCATTAATACATGGTTTGCCATGTCAAGGCTGATGTAGAGTAACTTAAGTGTCCTGCACAGAGTCCTGACCTCAACCCCACTGAACACCTTTGGGATGATTTGGAACGCAGACCACACCCCGGGCTTTCTCACCCGACATCAATACCTGACCTCACTAATTCTCTCGTGGCTGAATGGACAAATCCATCCAGCCATCTTTCTGTACCACTTATCCTACACGGGGGAGTCTGGGGCCTATCCCGGGGGACGTGGGACACAAGGCGGGGGACACCCTGAACACATCGCACACACATTCACACACTGCAGACAATCTGGAAATGCCAATCAGCCTACAATGCATGTCTTTGGACTGGGAGAGGAAACCCTCGAAGCACGGGGAGAACACGCAAACTCCACACACACAGGGCAGGTGGGAGTCGAACCCCCAACCCCGGAGGTGCGAGGCATACCATCACTAAGCCACCGTGCCCCCCTGAATGGACAAATCCACACACTGTAATTGTAATGCTACAGCATACAAAGACATACTATACGATTGTACGCTTCCAACGTTTTGGCGACAGTTAAGGGAAGGCCCACATATGGGTGTGAAGCTCAGGTGTCCACAAACCTTTGGCCATATAGTGGAAGAAGCCACATGTTTACAAAGATGTCAGTATCAAACCTGTATTGAGTATAGAGTATGATACACAGACTGCGATATTGAAAATGGACAGCTATACAGCACATCACTGTACCCATGTGTCAAAACATAAACTGGGTATTATATATGGTCATTTGGCAGACACGTTTATCCAAAGCAACTTAATTCAAGTGAGACAGAATTGTTACCAGCACTGCAGTCCTGGAATTTAAACTCAACTTGGGGAAAAAAAAAAGAAAACTTGCAAGAAGCTGTTGCCTGTGAATAGTTCCAGGTAGAAGGAAGGGACACTCACTTGAAATCTCCAGCACAATCCCACAGCTCCACTTCACAAGCACTGTCTTTGGTTCCACTTCCCAAATGATGAGACTCAAACTCCAGTATCCTAAACACCAGATCATAAACCTTTAGTCAGCAAAACAAAGGATTTCCTCTTGTGCCATTTATCCTGGGTTGCAGTTTACTGACCTGACTCCCTGTGTGGGGCTGTAATCGCTTCCGATTGTCTCCACTGTGTCAGAGAGAAAATTTGCCAAAACTGTCTTCCCACACTGTTCAGAATATTAACATTAATGCTATTAATAGTTTTAAAGAGAATTCAGACACAGAGAATGAGATCACTACAAATGATACGAATAAAAAAAAAATCCATGCTCACCTCACTTGGCCCGATTAAAAGAATTTTCACTTTTAAACTTTTAACTTTTAACATTTCCACAAACTATGGGATAACACGCAAACAGCTAGGCAAAGCTAAGCTAGGCAGCTAACAAGCTCATTTCAAGCCAGCAAGCTAAATTGTTAGCTAATTTCTTTAACTGGCGCTAGAGTTATATAAACAAGTAACAGCGAATGGACATATTATTATATTTAAATTCTAATATTATGTTATATAATATTTAAAACGACACACTGGTATCAGTGACAGAAACGCACAAAAGTCTGACATAAACATCTCGTTGTCATGGCGCTGCAGGCTGCATGATGGGAAGTGGTACATTTCGTATTCGCAGATTCGCGAATATACACTACAGCAGGTCTGTCCGTGAGCACATAAACAAGTAGCTTTAACTCACACAAACTGAATTAAGAAGACTGAGCTAAGAAGTGAAAATCTCTCTGGATTAAACCACTTTATAAGAGTGGTAATGCATGTTTATAATATCTACAGATATTATACACTCACTGAGCACTTTATTAGGAACACCTGTACATCTACTCATTCATGGAATTATCTAATCGGCCAATCATGTGGCAGCGGTGTAATGCATAATATCATGGCATGGGCCAGCAGCTTTGGGTAATGTTCACATCAATGACCAGAATGGAAAAAAAAAAAAAAAAGTGATCTCAGTGATTTTGACCGTGGCATGATTGTTGGTGCCGGACAGGCTGGTAAGAGTATTTCTATAACTCCTGAGATTTTCCTGCACAACAGTCTCAAGAGTTTACTCAGAATGGTGCAATAAAGCAAAAACATCCAGTGAGCGGCGGTTATGAGGGCGGAAACGCCTTGTTGATGAGAGAGGTCAACAGAGAATGGCCAGACTGGTTCTGACAGAAAGTCTACAGTAACTCAGATAACCACTCTGTACAACTGTGATGAGCAGAAAAGCATCTCAGAATGCACAATACATCGAACCTTGAGGCGGATGGGCTACGCCCGGTTCCACTTCTGTCAGTCAAGAACAGAAAGCTGAGGCTGCAGTGGGCACAGGCTCACCAAAACTGAACAGACTGGAAAAATGTAACCTGGTCTGATGAATCTCGATTTCTGCTAAGGCACACAGATGGTAGGGTCAGAATTTCATTCCAACTGCATGAATCCATGGACCCAGCCTTCCTTGTGACAACAGTCCAGGCTGGTGGAGGTGATGTAGTGGTGTGGGGAATGTTTTCTTGGCTCACTTTGGGCCCATTAATACCAATCAATCATCGTTGAATGCCACAGCCTATTTGAGTATTGTTGCTGACTATGTGCAGGCCTTCATGGCAATGATTTACCCATCTTCTAATGGCTACTTCCAGCATCATAATGCACCATGTCACAAAGCAAAAGTTGTCTCAGAATGCTTTTGTGAACAGGGCAATGAGTTAAATGTTCTTCAGTGGCCTTCCCAGTCACCGGATCTGAACTCAATAGAAGACCTTTGGGATGTGGTAGAACAGGAGATTCGAAGCATGAAAGTGCACCTGAAAAATCTGCAGAAATTGCATGATGCAACCATGTCAACATGGACCAGAATCTCAAAGAAAGCTTTCCAACATCTTGTGGAATCCATTCCATGAAGACCTAAGGCTGTATTGAGAGCAAAGTGAGGCCCTACCCTCACTCACTCTGTGAGTGTATAACCCTGCTGTAAACTATTGCTGTTCACCAAAAGAGGGCGCAACAGCAAACTTTTTGGCATGTCCATGATCGCTGTAAACTATATCTTTATTGATGTGCATACACCCACCACTTCTATGTTCCCAGACAAATCCAGTCGTTTCCAGTATTACACATTTATGGTTGTTGTTTCTCATATTTAGTTCCAACAATCCCACTGTTCAAAATCTTCAGAAGAGACAGAATATTAAAGCCAGGTGAGAACCAGAACAGCCGGTTTGAACAGCTCTCCAAAGCTGTCCAACATTGTGTATGTTGTGCCATATCTGAGCTCTTCTTATACCTATGCACACTTATTTCTGTGTTTTCTTTACTTGACCCAGTTGACTTGTCCCAAAATTATGTAAATTGTAGGATCTACTGTAACTGCATACAAACCCATACACTGAATCACTGAGAAAGACTGCAGCTGCAGGAATTGTCCAGCAAACATCATTCAACTCGAGAGGTTGGTCATCCTGGTACTGATTTTCTGAAACCCTAAAGGAAGGGGTTGGGAGCGTGTTTCCTTCCTAAAGTTCACCAGTGCAGCTGTGAATGCAAGAACAGTCAGTGGCAAAGAGCCAGATCTAGAAGATTTGTGTGTATCTGCTTAGTTTGAAAAGCTTTCAATGTGTAGAACATGAAGAAAACTGAAGTTTTTACCCAATTGTATATACTCAGAAAACTGAGTATGAATTTGGCATACTAATTATTTATTTTATTTATTAATTATTTAGTATGAGTTAAATTGCTGTTTTTTTTTTTTCTATTCAGTCATGTTAATACTGGAATAAAAGTTCCAGTAGAAAAACTGTAGCATGTAGATATAAGATACAAACACACATTTGGCTGTTAATAAAAACTTTAATTGGAATATCAAGAGGTCATTTTTGAGAAATAATGAAGCTTTTTATCACAAAATGGACAATGGCACTTGGTACTTGGATAAATACAAGGTTTAGTATTTAAAATGATATTAATTGAAAAATACAAAAATAACACGGCATGTTGGAATAACATTTTTGCAATTTTGGGGGCTAGGCCTAAATGAAATGCTGCAGTTTGCAAATCAATTTCAAGGTGGTTTTTTTTGTTTATTTTGTTGTTGTTTTTTTTTTGTAATGTAGAATAAAATGCAAGGGCTTTACTGATAACTGAAAATGACATAAAACACATGATGTAAAAAATGTACTCTGTAAAAATAAAAAGTCAAAGTCTTCATTTTAGCTGGCAGATTTTAACCGATGTACCAACCCCAAACCCAGGGTAGAGGGGTTCAGTGAAGGTGGTCTCGAAGCGATGGAGGCATGTCATGGTCTCACCGATGCTATAGAAGGCCAGTAGCCCTGCGCTGTGGTCTAGGTAGACCCCTATCCTTGGAGAATGTGGTGCGCTGATGGCTTTGTCCACCCGGTTATGCCAGGCAGAATAGCCCGTGTCAGAGCAAAGGAGACTCCAAGATTTATCGTTGTACCCCAGCAAGCAAAGGGGACCCTTGCCTTTGCGGCTGATGCCCCGGTAGGCCACTCCAACAGAGAATTCGCCATTCCACTCGATCTCCCAGTAGAAGCGGCCACCAGACAGAGCCTCACGGCACAGCACCTGGGCAAAGGTGTCAAACCGCTCCGGATTATCAGGGTAGGGCTGCAGGTTGCGGGTTCGAGTCACCTTCTTGTTGCCTTCTGACAGGTAGAGCTCTTTATAGGCTGTGCTGGGGTCTAGCCGGAGCTGACAGAAGTCTACAGGCAAGGAGGAGGGAGTTTTAATTACTTCCAGTAGCTCAGAGAATATCAATATCTATACCACAAAGGCCTAGGAGTACTATTCTCAGAAGAAATCAAGCAAGAGGTCTGGAAGAATGTGTTACATAAGAGTTACATAATCCAAGAACAAGTGGATTGCTGAATGATTAGATACGCTACTTACATTTTAAGAACTCAGACCTGCTCCTGGGCTGTGAGGGAGGGGCACTGTCCACAGTTTGGATGTCTTTGACTAGATACAGGAAGTAAAAAGAGTACAGTTATTTTTTTTCGTTCAGTGCATTTCAATGCAGCCCTTTAACATTACATTGTCTTTGGAGATGTGTTTTCTGATGCCTCACCTCGGCTGCTTTTCTCTCGAACGCTGCGGTTCTCCAGTGTGTAAACAGGTACTTCATTCACTACAAGGCACCAGGAAAGTACACATCAAGCACAACCCATTTGTTTGTTAAACATCAACTTCATTAAGAAGTTATGCCCACAAAGCTGCCTAATCAGCAGCCTTGTGTCATTACATAACACATCCTGGAAACACAAAAGGATGTTAATCACCCAATCAGAGCTGTTCCTTTTGTGTACCACACTGTAGTCACGATTCAAAGTACTATTTACTTTTTCAACTCAGTCACATGACTCCACTTTATGGAGTTTGTGGCAGTTCATGGTCATGTGCCCTGTGTGACTGGATTAAAATCCTTGTGTTTCTTTTAGTGGAAAAATAAACAGTGCCGTGCTAGAAGGTCATAGTAATGTACAATAGATCCAACAGAGAAAATGTCCATAGATTGTAAATGAATGTATTTACAATCATGTAACTGAGCTACAATGAGCTGTTTCACTGAGTTGTTTTTTTTAATGGGGGTAGTTAGAGGAGGGTTCAGACCTGATTTTGAGACCTTCAGCAGTTCCTCTCTGCCCAGTTCTTCAAGTTTTTCCTTGATCTCTGCGACAGCTTTCCTCGCGGCGCTGAATGAGAAGTCTGGGTTCAGAGACACTTTGGGAATGAAGCCATCATCGGTTGGTGTGCAGAGATAGTTGAAATTCTGTAAGGAATAGAGGAAAACAAGTGGTATTGTCAGACACTATATACACTGGCTACATATCCTGCGGTAATATGTAATTTTGGTTTCTTTATACAATATTAGACTAATGCATTTTTTTAATTAGAGCATTTCTTGTAATATTTTACAAAGTTCTCAGGTTTTGGCAGTTTCAATGACAAATCTGCTTAGTAGATAAACTCAGTGGTATACTGGCACAAAACGAATAGCTGCATAATGAAATTACTGTGTTGGCTAATAGATTTGGCATAAGAGTTAGGATGGCAATTAGGAGGTACGGTTATTTCAAGGGTGGCCATACTTCTTCCTGTTCAATTCAGAAAGCTCCCCTCTTGGACTAGCATTCCAGTATTCCACCCAAAAGCAGCAGTGCATGTGTTTTGGAGGCGTGGCTTTGGAGGCAATCCTGAAGGGTGGGGATGTATTTGTTTGAATTTTGAGTTTCAAAGCAGCTAACTTCAGCTAACTTCTGAAATCCATGACTGCACATTGAATTCAACCACTGATTTCTGTGTTTACCTGTAAGAAGTGGATGTGGTCCTCTGTACTGTAGAGCTGCTTTAAGCCAGTCTCCTTCTTCTTCAGTTCATCAATCTCCTGCTCCAAGCGCTCCATCAACCCCTCGGCCTGACTGAATGCAGCTTTCTCATTGATATTGATCAGCTTGGTGACCTCCGACCTCATCCTCTCGATGGCAGTGATCATCTCATCAAACATCTTCTTGCTCTCTGCCATGGCCCTTTGAGCCGAGCTCTGAGGCATATTTACAACAACAGTTTAGCACACACATTCAGCCATTGGCTAATCACTTTGTTCCAGACTACACAACTACTTTGTTTTAGCTTTCTTTGTTTCAACTTTCATGGCCTAACACATCAGAACAAAAGACACACTGTGGTTTCCACTTTATCAGACAAAAGGGCAAATATGCCCAGGCCTCAAGGTTTATTTGTGTTCCTTTGCATGAGGCTGTTATAGAGTTACTAAAGAGATAAGGGTTCTACCCCGGGTCACTGTCACTCGTAGCCACATAATATGGCCTTGTGCTTTTTAGGCTGCTCTGATTATGTTACACGTTGCTATTGATTGTGAAAACAGGGGCCATTCTGGAGGGATGCATCGAAACTGTGACCTACCTTCAGCGAGTCAACAGCCGTCTTTAGTTCCTCCAGCTCTTTGGTCCTCTGCTGGCATTTTTGTTTGATCTCAGCTTGGGACACTCCAAGAAGTTTCTGTCAGAGAAAATACACAAAAAAGACCAACAAAGGATGTTCAATGAGTTTTAAGTGACTAGCTCAGCACAGCTAAAAACACTGACAACCAGTAAGAAGCACTAAAGGATTGTTTAAGGAATAACTTCCTAAAAGGATTGTACTTGAGACCCTTTCTTATAGGGAAGCATTCTGTAAGGTCCTACTTAGAACCTTTTAAGGGCTTCCCCAGAAGATTAAATCTGGAAACCTTTTTTCTAAGCATACATAAACATATTTATGGGAAATGGGAACTCAGAGTATCTACTGTATATGCACATTGCCAAGTCTTTCGAAGACATTTAATTTGTATATCTGGCGAGGTGGAAATCTTCACACGGGGAGTCATTGTAGCTCATTAGTAATTGGTCTTATCTGGAGATATCTGCTTAGTATGTGCACCTCTATCTCAGGATACAGAGGAAAGAAAAGGGAGTGCGAGAATGCCAATCACGCCAGGAATGTGAAACTAGCCGCTCCCGCCTTGTGTAGAAGCAGTTCAAGGTGCACATGCCCTGGCCCCTTGGAGAATGAAGAGGGGGCTTTGGTGCAGCATTTCAGTGAGCCCACAGGACCATTCTTCAAGATAAGCTTGATGGAATGTGGGGAATCTGGGAAGGGGGTGAATAAAGGGAGTGTGTGGTGTGTGTCTCTGTTTGTGTGAGAGACTGAGAGGCTGATGAAAAATAAGGGGGTCTTAAATCTGTGATAAGGTCCTTCTGGTTTCAACAGAGTAAACAAACCATTCTCAGTTAGTACCTGCTGGTTCCCGCTCTGGCAGAAGATCACAGGGTTTATGAGAACAGCACTGGACTTACTGCCAAGCTTTGATAATGTTATTATGGATACAAACAGAAACATATCAAATACTGTCAGCTTTTATCTGAACAATCCCTGCTGTCAGTTGTCCTGTACTTGTTCCAGAGAAGGGGAAAACATTTGAAGGACGGCTATTTATAGTTTTTAATCTTGTCTTCCCACTTTCCCACAGGCACTGCCTGCTGCAAGCCTTCATACAACCAAACTAGAGACAATGCCGTAAGGCTGTCGGAAGATTTTAGCAATTTAATAGAGATGAACTTCCAAAAGCGGGGTCAGAGGGAGGTAGACATCTGCACATTCTCTCAATCATGTGTGTCCAGTTACTGACTGAGTGATGACTTTAGTGGTTTAGCAGGAGGTCTCTCTCAATTTCTTTTACTGATAATGTAGGAGGTAGGGAGGGGGGAATGGTTGGGTCATAAGCTTTGGCCTGATCTACTCAAATTCACATACCTTTATCTGTGGGATTTTGCCTGTCCCTACACCACAAGTTCTGACCAACCCTTTCCCACCCTTTCTCTCTCTCAGCTCCAAGGACATAAAACAATTTTGCTTTGGAAGAAATTGCAAGCTGTTTCCAGAGTAAAGACCACTCAGAACATGCTTTGAGTCACCTTCGGCTAATTTCCTATAGAGACACTCCCTGTATGGTTTCGGGTTGACCTCTAGGGTGTGATAACTTTATTTGTCTATGACTTTTGTTCTACTAGTTTTGTCTCCCTCACATACATCTGGTTTAATGTTTACCCTCAGTACCCATAATACAGTTAGCTAGCTTGTTTTAGATAACGCAAAACTAGTTTGACTGAAAGATATGAGATAATACAAAATGTGTGATAAACCCTGGTAAGTATAATTACTGCTTACTGATATAAGGATAGTTTAACGGTTCTGCACCCCTCACTGAGAGGCTTAGTCATACACTACTGAACATCTCTTGAACATCTATTAGCTTCTATCAGAGTCACAGAGTTTTATTACATAAAAAAAATCACTCACCTGCTTCTCACTTCTCTCTGCCTCCGCTGACACGATATCATGACCCTTGTGCTCACTGACGGTGCAGATAGCGCAGATACACATCTGGTCGGTACGGCAAAAGAGCTCCAAGCTCTTCTGGTGCTGTGGGCAGATCTTTCTGTCCAGGTTCCCAAGCTCGTCCACCAGTTTGTGTCTCTTGAAGGTAGCCGACTCATAGTGGGGCTTCAGGTGTTTTTCACAGTATGAGGCCAAGCAGTTGAGGCAGGACTTGACAGCTTTGAGCTTCTTTCCCGAGCAGAAGTCACAAGGCACGTCAGTTGGTCCAGCAAAGCTCCCATTGCTTGGAGGCACCAGGTTGAGGTTCAGGCCAGTCTTCTTGATCTTCTCAGCCACTTTGGAGAGGGTTGCATTAGGTCTGAGCACAGGTCTCTGGGTGAAAGTGATTCTGCACTGAGGACAGATATAAATCCCAGTGTAGTCAGCCTCATTCCAGTAGCCACTAATGCAGTCCATACAGAAGCTGTGGCCACAGGGGATGGCCACTGGGTCCTTCAGGAGACTTGCGCATAGGTGGCAGCTAAAGTAATCTGGAGACACGGGCTCAGCCATGTTCACCTCACACATGCACAGACACGTACACACACAAGATGCGTCCAAACACCTGTTTAAGTAAACAGGGAGTGTCCGTGAACACGAGAGAGAGAGAGAGAGAGAGAGCACACGCAAAGGAGAAGTCAGAAATCTGGAACCTTGCAATCGGTGGGGCTGTGAAGCAAGCAGCTGCACACAATCTACTTGTACTGCTGAATTCCACAAGTTATTGATTGAAAGCAGGTAAAGCCCTCCCCTTCTTACAGAGAGATAGACAGCGGGAAAGACAGAGCAAGAGAGCACAGCCTACCTTAGACAAGCAAGTCAAGTTAGGAGTGCCAGAGCCTTAAGAGAGACAGAGCACAAGAGGGTGGAGTAAAAGAAAAATAGGGCAGGGCTATTGAGAATGAGTGGATTGTAGTCCAAAGGGTCCCAGGATGAAACTGAGAGTTGTTTAGTAAAGACACAAACACACACTAGAGTAGGTCGTCCCCTTTTCACTTTATTTAGAATTGGGAGCCAAAGGATATTTTGATAGTCTACACACACCATAATTACCCTTGGTCAATTGTGTACATTTGTGTTTATTCCCTTAATCTTCTTACATTCCTCACTCTCATAATGACATACTTTTCCCGTTAGTTTCACTGTAGATAATAATTCATAATAGCAACTGAATAATGTACTCTAACATGAATAAATTCAAAATTTCCCAATGACTTTATGGCATAAATATTGTCTAAACACCTTAAGCTTTGTAGGCTATTGGTGTAAAAGCATCCATAGTGCAGAGCTAACATTGTCGGAACATGATATTTATTAAATAAAATAAACAAGCTATTAATTTTAAATAATTTGGCTTATGACAAATGATGGGGGTGTGAAGCCACATAAACCGTAGTCAAAACTGGTCAATAATGTAAAGTTTTATGCAGAGGATTTGAGTCATTGAAGTAAATCTGGTTGAACTAGTCTCATTGTGTAGTTGCTGTACGGGTGTGTGTACATATCATTAAATAGTTTCTGTCTGTTAGTCTAACTTTTTTTTGTCTTAAAGATATAAATAAGTCTCAGCTCCCCAAATTCCAGATTCTCTGACGATGATTCCAAAGCGTGGAACCTTCAGTTACTAAACACCTTATCCTTATTTTTAGTATTCCATATAATATAACACTGTGTGATCCATATAACACTGTGTGATCTATTAGGAGTATGTATTACATTTGTGACTCAAATACAGTCACTTTAATCGAAAGAGAAATTGTTACTAGTCTGCTGAGCATATACCAGTTGTACAGATAAATACATGTATTTAAACAATGTAAAACACTTTTTCTTTCAAATATATCAGTTTGATACATATTTATATCAGTAATATTGACCTATCGGGTAAAATGTGTAACTGTAAAATGGCAGTCCATTTCAGCTCCATATTTTCACTCTTAGATATGGGATACATTTCAATCTGCCAGTTTTGAAGGAAATAAATAGATTAAGGGTTTGATAGTGTTTGGTGTAAAAACATATTTTGGGTCTATGACCAAGTAATGACTCTATGTTTTGTATGTCATGTTGGTAAGGGAAGATATGTAGATGTTTGTAATCACACCATGAATTTTAAGTCACATTGCAGCATCTTACATTCCTTGCATGTCTTGGGTACGCATTCCAGTCGTGCATGTCAATCCCCATTCACATTGCTTGTTCACATACTGCACGTGAACACCGTCAAGGCCGTGCTGTAGTTGTGAAATAATTTGTCTGTGTAAATGTTTATGCAATTTTGAGTGACTATTTCTTTTGAGGTAAGTTTCGGCCTTGATAGTTGCCAACTCATAGATGTCGCCCTCGCCCTGCAGTACAAGCCTATTTACTCCACCTGTCACTTCCTTTTTTCTAGGACAATTGATACCACTTTGTCTGCCTTTTCAGGGTTTGTGTAATCCTTCTCTGCTGTGTAACACCTCTGAGCCCATTAGTTTCAATGTTTCACCTCTCGTTTGCATAGCCACAGCAAGTGTGTATTCATTGAAGAGGGGCAGGGCTTGGGTGCACCTTTCTGTGTGTTTTAACCTGCACTTTAATATATAAACCATGTCTTTTGAATATTGTAAAAAAAAATAAATAAATCTAATCTAAACTCTAACTTCTAACTCCATGTTAATGCTTTGCTTCATGAACTGGATTCAGAACGTGTGTCCAAATTATCTGTCTGAGCTGCATTTTTCAAACTGATTTGGTCCAAATTCCAGGTGCGCACGTAGTGACACAGACAGTGACACTTGTTAAACTTTGACTGGCCGCACAAGACCGGTTTCATCAGCCCCGCCTCCTATGCCTATCTGACATCACTCCGTAGATGGTTTCGCCTCACTCCTTATTTGGTATGCTTTCTGATAAGCCAGTTTCTCTTTCCTTCCTCTTTTTTTTCCAGAGTTGATCAGATTCCAGGAAAGGCTGTCGTACAGAGCTTTTCCTGTGATTGTCTCTGTGTGACCACTAAATAACTAACACAGAGCTAGGTGAAGCCTTCCCTGGGTGGAGGCCCTTCTCTTCTGCTCGGAGACATGCACACTAATATCTTTAATAATGGAGGCAAACTATGGCTAGGTGGTTCTTATATTTATATATATATGCACCAGAAAAGACAGTCTTTTGCAAAGTTTGGATACAATCTATATAATAAATCAGTACTGTGGCAAATAAGATGGCACTAGATTGCATGTTTATAATCCCTATATGACCTCAAAAAGTGTGCAATACTTTAAGAACCTCTGCTGTGCTTCTCTGAGGCACATTTCAGCCAGGAAGCTTTGTGTATCCTTGTGTACATTACAACTCAACGATCATGTTTCTGTCGGTTAGTGAATGAGAGACGTGTATAGGAGTTGGTGTGTAGGGTTCATACTGAGGTTGCAGGAATGTGTGTGCATGTGTGTGTGTGTGTGTGTGTGTGTGTGTGCATCCATATGTTTTTGTCTCTAACATAGACTGACCAAGTGTACAAAGACTGTGGGCTTGCATAACATATATGTTGATAATGTAGAAGTCAAGGGCTTGCCTCTGTCCATTCGTTTTGTCAGTGCATGGAGACGAGGTATTTACAAGTGCTTCCCTTGAACAATGGTTACCTTTGTCAGTCTTAGCCAAGATGCAGGGTGTGTGTTGCTAGATGTTTGGAGAAAGGCCAAGCTGGAGTGAACAGGTTGCAGAGACTGAAACTGCAGCAAAAAAAAATCCCAAATTGGAGAGTAAGAGCCTAACAGACACAGATGCCGCTGCTAATTTTATGGAGCGCTTCTTCATGTGCATTGAGGTAATGGAAAGACAGATGCATCCTGAAGCAGCTCATGGAATAAAAAGCAGATAAACACCATCACCTGTTGACTATAGATGGCTAACGTTTATTTAAAAAAATCTGTTGCATGACCTTGACAGCACTGAGATGCCGGTTTAGTGGTGTGCTCAATAAGTAATTACAATTACATATGTATACCTAATAAACGGACAACTTAGTATACATGAAAGATAACAGCAGTATTTAATATTAAAATTAAATACGCTTACTTACGCTTGCATTTTCTTGTCACTGAGCACTTTGTAGCTTTACACTCTGATGTAATTCTGTACACACTCACCTCTTTAAACCACTCAAACACATGCTACGTCCAAAACCCAAATATAACCTGTAACTGTGCAATTTGACTCACTACTGAGGCAATCATCACTCGTGTGAGTAACTGTGAGAACTATTTTAAACCTGTGAAATTTATCTAACACTCATCTGACAGATTAACGTAGATAATAATGATATATGTCATGTCTACTGTTGTAAAGTTCAGGGAGAAAATGCGCGCGTGTATACATGTATATATATATATATATTCTGTACACTGTTTTTGACCATTTAGATATTAATAGTGATATATATATATATATATATATATATATATATATATATATATATATATATATATATATATGTGTGTGTGTGTGTGTGCATATACACTCACCCTTTACCTTTTTATAACCTCTTAACTCAATTAGATATCATATACTGCCTTCTTCATACTGGGTTCAAATTAGGTCCATTTTCGTTCATTTTGTCTTATGTTTTTAAATCATTGTTTTATTGTATAATACACCTACACCATTTTATTTTTAACATCTTGGAATTTTTTTTTTTTTTTTATTTGTCGTAAAATACAGAGTACATCTTTTTCTCATTCAAAAAATGCACTGGGGTGCAAACCTTTGCACTCAACTGTAAACAGGAACAAAGTAGAAGTTGTGCTATAAAAGCAGAATCCAGAGATTTTTTTTGATTTTTTTTAAAAAAGGTCTTTACTGAGGTTTTTGCTGGTGGGTAGAATTGCTTTTACTCCCTTTTCAAATGTATTTTTTTGACAATACTCCTGCATAAAGACTAAAATTATAAAGGAAACATCCCTGCTAGTATGAAGCATATTAATTAATTATTCATTCATTTCCCCCTGTTTTGAAAACACTTTTAGTACCTTTCTGGTAACTAATAAACTGTTTCAAGTAACACAGTGTAGCTATAAAAATATGTCACTACTACGTGACCTACAGTCCAGTGGCTTTCACAGCCTCGGTAGAGATGCGAGATAAAAGATAAATGGTAGGGTCCATTAGTCTGTTCTCTTGGTGCAGTCACCTCTGCTGTGGTTTGAAGGTGTCACAGTTGAACGAGAAGCAGCTATACAGTTATACTGCAATCAGGAGAGACAAGAGGGGGCATTTTATAAACTCACACACTTCACTTAATGTACACGCTGAAAATAGACCAGTGATATTACACCTACTGTGAAGCGTAAAGTGATTTTTGGCAATATATATATATTTTTGAAATGTCTACATTGCTTAAAGGAATGACTGTATCTGGAGCAAGTCTCTTGCTGCAGATGCCAGTGGTGTCTTTGAGCAAACGTGATTGTGTCTTATCACAGTAGGACTGCTTTTTATCAGTTGCTGCCTCAGTTGAAGGTGTAGGCAGCAATAAATCAGACAGCGTATGCAAGCAATGATAAATATTTGACCAAGGCTATTAAAATCTCTGCTGTCCACGTTACATTACGTTACGTTTATGAAAGACATGAAAATGGATCGTAAAAGTAATCCTACATCTCTTTTACATTCTCAGCTCTATAGATCATGGAGATCTGCAGTGAAGAAATGACTCAGCAGGAATCTCTAAGCCTCGCTAGCATAATTTCCAAGGTAGGAGTGGAAGTGGAGTGAATGACGGGCCATGCAGATGTCCTGCATGTTTGGGTGCTGCTCTACACTTTCCCAAGCTACAAATAGTTTAAAAAAAAAAAAAAAAAAAAGCCATCTTACTTTCTCACTTTCCCAGTGGAATGTTTTACCTCTTCAGACCTCTCTTCTCTGACCCTTTGCTATCTGACTTATCAGGCTGGGGCACATTCTTGCTGACACTTTTTGTGCCCTGCATTGAAACTCAAGAGCAGATGGCCATCTTGGCTTCTGGGTGAGAGATAACTTTGAGGTACTTTCTGAGAAGGGATACATAACAGCCCCAAAGATTTGCTGTCAACACCAAATTGACATTTGAGAGAGGAAACACAAAAGAATGTAATTTCCACTAGTCACATTTGGAAAGGTTATCCACACTCACTCAGGATAGTTAACGATTAACATTAAATGTTAAAAGTTCAAGCTATAACTGCCATGTTATTCACATTATTTAGCCTCTACAAGAACATGATATGTTCGGTCCTCTTTTCTTTGCTCTTGTGTAGTTTTACTCCATGTGATAGATTAATTAAGGTTATGCATCTTCTTCTTTCTTGCAAGTTGCTCTCAGGGTTTGATAGCATGTGTTAAGAGGTCAGACGGTTTCTGGATGCTAAGTGCACATCCATCACAGAACCCTTCGAAGTACACTGTAATGTCATGGATTAAGGCTTCAAGCTCCTACTGGGGCCCCTTGAGAATGCAGCTCCCAAGAATAACATAGAGATGAGCTCATACCTTTCCCAAAATCTCAACGCACTGTGTTCTGGGGAAAAGGTGGTAATTAGCCAACCATGCTAATTAGTCATACTGTTAAAGGTAACACTTTACTCGAATCCTGCGTATTAAGACTGACATAACCATGACATTAAAGTCTCAAAGCAGATATAAGACCAGGTGTATTGCAGCGTCATGCTATCATTACTGCAAAAAATGATATCGAGTGAAAACACTTGAATATGGACAATTATATCTGATACTTCTTATCAAAGATATAATATAGTATAAGATCATACAGGTTTTGGATGCTTTTACATATTTCAAGGTTTACGTTGTTTTATTTAATTGGTCAATTAAATAAAAAGATCATTTTGCTTCCTTCCTAGAAATAAATCCTTCAAATTAGAGAAAATATACCACAAGCCAATAGAGCAGGACTATTTCACTCACACTCATTCGCAACTAGGATAAATTGAACGTCTCTAATCCGCCTACTGGGATGTTTTTAGGAGGTGAGCAGAAACTGGCGAACCCACAAAAAACACACACAGGAGGAAAGTGCAAAACTCCACAGACAGTAAATCGAGCTCAGGATCAAAACAGGAACCATGGAGCTGCACTGCCCTACTTTGTATTTAACTTTTTTTTATTATTATTATTTTAGTGGCATCTAAACCTTCAGCCAATGATAAACAAGTATTTTATGACAGTTGTGAAATAAATTTCATTATGGCCACTATCATTACAGTTACAGTACTGGTAGCATGATATGTTTATATCACAGGGTGTAAATTCCTGAAGGAACATGACGTCTTCCACTATAGATTTGTCATAAATATAAGTATGTTTATGGAAGTCTTATGACACAGGGTTCAAAGGAAGACTGGAAATTGGAAAGCACTCCTTAGTTTGTCATTTAGACTGTGCAAAAAAGAAGGATTGCAAAAACTAGATAGTGCTGCATAACTTAACCCCTCAAGCTCCTAGAACCATTGGCAGGCCCAGACTTACATTCCTCACTTTCACAACTATGTCTTTCCTGTTAGTTTGCCTGTAGTTGCTGAATAACTCATAGTAGTTACTGAATAACTTGTTTTAGGATGAATAACTGAATACTAACCTGGGACTTTAAGGGGTTAAATAAATTATAGTAGCTTTCATGTTCTATTATGCTCATGCTCTGTATTACCTTTAGATGAACAAAAATCATGCAGTGTATGTTTAGGTGGTGTATTTTTAGTTGCACCTGTGTCACATGATGTGTGTGTGTGTAAGCTAATTTTCATTGCTGTTAGCATAGCTTGTTTATAAAACTGTCACATATATTATGCAAACCCAGAGCCTAGTACTTATTTGAAAAATGCACTGCAATTAGAAACACATACATCACATGCCAAACTGAAATGGACAAACCACAACTGTGTTTTGAGATCATACATTTCATTCATTCTTCTCTTCCCTTCATAGTATTCTTCTGATTGATTACTGGTCTCTCTCCTCTCTCGTTCCTCACCTGTGTCTCAGCCACTCCCCTACACATTTAACTAGTTTCTGCTCAACCAGTTTGTCCTCCCTCGCTGCCTGAATGTTGACTGTATATAACACTGTTGTGGTGCCACATTCTCACTTTGCCTTTGCCTTCACACAGACACACTCCCATACTACGGTCACAATCTGCTCCTGTAACTGAGTCCATGTCGTATGACCAGGACATCTGCTACCTCTGCAAAGAGGACCTGAGGGACCCTGTGTCCATTCCTTGTGGTCATCTCTTCTGCGCCATCTGCCTCAAGACCTACTGGGACCATGCTGACCACACGGGCCAATTCTTGTGCCCGCAATGTCGAGTCAGCTACAACAAGAGGCCTGCCCCACGCCGCCTGATGTCTGCTCGTGGCTCTTCAGTCCAGAAACTTTCCGAGTCGTCCCCTCCAGCTCCTCCATCTCCAGACTACAACTACGCCGGCCCCAGGGATGTGGCATGCGACATCTGCATTGGGAAGAAGCTCAAAGCTGTTAAGTCGTGCCTGATGTGCCTGGCATCGTACTGTGAGAAGCACCTGAAACCTCATTATGAGTCAGCGACCTTCAAGAGGCACAAGTTGGTGGATGAGATCGGGCACCTGGACAGGCAGATCTGCCCACAGCACCAGAAAGGCCTGGAGCTCTACTGCCGCACAGACCAGATGTGTATCTGTGTGCTGTGCACTGTGAAGGAGCACAAGGGCCATGACATGGTATCAGCAGAACAGGAGCGAAGCGAGATGCAGGTGAGCAACTATTCAAGAGGGAGAGAAGGTGTTTGTCTTTCAGATGGTCCAAAAAAGTTCCTAGATATTGTGTCAGTCTAGTTTCCATTACATGAAATTGCTCTTTCTTTCCCACTACTGCACATTCAGCTTGATTTATGGGAGTAACTTTGTTGAACCTAAGACAAATTATCCTGACCTACAGTCAACCTGTTATCAAATAGGATGTGAATGGACAGTGTCTATTGCTCCTTGCCAAACTCCTAAAACAAACATATCAAAGTGGGAGTGATCTCCACCCGGATCAGACTAAAGAAGTCATCTGTGCAGTATTACTGGTGTGGGAACAACTGTACTGCTGTTTGTGATGGCAAAGGTCCTGCATTGTTCCTTAATCAAAATAGGGAACTACTCACCTTAGTTACCAGCATAACATGCCAACATGTCCTTGCTTTTAGGTTTAAAGCATTGCTTAAAAATGTTTCTGTCAAGTTGTCATTAAAACGTGACTGAGTGTCCATTTTTATTTAATGTTCAGTGAAAGCACGAACAATATCATACAAAAGGACAATGTAATGTCATATTCATAATGTTTGTCCATGTGTTACTATAGCAACGTCTGGGTGCCACACAAGCTGAGATCCAGGAGAAGATCCATGACCGAGTGAAGCAGATGGAGGAGTTGAAACAAGCTGTGGATGCATTAAAGGTGACTAAATAATGCTTTTTTATATATGACTGAGGCACTGATGAAAGTTTTTCAGTCCTAAATCACTCCACTTCTAAGGGAACTCTTAAAGAATGCTACAAAAGAGTGCTTCCCTTCCAGAACAGTTTTTAGGTAGAAGCCCTTTAGGAACCAAGTGCCCTTGGAAAATTCTTTTTGTTCAAGTGTGTAATAACACCATCTCAGCCAACAGTATTCATGGCACATTTAAGTCATTTAGGTCAGTTGCTAGTGTTTCAGGGAACTACACCACAATGCAAATCACTGCATTAACTGATATTTGGCCTAGTTGTACGAATTATAGCGCTACAACAGCTACAAAAAGTAGATCTACCTTTCAGTCAACATTCAATACTAAGTCTTCTAGAAGATACGAGACTTTGAGTGCTTATAAATAAGTACAATAGATTAAATTAAAAGGGACAAAATAAAATTAAACAAAATTTTTCTCTTCAGAGCTCAGCTCATCGGGCATTGCAGGAGAGCGAGAAGCTCTTTGGAGACATGCTTCGCACCATTGAAATGATGCAACAGGAAATGGCCAAGCTGATTTCCTCCAATAAGAGAGCGGCACTAAACACAGCTGAGGGCCACATGGAGCGTTTGGGGCAGGAGATCGCCGACCTGAAGAGGAGAGACAATGAGCTGACGCAGCTGTCGCGCACTGAGGACCACATCCACTTCATCCAGGTAGGAGAAAATCCCTGAGCAAAGTCAATGTGATTAGATGTTTCAGCTTTATGTGTTCAAAAATCAGCGAGGTTGGTACAGGACCTCAGGCTCATTACTGCAGGCAAATCGTCTCCTGCTTCATTATGATATAAATACCTAAACCACACAGATATTCTATACTTATAATTTTAATTAAAGCATATTTATATCTGTGGTCTCTTCTTTCGAAGAGTTACCACATGCTGATAGCCCAGACAGATGCTGAAGAGCTGCCCACGGTTAGCGTCAACCCTTACTTCTCCTTCGGCTCCGTTACCAAGACTGTCTCGGAGTTGAAACAGCACCTGAATGAGTATGGCAACGAGGAGCTGGTCAAGGTGGCCACCACGGGTGAGTTAAAGCATACATTATGCTGTGAAACTCAAATCTATGAACATAATATAGCTTGTCGGAGATTCATATTACTTGAGATTTCTCAGAGTCACCATTTTCTTTATATATAACATACTGACAGGTGACAAATTAAAGGAAAAAAAAAAACTGCACAGTGGCTTTGTTATGCTGTGGGGGCATTTATTTTTGCTGGCATCGCTGCAAATCAATACAAAGTTCTTCTAACTGATCACCTTAATCTTATGACGAAACATTTCTATCCTGATGGGTGTGGTCTCATCAAAAAAGCCCCCGCCCCCATCCACAGGTTTACAGGACTGATTTTATGAGTATGAAAAGCTGTAGTGTGGTAGATAGCGCTCTTCAACCCCATCATCAAAACATCAGTTAAGGGGAATATTTTTTGGAAGAATGGAGTTCATCCCTCTAGTACACTTCTAGAGACTTGTAAAATCTATGCCAAGGTGCAGTGAAGCTGTTCTTGGCCCAATCATCTACTTTACTACAACACTTTATGTTGTTTTTTCCTTTAATTTGTCACCCATCTGTTGGTGTCCTTTGATCTCCCTTTTTGCATACAGTTCTGTTCAGTATGTTATTTTATTTTATGGCGTATTACTAAATTTAATTATGACCCTAAATTCTCTTCCAGTGAACAAAATGTCTTTCTGTCAACTGGAGGACAAAAAAGGGAGGAAGTCTATAAAGGGTGAGTTACGTCAAATGAAACATTTCCGATTTCTGCTGTTCTCTTTATTAACATTGGCTGGAATGTTGAAATGTTATTATCAACAATAACATTTTAGCTGTTATTATCAAAAATAACATGTTAGCTGTTTCTCACATTGCTAAGTGTGGATTGCATAATCCGAGAGATCCCTCTAGTAGCCAAGGAGGCTTTACATCTCATAGAGTTCAAAAAAAAAAAAAGAAGAAATTACATAAATAAATGCATAAATAAAATGAACAAATGTAATATACTTAAAAAAATATGCCACATAAATTATTTTATAAACTTCATTCTTCATACACATCACTTTATTAAACATTTGATTTTAGAATTGTACTTGTTATTCTGCAGGCAGATTTTTCTCTTTAGACCTTTAATTCTCCTTTAATATATATTCTGTTCCTGTAAACACCATTGATGATGCCATACAATATTGATGCATATTAATGATCTTCTGCTGTGTCTCTAGCTGATGAAGTTGATGTGTATAAGACTCAGAGGTCTCTAAGCCATGCACCTCGCAGCCAGACTCCACGCACCAGGGATGAATTTCTCCAGTGTAAGTTTGAGCGCTTGTGTGTCTTTTTTTAATCTACAACACAGCAACAAATATATTACTTTTGCATGTCATCTTAGAGGGTGTTATGTGGTTTCGATTAGGTGTTGACTCATAGTGTTTTAAGAACCAGACATGATTACCCAAAATATTATAGGAAGAAGATAAGTGTATCATATTTATACAGTACTTCACAAATTTCCGTAATGGTATCTCACATAATTTGCTTAATTGTACCTTAAACAAAGCTCTGAGGAACAAGTCTGGCCTTTGGCCCAGTGCTAGGCGGCTTGTTGAGGGAGTTGTCCTGCAGCATTCCTTAGATATGGGATTTTGTGTATGAATTGAAAGAACTTGCTTGGCCTGTTAGGTGAGTGGGTGTACGGTTTGTTAAAGGAGAGAAGACATTCCAAGAACTAGAGCGCAAAAATTTATGAGCAAGCCTCATTTTGCAAACCTGGCCTGGACGCCTCTTTACTTTCTGGCTCTTGCGTTCTGGTGCATGCACTTGTTCTAACCTCATCTGGGTGTTTATTGTGACTTGAAGCAGGGGAGGAGCTTCAAACATTTCACTTGAACGCCTGGATCTGCGTAGATGTTTAGGTGAACTGTTTGTTATTTTTCTCGAGCTGGAACTGCTTCGCTGAAAGGCTTTTTTTTTTCCTGTCTAACTGAAAAACTACAATAAGGCCAGTGCTACAAAAGGCAAGCCTTTCATCTATTGTGCACAAACTGGGTGACGCCCCGATTAGTGATGAAGACAGAGAAACCATAAGCTCACCACTTTACTCTCTTCATAGTCTGCAAAGTAGTGCTAGTTAAAGCAACACAAATCCCAGAGATATGTGAGCTAGGGAATCTTTATTAGGTTAGCTTTTTAGCTTAAACAATGTACAAAACAATGTACTTCAGGTACACATAGTAAATGTAGCACAAGTCATTGAATTCCAGTATACCTGCATGGGTGTGTAGTCAGTCTGAAGTGTGTACTACCACTCTCGGCCCTCTAGATCAGAGACGATCACGTGGTTCCTCAGGCAGCCGCAACCTCCTAATGTACCACCAGCTCTGAGAGCCGACGAGGTGGGCAGACTCTAGACTTTATTTGCATGTTGGGCCTATACTCATTAACAGCCAAATAGTATAGCAGTGCTGACCAAAGATCAGCTTTCTCTCCATTTAAATCCTCACTGATCTGAAGTCACTGATTGGGTCAGCACTCCTATTTTAAAGACAAATGTGCCTGGGCTTCACCTTTAGGGTCTGTCACTTTTGTGTCTCACGTTGGAATACCTTGAAACCTTTTGTTTAATCAGAATTAAACTTTACAGTTTAATACTTAGGCCATGGTGGTTGATTTCATCTGTTTTAACTTTATCTATACATGTCCTTTACGTATGCATGTCCTAACCTAAAACCTCTAACAATAATTAACCCTATCTCCGATCTCTTCTGCTCTGTTGAACAGATGCCTGCCAGCTAACTCTAGACCCAAACACAGCATACAGACAGCTCTACCTTTCCCGAGGCAACAGGAAAGCAGCACTGAAGAGAGACCCCCAGTCCTACAACGACAGCACACAGAGGTTCGACTGCCTGCCCCAGGTGCTGTGCAAAGAGGCCCTGTCTGGTGGCGCCTACTACTGGGAGGTAGAGTGGAGCGGTGAGGGGGTCTCCATCGGCATCACCTTCAAGGGAATCAAAAGGACAGGCTACGGTGATTCGTCCCGCATTGGCTACAACCGCAAATCCTGGGGCCTTTTCTGCTCCGATTCCGGCTACTCAGCTCGCCACATGAAAGATCAAGTCGATATCAATGCGCCCTACTCTTCTCGCATCGGGGTTTTCCTGGACTATGATGCAGGCACACTGTCTTTCTACAGTGTAGCAGATACCATGACACTTATCCACCAGTTTAAAGCTTCCTTCAGTGAGCCTGTCTATCCTGGATTCTGGGTGTGGTATGAGTCGGCCATCTGTATTTGTCAGCTGTAGTTCTGTGTACTTGGTTTAGGGAGAAAACAGTAAAATATTTTTTGATAATTATATATATTTTTATATATATATGTACACACACTCACACACATATATGTGTGTGTGTGTGTGTGTGTGTGTGTGTGTGTGTGTGTGTGTGTGTGTGTATGTATGTATATAAAACACACATACACACATTTCATTTTATTTTTTATTGTGACATTAGATCAGAGAACTTGCAGTGTGAAAAATTATGTAAATAAGTAATAGGAAAATGCAGAGTAGATAAGCAATATCGTTAGTGCACTTGGTGTTGTCTGCACTGAATGATTTGCAGTGAAGCATATTCGTGTGTGCGTGTGTGTGTGTATGTGTGTGTGTGTGTGTTCAAATTCCAATGCTGGTTTGTATTCACAAACAAAAAGACAATAAAAAGCAATCTGAAATATCTGTCCATTGATGGCTATTAGAGGCAAGTTTTATATAGGAAGGTTTTATAATGTTATGCCCCACATAGATATTGTACACACTTGGACTCTTCCAATGAACTCACTGTGAAATACTCAATAAAATTTAGAAGGCATCCTGAAATTTCACAGATCTAAATGTTAATTGAATGAAGAGTGCCATCTACTGGCTGCGTACATGAAGCTGATAAGAACAGATAAGACGTGTGCTGGCACAGAGGGGAAAAGACGGGAAGGAGCACACTAAGGGGTGGCACCACCTAATTTTGTACAGGAAAAGATTTTCCACATATTCACACTACTGTATTTGATTCATAGTTCCTCTATAGCTTTGTCAAAAATACCTACAACATGCCAATCAGGTGGATTTAAATCAACAGAGCTGTATTGGAGTAGTGGTGTGCAGGGATTGTCTTTCAATTCAATTCAATTTTATTTATATTGTGCTTTTAACAATGGACATTTTCACAAAGCAGCTTTACAGAAATGAATACATTCGAATTAAATTAAACCAAAATAAGTTGTAAATATGTGAATTTATCCCTAATGAGCAAGCCAGAGGCGATGATGGCAAGGAAAAACTCCCTGAGACGACATGAGGAAGAAACCTTGAGAGGAACCAGACTCAAAAGGGAACCCATCCTCATCTGGGTGCTAACGGATAGTGCAACTATAAATAAATCCCTTCTATAACTGTGTACTAGAGGGACAAATAGTGCAGTTGTGCAACCAGTAAATTCATCACGGTTTTCTCAAGAAGTCTGGTTTGTTAAACCTATCCACTGTCCTCTGATGGAGTGGACAATCTTTAATGTTCAACTATCTATATTTCATTATATCACCTGAAAATGACCTTTAGATGGTAGCCTCCATTTGGCTACTTAGCATGGGCAAAGGTATAGACTCAGGAATAATTTCTTCATTGGTCATGATCATCTGAGTTGCTATAGGTCTGAAAAGAACTGTAGGTATTTGACATTTAAACCACATCAGCAGTGATTAAAGTCAACAAGCTGGCATTAACAAGCTAGTAACTTAATGTGTTAGCCTAACACTTCTTACACTATACTAGTTAGCCACTAACTTTTTCCATTCAACGAGTGGAAGCAAAATCCAATTAATTCACATTAATTTCATCTGCTTTTTTCTTTTTTCACACCAGATAGATATGAAAGCTTTATGATTGTCTTGGTGATCGTCTGATGTTAGTTACCTAATTTAGTTACATTTCTATTCTTTTCAAACCACAAGGCGTCTTCCTGCAATTGTCTGATACATAAACTTTTTCAGTAAATGGTAGTAAAGTGTGCTTTTTTTTTTTTTTGCTTATCTGTTTTAAAAATCATTGTGGCTCCTGTTGGTCTGGGGGCCCTTATAGTGCTTACAGCAAGAAATGGCCCTCCTCCCAGACTCCTGCTGTCTGATGGACCCTCCTGATGCCCTACTTCTGCTTTGAGCTTCTGCTGTGAATGATCCTACATTGATACCCTAAAGCTTGTACCTACCAAAATGGTTTATGTCCAAGTCTCACCCATACTTCAGTGGAGTGATCATTACTTCACTTAACCTCTGTAACCCCTTTATCCTGGTCAGGGGCTCGTTTTCAAGGTAAGTATCCAAAACTATAACCCTCTTTCAATGGAGTTGATGTAGAGGTGATGAGGAATAAATACCTGGGGCTGCACTTGTAGGATAGACTGCTGCATCTGCAAACAGGATCAACATTATGATTAAAGTCAGCTTTGTCTCATCAGTCATACTGTACTGTCTGGAAACTCCTAATAAACTTCTTTAGGATAATTAAGGCTTTCTACATAGAAGCCCACCAGAAGTGTTTCTGATCACACTAAAACATGGTCAAGTGAAACTGCAATTATTCCTTTCAACAAATTAAACTATGATTTAGACTATGAACTGTCACAGTTAATTAATAAACTGCAACTTTTACAGGCAGCAAATGAGCCTACTAAAACACAGACACACACACACACACACACACACACACATATATATATATATATACACACATTAGGTTGTTAAGCTTTGCAGCTAAGGGGAACCTATGTGCGGGGGCGTTTTTGCTACCCGGACGCATTTCTGTTGTGCTCCCATTCAGAAACAACCGCCGCCGCGCTTCAGAAAACATGGCAGCTCAGGTGAGAGATGCATGCCGCTTCCTCAACAACTTCTTTTTCGTTTGGAATGCTGTAGTTTTAAAGATGGCACTATTATATCAATTTGGTTCTACTATTTATAATCAGTCTTGGTTGAAAAAGGCAAAGTAACGATGTTGGATGAAGTTACTGAGCTAGGTTGCTAGCTCTTCCTGGGTGCACATGTAGTTCATGCTAATTTGCTAAACATTTCTTTATGTAAACGATGTGTGATCATCAAACCTACCAGCGTAGGATATGTGTATACATTCTTGTACTACCCAAGTGAGCTAGAGCCCTTAACACTTGCCATCAATGTGTGCTGCTTTTCTGCTGCTAACGTGCTAACTAGCGATGTTAGCTAGCTAGCTAGCTAGGTAGCTAGTACGTTACTGGAAAGCTGTGAAGCTACTCATTCATTATACACCTCATGCAAGCAAAGCAGAACACACAATGCTTTAATCTTCCACTATTTTATCATGTTAAGAAAAAAAACTTGCTGTTTCATCAGTCTTATGTCGTAATTAATTCGGAGTTAACTAGCTTAGCTAGTTTTGTATGCTAGAAACTTCTGTTGTGACTGATGTGTCGCTATGGCAACGTGCCTCAGTGCGTTGTGGCGCGCGCTGAACTGCTTTCTTTATATGTAATCTATACTGCATACATGAGTTTGTCGTTTCTTTTTCGATATTGTAAAAGATGGCAACCACAAAAGTGCCGGAGGTGCGTGATCTCACCAGGATAGAGAGAATCGGTGAGTGAAAATGTGTTTGCTTCTTTGATCTTTCAGTTTACTACAGTATTAACTGTCATGACTGCATATGTACAAGTGTCTCTGTAAAGAGCTGTTGGTTGATGTGTCTCTCAGGTGCACACTCACATATTCGAGGCCTTGGCTTGGATGATGCTTTGGAACCACGACAGGTGAGCCTCCTCACACTGCCTTTTCATATGGAGCAGTTACTCTAACAACTCTCTGCCTGAGTGCATGGTAATCATATATATGTAACACAAGTTTCATAGACCAGGTCTTAGAAGGCATACTGAGACGTGCTGGCTGATTTAGTGCCTTTGCGACCAAAGCCAGTTAACGACAACCTTCTGGCAGTGTCAGAAATCTCAGTGTGAATGCTGTTTTTAGTCTGAAAATACTTCAGACTAGATGAAACCAGTTCTACAGTCAACTACACACTGGGGAAAGTTTTTATCTTTTGATTTAGTGGAACATTATCACATTCTTATATGAAGTGTCAAGGTGTACTTATTTTTTTTAATCCCCCTCCCACCCACTCCTGAAGGAATTCTGACTAATCTCTCCAACTGTACAGTTATTTTTTTTTCATTCTTTAAAGCTAAATAAAATCTTTGCACTGCGACATGGTGAATTCTGTCATGACCAGCACTGTGCAAAAAAGAAAGCCGATTTGGTGCGACACTATCCTGCACCTCACTATCCTGGGTCAGTATTAGCATGGAAGAACCTCAGAGACACTGCTGTAGACTATAAGGAGGGCTCTGTTGACGGACATGAGCTTCCATGCTGCGTGCTCTCAGTTCCACAATCGGTGATTTCAGCTGAGCCTCATCTGCCACCAGGTCTTCCATACAACTGCGGTTTAAGAATTTGTACATCCTTAAATAGTGTTATATGATACACAGATGTATTATTTTGCACAGTTTTTGCACCAATTAATTTATTTCTTTGTCATTAGCAGTGTAGCTTAAAAAAATGCAATGAAACTGGAAACTTAATTTGTGGCCGTGTATGGCTGTCCTGAGGACTGAGTCAGTTTTGCTTAAACTATTGAAATGACAACTAGTCGACCAATTATTATTATTATTATTATTATTATTATTATTATTATTATTTTTTTTTTTTTTAAATTACTTGTCAACTAGCAAAAAGTAATAGTTGTGCAACCTAGTAGAGAATTGTATCATAAGGCGGGTCCTTGGAGGGATATGTGTCACATAGCAGTGATATAGAACACAGTTTTGGGGGGAAGAATATAATTCCTTTGCTGGTCTTGGTGTAAATAACCTGAAGAGACCAAATATATTACATGAGCGAAGGAAAGGAAGTCAGACCTTCATGACATCGAATAGAAGAAATTAATAGACCAGTGAAGATGAGGTAAGTTTAACGTGACTGGAAAGTGACCATGTCAATCAAGCTCAAAGGCGGGCTGCACATGAAAATAACATTCCCTGCATAACAAGCTGGGTAAATAAAACCGCTTCCTGAGACCCTGTAGTTGGAAAAATATACATCTGCCCTTTTAAATCTGGACATGATCAAGTGGTGTACACAAGGTGCCGTATAGGCCACACCAGACTGACCCATGGATATTTATTGAAGGGAGAAGAACCACCAGAATGTCAATATTGTAACCCTCCCTTCACTGTAAAACACATTTTTCTGGTCTTCCCTATTTTTAATGTCATGAGACAACGCCTTTAATCAGAACAAGCTCTGAAAGACTTGCTTTGTAAGATGGATCGAGAAAAACTTTTGCAATTTTTATCACGTGTAAATTTAAAGAATGCTTCATAGACTTGTCATGTTGACAGAAATGTTCGATTTTTTTATAAGCTGAATTTTATTGAATGCTTGAGTAATATCTGTATTTGCCATGAAATGGCCTCTGAAGCTGGTATCGCAATAAACTTAAATACAAACAAAAACAGCTTTCTGAAACCTTCCAGAAGAGGATGATGAAAGCATTCAGGAATTTTGTAAGGTCAGTGAATGCAAACAAAACCATGTTCGTATCTTACCCCTTTAACGTGTGTGATTGTTTGCCTATCAGGTGTCTCAGGGCATGGTGGGGCAGCTGGCGGCTCGGCGGGCGGCTGGACTGATTTTGGAGATGATTAAGGATGGGCACATCGCTGGACGTGCAGTGCTTATTGCCGGCCAGCCGGGGACGGGCAAAACCGCCATCGCTATGGGTACAGCTTGTTCTTTAAATAAGCATTTAAATCTAAATCTGAAATTCTATTGTAACCTATTCATCAGTTGTTTATGAGCTTGGGCTGGCAATATGACGATATAATATTGATATCGTGATCAATTATAACAGAATGTTTTCTGTTTTCAGTATCTTGGATATCATGCTATCTTTTCATAAGTGTTTTAATTTATTTATTTTTTTAATTACAAACTGACGGCAGGCAGCTGATGTGTTTTAAAATTTTGTTTTATTAACTTTTATTATTACTTATTACTACTTTTGTACTGTAAATATTTGGAAACCATTATATGGAGATACATATTGTGTGTCATAGAAATTTTGAGAATCATGACATATATAATTTTTTTTGTACATCTTGCTTATCCCTACTGTGATCATCATCAGTTGTGCCTCTTTACAGGTGTACTTGACGGTGTGTAACATGCTAGCGTATTTCTAATGACTGCCCTGCAGTGGACCTGTCAGTAAAAGTGTTTGGGGTTGTCTGTACAGGTATCGCTCAGTCACTTGGTCAGGACACGCCCTTCACTGCTCTGGCAGGAAGTGAGATCTTCTCTCTGGAGATGAGTAAGACAGAGGCCCTGAGCCAGGCCTTCCGCAAAGCCATCGGAGTCCGAATCAAGTGAGTGGGGCTGCTGTCACACTGAGTTTGCCATCCTTTGAAACATGAGAAATAAGACATGTTTCGTGGTCATATGTTGTTTGAGCACGTGCGTGTGTGTTTTTTTATAGAGAGGAGACGGAGATCATTGAGGGAGAAGTGGTGGAGATTCAGATTGACAGACCTGCAACGGGAACGGTATGTCTGTGTTCAATTGCTCAAATTGCTCAGTTTTATATAAAAATACATTATTACTGAATATATTTTACTAAATATGCTACACAAGATGACCCGCTGTGATTTAAGGAATGCTTCAGCAATTTGTTGTTGTTGTTGTTGTTGTTGTTTTATGTGTTTAATGTGGACAGGATTCACGGTTGTTTGACGTCGTACTGAGACAATGGCAGAAACACTGTTTACTCAGAACACTTACACTGGAAGTCTAACGGCAGTTGCTGAATTCCAGCAAAGAATGTTTACACTATGTGACTTTATAATCCATTATAAACTCTGCAAGTTTATACTGTACATTTTAACAACAATATTTTATACCATGAAAGGGCTGTAAGTTTGCCTAAAGAATTCATAAATGTTTCTTGATTGCGCCAAGAATTGCCCTTAGATTTCCATTGTAAGTGAGTAACTTTTGGACTTTTGGACAGGTTTTCTGTTCTTTTCTTAGTACATGGAAATCTTGTCCAGGGTAATCACACATACACTGACTGAGATGATCCAAGGAGGCGATGACTGAGAACTTGAGCACACTTACCTGCATGTTTTTTAACTAGAACTTGTTGTTTATTTAATCAAATGATTGAGATGATAAGTGCTGTTCTGGTAAAACAATCAACTATGTGGTGGAGCAAAGCAGCGTTAGTGTTACTACCCCGAAGTGATTACTTTCCTATAACAGCGTGTCCCAAATTACTTTATTCCTCTTATACCACAGCAACGTGCCAAGTGTTGTGTTTTTTTTTAATCATACTCTGAATCCATTTATATTTATTTATAGTTAATCTCCTTGCCAATTTCCTGTTATCACTTGCATCATAGCAGTTATAAACAGTCATTGCCTCACCATCCTCTCGGTTTTTTTTTTTTGTTGTTTGTTTGTTTTTTTATCTCACATGAAGTCAGTAAGAAAAATATTACCATTTGTAATTTTACAGACAAAACGTAAACAGCTCCATCCTGAAGACGTTCCTTTCCTGTGTCAGAAAATGTAGTTACAGCTTGACATCATTACTGTTACAAACCACTAACACTGGAGATTTCTTCCAAAAATGCTGAATAAATATCTCCTCACAGAAAACTTCACCGTATCAATAATTACACACATTTAAGTCCATTTATGGTGTACAGTGTCCACAATACTAGTTCCTGTGTTAGTTGTTCCAATAAAAATGATAATGTGTGGTATTAAAATTAGCTCATTAATACAGACCTATGATTTGCCTTGCATCTAAACTCCTGCTCGAGCTGTGCTGTGATGGAAAATGAATCAACACCCCCTTGACCAATCAGAATTGAGAATTCAGTGACAGTGTGGCATGATGTTTAAATAAATGCAGGGCTGTTTGAGCTAAATAGTCATTTAGACTAAAAGTGATGAGAAATCAGAATAATGAAAAGCCTTAAATAAATCCTGTTAGATTGGAGATTGATTTCTGTTAGATTGGAGATTGATTTCTCTGTGTGTGTGTGTGTGTGTGTGTGTGTGTCCTTTCCTTTCTGCTTGTGTGTGTTCAGGGTGCGAAAGTGGGCAAGCTGACTCTAAAGACTACAGAGATGGAGACCATCTATGACCTGGGAAATAAAATGATTGAAAGCCTCACTAAAGAGAAAGTCCAGGCTGGGTGAGTAGGTGCACCTTCGGAAACTATGCATTATTCCTGTTGTATGGTTAAAACTGCAAAACTGCAGGTGATATCCCGTATTAAACGGTGAAAATAGTATTGTTGGCTAATGCTTATAGGAAATCTGACTGAGCTTTCTGCTCGTCTGTAGGGATGTGATCACTATTGATAAAGCCACAGGGAAGATCTGCAAACTGGGCCGGTCTTTCACCAGAGCCCGAGATTATGATGCCATGGGACCGCAGGTAAACACTCGGATCACACAAGATGATGCATCACATACACTGTATGGCCAAAAGTATGTGGACACCTGAGCATCACCCCCCCATATGTGTGTCGTCCCCAAACTGTTGCCACAAAGTCGGAAGCACACAATTTGTCTAGAATGTCGTTGTAGGCTGTAGAGTTCAGATTTCCCTTCATTAGAACTAAGAGAGTGCACAAAGCCAGCTCCATGAAGACATGGTGTGTTAAGGTTGGAGTGGAAGAACTGGAGTAGCCTGCACAGAGCCCTGACCTCATCCCCATTGAACACCTTCGGGGTGAACTGGAATGGTAACTGCACCCCAGGCCTCCTCGCCCAAGATCATTACCTGACTTTGGGTCTTTTGGCTGAATGGACACACATCCCCACAGCCACGTTCCAAAATCTACCGTAAAGCCTTTTTTAAAAGAGTGGAGGCTGTTATAGTGGCAAAGAGGGGACAGATTCTGGACTGGGATGTTCAACAAGCACATAGGATTGTGATGGTTAGGTATCTACATACTTCTGGCCATATAGTGTATATTACACTGTCTGCCATACTGCACGCCTGCTGGATTCTGCGTTTCTCATAAACCGCTGGCCTCGGTAAGATTTCCAATCAGCTTTAATTTAAATCCGTTTTTGGTTATGTGTTTAGGTTTCGATGGCAAGAAGATGCAACTGCAGCCAAATTGCTCCCTTAATCCCCTTCTTATTAAAAGGCCCGCTCTGGATGTTGCTGCATAAACAAAACTCAGCTTGTACCATTATTGCTTGCGGTGGTTCAATAATTATAGCTGCACAAGGGGAAATTATTACATCAGCTTTCTTATTTGTTTAAGGCATCATGATAAAAACAGAAGAAAGAAAATTTACTGTCATTTTCATGACTAAGCATTGTTGATGTTGCTAAGAATAAGAAGGCTCGTGTGCTACTTACTCACCCAACATTATCGTTAATAATAAATTGATATGTGGGTTTAACGGCTGTTTGTGTTAACGCAATTCAAAATGTTGAAGATTCAAAAACTGATTTTATTTCCGTGACATTTTCCTCAGTGACTGAAAAAAATTTTAACACATCGGAAAATGTTGATTTGTCAAATTAACGTTCAAGTTTCTAAATTAACGTTTAGGTTTTGTGAATGCGCAAACACACTGCGCTACTCCTAATGTGTTTGGTGTGCCTTTCACCGCACAGAAACAAATTTCCTTTAATTAAAATTCGTGCAAAGTATTAAATCTGCTCAAAAGAGTAACGTTAAATGCCACGTCCACTTCCCTTGAAGTCTTGGCTGCATGTTCAAGACGGAAGACTAAAACTAAATCCAGATTAGAGTTTAGTCAACATGACTCCAGTAATGTGAAATGACACGGCTCGCTCTCCCTAAATCCTTTCCTTCATTTCCTATACATTTTCTTGAGGTCAAAGTTTTGTCTTTTCGATTTCAGACGCAGTTTGTGCAGTGTCCAGAGGGGGAGCTGCAGAAGCGCAAAGAGGTCGTTCATACGGTGTCGCTGCACGAGATCGATGTGATTAACAGCCGCACACAGGGATTCCTGGCACTGTTCTCAGGTCGGTCCCCATCCCTACCTACTCCAAAGCCTTATCCTTCCTAAACCACAGGCGTAGCCACCTAAATGTACAACCAGATGTGTGCCTGACCAAAAACATTTTGTCCAATATTATGTTTTGGTTTCAGACTTTGTAAAAAGCAATATTAGCCAATTTCTACATGATCCGTTGATACACGCTTAGTAGCATTGGTCCATTTGCACATAATATGATGCAGAGGGAACAGTTTAGCTTTCCTTGGTTAGATTGAGGTACATATAGTTTGATTGTCTTGTTGGACAATATTTTGACTTGATTTAGGTACGAAATTATGCTTGTTACTACTAGGGTTATATGATTCCATTCTATGAATTCAATAAGTGTGTGTGTGTGTGAGACTGACAGGGAATGAATGTTTGAAGCAGAGCTCACTAGGACTTTGTCTTGAAAATGAAATTATATTCTCAGAATCCAAATTCCCTCTTCATGGCTGCCCTGAAGACACATGTCTTTGTGCTTAGCGTTTCCTGTTAGTAGCAGGAATTTTAAACGTCCCTTAATGCTACACTGTCTTCCTGACTCGGGAAAACGTGAACGTATCATGCAATATGAACTTCTTGTCACATTTTCATTATTGTATTGTTAATGTTATTAACATCATCATTAGCACTTTGTGCATCTCTGCTGGTTTTACTATGTAAATATAGCCTAGGACTGTTTGGATAAATGTTGTATATATGGATGTACTGTATATACAACCTATATAGATTCTGCTTTCTATTTTAATGGCAGTTACAGTCTGAAAAAACAGGCAGATTAATATTAATGCTGGAATGCTTGCTGTATTTTTTTTAATATAGTGGCTGGTTTTCTATTTATTAAAATACATTTTATAGCAAACACAATCCAAAGTATAATGTTTTTGGCAATCAAAAAGTACACTGAGATTGTATTGAGTAGTTACTGGGAGACCGCTAGGCAAAGATCAACAACTTTGGTTGGTGTTGGAAGAAAAGATTTGAACCGTAGAGCATGAAAAGAGCTGGAATTCCAATCGAGCTTCGGTTGTGGCACTCCTTTCTCCAATATAGACACATCTGAATTTATATTTCTTAATTAAATAAAAGCAGAGTTTCCTGGTGTGCTGACTCTGGCCTGATCTGGCTTCTGTCCGTCTGCTCTGCAGGAGACACAGGAGAGATTAAGTCGGAGGTACGCGAGCAGATCAATGCTAAAGTTTCCGAGTGGAGAGAAGAGGGGAAGGCAGAGATTATTCCTGGGGTAAGTATGGCTTCTTTGGTACACTCTAGTCTCAGCCTCAGATGCTGCACCACGAGGCTGCGTTCACTGCGTTTATGTTTACTGACCAAATCTGATTTTTGTTAGGCTGTTCAGCGTTTTCAACGTTGCATATATCTGACATTAGTCTGAACAGATCACGCTCCGAAACTGACCCGCGTGCGCAAAGGAGCAATGTGTCACGGGTTGCGTTCAAGCTCGCCATATAAAGGACACGTTATTCTGCCTCGCCCACTTCTTCGGTTCACGTCCTTTTTTTTCTTTTTTAATTTTTTTCTTTTTTAATTTTGCTTTTAAGCTGCAGCCAGGTTCTCCTATGGCCCTATTCAGCCATTTCTTTTGAGATCTCTTTAAACACGGAGCGATCGCGATACCTGCCTTCTAATTTCGCTTGTACAGCAACATCACCACAAATGCTTGAGGTCTGTTACCTCGCTATCCTGCCACCGAAATCCTCCTTCACTGTTCTCCTCCATCTTTCCTTTCCGGTAGCACGTAATTATGACGAATGCCAAGTTGGATTGACGTAAAAGGTGCACGAATTCCGATCTGCCTGTTCAGACAGAGGTCGCATTATGACATATGAAAGTGGCCCAAATCAGTGTAAGTATTCAGTGTAAGACTCAGTGTAAGTAACTCAACTGTGTCACATATATGAAGAAAAAGATTTGGATTTGGGCCACTGTAGTCTGTAGCTCACGAGCGGGCGGACATGTGGACCAGCGGGACACGGGGACAAAAACAGAAAACAAACACCAAAAATCCAAATGCCAACACATACAAATGCAGGAAAAAAAGAAAAGAAAAAGCTCTGGTGATCTCCTGGGCTAATGTATATTGTACGCATAGCTGGCCAAGGCTAACAGAATCTTTCTAGTTACAGCTGCTAGGCTATCTGCACCTGCGCATTTACACACCTCTGTACACCGGCTTTTATCAGTACATGAGGGAACAAACTTTTACCCACTGCGACAACTTTTAAGAGCAAGGGTGAAAAAGTTGGTGAGGTTCATGAGCCTTGATTCTTAGCACATACTCTCTCTAAAAAAAAAAAAAAATCTACCTTACATTTAAACTTGTATATCTGTTATAACATCGTTATCATGCGAACATTAATTTATCCAAACGGTTCCAGTGTGTTCCTTTTCATTACTTTTCATTCATACCACAGTGCTTTACAATTCTTCAGTCTGATTGGTCAGAAGGTATTGATTAATTTCCTATCACGGTACAGCTCTATTAAAAAACGTTGATTTATAAATGAAAAATTATAATTGTTGGCAAATTACTGTGGATTCAAAGGCGTGAAACACTTCATTATGTACTGATGTAGGAAAATAATCCACTCCGCACTGGGTCACCTCACGCAGTGCTTATTTTGCTGTGACAGCATGCCCCAACATGCTCTGTTCCTCTCTTCATCTTCATTTTTCACCCTCATAGGTCCTCTTTATAGATGAAGTCCACATGTTAGACATCGAGTGTTTCTCCTTCCTAAACCGAGCCTTAGAGAGCGATCTCTCCCCCGTCCTCATCATGGCCACCAACCGAGGCATCACCAGGTGTGTACATGCAGACTTCACAAGTGTTGTATTGCAGAGCTATTCTCTGGGCTCCTTATATCATCTGTTCCTCTTCTACAGAATCCGAGGCACCAACTACCAGAGTCCTCATGGCATTCCAATAGACATGCTGGACAGACTGCTCATCATCGCCACGTCTCCCTACACTGAGAAAGAGACCAGGCAGATCCTCAAGATTCGGTGAGATGTGTGTTTCAGCTGCTGTACCGCCACAGGGTCAGCAGTAGAGTTGGCATTACGGTTGTCAGTATACAAATATTTTGACTTGGATACCAATAGTGAGTGTAGTATTATGATTCTCAATACCAGAATCCTCTGGCCAAAAAACCCCACACACTGTGAAGTCATTGACCACCTAAAAATTCAGATTATTATTATTATTATTATTATTATTAATTTTTCTAAATTACAGTTTCCTTCTTTTTATGAATACAAAGCTCTTTATATAAGGGGTATCAAACTCATTTTAGGTAACTCCTTTGAAATGTGGTCATTGATCGGCATTTATCTGAAAGGTACGTTCTGAATGCACACACAGATTGAGCATACAGTACATCACTGACAAAACAGATGCATAAATGATGTACTATATAGTACCATGCATAAGTATTCACCCCATTAAACATTTCCTCAGAGTGAAAAGTGGACTTTATTGGGGTTATATGTCTTGAAACCATAACGATGGCTGTGGATCTTCTTCCTTGGATAACTTTAGGACTGCAATCACTATGAACAGTTTTGCACCCAAGTCTCCATCAGTATTGAACAGTTAATAACTTCGGTTTGATACAATAGACTTTAAGGCAAAACTATAATGAATTCAGAAATGACTTTGATGCTCATACTCATAAGTTCCTGTTCACACAGTTGCACGTTTTGACTATGTTAGTATACAGTTATAGAAGAGGAATGATTTATAATGAGGATGGGTTCCCTTTCGAGTCTTATTCCTCTTTAGGTTTTCCTCCTCTTTTCGTCTCAGGGAGTTTTTCCTTCCCACTGTCGCCTCTGGCTTGCTCATTTGGGACAAATTAATAAATTTAAAATATATATCCGGAATTGATACATTTCTGTAAAGCTGCTCTGTGACAATGTCCATTGTTAAAAGTGCTATACAAATAAAATTGAATCCATATATATTGAATAATATTCAATGGTGAGTCAGATGAAAACCTTAAAAGTGCAACATAAATGAACAACCAGAAGATTTTTTTCTAGAGGAATCCAGACACTCGTTAAGCACTGGGACACTCGAGCAAAATAAAGATTCTGTAGAAATATGATACACCTTTTTTTGTGACACCTATTTGCAATAAACAATGCAGAAATAAAATAATAATTCAGGTTTTCAAAATGTAAGTGATAAGAGTCATGGTTAAAGGATCAACATGTTAGTGTGCAAATGCACATTTAATCAGTAACTGAGTTTATAACCTTGAGTTTATTGCTCTGTTTTACGCCGAGTGGAATAGCCAAGGCTAGAGCTTTCAATTCAATTATGGTCCACAAGACGATTTTAATTTAGAACACAGATTCTAAATTCATTTTGTGCCCCTTTATCAGGCTCGTCCCGGCCCGCGGGCCGTACGTTCGACACCCCTGCTCAAATAAAACTGACATTTACTACTCAGGGCCTGTCGTCTTAGTGTAAATGTCATAAATATGCAACAAAATACTAATTAATGTAGTTATAAACCTAAAAAAAATAGTGGCTCTCAAATGGCGGATAAAGGAGCAGTAATTGCAAAACTAAGAGCCCGAAAGAGTGCTTTTCTAAAAGCATACATTCTTTCTGCTTGTCTTTTCCCTGTTTAAATATTTAAATCAGGTGTGAGGAAGAGGATGTGGAGTTGAGTGAGGAAGCTCACACAGTGCTGACGCGCATCGGACAGGAGACGTCGCTCCGCTACGCCATCCAGCTCATCAGCACTGCGGGCTTGGTGTGCCGCAAACGCAGGGTAACACACACGCACAATCTGTTTAGATTTAACTGTGTAGCGCCGCATTTACTACCATCTCACTAGAAGACTGTTTTCATCTCTCATCATAACTCATCCCATAACCTTAAACCTTTTCAGCAAATAAATTTTTTACGGTAATTGTTCAAATCGGAAATTTTCAACAGAATGTACACACCCCTCACCTCAGTGTTTGTGCAGATGAGCTCAAGAGTCCTGCGTGTGTGGCGTGAAATCATGAAATGCCTCTTGGATGTTGTGCAGTTGTAAATCCCGTGGTTGTGTCCTCCTCAGGGTACCGAGGTCCAGGTGGAGGACATTAAACGTGTCTACTCTCTCTTCCTGGATGAGGCACGCTCCTCGCAGTACATGAAGGAGTACCAGGACTCCTTCCTCTTCAATGAAGCACGTGAGTCCCTTTTCGGATATATTTCTTTTAATGATTTTTAGAAACTGGAGAGTTTGTTTTCTTCTACATTTATGGCAGTGGTTCTCAAATATAATTTTTTTTTTTTTTTTTTTTTTTTTTTTTTTTTTTATATAAAGTTCTTGTGTGCAAAAGTTTGAGAACGCATGATCTTTGATTTTTGAAAGATTGCTATTATTTATTACTGAACAAATTTTTTAGACCAGCAGACTAACAACTATAGTGTGTGTTTATTTGTGGATTGGCTTGTCCCATTCTGAATCTGCTGGTTGGATAGTGGGAACTGGGTATTAAAGAGTCTTTGTAGTCTGAATATCAGGAAAAATGATTTTTTCTTACACAGAGGGCTTGTGTTTTAAGCTCCACATTTAAGCCTTAAATCAGCTAAACAATGCATTTCATCAGTGATGACAAACAGCTTAATTTGCTGCCAGTCACATGGGGTAGGTGATAACGGAAGTCTGTCCTATTATTAATGCTAAGGGGGGGAAAAAACTTTTGTACTGTGAATCTTTGAAGATAAATCATGTCTGTTTTGCTTGCTTTCTTTCTACAGAGTCAAGTCAGATGGACACGTCTTAAGGAAGGCTGAAAGGAAAGGCTTTTCTACGATACGTTCCTGTGACGTTTCCTTAACTCCTGTGGCCGGAATGTACTGATGGCTGCGAAGCGCTTTTCCTCTTTCCGTGGAGTTTAGGAGAAATCCCATTCAATGCACATTATAGCTATTTTTTTTTTGTTGTTGTTGAAATAACGAATTCATACTGTCTGGCCTTTTAGTGTTTTGTTTGTTTGGCATTACATTTGAGTGTTGTTACGAATTGGATTTGTGCCACTTATGGTATTACTTTTCCATATAAAAAAAACAAAACAAAACAAAATTAAAGCTGGTCTAAAAAAAACAATCCATGTCTGGATTGATCGATCCTTTAAGTTTTCACACCCGCTATCCATACTTAGGGCTGTATTCATTGTTGGGGACTGAAGTTTAACAAGTTTAAAAGTCAATATTTAGGTGGAGAAAGTAACTCGCGTTCAGACACAGGTTTACACAGCTGCTTAAGTCGATTTTCTGGTTTTCCCGTTCGGTGCCAGAGATAACGTCACCTGCTGGCAGTGTCACCTCTAAGGTTCCCAGATTTTTCTTGAGCAGAAGCACCAGGGACGGATTTTTCAATAGCGCCTAGCTTACCTGGTTTACCAGAAGAAAACGCAGACTGAAAAGACTAGTATATTGCCAGTATATTGCTGATTTTAAATTTGGTTTAAATTAATAATATGGTTTCCACCTAAATTATTCGGCAGTTTATAAAAAACACTTAATCTAGCACATCCTATTATTTTGCATTTAAATTTTTTATTTATTTTTTTTTGGGTATAATGGACCGACAGTTAATTGTGAGCCGCTACATCAAGGTCATGTTATAATGTGTGTGTGTGGGATGTAGGCTATTTTATCATGCTTTTAATTCACTATTTTGAGTTGTTGAAGGAATAAGATGATGATGTGGGAGGTATGGTGGCTTAGTGGAGTTGGGGGTTCGATTCCCGCCTCTGGGAGTTTGCATGTTCTCCCTGTGCTTTGGGGGTTTCTTCTGGGTGCTCTGGTTTCCTCCACCAGTCCAAAGACCTGCATTGTAGGCTGACCGGCATCTCTAAATTGTCCGTAGCTTGTGAATGGGTGCGTGATTGTGCCCTGATGCTGATGATGCTCTGAATACAGCCCTTTAAAGTTTAACGTAACATGAAGTATGTGAACTAAAACTGTAAGGATACTGTACACAAATTTGGAACGATATAATAATCAGTGTAACTGGATTTAGTTGCACTCTGTCTCCTTCGACCGCAATATAGTTGCAGTACTGCCGATTGCAGCCAGGTGTCAGTGTATCCTCATTCTTGGGTTCATCGACTTCTGCAGTGGAGCCGCATCGAGATGCTATAATTTATTATATATTTATTATTATAGCCTTGGGACAAATATTAAAAGATCCTGATCATAAAAAGCCTTTTATGCATTATGTTACACAGCCTTTGCAGTTTTGTATGGCCATCACTGTTATATGTAATGAACCTTCCCCAAGGCTTTATGTTTCCATTTGCCAAATCTTCATTTTTGGCTCAGAGCTGTTATTAAGAACAGCAGCCCTCTTCATATACAGAGTACCACAAAGTCTGACATTTCAGACCCGTTGGTCAGTAATGACAGAAATGTTTCCTTTAAGGCTGTGGATTATTACTGAAATAGGAAATATTTTGTTAGCATATGGGTTGCTAAACTCATTCAGATCATGTGTGGTGCTAACAACACAAACCAGAGCTCTCTATATAAAACCTTTTCTACCAGAAAGATCAAATTAGCACAAAGGATGCAATTCAAGTTGTTCCACCTCAGACAGGGTGTTCAGACGGGTGACTTATTAAAGGAAAAACCCAACACAAATTGTGTTAGTAATGTGTTGAGCCACCACAAGCCGCCAGAACAGCTTCAGTGTGTCTTGGACTAAATTCTACAAGTCTCTGAGACTGTATTCGAGGGACGAACAATATTCTTCCAGAAGAATTTCCCTCACTTGCTGTTTTGCTGATGGTGGTGGAGAGCGCCGTCTAACATGTTGGTTGAAAATGTTCCATAGCCGTTCGGTTAGTTTAAGATCAGTTGCCTGTGGAGGCCAAAGCGTATGATTTATATTATTTTCTTACTAAGCAAATCATTCAGTGAGCCTCCATGCCCTGGGGAAAGAGAAATGTTTCATCATAGGTTAAAGGTGATCAGTCAGATGAATTGCGCATTGATACTTTGTCACTGAAGCCTATAAAAATGTAGGACAATATTTGAAAAATAATCTCCGGCAGTCCTAATCCACGTTGATGTCTAGCTGACTTCCTGCTGTAGCTAGTCACACAGGAAAATGAGATCCAATCACAATGAGATCACCTATACAAACTCGACACTGAGACTGAATCTTTGTTTTCCAGATATCAATTTATATTGACAGCTGTCAAATTAAAAGGTAATGCTAGTAACAGTTTGCTTGGTCCCTCACCTAACACCAAAACAGCAGTCTGATGTATTAAAAAAAAACCATTAAATGCCTTTCTACTGAAATATTTCTGATGTGTTTAGTGATTATGGGGCTAATTTGTTGGTTGGTGCCGTATTTTTTGTCATACCTGTGAGAAGTCAGAGGTTGTGTGCAGTCTCGTGGGGACTTTGCTAGAGCAGTTACAATGGTATTTAATAGGAGAAAGAAAAATTCAATGATCTCAGATATAAGGGATAATGGTCAGGTTTCAGAGTTGGCTCCTAAAAGCAGAAGCGCAAGAGCTTCTTTTCTCAATCGCAATTTTTCCGGCGCTGCCGGAAATCATATTAATGAGAAATCCAACATAGAAGTAGTGGAGAATACAACACAGATGAGTTACAGGAGAGACTTGGCTCAGACAGTTCGTGATCTACAATCTAATGAGTGTGATGGTGTTGACAGAAGGAAGATGGTATTAGCATGGAAGTTGAAGTTTTGTAACCTTACCTGTTTGAGTATACAGATGAGAGAGTGGCAGGTAGTCGATTGGCATTGTGGGTAATGTAGAAAACCATTAGCCAAGGTGAAAATAGCCCTTAGGTTTTTTTTTTTTTTTTTTTTTTTTTACCAAAGTCAACTCAGAATTTCATTTGAAAACACATCTTGGATGTCACTGAAGACCACGTGTTAATTTGAAAGGTTAATATGCAAGTCGTTCAGGATGGATTTTTCCTTTAAGACACAGTTGTCTCACTCTGGACCCTTGAATCATTCAGGGCTTTCCCCCATGGCTGTAATTCCGGCTCATATAGAGGGTATTGTGAGTTTATAGAAATCAGAGAATCGACTCTGTTAGCACTCCGGCGGCCCAAAGATAAGGACTGTAACTCAAACCTGGCCATTAGCATGCCTTAGCGAATAGGGGAGAATTGTAGAGCTTTACTGAATGATGTGTCAATTACTCTCTCGGATGCGTGAACACTGATATCGCCTTCTTAGACCACACTGGACTATTTTTTACAACACCTGAGGATAAGATTTCTGTCTGTGCATAATTTTTAGGTCATCGTCAGACTTTGAAGGGAAAATCTTTCTACTGGTCCTGGGTAAACTAATCTGAACGGCAGTTTTATATTCTTAAAAAAAAAAAACAAGCTACTTGCTTTTGAAAAACCTTATGAATGTGGTGCTATTGGAGTGCAAATCGTCTTCATACAGGCTTAAAAAAATGAGAAGGAAGATGAGCTTGAAATGACAGCCTGAAGTTGCCCATTCATTCCTATGAAGCATGTTCATTTACTGATGAGTTATCTATAGCATCGTCTCTAACTCCACCCATTACTCTTTCTCTATTTCTGTCTTCTGTGATACCCTGCCATCCGGATCCTACAAATCTGTCTGTCTCCTGCTGCCGCTTTCCCAGCATGCTCTGTTCCTCTAACACCACCATGCCTGCTGCAGCTGTGACAAACAAATCCGGGGAGACGGAAAGGTACTGATGGAGCATATTGCATGAACAGACTGAAAGCAGGAAAAAGGTAAGAGTGATGGATATCACACCGGTGGGACAGTCAGGCGGAAAACGAAGATTGAATTAGAAAGATTCTGCTCATGAAGTGCCAATTTTTCTGTCTCACTCCTTCCAATTTGTCTCACGGCTATGTTTAGCTGCTCACAGCCAAGTGCATGCCTATGAAAAAATAAACACACACTGTTTGCAATGATAGTTAAAAAAAAAAATTCACGCACACACACAAGCATAAGCACACATGCTTACACACAGGCAGGTGTGTAACTGCGATAGTCCCTGTGGCACCATCAGCAATGTTTATATTTCTCGTGCAGTCAGTCCCTCTCTTGTTTGGCCTTTATATTTAGTAAGGTAAAATAAATAGTGTTCCACGGCATGCTTGTGCCATTTTGAAGCTCCATACAGAGCCTGCTTTAAAACCATTGCATTTTATCTTCCCTTTTATGAAGGTATGGTAGATTAGAGATCGCCCTTAGTTTTGTGTTTTTAATGGGAATCCTGGCTCTTTTCAGTGAGTTGGATCATTTGACTCAGGTCAGCGAAAAGATATGAATCATCTGGCTCTCAAATGATTCATTGCCATTTCTTCCTCTAAATGGAAAAAGTATGCAATATTTTGAGCAGTGATTGTGCTTGAAATTGTCCCATGAAATCATACTCTACCTTCTAATTAGCAAATGAACATTACTTTACATTGCATTTCATAAAATCTGTTTTTTTAATAATAAAAAACTAAAATCAGCAAGGCACGAAAAATGTGCACTGACAAATACATTAAGCATCCCTGCCTTAATGTTATTGTGCTGCCTTCTTTCATCTATGCTTCATTTCCATTTATCCTGATATCTAATACACTTGACTACATACAGTGCATCTTCACCAAGCATCAGTGGAGTGGATCCTTCCTGTCATGCTGCATCATGCACACAACTGAGAGTCAAACACACGCCTCACCAGTCATGCTAATGAACAGCTCAGGCACTGAAATGATCCATCGAAGCATTTTGATTAAATTACACTCCAAGCCTTCATATACAAAAAAGGCTCATATATGCGAGTCGGCCCTCAATCTTGACCTAAAAGAGTTGACTCAAATAGCCAACTCATTCGTGAATGACACCACACTACACCACGGCCCCATCCAGTGGATTGGTACTCACCAGTATGAGGTACCGCATCTATTACCAGTACTAATAATATTAGTACTGTTAGTACTGATAGTATACTAATTGGTTCTAATGGTAGTAGCAGAATGAGAATTATACAATGACATTTATACAATGGCAATGATTATGGAGCTACGCTCTAGCAAAGTCCTCATGTGACATCAGTGCTGCACACAACCTCTAACTTCTCACAAGTTGTGTGCACCACTGATGTCACATGGGGACTTTGCTAGAGCAGCTACAATGGTATTTAATAGGAGAAAGGAAAATTCAGTGATCTCAAACATAATTCATTTCCATTCCGTCCTCTAAATGGAACAATTATGCAATATTCTGACCAGTGATTGTTGCTCTGTGGTTGAAATTGTCCCATGAATTCATACTCTACCTTCTAAGTAGCAAATTAACACTACATTGCATTTCATAAAATCTGTTTTAAAAAAATAGTAAAATCAGCAAGGCACTAAAAATGTGCACTGACAAATACATTAAGCAGCCCTGCTATTAATATTATTGTGCCTTCTTTCTACATGCTTCATTTCCATTTATTGTTTAGCGGTGGGCTTTGTTGCATCCGTAGTGATTGTACAGGAATCCCATCTAACACACAGTGAACTGAATTCTGACACTAACTACAATTTCTAGTTTATTTAATGTAATGTAGTGTCTGTTAGCTGATACACATATTACAAAGAGCACATATATTCTAACCATTTTACATATTTCAAAATTTTACGTACTCATTCACAGCTATACTGGTTGCAAATTTGACAATTCACCTACCATTTCAAGGTTTGGGAGGTAAGAGAAGAAAAAAAAAAACAGAAACCCTTGTAGACATGGAGAGAACATGTATTTCATGCTGGGTAGTTCAGTGACTAGACGTTAAAGAATGTAAATTTAAAAGTGATACATAACCAAGAATTCAGCCAAAAAAAGCCGAGCTTGAGTGATGAAACACTGCACTAAAGAACAGGCCTACTACATTACATAACAGTTTAGTACTATGCATAATAGTAATAGTCACTATGCATGTAAGAGGATGTGGTTTAGTCATAATGTGTATTGTAGCTTCTCATTCCAAAGTCTACATTCTTGCATCAGCAGACAGACAGCAATGATCTACTGAACACCATGTGCTGCTTACTAGGCTCTTTAATGGTTTGTTATACAACAGAATGTGCAACAGCGTCCTGCGGTATCAATTTGCCAGAGTCAGCTTAAAGGTCAGGGTTCACAGGTCAGCTGCAAGACCCTAGTGCATGTCGAAGAATCCACGTCATATGCAAGATGTCCAAGTGGACAGATTTAAACAGTGGTGACTGAACTGCTTTGATTAATTGAACCATTGGAAATCTTTTTTAAGCGTTCTGGTGATTTGAAACGTCACCCTGATTTATGGTTTTAGTGACAATACAGAGCATTAGGTAATGTGGCTGTTAACTCCTTGCTGTTTGCTGATAGGCAACATTTGAAGCTAATTTACTTACTGAAATTTGAATATGTCTTAAGAGTTATCTCTACACACATTTAGACTTGTGTAGTTGTACGCTACTTGTATGCAATAGAAAGTTTGACCTTATTGCACATATGGAAGGCGAGGTTAGCTTTAGGATTTTGTATCTCAAACATTAGCTAACATTCATTCATTCATTCATTCATCTTCAGTAAATGCTGGTCCTGGTCAGGGTCTTTTTTTGTTTTATATATAACCATGGTCCCTGTGTGTGCCTTTTCTTTTCGTCCCATGTTCTCTGCTTAAGATAAAGGTTCATATTTGGTACAGTATGTCATGGAATTAGTGTAACTTGCATATCCATTAACCTCATCTTGAAATTCTTTCAGCAGGTTTGATGGCACCAGGATTTATGGCCCAGGTCAGGTAAACACAACTTGTGCAAAAATTTTGAGATTAAGTCCCCTTTTTGTGCAGCACACACACACTATTTCAGTCTTTCTAGATATGTAATCTCTGAGGCTTTTAAGCAAACGCTAAAGTACATGCACACTGCACACCTGCTTCCACTACTCAGTGAATGCAGTCAAACTGTGCCAGACAGAAATCAGAACAGAATTAGAAAGCAAACTGTAGGATAGGAAAGTAGCAAGAAGGCAAAATTAATAGAAAGAAATATGGAGAAGAAACAAGATATATAAAAACACTTGGTAATCACAGTCCAAGCCAAACTGGCCTGCACACACAGCAGCGGTGTTCGGTTCCTCAAAGAGGGAAGCTGTTTGTCACAGAAAAGGGTTTTGGCATGACTCTAAAATGAGGCATTTCTCCTCCGGCTGTTATTTTAGCAATGCACCATGTCCAAAAAGAGCTCAAGAAGAGAGATTACTGTGGAAAGTAGAAGTGAGATGACTGGCGACAGCTCTGACCTAGGATCAGCCTCTGTGTAAAACCGTTAGACATGACATAAAGGATGGATGGACATGAGCAGGGTGTATAATCACAGGTGCCGAGTCAAGTGTAATGACTGGTAGGAATTCTGAAATATGAGAAGTAGCATTAGGTTTCCGTAGGATCAGCTGAATATTGCCAGAAGTCTGTGAGCAATTGTGGTTTGCTGAATAACTGAAGGCATAAGAAACTGTCAAACAATGAAGGGATTAATGTATGGTGCAGGAACAACATTTGCAGGCCCACTTTTGATCCAGCGCTTTACACAGTACTGGACTAATACTTCAATCCTGCTTGGTTAACTTCATACTTGTTTAACGATTTCATTTCAAAAAATCTCTCACTCCTAGAAGGCCCAGAGAAAACTCAATGTCAGAGCTAATTAACACCTCTGCTTCGGCTCCATTTTCAATGGCCGTCATGAAAAGGTTTGGCAATACCCAACTCAGGCTATAACATAGAATTCATGTACTGTATGTATATTCAATACATACATATATACTGTACATGGCTATACATAACCATGTATGTACTTTAGTCAATGACAGATGACTTTTGGAAATCAAAAAAAGAGAGACTGTCTTGATGATCTATGATGTATGCTGTGCTGTAGCAAAACTACAGTACTATACGAAAATCCTGCTATATAAAATTCCTTGCTTACAAAGATCCAGATAAACAAAGTATTGCAGAAATGTTACCTTTTAATGCTTAACTCATAGTGATTATGTCATGGCTATGAATAAGACACATCATTTTAAAGTGATTGTGTTTTGTTCTGTAGTGGCACTTTGTGTTACCACGTTTAACTAGTGCCATAGACTCTGAACAGATGAGATACATCTGTTTTGAACTTGAAGTGGCGAATAAACGTATTCTGTTTTTTTTTCTTTAAACATTCTGTTTTTGTTGCTGACTTTTTTTTTTTTTTTTTTTTAACCAAGCCATACTGTCACTTCAATAATTAGACCAGCGAAAGTAAATCTCTCTTCTCCTCTTGATAAACTGCCTTCAACTAAATCATTTACGTAAATAAATTACGTATCTTCTACCAAAACCTCAACGTTTAGAAAACTGGGTCACTGAACTATAGCCATTTTTTTTTTTTTAATCTTACGCTGATCTGATATGCTGAAATACTTTGCCTGGTGGGTATCGTGACCACTGTTCAGCAAGAAAGCATCATTAGTACCATGATGGGTTGGTTTGTCCCTCAGATGAAACCATAATCAACTATTAATAAGGATCAATGAAGCACCGTACTACAGAGGATTTTAGGAAGAACCCTTTCAGAAAAGAGTCTGAATAGAGCCCCTTTAGTACGTGTTACCCTTATAACCTGATTAATGCAACAAGAATTCTACAGGGAACCCTAGTCAAAGGCAACTGATCAATTATATAGAACCATTTAACATTTTGGAGAACCATTTTAAGGTGCACAGAACCCTTTGGAACATTAAAGAACCTAAATATCTTTCAGAGAGTTTACTGTTATCCCATGAAGGACCCTTTATTCTAAGTGTGTAGCTAAGATTTTAATTCTGGTCAAGTGTAGCTTTTGTCACTAAAGGTCTCCCTGAAATGATAGGTGTTAAAATATGACTAGTGGAAAGTATGTTTTCAAACAGTAGACTCTTAATATCTCAGGTTCTTTCTCAGGTTAAGCAGGACCAAAGGTAGTTGGCTGAAGGAAGAAGTCTCAAAATGTCTAGAACATTATTATTATTATTTAAAAGATTTCTACAGATTTCTAAAATTTCTTCTTTTTAAAAATAAAATTACAAAGAGAAATATCTTGTCTAAATCCTACTAAGTACTCTGAAGTCCCTGTCCAAATATCTTGAAAATATCCTGGGGACATGATCCCAAATTTCAACCAAAAACTTGAACAGTTAATCAAATTTCTCCTCACCACTTTAAAGGTGTGAGTGAATGCAAAAAGTGTGTGCACTGCTTGGTTGCGATTCTTTGGGAACGTTTTTTGCATTATTTGAGTGTGTTATGTTAGGTGTGTCGCCAAACCTTGTAACACCCAATTAGTAACTAACACATCCAGGCTCAAGAATGAACAAAAAGCCAGAGTGGTAGTGAATGAATGAACGCAGAGGAGAAACGCTCAGCAGATCCCAAACTTAAGTGGATAAAAATACATATTAAAATAAAAAAAAATTATACAAGCACTTACTAGCATATAGGTAGACAAACTGATATGAATGTACATTAGCATTACATTACATATTTAAAAAATAAAACCAAGATAAATCATCAGATATTTTCCCACCTTTAATATGACATAACCAACAAAATTCAAGTGAAAACAAATAGAAACGTTTTAGGGGGAAAAGGAAAAAGAAAAACCTGGTTGCACAAGTGCACACACTCCTTAACTAATACTCTGTTAAAGCACCTTGTGCCAGATCTATCAAATTGCGAGAGGATTTCCTGATAGGATTTATATCTGAGCTCTAACTGTCCCATTCCAAAACATTGATCTTCTTCTAAAGCCAGTCCTTTGTTGACTTGGATTTGTGCTGGAATTTTTCTTCATCTTCAGCATTCTAACAGAAACCTGCAGCCTTAACTGAAGAGAAGCAGCCCCATAACATGATGCTGCCACCACCATGCTTCACCATGGATATTGCGCTAAACGTATCTTTTAGAATTATGTCCCAAAAGTTATCTTGGTCTCATTAGACCATAACACGTTTTGCCACATGGTTTAGGGTGATTGGGAAGAATGCGAGAGATTGTTGTCACATGCAGGAAATGACCAGTATTTGCCAGATATTCCTGCAACTCATTTAATGTTGCTGTAGGTCTCTTGGCAGCCTGCTGGATAAGTTTTTGTCTTGTCCTTTTGTTAATTTTAGAGAGACGTCTTGGTAATGTCACTGTGTTCACCATTTTCTCCACTTGTTGATGATGGCCTTCAAGTTGTTCCATGATACACCTAATGTTATGGAGATTCTTTTGTCCCCCTCCATGGGTTCAGCAGTCGGATGAAATCAAAAAGATCATACAAAAACAGCTGATCTTTATTTGGGGTTAATCAGCATAACTTCAATGATGACAGGTATATGATAATTACTTTTGAACTTGATTCTGAATGTGATTGGTTAATTCTGAGCACAGTCACATGCCCCATTATAAAAGGTTTTCTATTTTGTTTTCTCCCTTGAATTCTGTTGGCTGCTATATTACGTTAAAATGTTAGGTCTGACATTTATCTTGGTTTATCTTGGTTTCATTTTTTTTTTCTATCACAAAAACCTGCAATTTTAACAGGGGTAGAATTTTTATATCCACTGTGCATAAGTTATTAATTAAGGGCTAAAAATCAAAAACCGAGAAAACCAATTTATTCTTCTTAATATGCATTATTAGTGTTTAGAGTCTTCTAGGCTTATCTCATTCAGGTTCCCACATAACATAGAAGCACATGGCATCTTTAAATATTTGATATAAAACACAACATGGATATATTTAGCTGTTTTCTACCAGAAATAGATGGGAAACAGTCGGATGCTCAATTATGTCATGCTGAACAGATCTTTAAGAACAGCTATAATTTCAGCTTGAGGCTTTTTAGAAATGGCGGGAAGAAAAGCTGAGGCTTCTGTTTGCCTCAGTGTTTAATTATGTGAAAACTGAACAAATGAAGCAATATGTAGTATTCACTCATATCAGAGGCTGCTTTAAGGTTGTTGAGTGACTATATTCATTCCACTTTTCGCCTCATCTATAACTACATAAGGAAACTGGAGATTTCCTACTTTTTCCCAGAAAGTAGCTCTGATACTGTGTACTACCACAAGCTATCAAAATTGCAAAGTTTATTTTTTATTCTTTGTTGCTCAACTTGTATAACCAGGCACTGAACCTTTCATTAAATGAGCATGTGTTAAAGTGTACAGATGTATTTTTTATTATTGTTATCTATTACTACAAGTAAGCCAAAATCCAACCCACGTATAGAGCTGTGACATGAGTGGTGCCAAGTTTTTCAGTAGAATCAACTGTAAAATTAATTCATTTATATTCAATATCCACTTTATCCAGGTTAGGCTCGCTATAGAAAAGTTTGTGTGTACATTACTGCAACATTGCTGCAGTATTTGTAGGATTGTCATATAAGGAATAAAACATGATGGGGTGGCTGTTATAGGAAAATAACCAACTATTGATATAAACTTTCCTATAACAGCACACACTGAAGTGTTTTACTTGTTTTATACCACAGCAATTTTCCAATGCTAACATTTTTTAAAATGTATTAAATAACAATACATACTTACATACTATTACAATGCATACATATACTTATACATATACTTTTATTCCATTTATAGTGTAATACATTCGTTTAATGCATTTAGTGTTGTGGAATGTCCTTGAAACAAGTTCCTGTTCTCACTTAAATTATAACAGCTCAAAACAGTCATTCAAACAGCAGCCTCTCTTCTTCTCTCTCTTGAAGTTAATAAGACCAAAACAATCCAGCTACATGTTACAGAGAAACCAGAAAGTGCAAATCCCTCTGTCCTGAAGACTCTTTTGTGTATGAAAACTAATTTTATAGCTTTATCTCTGACTGTTACAAACTGGAGACACCTTCCAGAAATGCTAAATAAATGTCTACTCACAGACAACTTCAATGATTACACTTTTTTTTTTTTTTTTTTTTAAATCTGTGAATGCAGCTTCTACCATGTAAGGCCGTGTGTAAGATGTTATAGAGATGCTGTTCACGTACGTTTGTGAACAAGCAGATTAACATAAACCTGTGGTTTGCCTTGCAGGCGGAACTACTGTCTGAGCTGCTGTTACAGATAATTAATCAACGCCTTCTATAATTGCTATAAATTGTGTGTTTTTGAAGCCTTGTGAGGGAGTTGAGTGATATGTATCTATTTAAGGTGCTGTGAAAAGGACTGTCAGGAAATCAGGCAGGTCTACACTTCACGTGTGAATGTTTTTGTACAATGTGTAATTGTTAATCAACAGAGCAATGTTCACTTTTAGAAGCCTGTGGGAGATGTTCTGTTCCTAGCAGTTGGGAAAAGCCTTGATCATGTGTGCCTGCTCATCTGTGTGTTTACCTGGCACAATGAGGTACTCCTGTAGCCACATTGTTTATTTCAGCTAATTTCACATGTGAGTATTACACATACAGGATGTCTTTAGTACCACTGTGTTTCTGATGAATGTTTCAGGTGCATTCTTGGCACCGCCAGTGTCACTTACTATTTTAAGCAACTTAAAAAAAAAGAAAAATTTAAAACACCTTTAATGTTTTTTGGTTAATAGGTCAGCTACTTTATATACAAGAGTGTTTCCCAGGGTTAAATTGGGTGGGAGTTCTAGCAACCTTGGTTTATGTGAATGGCAAGAGGAGATCTGGTTCTCTCATTTAATGGGATGTAACCAAATATGAATACATTATTCTGATCTAACAGATAAAGTGTTGTAAACAGATTATACAGATACAAATAGGAGGATACAAAAAACTTTTTTTTTTAGAGGTATGCACTGGAATTGGGATCCCATAGGACATGAGTAGGAGGTTTTTAATTTCATGCATGTGAGCAGTCAGATATGAAGCTTGCAGGGCAAAGAAAGACCACTTTCATTAATGTGAACGAGTTGTTGTGGGATGCATTCGGAGTTCATTCATTCCATTCATCCTTAGTAACCGCCTGGTCAGGGCTGTGGTGATTAAAATTGGGCTACTAGTTTGCTTATATTTTGGGAAATAGAACCAAATAAATTTGTTAGAAAATATCACAAGCAGGTATAAGCAAAAATAATAACTGAGCGCATGGGATCATTCATATTTAATAAAAAAAAACAACAACAACAAAAAAAAACCTACTGGTTTAGGTGATTCCCACTTTGGATACAAAGATACTTGCATATTATTATTATTATTATTATTATTATTATTATTATTTTAAACATTTTAATAAATACTACTATTTATAACTACTTATAAAATATATTATTATTTATTAATATTTTCATTATTATATATCATTGCTATTATATATTATATATTATATATCACAATTGTGCCACTCCGTTAAATGTCTGTGAGGTGTGTGTGTGTTGTAAACTGTGTTGAATGTATCATGTTGTGACCAAACATGAGAAAAATACATGTACATATATATATGGCGAATAGAATCAGAATGATTTTATTCGCCATATATATATTTACATGTATTTTTCTCATGATTTTTACATGTATTTTCTCATTCAGATACAGATCGTGTGTCATTGTGTTACAACCCTAAAAAAATGTAACTCATAGCATGAAGGTAATAATGATGATGAAATATAGAAAATACTTTCGTTTTGAAATGTTTACCTATAGTCAGGGCAAGTGTTAACTGTTGTGTTTATACTGTACATCTGTGTTCATTTTGCTACTTTAAAGGGCTTCTTTGCCAGAATATTGTTTTATAATTGAAAATCTGGGCACAGATTTGTAGTTAAAAAAACTAGCCCTTAGGGCAGAAACAGATACATCAAAATCTCAGTTGAATCACATTTGCATGATGTGACAAATGTTGAGAACGCCATAAAATAATATGTAAATTAAAAGATAGGAACGGAGACAGACACGGCAGAGCTGTCTCACCTAAACCCAAGTTAAACCTTAGGAAATTTCTGTGATATTTCTCTTTCATTTTGGGTTTTGTACCTTACATATGGTAAACATCTGAATTTCTTCTATGGACGTCCCTCCTATATTCATTCTAAATGCCAAAAGGTATTGATGTACAGCAGATCGGCTATGTTTCATAGCTTGTTAGCCGCAGGTGAGTATCCTGTCCCAGGTTATGTGTGATTGATGTCACACTTACCTCCTGAGTGGAGAAAAACGCAGGGTGGAGGGCCTTGTGATTTTGTGGGTGGAACACGACAGGTATCAACATCCAAAGACTTAAGAAGTCTTAAAGAATACTGTCATTCCAAGTAACACTGAGTGCACGTTTAATGGACCAGGCCTGTACTCTTACGGATTTTGTGTGTGTCGTGGCTTTTCATTAGTGCCTGAGCCTTTGTTTTGACTTCATTGCCCACAACAATTACACAATTTGTCAAACTGGTTTTGGGGGAATGCTTTTGAACATACTTTGTGTGATTAGCCCACTATTCATTATCTAGATCTACTTCCTGACGTATAATTCTCTACTTTTAAAAGCAACTAAAATTAGGCACTTTAGCTGGCGAGCAGACATAAAGTCCGGACTTGTATAACAAGACTCATGCTGAAAAGACAGCATGAAAGATAATCATCCGGTAGTAATAGGCGTCGATGAAAAATAATAGCACCCCCCAAAAAAACAGAGTGTAGTATTTTCCCTAAACGTTATTGTTTATTTAAGGTTGGCAGTGCACCCAAAATTACCTGCTATGTCGTTTTTCTTTCACTGGACTGTTTTAACAGTTATAAGGAAAGCGCATGTGGAATTTCCAGCTGACTTTAGGGGAACCATGTCTTCCTGACTACACCCTGGTATTTCCTGTCAATCCATGCTTGGGCGTGTTGACTTTGAAAGCGTTCCCCTTTCACCTTTTCGTGCCCCCATATGGCTAATTTGTTTTTAAAACTAAATCTGGATGTCATCTGAAGAGACTCAGGTTCAATATACAGTTAATGATTTGTTATTTACTTAGTTTATTCAAATGTACATACCGTATGTGCCAAGTTCAGAGTGGCTTGTGATGTGGTCAAATTAACATACAAATAAAACTTTTTAAACGCTGTCCCTTTTCCCGTGCTTTGTCACTCTTTTGCTTTGTACACTCTAAAAATGTTCTTTTCTGATGCAATAATGTTTTGAATGCTAGGTTTCCTGTGTGACCTTAGAGGGCAAAAGGCCTCATGATCAATAAGTCTGACTGATCCCAATTTTGCTAAACATCCTCTGGCACTAAAAGCCATATGTTTGCTGCTTTTTAAGCCGTCAGTATTCAATCATGAGATGGGATTTTTGTCAATGTCTGTCTGCTGATCGTGAATTTTTGTGCTTTGTCTATCCAACATGGAGGGAAACCAAAATGTGCAGCCAATTTGACGGTAGCTTGCAGCAGTGTTACTGAATGGGAGGGTTAAAACAGCAGAACCTTGGTGTTACTATTCTGAAACCTATAAGGTCTGAGCTGTATAGCACGCCATCCCATAGACACTGTTATGCATACACACAGGAACACACACAGTTGTTGAAATACAGATAGGCAACAGCAAAGTTTCAGTCACGTGTTTCTGTAATCATGCCGTGTCTTTTCCCAAAAAGCATGCATGGTAAACAGAAAAGCTGCCCTAGCCAAGTTTTTCTTTAAAAAAAAAAAACCCAAAAAGCGCACACACACCCACACACACAAAACGCTTCTGTTATTTTTATTTTTCTTGAAACAGAGGTTGGGCTTTGCCCTTCTAGTCCATTTATACCAGCCAGCCCTGTGTTGCAGGTTATGAAGTAATTCTGTACTCAACTGTGACCTGTTCATTTTGCTTTTGCATGCAGTTTGGGGTGAATGTGTTCCACCTTGGGCAAATATTGTTTTTCACGTGTGATAGGTGAATATGTGAAAAGAACTAGTGTGTGCATTTTGTTGCTGGGCTCGCACGTGTTCCCGTATTTCTTCATACACAGCCACTTTTTGTCATTTTGGGTAAGAATTTAGTGAGTGTGTGTGTGTGTGTGTGTGTGTGTGTGTGTGTGTGTGTGTGTTGTCAGCACACTAGCGACCTTCTTCGTAGGTTGGCAGCTAAATGTTTCCCTTCTAAGAACAGATACCTGAGCAACTGAGGTGCAGAACAAATTTCTTCGCAATGTAGGACTTCATTCAGGTCCCCCAACATCCGGATTGACTCTTTCAGTGCCTGATGAAAATTCAGCCTCTCTCCACCTCTCTGTTTGGAGGAATGAAGAAGAGAAACGCTTCTGTTCGGAGCCTGTGAAAGTCTCTATTCTTCCTTCTCAGGTATTTGCAGTATGCACTTTTCACATTAGGGCCCATTCATGCATGGCATGCACCCTTTCCGTGAAGTCCCCTAGATCAGGTGTCCTGCCCAAGATTACTGACTGAGATCCGTTTTTTTTTTTTTTTTTTACTCAGTTTGTGTCATAAACTAAACTATCCACGCACAGCATTATTCACATCCTGTATTTCAGCAAGATGAAAAACCTCACCAAAAAAAAAAAAAACAGACAACTTCATGGTTTGATTAAATAAGTTTATTTTCATCACTTACATATATGTTTACATCTCATATCACTCCAGCTGGAGCATCACAGTAACTATATAGTAATAATAGTGTTTTATTGGACATGTTTTTTTGTTCTCTTTAACCACGCTTGCTCTTAAAAATAAAATTCCCTTTAAGTTTCTGCTCGGCATCAGAAACAGGTTTCTTTATACACAACTCTTGTATGACAAGAAAGAACACATTCTCAATACACACCATCAACTCCATGACTCTTTGTTTAAAGCGAGCTCATTAAAAAAAAAAAACAAAAAAAAAAAACAGGTCTTGTATGTCGCTGATGGTGATTTTATTTTGGCATTGTGATTCTCAAGCCTGTAGATCATCTAATAAACAAGCAAAAACAAAAAAAAAAAACCATGTAGCTTGAATATGTAATGTGACTAAATAGGTACAGTCCCTATAGCACATAATGCCAGTGTATAACTATTGGATTTGGGAAAATAAAAAATAACCCTGAACACACCCAAATGTGCAAAATGCATAAATAAAAAGTGACGTTTCATTTGATTGGTCTAAGAGGACTTGGGTGTACTGTAAATTCATGCTTTGCTGTTGTTTGGTATGTGTGCATAAGCTTGTGTGTGTGCGCGAGTATGAATGAGCACATTTCCTTGAGATGATGAACTATCCAGGCTTTTTCACTAATAAGGACAAACAGAGAGTAAAAATCATAATATCCATATTTTCCATTTGTAGAGATTTCTTAAAAATGCTAATACATAAATGAAAAATAAATACCTTGCATCAAAGCTAGTTTACAATATATTAAAATCACTGCATAATTGTCCATTTTTTTTAATAGCATTATCATATATAAAACTAATATTTGTAAAAAGAACAGAAAAAAAAAGACATCCTTAAAAGAAGAATACAAAAAAGCTTAATTAAAATGAATTTGCATGTGTAAACACATTGGATTGGACAGAATCACATTCAGATAGCTTTTCACCTGGCATGATGAAAGCTCTGAGAAATAAACATGGTGTCCTGCAGTCCCAGTGATGAGTCAGACCTTCACAATACAGCGTTTTTTTTTTTTTGTTTTTTTTTTTGTCAATCTCTTCCAGAACAAATGACACTTCAATCTATATGCAAGGTACTTTTTTCAATGTGAAAAAAGCCGGAACCTCTGCTCATGGTTTTTTTCTTTTTGTTGTTGTTGTTGTTGTTGTTGTTTTTTTTTTTTTTGAGAGAGGACGTCTACACTATACAAAGCTTCAAAGCCTGATCATTTCCATTTGGTGAAAGGTTTCTTATGACTGCGCTAAAATCAAAACACCTAATCATTAAAACGAAAACTCAGTGTGAAAATATACAAATCATTGCTCTTATCAAAGCTTTTCCTTTCTGGAAATGTTAAGTGGATTTTAGGAAATTGCATATTTTACAACAAACTGTATTTACAAATCGTTTGAGAAACAGCAATATTTTATATTTCCACGATAAAAACGGTACACTCTTGTGGGTTTTCGTTATTTTTCCCTTACCCAGGACGCCTTTAAAAGCAAAGTGCTTCTCCTAATTTATACAAATACTTAATTATTCATGTCTACTTGGTAGCATTTCAAACATTAAAAAAATCTCACTATCTATGAAACGTGTATTTCAGCAACAAGAGTTACCCTGTTAAAAAAACTAAGTCCCAAACTTTGACCTGCTCATAATGGTTTTGTTACCAAAGTTACAAGTTCTCATAACATGGCATAACAACATGAAGTGGTTAACACCTTCTTTTTTCTAATCGTAAATAACCCATAGGTAATATATTCCCTTAATAAAATAAAAAAAACAACAAATTCAACCTAACCTTTGAAAGAAACCTTTTTTTTCTTGGATGGATTTCAGTAGCTGTTTGACTTGTGATGATGTAGGATGTATCACTATTCAAGCTCTCTCTTTCTCACATTCAGAAAGGGGATATCTACTGAACGAATATTAGAACCCAGCATACAAAGACGACTATTCTCACACACCAGAGCTTGTTAAATCTTATCCTCTTTTTCCATGGAGAGAGCTGGCACCTTGTAAAGAATCCCTCAAAGAAAATCATTATCACAAGCCACTAAAGACTTTTCCCACTTGTTATTGTTCCCTTTTTTTTTTTTTATCCTTGGCGTGTTTTTTTGAGGTTATGGATGGTAGAAAGTCTGACAAAAATAAACGGATTTTCAAAGATCCGATGGACAGTTCATATGTACACTCCAGTGTTTCTCTACATCCTTTCTATACATCCTCTATGAAACACCATGGGTTTCCTATTTATGAACATACAAAAAAATTATAGCGCAAATATATTATAGGTGATTATGTAGTCTGATTGCATCATTTGACTGGCATGGCATTAAAATAGTAAGTGCTAACACAAAGAAAGATGTCAGAAAAAGAACAGGCATAAAGAAGATGACCAGGGACCAGACATCTGTCCATGCCAACGTTATTAAGGCAGGCTAAGCCATACAGCCATTTCCACTAGATGACTGAGAGATCACTGATGCCTTCATTTCCATATTTACACAACCAATCAGTGAGCTTCATTTGGCTGTAGGCGCGGTCAGTTCTGGGAATGTGATGCTATGGCACTTGGTGCAGTTTGACAGGCAGCGCGATAGGACAGAGTGCATGTCTGTGTTCAGTAGTATGGCACTAAGGGGATTATTAATCCCCTCCTTCAACCCTCCCGTAATTCCTACTGGCCTTTACATGTTGATTTGAGAGCTGCCCACCAGCTGCAGGATGGCTGACATTGCTTCACTTCATTGCTAGGACGTGATCGTGTCTCTGCAGCAAAGCAAGTTCAGCTTCCACCCAACAGACATGAAGAGCATGGTAAGAGTGAAGATGATGAGCGACAATGGTGATGATGGTGATGTGCAGCATATGTGTCGAGTGGGTTAGCTACTCTTTCCTTTTTTTTTTTCTCTCTCCACCTCCCTTCTGTTCATCTCGCCCACTCCTCGGCTCGCTCTCAATCCTCCCACTCCAGACCTTCTCTCACTTGGTGACCTATGGAAAAGAGAAAGAGTGAGTGAGTGAGTGGCTTCCCAACAGGATGTTCCCATGCAATTATCACTTCGAAGCCACCATGCCATCTGTCTTCTGTTGCTTGCAGGTCACGCTGACAAAATAGCCCCAAAACTCCTTTTCAAGCCATACACTGATCTTCTAATATTATACTTTTACTCGTATTGGTGTTATTAGAAAAACACAAGAGTCCTCTTTTTGTTTTGTTTTTTTTCCTATCCACAATGTTTAATAAGTCAAGCTTTTTTTCCGGCACTTTTATCTCATTATGCTTGTAACAATGTACATTTTCTGCTTCACTAAACTGGCTGGAACTAAACGCGAGTTAGAGCTTTGGGCCAAGAGCTCTATTGTTTTCAGTATAATATCCCCCAAGTGCATACACACCAACAGACACTATTCTAATGAAATAACTGGCTCAGCAAATTTGCTTTAACATCGGATTATGGGATTTAAAGCAATAATGCATTTGTGTTAAATTTCCCTTAATTGCATTAAATTCCAGAGACTGTTGTCTCTGGAATTAATTTCGTTCTCTCTTTGTCAACACTGAAAGGGTGAAAATTCACTTATATATGCACCTGAAAAGGAGTCTCTTAGGTGACATAGTGTTTATTTTTTAATAATGCATGGCCATGAATAAACATATTGAGGCCACAAACAAAAAAGTATCTCATGACCACAACTAAATATTACTGTTATTCTTAATAGAACACTTTCTGTTAATTTGTGGAAAAAATTCATTTGCTTTGAGAATTCAGGTGAGTTGACACAGGCTTACAGTATCCATGTTGCAATACCAGTGACCCCACTTTGTCTTTATGCGTCATTCCAAGATTGATGTAAAGTGTAATTGTATCAATCATCTCCATGCTTAGGACTTATCAATCACTTACCAATCATTTATCTGTGACTCACTCATTTTAAAATACAGTAGTTGCCATGAGTTAAGTTTTTTGTGACTATGAAACAGACCTCAGGAAATTTAACTCATGGGCTTAATATATTAATTTGTGGCCACACCTTAATAATAATAATAAAAAAAAACACCATATCACTCCAGCAGCTCCACAAATCCACAAATATGCAGCACAGTTATGTTATAACTATGCATATATGGAATTTAATGGTTAGAATTATGTTGTAAAGAAATTTTGATCGATTTTCCTTACATTAGAAATATTAATATTACAAAAAGGCATGGCATAAAGGTAAATTCCATAAGGATATGTATAAGGCTGACAGAAGACTATGTCAATCAGTTCCCCAGTTTGTGCTCTGTAAAATACTTGTCCATCTGCTAGTTCAGTTTTACTGAATAGAAGTCAAAAGCATTGCCCTTAAACCACTCCTTACAAGATAACCTCGGTTAAGGGCTCTCCTGAGAGACTAAGGACTGTCAAGAGTGTGTCCTGAGACTTGCTGTCTTGCCATAGACCAGGGCACAGGAGAGGCATTTAATTGGATCTGTGTTTGTCTGATCTCTGTCTAGGTTTGCACCAGTAAAAGGCTAATGGATCATAATTTCAGCACTGCAATTTCAGCAAATAGCTTTCAGCAAATGGCACAGCTTTCCACTTGCCTTTGACTTTCCCTTTAAAATGCCATATGTTCTTGCTTCCCATTTTGTCGTCTGCAGTAGTTAGTGTAAAGGATGCTAATGGATATTTGTCGATCTCTACACAAAGCACCTTCATATCTATGCAACCCAATTAACGAGGAAAAAAGTAAGGATAACAATTTAAGCCACCAAGGCAGTGAAATATGTATTGATTTTATAATTAGTGAATGAGTGTAACCTCTCAATCAGCATGGCTTTTAGTCAGCAAGGAATAGTTATTTGTCCAGTTAGAAATGATAAGAAGATGGTAAGTACTCCTGCAAAATGAATGAACATTGTGATATGCTGTAAACTTGGCTGGGAGTGAGGTGATCATGGGGTCAGTCCCTACTGCTGGTTTCAGCAAAGCAAAGAATCTCACCTATACGTATACCTATCGGAAAATCATGTGCCATTTATTCATTAAGGAAATGTAGGTCATTCGAGGCAGCAGGAATCTGGTCAAACATGAAGAGGTGGCACTGCCTTTCTTCAACACAATAACCTTCCAAAGCGGCGTCACAACAACATTAAAAAAAGAAAGCCACCTCTGTAACTCTCTCCGGGCACTGATTTTGTTATTTTTAGTTGGGTACACCCAAACATCCATTGTAAACGTCTGTAACTCTGGAAAGCTCGAGTTCCCTGCCTGCAATATGTTTTGTTTTCTTCCTTTTTTTCTTCAATCTTTTCTTTTTAGGCAAGCGGGGCAATTACACGCACTGGCACGAGCGAAGTGTGAGTGTGTAAACCTGATAAGAGGAGGAAGGGCAGGAATGGGAACTGAAAGGGTACTAGATATCAGCTTGGCCAGTGTATTACACATAACAGATATGAGAAGTGAGATCAATCTCATTACAGGTCAATTTTATTCAATTCTATTCCTTCACTGCAGTAAACATACTAAGAGTCTTTATGGACTCTCTTCCCAGTAAAGTTTTTTTTTTTACAATAAAGATGAAAAAGATTAAATTCTATCAATATTAAATGGGGATTTTTTTTTGGTCTCTCGTCTTACTAATGGCAAAATGTGATCAGTTCCTTCCCCAGTTTTCTCTGTGCTCTTAGAGACCGGCAAATGAATCATCAAATTCTTCGTAAGTAAATGCCACTGAAATTACACACTGCCTAAGAAAATGACTTTGAAAGCTTTTAGAAACAAATTAAGTGACTCAGTGAAGTGCAGTTTGACTTTGTCTTACCTTTACTGCAGACGGCGATCGGGAGAGCTGCTTCGTACTTGAGAAACAAAAGATAGAGAAGAAATATGATGGGATATGACAGATAACCATTACACACAATCATCTATTTTCTCCTCAGTTTGGTTTTGCCAGTTCCCACCCACTAGCTAACCCTACCCTATCACATGACAGCTACCACCCGGGAGGGTGTGGCAAACACATGCTCCCTGTAAGACACGTGAACCCAACCTCTACACCTTTTTCGAACTGCTGCTCATGCTGCGTTACAGGGCACGGTAACACACTCCAAGGAAGGCGCTATCCGCCCTCTTCCACATACATGAGCTCACAGAAACCCATGATAAGCCATCCCTCCCAGTCGGAGTGCAATTTTTGCACTATCTCTAGACTCCTGGCCACGGATGGATGTCTCATCATCAGAATTTGAACTTCTGGTCTTCTGACGATAAAGCAAACGAACCCATCCATCACACACTTAAAAGTTGCTACTACTACAGCATCAACAGAATTAATCTGCATCTCAGACAAACACCAGCATGTGGTCATGTTCAGCAATGTACATTCCACATTGTTCACTTTACAGTCTGTTTCATCCTAACATTTCTTTATTTTTATAAGACAGATGTTTTGTTTAATATTAATGTGACAATGACTCACATTTGTTCAATCTGCTGTATGTCATAGGTACGTTATGCCCATATACATGCTGTGCCCTTGAGGGCACTTAACGATTCCACAGCAGCAAAACCGATGGGACAGATGAGCCTCACACGTGTGTTTGTGTGTGTGTCTATGTGACTGTGAGTGCATCTGTGAGCAATCTGTGTCTTACTCTGTTCTATAAATGGCTCCCTTTCAGCCAAAAAAAGACTAAAACCAAGAAATAATAAGTCACAGTCTAGGAGGCACAGAAATAGATGCCATCATGTGAGTGAATGCTGTTCTTTTTGGCCTTTTATATATATATATATATAT
>CM075029.1:7656857-7739586 GCA_037576675.1 Pangasius sanitwongsei | reverse complement strand
TATATATATATATATATATATATATATATATATATATATATATGAGAGAGAGAGAGAGAGATGTTTTAAGTCCTATAAGAGATATTTGTGAATCATGGACTACACACTCGAATAAGCACAGTTTTTTTTAAACTGATTCTGATCTTCCATACAGTTTTCATTATTCAAGTTTTCTTGGGAGGGGATTATGAAAGGTCAGGGCAATTTTTTTTTTGGAAAACAGCATGTTCTTCTTGTTGTGTTTGTCCACCCTGATATAAAAGTACTGTACAGGGACATTTTAGTCACAATAGAAATGTGCCCTTAAAAGCACAATAGTGCCTTAAGAGTTTTAAAGGTACATTTCATACACAAAATCCTCTGACCAAAGGCTTTTAGTTTCATTAGGTTCTCTTTTTAATTTCTACAAACATTACAAAAACCCATTTACAGCAGCTTAGTGAATGAGTGATTATTTTTAAACACCATGGTGTTTTGTGACAATGAACAGCTTAAGAATGCTTATCTATGAATGCCACGCTACTGTACTAGAGTTCTTCAGAATATGTCGAGTTCTCAGGAAGCGTGCCCTGCTCTGCGCTGTATACCCAGTATTATCTATTCCTGTATGACACAAAGGTTAATGTGGTTAATATACAGGATGCAATGCAGTCGAGCAACTAACCCACACTGCGCAATGATGTGGTAATACACAGACCGCAGGAGGAGTGCTATGGTGCTGTAAGACTCCATGAGGGAATTGTTAACTTCTAATAGTCACATCTTGTATCTGTACAAGGTTTATACTCTATATTAAGTGAATATCAATATCAAGGTCTTTAAATGAACATTCACTTAATAAGTAAGGGCAAAAATATTGATTGAGCTTATTAATTAAATATAATTAAACATAATTAAACATAATTAAATATCTAAAAAGCTGATGTAACCGTATACAGTAACTTGGAATTTATCACATATTTATCTCAATACTGAGAATCTGCCATTATAAATTAGCTAGATTACTGATTTAGCCTGATTAGTTAGACTGGTTTAAGACCAAGTAGCATGAATCCCATTGTGGGAACGTAATGAGTTCTGGCCTTCAGGGAGTCCATAGATGGCCACAGACGGTAAGAATGCCACCCCACCTAAAAATCTCTGCAACCAGACTGGAAGGAAGTCATTTCTAAATGGAAGCAAACACAGGAAGCTTGCTTGATAATAGAAAGGAGAGTCGTGTCTTGCGCTCAGGGTTCAGAAATTCTGTTTGTCTTTGCCTTTTAAGGCACTGGGATGCTTCCAAGTCCTTGGGGATATGTGTTTTTGCAATGCACCATTTTTATTTGATTGTAAACATGGCAAGCTGTATACGTATGATCTAAGCGAACAAGCAGTGAATTGTGATATTGTGTACAGTAAGAATAGCTTTAGTCAGCACTGCAGTTTTGCTGACTTACGGCACTTGCTCCACGATTCTTGTTTTACTAGACAAAATGATAAAACCCTGAAATTCCCAGTGCATGAGCCTGAGATCAGAGGTGTGATTTTCTGACCAGTGGAAGCTGGTTACAGGTGAGCTCAAGGGCAGCTGTTACCTATAGTTGCCTTTGCTTGAAATATGCCTCAAGCTGAAATTTGTTCTTGTTAATACTGACCTCTGAAACTATAGTGCAGCATAGGTTATTATTCTAGGTTTTTCTGCAGCCTGTCATCTGTGCTGCAGAAATCTCTTTGTTTAGATAGAGTCAGATTTTAATCTCTCCCTCATCCCGTTTTCCACTCGTTCATCCTCATGGATTAGCTCCTCCACCTGAGGCTATTCACCAGTGCACAAGCACTGCCAAGCTCACCATAATCGCCATAGCAACAGCCATTTTTCTAGACTCCCATTATGTGATGATAATGAAAAATTACCCCTCCGCTTTTCAGTGCTTGGATAAAATTGATAAAATCAATGGGATGGAAAAAAAAATGTGTGTATCAAGTGTCAGTTTTCATAAAGGAATAACATTTGTATTAACACATTTATAATTCAAAAGCCATTATGAGTCAGAGCAAAGGCACTCACTGTTTCTCTGCTTTTTCCCGGTCATCAAGGAAGAAGAGGGCTGTGGCGAGGAAGAACATCCCCCCAAGGACGATAACGAAGGGGCAGAGCATGAGGGCGTAGCCTAAGCTCAGGAACTGCCACAGCACTGACGTTGCGTAGCTCTCCTGCAGAGCGTCTGATATCTTAGGAACACACACACAAACAAAGCATATACTTTAGAAAACAATGGCATAGCAGGCAGCCAGTCATCCTTGAAGGCGATTCCCAAATATGGTTTCCAAGGACTGAAGTGTGTTTGTAATTCTTTAAGAATGTAAGTGCAATATCCTTGTATAGTGTTGACTTAAGGTAACAATTAAAAGCTGATAATAGGAGAGTGTCACAAACACATCCTTTAATCAATAAAAAAAGGAAAACATGATTACAATATTGATTAGAGTGTGGATTGCCTGCACAAAGCCTCTGTTTAAATGCTCAGTTCCCCTTAAAATCTAAATGTTTACACATTAACCCATTCTTTCCCCCTTCAGACTAAAGGCATTTTTGTGAGTATGACGATCTAAGACATCAATTTCCAAAGTATGAAAGCACGAGTGTACAGGAAATGCCTACATAAGCATGTTTTGGCGTCTTTAATCAATGCGAACACATTTAGGAACATGTGTCTGCTTTGTTACATTGACCATTCACATGTGAACTTCATAAAATGATGCTAGGGAGTGGTACTGAGAATCCCCTCACCCCATGCACTCTGTGCAACCTGTTCTGCTAATCCGCTAGCATCAGCGCTGAAATACATCTCCCACCGGGATGGGAAGGACTGCTGAGTCTAAAAGGGTGTGCTGACAAGTGAAGTTCAGTATGCACTTAGAAATAAGTGTGTGTTCTTTGGAAATTAAGCAGGCTGCCAAATCGCATTTGCTGTCAGCCATTTTTACAGGCCAAGAAGGATAGGGTGAGATTCTGAGATTATGTATGGCGTGTATAACTAGATTTTAAAATAATGTTCCTTTGTGGTAGATTATTGTTGATAACTAACATTATTACACTGCCACCCACTAAGCCCAGAGTGATTTGTTGAGTACAAGCAGGTATCACAAATGAGGCATGATGCATATTTTTCAATGAGGCATTGTTTATATTTGGTGTTTTTGATAATCTTTTCCCTGCTGTACATGTTCTCTGCAAACCTCACAGGTTTTTCAATGCTCTAAAGACTAAGAATTGAGCCTTCAGTGTATAAAAGAATCGTTTCATTTCTCCACTCTTCATTTTGGAGAATTACCATGCAGTTGTTAAGATCTGATCACACCAGTGTGGTTTTCTCAAGTCTCTGGACCTACATTTCTGTGTTTCTGCAATTTGTTGTCCATAGCCTTGAGCATTTTGTGAGTTCTGTGCGTCACTGTTCCCTTCACACCACCATGTTAGACTATGGCGTGAAATAGCTGAGTCACATTTGACGTGGGATGCTTTCTGACCACTAGCAGGGCTGATATGTGCAAAGCTTTCCTTTGCATCACTAGCCATGACCATGCATCCTTATCTGAGGGGAAAGAGAGAAATTTCCGGAAGCAGCCTTAACCAACATGTCCTGGATCACTATAAGACATGGGCTTATGATGGATCTTTTGGCTACACAAAACTTGCTTCTAAAAGTGGCAGTGCGATTCTGGGGTGATCCAATGTTTTTTTTTTAAGCGTCAGATGCTCAGTTCAGTGGAATGTATCAGGTTGGTGAAACTGGCCCACTGTAGGAGATGTCTGTATTTCAAATACGTCAAAACTATAGAGTGGATTTGTCCTGATTTCTAAATTATATATAATAAGTGCTCATCTAACACTCATCTACTTTTGTTATTTTTAGACTTTTTAAAAATTTTTTCCCACAGGGAAGCTGTGCATGCTTTCGGGCTTTGATAAAAAGCTTTCATCATCAAGTGTCGCTAATTGTTCATTTGTACTGGAACAAGACTGTTTAAGTGCATAATGAGTCTCATTGCTGGATTAATGCGCTCGCTTTCTAAACAAATGTAGTCATTGGACTTGTTCTGGCACCAGACATTATAAGGTCTCAACATGCTAACTCTTACCATGCAATAAAACTATTTCTATCAGAGCAGAATGGGCTAGAGGCGGTGGCTCACCATTTAAGGATTAGCAAGCCAAAGGCCTGGTTAAATATAAACGCTGAGAGTCCCCTAAGGCTCACACACTAGAGTAATTCCAATATTAATCTATGATTGAGAGATTGTGCTGTACAAACCGCTTATTATAGGCAGGTCAGACTCACCTGAGGGTTCATGTGTCTGAGTGTGTGTGTGTGTGTGTGTAACTGGAGGGGGGGGGTTAGATAATTAGAGTATAAAATGAGACAGTTTCTATTCATGGCAGTGTTTCATTCATTTACATTATTTCCTACATCTTTAGAGAAACTGTGTAAAAATCCAGCATGCAGATGCATATTATCCCTTGGACAAGAAGGAATCTCAGAAGAACATTAGCCCTGACCTTAAGGATGGCTCTCTGGTCAATAGCATGCATGGAAGGGGTTATGAACTTGTCAAAAGCATGTACAGGAGTTGCTGTTTAACTTGGAAAAGCTCTAAGCATTCCCTACTGAATGCCAGGACCACTGAACGGGAGTCAAAGGGAAGTCTGGCTCAATGCTATGGCGTGTCTTCCTGTTCTATTGGAAGTACTGGTTTACCAGTTCCATTTGTTTTGGGGTAGCTGAGTTAATGGCACTTTCTTCCCAGAACACATTTTTCCTTTGACAGCAGGCTAAATATAATGGCACTGGGCATAAAAAACATGGCTAGTCTGAGGACCTATTGTCTTACATCGGTGGACAAAGAGGCGAAAGGGAACCGTTGTGTGTGTTTATATCCTTGAAGGTGCAATGGCATTTACAATAGCTGAATCTGCATGCGGCCTCCTGGGAGGAGGGATTACTGGAATGAGAACTTATGCCCCGGTGCATATGATGGGAACTCATACTCCTGTTGAGCAATCTTTCCTTTAAAGCATTTCCTTTAAAAACTCTCCACACAGGTGCACTTTAAGGTGCTTATGTGCATTGGGACTGCACAAGGTGTCTACAGACCTCTGAAAAAACACCTGGAAAGTCTATCACAAGTTAAGATTAAGTTTCTCATCAGCATTATCATTAAACTACCTGAGCCTCTTATCTGCATTTATCCCTCATTACAACTTTGCTTCTTTTGTATTCTAGTAATTTAATGGCTAATGTGCAGGGGTGGAAAGTAGCGAACTACATGCAATCTCTTTACAGTACATTTCTTTTAGCAGGGAACGTGTAATAACGTATAGAGCATGTGCTTGGATTGAAAACCACTGCACTACTGCATTGCTGCACTAGACCTAATGTAATTTACATGTGATCGATCGTGAGTTTTTCAGAGCATGGGACCAGGTTTGTGTGGGAAGGAGTGTAGAATCTTTAATAAAGATTCATGGTGTGCGTATAGTAAGTGTGGGAGATTCTTACTTACCAGGCCAATGAGATATGGACTCCCTGCATCCCCTAGTAAATGGGAAGTGAAGCCCTGAAAGGCGACGGCAGTGGCTCTTCTGGTTGGTATGACAACATACTGCAGGGAGAAATAAAGGGAAGAGAGACAAAATAGTAGAGGTCAGGAGGTCAGTGTATAATATCATAAATCTATCCAGAAGTGAAATATAAAAATTCCAGAAGATGAGCGGAGCCTAAGTGTGCAGTAAAGTGTTAGCACCTCTCTGACTACACACACACACACACACACACACACACACACACACACACACACACACTCAGCAGACTGGAGTCAGCTGGTTTCTGCAATTTGCAGGAAGCCCTATTTCATTTAGGTCAGCCGCCTTAATGATCTTTCTCTCTCTCTCTCTCTCTCTTCCTCCCTCTGGCTCCTCAGTCAATTCCTCACTTCCTTCACCCCGACGTAAATACATGACCTCTCTTCTTGATTGTTATTCCATTTCATTTTCCACAAGCACAGTTCAAATTAAGCTCAATCAGATGCAGCAATTATGCCTTGGACCCCACCCAGCCCATAGCGGCCCTCCTTACAGTCACGCATGCAGTCAAAATGAGACACATACCCCAAAAGATGACCAGCTTTGTATCAGTAACAGAGGATAAAAAAGGGGCTGTGTACGTACCATTAAAATATCCGCTGTTATGGCCCAGTTCAAGAAGAGTAGAGTCTCTCCTATGAAGATGCAGATCTATGAGGGAGAGAATATGTGTTAATCATCATTTACTTTCTCACATACAGTACAAAAATGTTTTTAAAAACCCTTCAATTTAAAAAGTCCTTATGTCAGGTCATTGTAGGTCAAAGACGAAATTAGCTACTCTCATAGACCAAATTAAAAAAGAAAAAAAAAAAAAAACGAAAATTGTTTTGGAATATGAAAACATGCAATTATGCTGTGGCTGCATTATTTGGAAACGTAATACTCAATTTTGGAGCAATTGAGCATATTGGTTTTTTCCTCAGACCATAAAACAGAGACAGACTCCCCACACTGTCTACTGTTCACCAAGAAGCTGAACTTTGCAATTTGCAAAAAGTTCAGTTATTTCAACAGACGTCTCCTCTTCAACAGTCTCAGGAGAAAAAGCAAAGAAGCTCTCACAGCAAAGCAAGTAACAAGCGTTCAGTTCCGTCTGCTTCCCCGGCTGGGTGAATTGCTTAACGTCAAATTAAAATGCAAGCATCGAGTTTCGTAAATGATCGGCGTGTTGCCTCCCTGAGCTTCAGACACGGCTGGCGGCAGCCAGAATGCCTGGTGTTTGTGGGATCAAACCAAATGAGGTTCGGCACTGAGATTGTAGGGATTGGATTGGACTGTATTGGAATGTGACAGATGCTGTGGTCATGTCTGCATAGTTTTTGAGACTGGATATGATCAGGATGAGAAGGAGGAGCGAGTGTATATGTGTGTGTGTGTGTGTGTGTGTGTGTGCATGATCGTTAAGGTTCAGGCACCGTGACTGACACAGACAGATAGACTGATACTGTAATCCCTGCTGGACTCCAGTTAAAGGATGAACACTGATCAGCATGTCTGCAGACAAGATGGCAGCTGTCTCTGCTGGACGTCTCTCCTCTTCTCTCTCTCTCTCTCTCTCTCTCTCTCTCCCTCTCTCTTCCCTCATTTACTAGGTCTATCTCGTCCATCCACATTCTTCGACTCCACATCTGTCACCATAACATTTCCTTTGCTGTTAGAAAGTCTGGATTCACCATGTAGGCTTTTTATAATAGCTGTAAACCTTCAGAGCGTTTACAACACTGCTGAAAAGGGTCTTTCCAGGGTTCTTGGAAATGTTAAAGGTTCTAGCTTTTTAAAGGGTTCTACTTTAAATCTTTTCTGAAAGGGAAACTCTTCGTTTTAGGGACCTACTAGATTCCCGGGGTTCTAGTAGATGGACAAACCAAAGAGTCGTTTAAAGCATTTTTTTTTTTTTCAGTGAGCTGAGGCAGGACGGGAGTGGTGTTTATTAGGAGTAATCCAATAATTATTGGCAATATTCCTGGCAGGGGTCAAAGAACAGGGAGATAACATCAAACAGGGCATATCCATAATCAAGATGAGAAAACACGAGCCTGGGTCAAAACCAGGAATACACAGAACTCGAAAACAAGCTTGGACTTAATGAGACTGTAAGGCATGATAAGACTTTGCAACTAGATAAAGACACAATAGGGTTTAAATAGATAGATATCAATCACAGGGCAGGGGCAGACACAAGACTTAAAATCAAAACAAAACGCACATGTTCAGACACAAGCATGGCATGGACTCAAAACCAAAATATGAAAACAGCATTTATAGCACTGTGAACCGATAGGGGAAATTTGTGACAATTGTATTTATTACTGACTTCTTTTAATGAGTTGCATATTTGACGGTTAAATTGAGTTTAATCCAAACCTAATTAAATCCAAAACAAGTGGCATATTAATCATGTCAACTTGAATCTAATGACAATTTGAATAAAAATATATTCTGTGAGTGGATAGCTCAGGAATAAAAGCTCTATGACTCTAATAAATAACTAAAATATTATTGTAAATATTTAAATGGCAAGCTTAATATTTGTAATGAGAGGTCTTGGTAAAAAAAAAAAATTTACCCTTAGTAGGATCCAAAACGTTTTCTGGGTTAATTGGAGCATTTTTTTTAAGAATGTATGATCTTTAGTGAAAACTGAATATTAATATTATATAAGATTAATATGCTTATAAAGTTCTTACGGAGGAGAGAATTTCGGTACTACAGCACGATTTTCCCATTACATGATTGTTTACATGGCACTCAAAAGACACTATTTCCATGCTGGTGCAGGCATAACTTAGTCATAACGCATTGTCGAATTGCTGGTTGGTTGCATGTAAGCCAGTTTCCCTCTCGTTTGGCTCAGTTGCCATTTTTGTGGTTAGAAATGAATGCACCCGTGCTGATGTGGGCGTAGTGGCACAACAGGGTGTGTGGCATTCAAAATCTACCTCAGCTACACTTGCAGTTATTTCCTCCACCACATGACCAATCTATGCTAATCCTGTAAATGCAATAAAGACACTCAAACCTATTTTGAAGGCTTAACCAGCAAGTGTTAGCAGAAATATTTAATTAATAATTTAAAATCAAGCCTTAGTCATAGACAGTTTTGTTATGTTATGTTTTTGCGATTTCGCAGAATCTTATCAGGTCTGTTGCAACATTTTTCTCCCTTTTGCCTGAAAGAATGCATGACGTTTGTTTTCAGTACAGTACTGCCTGGTAGTTTCACATGCTTTCCTGGCTAAAATTCTTAATAGACAATGTAACTGCACACTGCATTTCATTTTTCCAGTTCTAAAATAAGCCTCGGCATCAAACAAATGTAGAGCATTATACACCAGAGCATATCAGATTATTAGAATGGGAGTCAGTGATGCTGAAACGTAGTAGCTTCTTTATATAAAACTTTCAAGCTAAGGAGAATTGGTCTCAGTCCCGACTCCACATCTACATGATACTCTTAGTCGATCAATAATGGAAGACTTACTTTCCTTAGCCCAGGAATGACCTTATTTCGGTTCACGAGAGGGACAAGATAATGAGTTGGGAGTGGGTGTTGAGTGCCACAGAAAATCACTGCTGAATGTTGGATGAGAAAAGCCTTAACACAGCTCACAGTTACATCCCAGCATTTCTTAACTGCTGAAGCTAAAATCCTTAACTCTTTAGCTCCATGAGCATAAGCACTCCAGTTTGCACTTACGTATGCTCCTACGATGCTCTTCTTGGCCACGACGAAGATGAGGCAGATGAAGATGGCCGAGCCCAGCATGCTGACGGCACACACCAGCGGGTCGGCGCGCTCTGTCTTCTGTCGGCAGAAGCGTGTGGTCGCAGCACCGATCACGACACCGAGTAGACCCGTCACACATGTGATGACCCCGAAGATCAGGCTAGACACAAAGAGAAAACATAACGTCTCTGTAACCTCAGTCGTTCTTTTTGAGTCATGTCAGCCAATATTTAACAGAAAATTAATTAATTAATCAATTAATTAATTAAATCATGAATCACTGATGTATGGTTAATTCCAAATAGTGACATTTTGCTCTGTGTGTGTTTTTATATTTTGGTGGGGACCAAAAGTTCAAACAAGAACAAGAATATCTGAAGGTTTTGTTCTTGTGGGGACATTTGGCTGAAATATTTTGGCCTTAAATAGTCAAAAGGTTTCCTTTTGGTTACTGAGGTTAAGGTTAGAGTTAGGTCTAGACATTAACTAGCTGCAATAATAATTATGTAAATGGAAGGTCCTTACAAACATAGTACGACAAACGTGTGTGTGTGTTTGTATGTGTGTGGTTTACCTGTCTTTGCTCACTGCAGTCTCCTGCACCTCTTGAGCTCTGACCAGATACTGAGGGATCCATATCCCGAAGGCCCCCGTTGCAAACGATACAGCGGCCGATCCGAGAGATGAGAACATGTAACTTCGGCTGAAGAGGACAAAAATGCAGGCAATGAGTGTGCTAATGCATTCTTTTTCTTTTTGTTTCTCTCAGGTTTTAACTTAATTAAGGCCTAACTTATTTGAGCTTGATAGAAAGAAATGATGATATAAAATTGATATAAAAAAGTGGCTCATTACACACATTCCCTCTGTTTTTCTCTTATCCCAACTTCCTCCCCTGCTCTCCTTTTTATTCCAGAAAAAGCACAGAAAGTGAGCTATTGAATCAGAGATGAGTCTTACTTTTTAAGGAGAGCCTTCATGTCACAGAGCCATGAGGTGCGGGTCCTCATGTGGCTGGTCGATGGGTCCACGCTGCCCCTTTTGGGCTCGGGAACAAAGACCAGGATGAGAATTCCAGCAGTCATTCCTAATATTGGAGACACCTAGAGAAAATAGAGAGTGTCTCTTTAGCTGCAAACACCTGCTTGGGTGGAACGTTTGTTAAATACAGGAGGTTTAACTTTCAGTGAAGGTTAAAATGACTGAGTTTCCAGGCAGTTGTGCAGTTTAAATTGTCAGCTGCTAGATGTGCATGATGCTCAGTGATGCGTTGTGTTGAATAGACTCCATTAAGAGCTGTTTCTTATTCCTCATCTCTCTCTCTCTCTCTTACTCTTTTTCTGAGTGTGTGTGTGTGTGTGTGTGTGGGAGCAGCTGCAGTCCACCAGGCTATGCGCTGTTATCTCCTTTATCATCTTTTAACGTCTCACCCAGCAGTGTGTGTATGAGTGTGTGCACATGTGTGCATGTTTCCGCAGGGAAGCAGTGCAGAGAGGTTCATCCTTTGTAAAAGCAAAAGCAATTCTGTCTGTCAGATTGAATCCTCTGACAAATGCTTTATGCTACTATAACACTGAGCTCTGTTCCCAGGTGTGTGTGTGCGCGCGTGTGTGTGTGTGGTGTGGTGTTTACTCTCACTCGGTTGCTGCATTATGTATCTGCATAGCAGACAATGAGAAAGAGCAAGAGAGTGCCATCCACTTGACTGCTGCCGTTTGATGCATTAAGCCGTGCTCCCGATGAGGAGCTTCAGGCTAAGCTGGGTATATTGCTCCTTTCCTATTTCCTATTCCTCCACACTCTCGCTTGCTCAACTTTGTCTGTCTTTCGGTTCCCTCACATCAGAAACTGCACTGATTAGCATTCTCAAAACTCCTATTCATTCTCTCTTCAGCCAGGACTGCTATGTTGTCCCAGATCAGTTATGTGGTCCCTTATTAATGCCCATGGCTAGCATTTGGGTCAAATTAACCAGTCCACTATTAGTGCTTTTCCACCAGATGGTATGGGATAGCATGGTACATTATTAATCTGAATCTACCACTATCTGTCCCCTGGTCAGATACCTTTGTCTGTTCACATAACAATACATGGGAAAGTAGAAGGAGTTCTCCAGAGATTATTGGCTGGGAACTAGTGATGGACCCGAGTAGACAAATCCAGTACTCATTAATTAACCACCTAATTGATTAGATACTCAAAATTTGCCATGTCATGTAAGCATCACTACTGAACGTTACTCCCAACGAGTAACCCGAACAAAATGTGCCTACACTTTGGATAATAGTCAAGAGAGTGTTGAGTGTAAACTGTGTCATATGATTTTAAAAACAACAAAAACACAAGCAGTCACTCCTCTTCTGTGGCTGAATCCCAAACACCATCTCAACACTATTATATTATACCCTATGACAGTGTACATACATAGTGTATTTGAAATTTGCCATGACTTGAAGCTGACAGATTTGATGTGGGTCATAGGCAGCACAAACAATGTAAATTAAGCTAAATATCAGCGACAGGAAATAAATCTGAAATGTAGAATCTAATGATAATATTGTGATATTGACTCCTAAAGCTGCCAGAAAAAAAACCCAGAGAAATACTGTAGCAGTCACTTCAGTTGATGTGCCATTATATCCAATATAAACAACACTCAAATTAAGTAGTTTTTCATTTTTCTCAAAATGGCGGTAGTTTGACTAGAGTGGGCGAGCCTGTCATCTACTGCATTTAACCAATCAACAGTCTGCATTATGTCTAGCTCCACCCGCATGTCTCTATGCAGAACTTCCAGTAACCTGGCAGGAAAAGTAACCAGATTCCGCAAAGGGGATCATGGATTGTGATGGACCCCACTCTAATGTGGAAAACTGCTATAACAATCCAAACTGACTGAGCATGAAGTCAAGGTCAAGGTACAGTTCTGTGTTTCTCTGATGAGTATAAAAACATACTAAAAAAAAAAATTAAAAACTAATAGAAATGAAAGAAAGGAAGGTCAAGGTGCAGATCCCACTTCCTGGTTTCTCCTCAACTCCTTTGTGTTTCTCTGCAGGTAACACTCTAAAAACAATTCACTCTAAGTTCCTGAAGTTTTTCCTCACCAAGAAAGGAAGGCCGCTGAGTTTAGAGGAGGCCTGCAAAACATGTATTAAACAGCACACAATGTTTTTCCCCTCCAAAGCAGGATAAGGCCCTTTGGAAGCCCCTGATTCATCTGATTGTTATTCTTCTACTTGTTTAAAGTGCTGTTGATGATTAACTGCCCGACTCTTAAACCCTTTCCATCCCCTTTTTTACTTCCAGTAGTCTTTTTTGGCACAGGGTCACGCCTGAACAATATAACTGTGTGCTCCTGTTTGGACCAGCCCTTTCGAAAAAACAAGCAGTGGAAAAACAGTAGTGCGAGCCCAATATAACTGTCATATAACTCCGGAGAGGCACTCCTGTCGGGTTGAGGAGCTGTAATGGTTCTGACATTTGACATGTGTGTGGTTCTGAGACTTTAAGAGCGTAGCCACACACTGCGATTGCTTCTATAACCATCATAGGCTGTCACCGCTCTTCAGGAGTGCACAATAGGCTGCTACAATGGAGAACACCTGTTAACTTTAAGCACTCACCTGTTAAAGTTTATGGACAGTTAGAGAAGAAAAACAACGGCCCACTTAGTCTGGTGGACCAGGCTAATGAAATAGCGAAGAGGGAAGAATCCGAGGCATTTCCATGGGAGCCACTTTTCTGCACAATATTCTGTTCCAAGTTTATCTTTCTCTTGTTTCACTGCTTGTCTGAGGGCTCCCTATAGTCCTCTCTGTCCTCTTAGAGGGAACAGTCAATGTCCACTTAAGCACCTGAATAAGTCCAGCATTACAGAGAAGGTATTCAGGGTGTTGTTTTCAAAGAGTTCTGCGGTATATCTAGGGTACTGAAAAAATACCCTGGAACAAACCTGCCTTTGTATGTTCCCCCGCTCAATCAGAGAATGGTGAAAGCCTATATTTGGTGTAAGGTAGTGCTGAGACCTGAGCATGGCATTAGGCGAGAGATTTGATATGTTCGGTGTGTGTACGGGGACACGGTAGTAATATTAAACTAAACCACCTTCACGTGCTTGGCTGTCAGCACTCTGTTTATAGGGTTGCGAAGTCTGTTGAAGGTATTTTGGGATTCATCTACCTGGTTTTGGTATGCTCTTTTCAGCATGCAAGCTATTTAAATATCTACTTTCACCCCCCATTTACTCATGCACACAGATAATTCCACTTCAGAGAAGGATAGTAGGGATAGTAGAAGGATAGTAGGGATAGTTCTTACCCTCAGAGCCCAGTGCCAGTCCTGCGCGACATCTTTAGCACTGGATCCCAGGATGTAGCCAAGACCACTAGAGCAAACACAGGAAAATGCATTTATGTAAGCACAGCATGTATGAATCAGAGGCTAAAACAAGCTTTAAGAGGATTACGCTACAACCTTTTAATTGTACTAAACCCCTTTTCATATGTCTCTTGCATCATTCTTTTTCAGTAATCATCAGCTGACCTGTACAATGTACTGGGCTAGAATGGCCTGGCTTAACCCCTTGAAGGCGTGTCCAGAATTTCACTGTAGTTACTGAATAATTTATACTGAATAATAATAGTTACTGAATAATCTGCTTTATGATGAATCACTCAGCAGTGACCAATGAGTCTACGGGAGTTAAACTGGCCCATAAAAAGTCACTGACAATTTTTTTGTCAGTCTGTCTTGATTTGGCCCTTAACTATACACCTTTGTTTTGGTCCATACTTAAACTTGATGTTAATTATACAACAATAAGAGTTGTATTTTCTATGTTCTTAAAACATGGATTAATTAGCCCTTTGACTAAACAGAGAAAATGTCCATGCCTTGTTGAATTTGGCAAACAGGGTGTGTAAGCACTAAATAACTTTCCAACACCAGCAAGAATTCCTGAAAAAATGAATACAATTCAAGACATCCAATCCTTTGCTGAAATGAAAGTGCAAAATCAGTGCATGACGAAATCAGCACAGAAGAGAGCAATACAAATCTGTTCAAACTGAAAAAAGTCATATGAAGTCATGTGACAATGAGATCACTGGGTTTGCTTCTGTCTCAAAGTCATTCTCTCTGCTGCGCTTCATTCCCTATCATTGTTGTCACCCACTTCTCCCCTCTGTTCTTCTGCTATCCCCAGATGAGCAGAGTCACATTAGGTGAAATATTCATGCGCTGGGAGACCAGACTATTCTCAGGTCAGACGTTAAGCATACTAATGCCGCTGGTAATGGCTCTGCATTGGCGATTACCTCCACCAGTGTGAGTCGAGTCTCAACCATTGTTCATTAGAAACAGAGACAGACAGAGAGAAAGCTTTCTCATTTCAAACATTTTAGACTGTTTTAATGATTAATGTTTCAGTTTGGCACTTCTGTCTCCCAGCACATTCTGCACATTCCGCACCTCCACCTAAAACCTACCGTCGACGTTTTTTTTTCCCACTGGTGTTGTATTCTATGTGCACAGCTTGTGTTCCCTTGTATACTATGTTATCCAGTATAGGCAGCATTACACACTCCACAAAAAAACAAAAAAAAATCCATGTACCATTCTGGTCATCTATTTACTTACAATGGACCTTAAAGGAAACCTCCAACATGAAGCACATTTAATATTGATCCTGGTGCTAATTTGTTGGTTGCTGCTGTATATTTTTTTCTTTATGCTCCTTAGACGTTAGCAGACTCGGCTTGGCTATTTAGCGATCTACAGTACGAGACGACAAGAACGATGGCACTGACAGTGGCATTAGCATGAAATTCGAAGCTTTGGACTCTAACCTGTTTTAGCAGGGTGTACAGATGAGGAGGTGAGACAACTGGACAGAGAGAGCACTAAAGCGCTGCTGCATCGCTCTCTTTTTGTAGATATTTTTAACATTTTTATTTTCTATAAGTATTTCCCTAATTTTTTAAAAATGATTATCTTGTTCTATCAGCTCTATCCATTGCATTTTTGATGACAGTGTTTGTGAACTAGAGTTATAATTAGAGTCATGACCTCTAAATTCTTTATGAGCAAGGTCTGGTTGAGTGTAATTTCCTCACTCAAGGTGGAACTGTGTCTCCTGAAATCTGAAGAATCTGAGTCATGGCGGTTTAGACAGACCAAACAGTCTTAACTTTGTGTCCTGTTTACTCTGTTGAAGTTTGTAATTACTCTATTATGCCGTGACTACTGAGGAAGCTCAAACATGTTCTGATTATGATGACTCTTCTGTGTGAATGATTAAATGGCAGTGTTTGATGCTTTCAGAAGTTAAAGCATTTCCTTTTACCTTGTTTTCATTTTGTTTGTAAAATGTTTCCAGTGTGACCATCTGCACCGCTGATCTCACCCTCATTTTAATGTCTGACGTCTATTATAACCTCTAGTGCTCAACTCAGTCTATGTATCCTCCCAAGGTGACTCATTCTCTAATTCTTATTCCCCCTGACTCTCATCTATTCCCCAATGTCCTCAGCTGTAGGTGCAGGAAATTAACTCGATTAGCTTCCGAAAGGACCCTACTCTTTACCAAGAGAGCTCCTTAGTGTTAGCATACCCATTAAGATCTTAGAGGTGCACTTTAAGCCATAAGGTCAAGTGTGTTTTAATAGTATTGAGATACCTTTGCTCAGATCAAAACAAACATTCCGATGATGATATATGATAACACTGAAATATATTAGGACAAATGATTGTACGCTGGAGCCAAATATATGTGAGGAGTGGCTTTGGTATAATATTTTTTTTTAAAAACCATGAAAGTCATTGCATTCCACGAAATGAATTTGTCTGCTGGCTGAAAGGTCATGTGAGATCAGTTGAAGTTGTTCCAGCACATTTCTCACCTTGCTGATTCACCAGACACCAGATAACCAGATATCATTGCTCTTGGAGGATAAAAAGGATTTAGATATCATATGCAGACAAACTGTGTGAGGCTGAATAGAGCTAACGCAGTTTACAAAGCTGCAGACATGGGATTAATTCAATCGCTTTCAGGGCTACATTTGCCATGGCTAATTTAAAATGTGTTTAAAATGAGATTATGATCTGAAAGACAGATAAAGAACAGCAATTCTGTTATGTGATGCATCAGTAAATATAAAACATATAAGCTGCTAATTGTTTCTTTTGTAGACATGCAACTCTCTGCTTAGTTTCACTGTGGTTATTGAATAGGTTGTTGTAGTTACTGAATAACATGTTCTGAGATGAATAACTGAATAAAAAGCTGGGAGTTTAACGGGTCAAAGTAGTCAGAGCGAGCAACAACCTGATAGTAAATTCTTTCATAACCTGATGGTCTTCCAATTTTACAGCCAGTCCACTCATATGTTTTTTTTTTTTTCTCACCCTGTTTGGGTCAGAAAATTCCATCTCCTTCATGCTTCCTGTTTTCCCAGGCATATGGCGACAATGCAGGTAAATTTCATTGTGTAAAATTAATCAGCCTAATCTGGCCAACAGATTGAAAAACAGGCCATTTGAGAGATTTAGTGGTGAGAGAGAAGTTTTCCTTTCCAAGTGAAGAATCCATTTCCTTGCCTGGGCTCAAGCTCAAGCCTTATTTCACTTCCTGGAAACGGTCATAATAACCAGGCTGCTGATAAACAATCAGTGCGCCAGGCAGGAAGTGAGGCAGCCGGGTTCATAGTTCCAGTCGTTGGCCTCTTATTGTTTCTACTGATTGTTAGGTCAGAACCTCCAAGACCTCCACAGGCCTTCTGTTGCAGCCATTCCACATTTTCTGGCCTTTCCTCTTACTGCAATTAATGTTTTATCGATTCTATTAGTAGCCATGCTGCAAACACTGTTGTGGCCTGATACTTGAATGGAGGAATGTTAACTCCGTTTAAACGTTTTTTACATTTTGAAATGGTCCAGATGGTGCAAACCACAGGAGTGTTAGTCATGGTTGGGAAGTATAACTATGTTCTGAATTTTTCCATATGGCATGGGTACTGTAAATGTTCTATTAGTAGCTGTGCTACCAGCATGTTTTTGGTAGGTGGGAGGAAACCTGAGAACCTGGAGGAAACCCACAGGGACACAGGGAATACACGCAAAACTCCACCCAGAGAGTAACCCAAGCTCAGGATTGAAACGGGGACCCTGGAAGTGTTGATGTGTGCCACCCCTGTACATCTGAATGTGTATTATAATTTGACTTGAGAAACTTTAGTGTTGACCAACTCTGCAGTGTGTCTGCTTATTAATGCAAGCCTTACCTCAGTGTGTCCTACGGATTTAGGCAGGGAACAATCCAACCCCATGAAGTGCAGTAAAAAATGCTAAGCACTATAGGGAGTCTTCATGGCAAATAAAAATAAAATAAAACTCAGACTACCTCATCAATGCATGCCTTCTTATTATAGACTCCCAGTTTCCCATTTTGTGCCTAAAAATGAGGGCTTTAGGTTTATTTACCTGAGTGAGTCATCCATGTAAATCAATTTTGCCATGTCGGTCTCTATTTGCAGGTCTTGCCTATCTTTGTGCCTTGTCATCCATGGCAGTGACCGTACCAAAAGGTGCTGTGCGCCACTGGGCTCAATTATGTGCATTTGACCTTTACTGAGCTGAGATAGCTGTGCCGATAAATGTTGCTGTCTAAGCCTGAATCTGGCCAGCCTGTCTGCGTTTGAAATGGCCTGGCACAAAACAATACTCTCATAAGAAGGAAAGAAGAATGTCAAAAGTGTCGAAAAAGGCCATGCTGAGTCACAATAAGCTGACAGCTAAAAATAGTTTCCCATTTTTGTGGTTTGTATTATCTTCTCAAATATGGTTGCCAATTCAGTCACAGCCTTGAGTAATATAGGATTTTTCATTACAGTTCATTACCCTGCATGCATCTTGCTGCCTTGCTTGTATTTCCCCCAGCTAGGATAGGCTGATTTTCGCTCAACAAATTAGCATGTAACAGTCAGTGATGCATGGCACAGTCGCTGCCTTATCTCCAGTTCTTGAATAAACGCTGTTGTAAACTGCCAGTGGTGACACAGATGGGCTGTTGTGCTTTGTATCAATACAAAAGCCTGTCAGACCTCAGAGACCCCTAGTTTTCTGACTCGGTAGGTTTCTCAATGCACTGAGAAGTAAACAAACTTTGATCTACAATGCAGCAGATGAAGATTACCTTCCTAATGGGATGGCCAGGTAGAAGACAGAGAGCATCATGGTCCTCTTGTTGTTGGTGAACAGATCTCCGATGATGGTGGGAGAGATGGAGGAGTAGCTGGACTCTCCGATGCCTACCAGGCCTCTGGACAGCACAAACACCCAATAGTACTGCAAGAACAGACAGGCAATGTGTTAAAAAGGACGATGCTATAATACACAGGGGGATTTAGACAGATGTTACCAGTCAGCATTAACTATGAACTAAGCTGCACCTTTATACGTATATTTATATATTCACTACATGTACATTTGTGGTATTCATTTTCATGCTTTATTTCTGAATATCTGATCCCAGTCTGTGTGCTCTTAGAGTCTTTTCCTCTTTCAAAAATACACCCTTATGCTCTCTCTTGCCCAGCTGATCTGCTTATTCAGCAGTATCCCTTCATAAATCTGCTCACTTTTACAGAACAGTACAGCTGGGTGTGGACTTCCCAGGAAGACACCGATTCAAAACCAAACCCTTGCTGCAGAATTAAAGGATGATGACCTTTCACATCATCTTGCTTTAAATTGCCTGTATGGGAAGTGTTTTTATAACAATAGTCACTGCTCGCAATGATCTTGGAGAAGAAGGACATCTGGGCAGTGCACTCTGACCCAAGCCTGCTGGTTTAATAATTAGAGAAAAGGGAAGGAAGAAAGAAACAACCCTCCTTGCTTGGGAAGACTAGGTGGGGTGCAGTTATAGATATTCATATGGAAACTCTGTTTAAGTGTTCCTGGGTTGTTAGAATATGGAACTGTATACATACCTGGATGCTCTGTGATAAATATACCAAGCTTTCCTGTATTACCTTTGCACCATAATCTCATTTATTTTTAACTGCATCATGAGCTGCCATGCCAAGCTTATCTCTTAATATGAGGAAAAGACACGTACAGTTTTTTACACCCTCTTTTTACTTTCTTTCTATCTTTAGTTCCTTTTCTCACACTCTGTTGTTACACTTACACACTCATTCCGATACTATTTCTCTTTGTTCCCGTTCTTCCTCTCTGTCCTCTCTACCTACACACACACACAAATCTGGTGCAAATTATGCCAAATGTAGGACACCCAGCCAAATTTAACAGTGCTACAGGGAACAAATGTTGCAAATGTGGGATTTCTCCTTACGATTTTCACACAATCAAACCCTGCACTCTTGGATGTGTGACGTCTCTTGGGTTGGTTCACGAAGCTACCTGAAGACGGCTGCTAGTTCCTGAAGAAGAAATTAAACCTTTAATTGATGAAATCACCTTTCATTTCTCCAGAGATGACTATTAAGACTGGATTATTTCCTAGTGAACCTCCAAACATGTTTAGTTTAGTGATTGCTAATCCTAGCCTTGAGCACTACCGGACCCTGAGACAGTCGATGGCAATTCTTAGTAATGGTGTCCATGTGGTCATGCGTGAGCAGTAATGATTGTCTTTCTCCTCAAAAGAAGCATGTCCAGCAGTGTCCCCTCACCCCATGTTCCAGTCTTTATCCTATTACCAGATATCCCTCTTTTTTCTCCCGTCTGTTCATCCCTTTGTCCATCTGACAGTCTTCAATATACCAGTGCGGGAAAAAAGGGTGGGTCTACTACTCTATTTTATTGTTGCGTGTTATGTAATTCCCAGCAGGTATGGGGAATTACTATGGAGTACGTGACAGGGAAGGGAGACGCAACTGATAGTAAACCTGGGCAATCCTCCTCCATACGCACACTCATGTCCTCCTATACTGATCTGGGTTCTTATAGCAGCTGCTGTGCTGGAACAGAAACAGTGTGTGTGTGTGTGTGTGTGTGTAGGAGCAGAAAGCTGGAGAGCTGCATTGCAGAGAGTGAGGGATGGAGGAGTGAAAGAGAGGAGAGAAGGAGGAGGGGAGAATTGGTGGTGTGGGGGTGATCCAAATATTAACCAGCAATGGAAATATGTACATGCGTACTAGGGTTGTAAAATTCCTTTAAAAATTAAGTTAATTTAAAACATTTTTGCATGTGAATGCTTTTAAATAGTAATGTGTTTAATACCGATACGGACAGAATGTACATTAGCAGTAGCACTACACTATGTGTTCGTATCACATAAATCACAAGAGGGTAATTTGAGTGATTTTCTATTAGTCAAGATTATCGTTTTTTTTTTTTTTTTCTCCACAACAATGTTGGTATTTAGCAATCCACATCTTCAGCTGATCTTCACTCTTATATCAGGAAGATTAAATACCATCTAGCTTCCTCTTCATCTATTTACACTCACTACAAAGGGTATAACATAATGACGTTGTAGTAGAATGTGCATAATGCACTATATAACTATTAAAGTGGCATGTAAGAACCAGTCACAGGAAAAGAAGGACTCTAATATTCTAATATTAGAAAACTGAAACTAAGATGTGAAAATATAACACACCATAAATGCCATATTTTTATTTGGACGCCTTTCCTACATGTACCTACATGTTTATTTTTGCCTTTGAATACATGAATAATACGAAAATCCTTGAAATTCATTCAGCTGAGAAAGCAGATAAATAATGACTTGAGATGAGCAATCCCTGTGACTTTGTATCCGCTCTCATCCACACACACACATACGCGCGCACACACACACATGCGCCCACAAGGTGCACAATACATAAAATATGCATAAAATAACCAAGGTCAAGAGTCCGTCAGGTCAAGCTTAAAATTTTTCTTTTTGAGAAACAAGACACAGTTCTGTTTGTTTTTTTTTTCACCCAGGATGTGCAGAAGGCTGAGTTGCATTCTTATTCCTGAAAATCAAATGCATAAACATGAGTTTCGAAACATGTTCCGCATGAATACGCACAAATCAGCAACGCAGCAGCAGGCTTAGTCTTTTGTCAAAAAGCATGATTATGAAAATGTACTTAGAAAAAAGGAGGACCACTGCTGTCTAATTTCAGTGTAATTACCCCCAAAACGCTTGTTTTAATTAATCCGAAAAAGAATCTCATCTAGACATATGAGCTTGTAGGGTTTTATTGACTGGGCTGGGCTGATCTCCATGGGTATGAGCAGACTTGCTGCAGGTTCGTGGGAGTTTTGGGGATGAGCTCATCAGCTATAGGGCAGGAGGTTAGTGTAAGGTAATAAATAGCTGCGTTAGAGAGATTCACACTAAAGGCAGGGAGACCCAGGAGGGAGGAATATCATCTTTATTTAGCCTTAGGGGAGATAGATCGAGGCAGGTGATGTTTTATTATGTGAAAGTGTTTCATTCAAGGACTGAAATTTACTTACATATCTGCATTCTCAGTTCATTGTAAATTGTTGCATCAGTGCTAAATAAGGAATAAACCCCGAGGTGGTGTGACGTGTTACCACAGCGAAGTTGATTGTTTTCCAATAACGAGTCTGTGGCATGTCCCAACATGCCACAGCAATATTTCCCACCAATTACATGTTTTTTTCCCACCAATTACATGTTAACGAACAACACATTGTACTTTTAACCATTTACAGTTACATTTAATGTTGTGGAATGTCTGCGAAATAATTTATTTCCTCTTATCATCTACCTAATAACAACTATAAACAGGCATTCCTTCACCCCTCAGTCATTTTTTTCTCTCTATTTACATTGACAACACACACACACTCACACACACACATACAAAAATGCAGCTTATCATGTTACAGAGAAAGTCCTGAAGACTTGCTCACTGTTACAAAGCACTGACACTGGAGACTCCTTCCATACACGCTAAATAACCACCTCTTCACAGATTCCAGATTCACAATATCAATGATTATATGTTTTCCTTTGTTAAATAACAGCATGTTTACGTGGATTGTCCACCATACACATCTCTCTGAATGAGTTATTATTATAGAAATAATAACGTATTATAGCGAGTGCATTATTATAAATATAAATAGAGTAAAACCCCCGTGCCCGTTATTTCAGTTACCCCGGTATCACTTAACCGTGGTCCAGAAAAAAAAAATAGGAAATTCCATAAATATAGTAAACATTCATAATGTAAATTGTGCACCGCTCAATTATATATTATATATATAAATTAAAATTATAGCAGGTACTACTGTCCAGAGCTGTGCTGTTATAGAAAATGAATCAACACCTTCTGACCAATCAGATCTAACAGTGTTGTAGTATAACAAAAAAAATCACAGCTTGTACAGTATATAAGCATAACTACAAAATCATAATAATATCAAGTTTTGAGGTTTGGTTTATGTTGACTGAAACATGGAAGCATATATGCAGTCCACATGCTAATGAATAAGTGTATGTGTATGTCTGTGTGTGTGTGTGTGTGTGTGTGTGTGCGCATTTTAGCGTAAGTTGGTATAAAGCAGAATAGCTCCCCCTGTCAGTGTCGTGAATGGATTTGGGGGAAATACATGCATTTCCCTCACTCTAGGGCACATGTCTGCCCTGAACCCACCACAGACACAGATTACAAACACGTGAATGTACACATGATACACAAATATCAAAACTAGGCGCACATATGCCCTCTCTCTGGGCTACGCTAAACATTCCTGTCATTTTGTTGCCTTTCTCTTAATTTGCAGTCACTCTGAATGACTGTCTCATGCCCTCTCTGGAGACTGGGTCACACACACACACAACTCACAAAGCATGTTAATGTGTGCTGTCAGTCCTGAATCGCCAATCCGTAATGAATTTGACTGAAGGGGCTGGTAATAAACCCCAAACTGTGAAACTGAAACAAAACCTACAGCTTTCTATCAGCATGGGTTGCCTGTCTGTGTTTCCTTAGTGCCTTAGTAAGGTAAAGGCTTATGGAACATAAATGCTCACATATTTAAGTGAACTAAAAGCTCGACCGTATCCTGATGTGATCTACCCAGGTGGCAGGTCTGATCACATTAAGTGGCTGCCAGCTGAGATATAGATTAAACATGTGGGGTAGGGGGGAATAACACACTGCCTGAAAAGCGTTGCAGGGACTGTGGTCCGGATGCAACCCAGAAAAGTATTTCAGTGGATCAAATCAAGTACTTGAAATAATACTGTAGCAGAACTGATAAACATATGAAAAAAATAGCTGTAGTTCAGTGACCCTAGATTTTTGAAACATCTCAGCTTCTGTAGCAGATCCTCTGTTGCAGCCAATCACATGCATTTATGCAAATTATTTAGCTGAAGGCAGCTCATCAGTCCAGAGACTAGCTAGACATTGCCTCAGACTTTCATATATTTTTCGTTTTAGATACCCTGGTCTGAACAGTGAACTGAAAACATGGCTTGTTTTAAATAAAGTTGATGACAAAAAAAAAAAAAAAGAGAGAATGCTTAAGTACAATTGGACAGAGAAGTGAGTGTTTCAAGCTAGTGCTATTCAAAAGTGGTAACGTGAAGTGCCTCTAGGAAAGAGGGATGAGAGATGGCACAAGGACATGGGAGCTTTTAAAAGGCATATGATAAATGTATACAGAGGCCTTTTTAGTATTTTTTCTGGTATCAAAAATTAAGTAATTTATTATTCTATATAGATTATTTCTAACGGTTTTACATGACATGTTCAGGGGTACTTCAAGAAAAAAGGCTGGCTTGAAATATCTTAATTGCTAAATGGTAAAGTATCGCCATTGGGTTAGCTTTTATCTTTGGATTTAAGTGCTATATTACTTACTTAATGAGTAAGTTTATGACCTTGATTTTAACAGCACATTATGTGTCTCAGCTGCACCAAATGGACCACATTTATCTTAAGCTCAAACACTGATGTGCTTGAAAAGAATGAATGAAAAGCCGCAAAGCCGCTGAGCATCTCAAAGTCACCTGGTCCTGTTTAAACTTTTGATACAAGGCTATATTTATGTGAAGGCAGTCTTATTTTTTACAGTCCTATGAAGAAGACATCTTACCTCTTTGGTGATAAAGGAGCTCAGTAGTGTCACAGCCGACCAGAAGAAGATGCCGCAGCTCAGAATGACCTTCCTGTTAAATCGGTCACCAAGGTAACCAAAAATGGGTGCCGCCACCATGAAACTGCAGATGAAAACTTTGAGAGAGAAAATGAGAAATTTCACATTAGATATAAGATATTTTTTGATGCACATAATAGCACTTTTATTTTCAAATCAGGAATCATGATAGATGAATGTGCTCCGTAGGTCATCTCGTGCAAGTCACATGAACCATTAGAGAAATGATATGGAAATTTTGAATGTATGTAGATCCTCCAATATCCATCAAACGTGCCACACTAATCCAGTGTGGGAGGACAATTCAAGCCTTGATTCAGCTTTCCAACCCACTCCCCTCCCACAATCCCCTGCTGTTCTGTATCCTGTGTCCAAGCAACAGCTATTCCAAAGTAGATACTTATGATCAAGGTTGTCAGAAGGTCTAGAAATTGTTTCTGGTTGTTCATGATATGTTTATTGAAAGTAGATTTCTCATTTTACCTTTCAACCCCAAAATGTATATTTGCTTAGGATACATGATACGACACCTCAAATTACAGTTGTTTTCTACAACCAAACTCTAGCTGCTACAAGAGTCATGAGTGTGCAGTGAAACTCCACTGCTGACATTTCATATTCTCTTTTGTTAGCCGCAGAAAGAGGGATCTCAGACATGGAAATGAAACTCAGTTTCACTAAACACAGTATTTACAGCAACGGGTTATGTGACTGTAGAAGGTCAATAGCGATTACACTAGATGCTGACTTGATACAAACAAGCAGGGTGAAGCTGAATAAAAGAGAGAAAGAAGAAAATGAGTTCACAATGCTGTCAGAATTGGACTATGATGAGGGTGGAGTTACATTTATTTAGAGGTTTTAAAGTCTTAACAATGGGATTTAAAATTTAAGCACCACTGTTTCGACATAATCTCTGTAAAGATATAGTGAGAAAAGGGTGTGTGTTACACTGAGATTCAATTCAATTTTAATTGTATAGCATTTTTAACACTAGACAATTTCACAAAGCAGCTTTACAGAAGTCCGGATGCAGACTTAGATCCCTAATTAGCAAACCAAAGGCAATGGTGGCAATGAAAACCTCCCTGAAATGACATGAGGAACCAGAGAGGAACCAGATTCAAAAAGGAACCCATCCTCTTCTGGGTGATGCCGGATAGTAGGATTATAAATCATTACTTTTCTACAACTGTAAACAATACAGTCACACAGTACTGTGAAAAGATAGACTTTATGATTGCAGCAGCAGTTCTTAGATACAAGTCCACAGTATCCAGGTGAGATTATTCACTGAAGAAAGCATGAGTCTTGGGCACAAACTGTTTTTGAGAAGTTCAGTATATGTGTTTCTAGACGCATCTTCGACCTTGACCTGAAGAGTTCTCTTTCTCACATGCATACACACACACACACCCACTTTATACACTTTGTCAGTCAAGCTGTTCTCTAACAAGGACACAGAGTGTCATGGATGTGAAGTGTCACTCTTACGCAGTTGAACATTACCAGTGTCTCCACAATCAGCTGAAGGACATAGATTTGAATTTAATATTGCTGGGAATTGATTTGCATACTTCTACTGCACACTGTTGATTTTCAAAATCTGCTCCTGAAAGTTTTCCTTCTCTTGCCTGAGATAAGATAAGATCTCATAAACCATGTTAAGTATGTTTTCCAAGTCAAAGTTCAAATATTATAACCACATTAAAGTCATTTGTTCAGCTAGTTCCTGTTAATGTAACTAGCAGTGACTTTAACAGAAGTAGTCTGAAACTAACATTTATCCAAATAGTTTTTTTGAGGTATATAATATAGGTTAAAGGTCATGCAATATGCGTTAATTCAATCTCTTTTTGTTTTACTTTACATAACAAATTAGCAGCCACTTCTTTCATGAATAGAGGAGGAAGTGCTAAGTATGTATGCTAAGTAGCTAGCCAGAAAACAAAGCTAATGTTAGCAATAAACACAACCTTGATATATTTCAGTAAGTTTGGATTCTGTTATAACAATCTCTAAAAATATGATTTCTCTAAAAAATATGAAATTGGGACTCTGATACTAAACTCCCCCTCGTGTCAACCTGTGAGAAATGTGAGCTAGCTTGCTAGCAGTTAACCAGCAAGCTTGCAATGTGGTATAACAGGAGGGCATTTTATAATTAATTATAACATTTTTTTAATGGAGATAACAGTGTAGTGCTGTTTCCAGACCATATGACTGATTTATTTTGACTGTAAGAAATGGAATTGATTATTCTACATAGATTCATTGTTTAAAATCATACATTCAGGGGTAGCTCAAAAGACCCCACTGAAATTTGCTCCCCTGAGATAAGTAAATCCTAAATGAGATTTATAAGGTACTTATTGTTTAAAAATCACAATACCAAATACCACTGCTTTTTCCACTCATTGTATATTGTGAACTTGGTGACGCACAATGCTTTAAAATAACATACCGATGATGCATTACTTCCCTCTGCCAACTATTGATGACTGCTTTGGATCTGTGATAGCTTTCCAATTTTTTGAGAAAAGCTACAATTACCAATACTATAAGCACTAACACAGTGTTGTTCTTGGTTGAGAGAGCAGGGCTTTGGGCAAACGAGAAATGTTCTAGTGTCCGTGTGGCTCGTTTTGCAAAATAATGGGTTAAGATTGTAAACTTGTAGTTACACTGTACTGTGGTTTTTACTCCACTGGTCTGTTTAGGTCAAAGTGCCATGTTTCTAAAGTGGAACAATGGTACATTTTTTCAGCATGAAGTTTATATCCTTGCCTTTGGTGCATACTAAAGTGCTCATATTTATATTACAGAGAATTTTTTAAGTGCTATTTAAATCAAAGTAAATATGAAACCTTGTATACTAAAGCAATAATATTCCAAGCTTCTGTTTCTGAAAGTACCTGCAATCCACCGGATGGACACTAATGCATTCCAGTGTTTCTCTCAGCCCTGTCTTTACTTCATCAGTGTGTCATCAGTGTTTACAACACATCACCCTGACATCCCTATACTATCACCAGACAACATGAATACAGGTTTATATGTCATTAAGTAAGATGAGGATCTCCAGTGAACTTCCTCCTGATACTCTCAGTGACTAGTCTGGGATTAATTTGCAAAGTGATGAGCAAAGTGTGTGTAATTAATGTACGACACCCTGGATAGAAACTAAATGTATAATTGTTATTGTACTGTGGAAGGAAATATTTACATACATGCTTCCTCATTCGCATTTGTGCCTTTGGTATATTTTGTAATGTCAAATGAGCTTAAGTGCTCTGTTCTGGGAGACTGGACTGCTAAAAAGCTTTTAGTCCATTTTGTTCGGATGATGCAAAAAAAAAAAATAAATAAAAAAATGAAACAGTGGCCTTAAAAGTGTAGCTTGCGTAAGACTGCAATCATAGATCCTACTACATGAGCTACTATTATTAATGATGCTTTAATAGTTATCATGACATCAAATATCACCTGCAAGTTTAGGTATATTGACAAATTTTATTTCTAAATGTTATTTCTAACATGAGATATTGACGTTTATTGACTCTGGAGCATTAAATCAGGTTCCTACTATATATGGTAATCAAATTGAATGTTGAATTTCATTGTTAGTCAAAATTAAGCAACTGCACCTGCTCTAAATAACTGCATCTAAGTGTTCCAAATCTTCAGAGTACCAAACTCAATATGCTATCCACTTCATCACCTCCCAAACTCTACACTTGCACATGCGAGACTCTGCAGTAAGTACTTGTGTGTCAAACTTGCATAGAGGTAGTGACAGAGAGGAGGAGAAGTGTTAAAAGCATGTTATCTGCCTAACCTCCCATTAACCTAAGGTCTGATGCTTGGTTCTCTGGTAATGTCTCTGATAATGACTTCAACTCCCTGTGTGCACTCACGTGGGGAATCTTGGCACACAAGAAAAAAAACAAAAGAGGACACAAAAGAAGGCAGAACTGAACGCAAGACGAGGCTGATACAAGATTACACAATATGTGCCGGGAAAAGGTTCCTAAAATATTTTTAAAATCTTCTTGCACTGTTTAACAATGCCAACGTGTGAGTATTCATTCAAGAAGCCGGGCTTCTTTGTTTAAAGTGTAAAGATTTACATCATGGTCAGACTCACCCTAGATTCCCAGCTGATGAAGAGGACCTAGGTGTTTCTCCATACCTAAGCTTCCTAACTCCAAAACGGGTAGTTACGCCCATTTCGTTCAATGTCACAGACATTGCTTCACTCTGAAAATATGTTTAGTGTAAAACAGAACTGGGTATAAATGCGCTGGAGCTAAGCTGCCCTAATGAGAATATAGAAAATACCACATATCAAGGCGTTTTAGAATGTAATCATGATTTAAAATAAGATGGCACAACCCAGGAATGTTCTTGCACTTCCACATTAGTGAAAGAGAAAGAGAGAGAAGCAGGTTGAGCACACACACCTTTTCTCCACCCAGTCTGATCGAATTCTGCCTTACCAGAACATGGCATGCATGCATAAAATATTTCTCGCCCTGTTTGACAGTTATGAGGAGGCTCTTTAATTCCGGTCATAGTGTCTCCACTGCATCCTCCTTCACAAAAGAAGGCACAGATCCTTCCTTCTAGGTTGCTCTGACCTGAAGCTAACCGGCTTATTAGTGCGGCTGTCCACCTATACACTTATCTTATCATTATTTCAGTAATAGCTCGATCATTTGGCTGGCTTGACCTGTCCATCTACTAGATTTATTATGGGAAATGAGCACTCATGATTTCCTTTCAACATCTTTTGACTTCACTTGACACTTTTTTTCCTGAGAATAAAAAAGTAGCTATTTTTGGCAACACTTTAATTGAACACTTTGTATGAAACACAGTCATAAGATTGGCATAAACACATCATAACAGACGACTTATGACTCTTTATGACCAGTTAATTATCATATATTTATATAGTCCATTATGATGCTGTCATAGATGTGGTAATTCACAATCTATGCATATGTGGCATTTTTTATAACACTCATACAGTGTTATAAGAAGTTGTCATTAAGTACATGTTATAAGAGTAGGTGACACTTTTACTGTCATCCTGGACATAAACTGTCACACCAATTTGTGAAACTAAATAACGTCTGCTATGCCATATTTATGACCAGGTTATGTCAGTCTTATGATGCAGAATTCAAGAAAGTGTTAATGTTCTGTCGTCTTAAAGTCATCTTTTGTTGTTAAAAGAGATTACTAAGATGTCTGTTGGAAAAATATGACAATGCAGGTTTTTCAGTCACTCCTTTATCTTACAGGTTGTTAAAAACTGAGTAAATCCCATAGAATCAGGTTAGGCACATTTCTGTCATGGTTTGCTTTGTCTACATCTTTGCATGAAAGCAAACATGTTTCAGTGTGTTCCTTAAGGTAGTGAGGTAAAAAAAAAAAAAGGGGTTATTAATAGGGTAAGTGTCTTTTGTATGTAACTACCACACTCCTCACTGCCTTCCTGTTTCTTGTGGAAAGTAGACCATTGTGTATTTGGTTTATTTATATAATTGTAGCAAGGACCTACTGCTGTGCCATTAGCTTTGGATAAAAAAACACACATTCTTTGGTTTGGTGGGCTCCTCCAGATACTCATCTGCATCCATGCTTTCTTCATGTTTTCCGCATACTTGCTTATATGTTACTATAGCGTTTATTCTGTGAAGACTCTGAATGTACTAGGAAGGAGGAGGAAGTGGCTTTGATCACTGCAGGACAATGGACCGTAATGAACTTTTGTTTCAAGCAAAAATAAAAAGGGAACAGTCGGTCAGTGTCAATTTTGGCCAGATTGAGTCAATTGTGTAACCACCATACTCCTGTAGGCTCTACAGCAGGCATATTTAACAAGCCAAATACAACCTTTTACAATGTTTCTGTTACAAACAGGACTCAGGAGATGGTCAAGGATCCATGTGCAAGTCAAATCCAGAACTCAATTTAAAGCAAGAGCAATGGGCAAACACAGAAAAGCAGTAATATCTGAACCAAAGGCAAATCCAAAGAGTAGTCAACAGTCAAGACAAGACTCAGAACTGACGCAGACCCAAAGATTGGCAAGACTTCACAATGAGGTAATGCTTGCATTGGAATATTTAATAGGGGAGTGTTGTGGTGGGGGTATTGTCCCAAGCTGATGTGTCTCAAACAGCCTTACTGACTGCTGCAGTTTAATGTAATAAAGTAATAATAATAATAACACGCTAAACATTCAGAGGTCGAATGTAATTTCTATGCTCACACTGTCAATAACAATAATAATATTTTAAGAATAGCTAATTATAACCAGTGTTATAGCCAATTATAGCCATAACACTATTATAGCATGTTATAGCCAATGTTAGGAAGCTTTGTGAATGCTTGGCTCATAAACGTACTGACCATTTTTTGCTGTATCTTCTGCAGAAAACCTTCACTTGCTAAATATTAAAAGGGATTTCTTTTTATTTCTGCAGTTACTGAGCTGTGACAGTGAAAAGGAGTCATTGCAATTACTTCAGCATTATCTGATGTGGATCTTAATAATACCAAGATGACTGGACATCCCGTGACGAACTTAATTACTGTAAATGTTAGGCACTCATCCTGATAGTGGCGTGCAAATCACGATTATAACACTGCACGTTATAATTACATAACTATTATTTTACGTCCCTCAGTAACTAATAAATTATGTTTGTATGGGTTCCAGTATTTGCCATTTGATATCCCATGATACTTCCTTTTTTTCACTTGCCTACTCACAGAGATTGTGTAATGACTGGTGGTCACATATACACTTCATATCCATATTACTGATTCACTGTGATCTAACAAACACAGAGGGTATATAATGTATTGCTGCACCATTAAGGTCCGTGTTCTTTCCCCGGAAAGCATTAAACTGTTACTTATATGTATATATAGGATATATAAATAGACTTCTGTCGTGAGTCATCTATGATGTCTCTGACGCATTCCAATCTGCCACCCTCCAGGGCGGGAGTCTTTTTTAGTGCACAACAACCTCTGTCATATGCATACCTTTATGCTTAATCAACCTCTTTAACTAACGTGATACAACTTGGAGCATGGTAAGTTTTTTCCCACAGCACCCGTGCCAGCTTTAAGCCGAAACTGGCATTGTTTCATTCATCATCGCTGTAACACCTGCAGTATTCAAACAGTGATGATGCACATTGCACACATACCACAGCTCCAGAGGAAGACCAGCGCGAATTAAGGCCATTACTATAATTACACGATTTAAAGCGCATACCTGAGGAGTATCATTGGGAGCTGATTAGATGATTACAAGTGTTTAAGCAGGGTGACATACAGAACAGTCACCCCATGTGTATTTGTGTTGTGTGGGTGCAGCATTTTGATTTTTTGGCTAGGAAATGTAGAGATGTGTTTTAGTCCTGGTGTATATTGTTCAGGCAGGTCCTTCTGTCAGCTTTCTTCACCTCAAATCCTCCAGTAAATTCTGCTGTCGGGTTTTATAATGCTGTAATTGCAACATGCGTCACATTTTTTAAAAAAAATTCCTTAAGATTCCTAATGTGTATAAATAGGTATGGCGGTTTGGGTTAGTTTTGTAGAAGGTGTAACTTCATTACTATAAAATTAACCAAAAATTATCCACCATTGTATGTTTGAGATTCTGTAAATGTGCTAACAGCAAAAATACCATGTAGCCAGATTGGATATGCTATAGAACAGATTATAGGTACATGTTGTGGGGTGTTCTCTTTCTTTCTTTCTTTCTTTTTTATTTACTTATTATTTAAGATTTTACCTAACGCTTGCTTTCTGTTTCATCAGCTTTGTGCATTCCAGTCTTATTCAACTGTGAAGCACAGTATACACCTTTCAAAGAATCTTTCCATTCTATTTAGTTGAGGGTTTGATTGAAAAACATTAGTTTATCATTTACATTTTCTTACAGGAATCTAATTTCATCTGACAGTCCATAACTCATGTGTGATTCTCATGAGCCTGTGTCAGTGTATAAGTGGGAGCTGCCATGTAGGCAGTTGATGACTAAGCACACGCACTCTCCAATGCCAGATTACAGCTTTTCCATTTATTCTTTTTTTTTTTATTTTTGACATGTTACTATGACAACACAGGAGGTGGTACCTGCGCGTAAGTGTGAATACGTGCACGTGTATGTGTGGGTTTGGGTTATCTTCTTTGTTGGTCTCACGACTGCACTTCTTTGTCCACTCATTCGCAGCCTCGCCATCAAGGATAAGTACATTGAGACACACAGCCTTTACCTGTAGTGAATAGTGGCCTGTTTGTTTAGTGTTAATTGTTTTTGGATACAAGGTTGTGGGTGTTTAGGTTGTGGGAGAAACATTGTGACTAGGCACACGAATTGGCAGAAAACTTTAAGCCTGGATGTTACACATACAGGGGAAAAAAATCATGGCAGAATCATTCAATCCACTTCTGTAATATTTGACTGAGTTGATGTTTGAGTATGAAAGATGTCATTAAACCATTAAAATTTTTACATTTGTGATTTCAGTGTCACTGGCCTTGTTCCAATAGTTTTTAACGCTGCCTTGTCCGATTCCCATTGTGAGAAACCTTGGTTATCGTCTTAGATTGCTCCAGTTTGTTATTGTGAGTTATGAATAGAGGTACCCTAATGTTTCTATGTAGAACCTGACTGTTCTCTTTTCAGAAAAGGTTCTAAGCAGAACCTCCCTTTTGTGCTGTAAATGCCTACTTGTGTGAGGCATGTCCAAATTGAAGTTGTCAAGGCCATGTTAGACAAGTCATTGACGGCTGCACTTGTGTGTTCCAGAGTTCCTCCCTGAAGACGCCTGAGATCCGTGAAAACAGCTCACTTGTCAGTGAACTCACCACACACACACACACCAACACACACATAGCACTGTTCCGCCGTTCACTAAGTGATTAAAATCTCCCTTTTCATCCGCTATGAATAAACCATTGCCACACATGCAGGCGCTGAGGAGACTGCCGTGACTGAGACAAGAGCTAGCTGTCTCAAAGTCTGGATGAATTACTCAATGAAAACATCACGTAATGTGGCAGAGATAAAGTCTAAAGAGATGAAAGTCTGAGCGAGGGGCAAGGTCTTCACAAGTCTTGTTTCAATATTTTGCTCTCCTTATCATGTTTTCCCAAGGAGATAAGACTGTTTGCTACTGATGGCTGTGCTGTCGAATACAATGCTGCAAATTAATTCAATCCTGTTTGGTTAGACATCAGGGTCTGAATGCTTGATTTCATGGCGTAACAATGAATTCAGAGAAGCAGTGTTCTGAGTATTTAGGACAGCAGCAATAAGGGAGAAAGAGAGAGAGACTAAGTGAAAGAGAGAGAGAGAGAGAGAGACAGACAGAGTGATGAGTAATACTATATTCAAAGCCTTATGCATGCCTTGACATGTTTGCTTACTAACATTTGCAACTGTAAGCTGTTTGTTGCCACATCTGTGTATGTGTGTGTGTCGTGATATGTTACTGTGTGCATATTACACTGTACCTGTGGCCTACAGAAATGACCGACTGTCAGAAATAAAGTTCACTGCCATTAATCTCCGTTCCCTCTGAGCATCTCGGTGCTTTATATTTGCCCAGCTATGCGCAAGTTCTCTATGATTTTATTATAATCATTGTAAACATTTTTACTAATATTATTATTACCCCAAGGCTACAGGCTTCTTTCTTTTTACTTAGCACCCTTCTAAAGGATATCTGTTCTGGGGTAGTGAAGTGTGCTCAGCTTACTAATTATTCAAAATATTCTAAATGTATTTAAATATAGCCGGGGGACGTAAAATGCAATTTTCCATAAACCTCTGTGGCTAACTCAATAGCCGGGGCAGATTTAACAGCATGCTGTGAAGCAATATATTCTTTATTATAAGATGTATAATAAAAAACTTTGTGTAAATGCCTAATTTAAGAAATAGTTGTGTAAATTTTAGAGGAAGGCAGATCTTTTTTCTGTCTGTAGTAGCGTCATAGGACTCCTGAACAAATAATCGGAAGTATTACAACTAAAGTTTAATTACGTCTGAGCATAGGATCTTGTGTTTGTAGCGATTTCTTGCATTCTTCTTGGAGTTTGGATGACTGACAACCCACTGGGCCTTTCCTGGGTCTCAAAACAAACCATCAATTTCCGTTCATCTACATGAAAGCACAATGCTTGTAGCTTTTCAACAGTTGGTGAGAAGATGGCTATTGGCTGGATATTTTTGAGAATTTTAAAAGGTATTTTTTTCCAGGCTTGATGGACGCTAATGTAGTTATAGTATTTGGACTACGACAATCACCTGTTGACCATCAAAGAGAAGCTGCTCTATTCTGGTTCAGTTCCTTAGGGGATTGAGTCTTTCAGGTATTTAGCGAAAGCTTCTCTTAGAAAAGGGGAATGATGGGCACTCAACAAATGATGAATAAAAAGTTGAGGAATCCTCCTTTGAACCAGGAAAGAAATTTGATCCAGCCTACCAAACAATGCAAATGATGAACAACAATGCTATGAAGCATTTCAAAAATGTTGGCAGATTCAAGTTCTTGTGAAAACCCAAGACGGGTTTTGGTTTTCTATTTCAGTTGGCTGTTGGCCAAGAGTAATCTGCGATTAAAACTTCACAGCATAACCCTCAAGGGTTTAGTCAACAAGTGCACAAAGAGATACTTGCTCTTCCAACAGCAGTTTATTATGCTTTATAGAATGCAGCTCTGTTTAAAGTGTCTTACCTGAGACTATATTCTAATCCTTTTTTTATTATTTTTTTTCCTTTCAAACAAACAACAGTGAATAGAAGCTGCAGGTGCACATGCTGAGGAAATGGCAGTTTACAGGAAGCTCTCTGATTTGCTAAGAGTGTGTGGGTTTTAGATAGAGATAGTGGATTTTCCCATGCAAGCACACTGTGTATACGTATACTATTTGAGCCTGAATGGCGCTTAAGGTTTGGTGTACTGTATGCTGAATTGGAAATGAATGGAGCCAAAACAAACATGCAGCAGAGCAACAGAGGAAATGGTGCCTTTTGTGAACAAAGAGAGTTCTATGAAAAATACTGCTTTTCATCAAAACAGATAATGGAGATGTTTAAAGACACCAAACTGTCTTTTGAATCTTCAAACGGAGGTTTTGTTATTCGACAAAACAGCCGAATGATGAATATCTTCCACGCTTGTCCATTACTGAAAGGGTATAACAGAACTTACCTTGGAGGATATAGGCATCTTTAAACAGGATTAATGGTGGCTGGAGATCACAGAGATGTCACCATGGATGAGTATAAAAAGCTACTGAATCAGTAGTTTGTTGGCAAATCATAAACGTATTAGCTAATCAACTGGGCAAGAGGAAGCTCCAATGTGCTCCCAAGTCCCATGTCCCATGTCACTGACTAGATTAAATAATGGTAGCTAACATATAGTGTGCTAGTTATCTAGTTCAGTGCATTAATACAGAGTAACAAACGAGTATATGAATTCCCAGGGAAGGGACAACTGCGTAGCTATAATGCTTATCCTCCCCTGATATTTTTTTTAACGCAGCACGTGGTGTTTGCATCTTTGACAAAAACTTAGTGACGAATGCTTCCACTATGAGTCACGGTGTTCTCTGTTCACATTATAAGTATAAATATTATTATATATTTGAGTCTAACTACCACGTTTATTTTCGCTATATATACACACACACACCCCCCTATATATTTATTTATTTATTTATTTGAATACGAGGTGAACGCGTGTTGCGGGAGCAGGAGAGTTACATAACAGCTTTGAGCAGCACTTAGTTTTCTTGTCATGCGTACACACTGATTATTCCACTTAGTAAAAATCTACCGTTAATCAGATCGCCTCTTATGTGTGCAGTGTGGCAGGTGGTGGAATTCAGAATGAGCAGCTTGTGCTTTAGCTACAGCACAGATCTGTGTCACAACACTGTGAAGAGCATTATGTTTAACCATACACACCAAATGAAAATTTCTGTTTTGCAAAAGTGAACTACTGTAGGAGTAGCGTTTATTGTCTTTCTCGGGTTGCTGAACCAACATGTCTCCCCTGTGTTGTTGATCGTCTCTAGTAAATGTTAAAGTCATCTGTCATTTACTACAAAAGAAGGCAGAAAGGAAAGTTTGCATAACTGTGGAAATTGGATATGGCCCACTGGTCCAACCACATTTTGACTCCTCTTTCTTCTTCTACATGAAAAATGATCTAGGCTACTGAGAAATTTCTGCATGACCCATGGAGTCCATGTTTCGGGGCTTTTAAACTGCCCATTCTTCCATCTCCTTCAGCTAATGACAAATCTCCTCTCACTGGCAGTAGCTCCCTTATGTGTGTGTGTGTGTGTGTGTGTGTGAGGGTGTATGTGTGTGGGCAAGATCCTTCGAACACATATGAGACTAATCTGAAACAGAACCCATACTAAGAATGACATACTCTCATATCACAGAGGAGTTTAGTTATTACAGTGTTGCCAGTGTCTGTGTCAAGCTCTATTCAGAGTTCAGAGGGTGAGATAAGAGGACTAGAGTGATTTAGCACTTGAGCGTATCAGCCTCTCCGTGCTCTAAATTGCTGCGAGCACTCATACTGCCCTGACACATTGACAATTTTTCATAAGCAGGAGGGATGGAAAGGTTGAAGTGAATGCGTGTGGTGGTGGGAGGAGATTCGGGATTAAGTCACAGTGATCTTTAAGTGTGTGTAATACAGTCTGTGTGATTGCATTATGGATGGATCTTTAACAGCATCTCTGGGTTCATATAAATCAGGAACACACTGATGACATCAGACGGTGATGATTGCTTGAGAGCATTGAGAGATGTTGATCTGGAAACATGTTGAAGAATTAACATTCACTGTGCGGTTAATATAAGTATAAAAATGTTTAAGTGTTTCCCTTCGGGCTGAGAAATGGGAGTGTAGGATTCGTTTGCTCTGCCAGAACATCACTTCTGAGTATTACTGCAGTAAATTTGGCAGTTCTGGGCCACAAATCCTCCAGCAGTTATGCAGACAGAACTTCCAGATGGTTTCTATTTAGGTTCTGTGTTAAAGAATGATATGAATTTTAATACCAAAGCGTTGCTGAATTCTCAAATCTGATTGGTCAGAAGGGGTCAGGAGGTGCACTCATTCTAATACAATATCACAACTTACACAAGTAGCAACAATTTACACAAGGACATGGAGGACAATATATAAAACCCAATCCGAGTATACCATGCAATATGCTTCACAATCCTGCACAAGATATTGTAAAATTTTCTATGAGAAGCATTTTGGAAGGAGTCTCCAGTATCAGTGCTTTCAAACAGTCAGAGCTAAAGCAGTGACTTTACATTTTCTTGCAAGATTGAGGGCTTTGTGATTTCTCAGGAAGATGACATGCTGCATTTGTTTTGGCTTGTTAACTTCAAAAGAGCCTGGTAGGGGAACGACTGCTTCTAGCTCCTATAACATAAGAGATAACAAGAACGAAAATTGTTCCATAACATTAAATGTAACTGTAAATGGATAAAAGGTATGCTGTGTTATTCGTTAACAGATTGCTGTGGTATAAGTGAAGTAAAACACTTTAGGACATGCTATTATTTGAATAAAAAAAACAAAAAAAACTTTGAGGTGTTACCAGTGCCTCCACTTCGCATCAGGTAGCATTACACCACCTTGTCTTTGATTATTTTCCTATAACAGCACACCCCATTATGTTTTATTCCTTGCTGTTGTTTACAAGTTCTACAGTAGTAAAACGGTATGTTTGCTACAAGAAATGGTGCTTATTTTGGACCATTTCAGGCTCTTAATAAAGACAATTAAGATCAAACAAAGTGTGTTGAAAAAAAGGAGGTGACAGACATTAAGTTGTCATATTTCTTTGACAAACATGTCTAAGCAGCTGAACTTTGCGACATTCGATCCTTTGCTCTGGAGTATCACACCTAACTGCTCTGCTCCCTACACAGCGCTTCACACAAACACACACATCAGCAGCAGACACCCTTCACATTCCATCCAGTCACTGTCTTAAAACCATTTCAACACACTTCCAGACTTCAGTACTCTCGGTTTACAAGTATATGTGTGTCTAGGCTTCCCACGGCCACGTCCATCATTTGACGAATGTGTTTTGCGGAGCAGGACTTCCCCAAGTCCTACCAGGCATTTTTTTCGGACTTGTTGGAATGTGAGTGGTTGAAAGCCGCTCTCAGAAAACACCCAGACTAGAAGCTGCCAAGTTTTCGGGGTTAGCCTGTGTGATTGCAGAACACGCATATGTGGAGCTGGCGCTTTCAGTGTGTGTGTGTGTGTGTGTGTGTGTGTGTAAGAGAGAGAGAGATGAAGAAACGGCAGCTGATGAAAGTAAATCCTAACTCAACACTTCACAGCTGAGGGGTGTTTGGTGAGCCGAGTCGACTTTGCATGAATGAGCTGCATAAACATTTCAGTGCAAATTTTGCAACAATTCAAGTTTATTCACAAAACCCTCAGATCAATGATGTATATGCATCTGGCTGCTGGGAAATCAAATCTAGTCATTAACATCTCACAGTGGTCTTCCATTTGGAGACAGAAATGGAAAATACCGTATATTATGCGGTATGCTGACTATATTTGCTCCCTCAAGAGTATGTTGCATTTTTTGACAAACCAAAATGCAGTGGCCAAGTTGTTTCCAATCCCAGGGACTGTTCTGGTATTTTATGGTAGGCAGGATTGTGGAGCATGGTATATTCGGATTGGGTTTTTTTTCTTTCTTTTTTTTTTTCAAACAGGGTGCGGAGCTTTCCTTTTCTGTTAAAAGTACAGGAGCTATATATCTAATGATAGACCAATGCTCAAATAACAGAGCGCGATAGTGTGTGTTTGTGTGTGTGTGTGTGTGTGTGTGTGTGTGGGGCAGCAGTTTCCAACCTAAAGTGGTTTGAACTTATAGACTTAAAACCATCAGTCTCTAGCAAAAGTGCATGTACACTTCTCTCCAGTGGGGTTTCCAGGTTTTTAGATATGAGGTGACAAAATGGAGGTGCACCAGGGGTGGCACCACAAATATACAAATATAGTAATGTACACTGTGGGGCAGAGCAAAAAAAGTGCTTGAAATGTAGTCATTTTAGTTAAGAAATGAATAAAAAATTTTGTATAAACTGAAGCGACATGCAATGTGAGTTAATGCCGAATAGTTCTTCCTTTGCAGATTTGCAGACAGATTTGTAATAATAACCCTGGCCCATTTTCTTTGCCACAGAGCGTATAATTATTTCCATTATAGTATTATGGTATATGGAGTTGGAGGTCTGAAACTGGATGGCAAGGCTTGTTACAAGAGAGAAAGCCACCCTGTGCCACCAATGCGGCCACTCCCTGCTTTGCGCTCTCCCCTGTCCTTGATGATGGAGTAAGCATTCCGTACATGGGTGTGAACCATGTGTGTTGGGGCGTAGGCCAGACTTATATTATTTGTTGATGCACATGTCAATCAATGGTGACTACCTTAGCAAACATACATTACTGAAGGTGGTGTGTGTGTCAAAACCTAAACTGATGCTATAAATAAAATGCTATAATGAGAATTCCCCTTACCTATAGATTGGGGCAAATGGAGAATACAGTGATGCTACATAAAATCTTACCAGATTAGCAGTGAATGGTTAGAAACTACGTCCATAGAGCAGCCCATCGCTCGTGTCCTTAAGGGTGATTCAAAAAAGCATAACCCCTTTGAGACCTGGTCTATTTGCGTCACTGAATGCATTGTAACCTGATTGGTTATCCATGGCACTGAAGATGAAGACAAGCTCCAGCGTCTGCTTATTCCCCAAATCCGAGCAGGATAAAGAATCGATACCGCCACGCATCATTAGCTCTCGCTGCCTCACTAAGTGGGCTTGCGAGCAGCTGCTTGTCTCTATTTTGCTCATTCCCTAAATCTCTCAATCAATTTTTTTTATCTCTCAATCACTGTCCTGTCTCCCCTCCCTATTTCTTGCACTCGCTCTGCCTTTTTTTTTTTTTTTTTTCTACAGGGTGCCTATCAAACTGACAGTGGAACTGCAACAGCTGCCAAGCAGAGACGATACCGTGTCATGTCAGGCACCTAATTACACGAACACAGAGGTCTGAAAGAAAGAGAGGGAGGAAAAAAGAGAGGGAGAGAAGCAGCTGTGCTCCGTGTGTGAAAGGACAGCACAGCTGATAATACACAGACAGTTCCTCAGTCACAGCCAAAGAAATCAAGAAGTGAAACAGCTTCCATTAAAATGAAAACTGAGAATGAGGAATGTGTGACTAGGCAAACATACAGTAGACCTACAGTAGCACAAGCTGGCTGTGTGTGTGAAGATTCCACACTTCTTGTATCTTCTTGTGGAAAGACTGTCCAACTCCCTTGATATGCCAAAACTCTCTTCCAAAACGTGTCAATGATCTCCTTAGAATATCACATTCATTTCATAAGTAGCATTTGGTATAGCCCACTATCCTTAGGGGGAGTGAAACAATCCACCTGTGCAACAATCATTCACTCACACCCAACACAGTCCTGTTTGACAGCGCACACTCCGGCCACTGTAACTAAATCAGACGTGTGTGTGCCAGACGCGTCGGCTAGACGGGTTGAGGTGCAGACGATAGAGCAGACTAAGACCTGTGCTTGTGCTCAGAACTGAACATGTTCCGGCTGCAGTGGCTCCGGACACACACAGCACACGCAGACAACACCTGCCTCTTTTAATTTCAGGCCATGACCTTTGAACTCTGAGATCAATGCAGGCTAAGCAGGTAACCTTCATTTGTAGAAGAAGGGACATCAGAATTGCAACCTTTCTGTAAGCAGTCAGACCTCTTACAGTTAAAGTTTACTCACGAGTATCGAGTCCAAACTCGCAGCTACACAGTTTGAACTCTGCAAAATTGGTGGTGAAAAATAGTCCCCGATTTAGGATTTCACCTTTTTGGATCTCACACTGCGCTGCAATGTGAAGAACCACAATTTCGTACGTGTGTGTATGGTCACAGCAATAATGCTACTGGTCAATAATGCAAATTTCAAAAGACTAAATGTGAGGTTTTGTTTATTAAATTTATTCACACCAGCACCAACAATCATCACAAATTCTGTTGAATTTAGCTTGCAAATTTGTTTTCTCAAAAAAGCAAGTTCTGTCCTTAATTTCTCTCCTCTTTGCAGTTTGTTTCAAGCGACTCGAAACTGGAAATCCCACTGATGTAAAGAAGCGTCTACTCTAGTTTGAAGCTGCCCTCTTCTCAAATACCCGTCTCTCATCAAACAAAAGGAAAGTTTTGACATTGCTTCAGGACAGTAACCTCATCCAAAGTCAGCCCTCTCCATTTTCCCCATTCTGCCTCCCCATTCTTCCCTCTCCCCTCCTCCCCTCACCTTTCAATTAACCAAAATGCCCTGCAGGTATCCTGGCTAGCAGCTTGTTAGATCTGTTTTCTTAAGAGACCCTGATACTTCCCATTCATTACAGCGCTGATGTCAGCACAGCAGAAACGTGGCCTTTTCAAACTCATTGTTGTTTACCTCCTAATGGTTAAGGTTAGATGTTCAAAAAAGGAACCACTGGTTTTAAGTCTAACAGGCTTCCCAGGGTGTGATGAGAATGACAATTTTCAGCATAGTGACAAGAAAAGACTCATGGAATGCTTGTCATTGTGGAAACTGAAGAGATGGCTGACAGGTGTGAATGCTACAGCCTAAAGCACATACCGTACAGATCAGGAGAGCCCATTTGGCGCGGATGAAGTTTCACGAGGTCTGTCTATCCCCCAGTTGAAAACCAGACTCATGTCAAATGCGCTGTCCACTTTTGCCATTTTAAGTTGAAGTTTAACTGCCGTAAATGGAGATAGTTGAGCATTTACTATATTGGATCACTCACATTAAGGTGTTGTTTCTCAGGGTGCCTTTTGCTGAGGTCAGGCATATGCATGTCATTATTTGTTGTATGACCTCATGGCTGATAGACACCAGATACTCTAGTCTAGCCACGGGCGTTCATTTGCTAATATTACACTATAAGGGCCCATTGTGAAAACTGAAAACAAACTGTCATAATAGATATTAGTGAACCTAGAATAGAGGTCAGCGTTCAACATTTCAAATATTGTGCCTTTTCCGTTATTGCTTCACTATAAGCTTCACAGGCTTAAAGTGGAACGTACTTGTGAGCTATTTGGAAAGCTTTCTATGCTTTATAGGAAGTCTGTACTTTGGTATCCTGGTGAGGCTAAAACAGAGGCAGTTTTAGATCATCTCAGCTGTGGAGCCCAAGTCAGGACCAGATGTGTTAGAAGGACCATTCAGTTGACAGTTTTGCTTCGCCAAGCAAGTCAAAAATAACATGCAGGACAACAGGTCACTGAGTAGTGTGGGAACAGAATGTTAATTAGCTAGCTAGTAACTTAGATTGCAATTGAGAAATTCATGAAAAAAAAAAAAAATCAAAACCTATCTGTGTGAACTGGGCTCTAATTAATATCTTTATGTCCAGTTTGGTATATCTTTTGGGTTTCCATAGCTCATGTTTTGCTCCGGCAGTAAACCACATTAGCTAATAACTACACAACTAAACGCATTTGTGTTGCAATAAAAAAATATGATTAGGATATTTCTTTCAAATAAGCCTTAATATGTTGTAGTATTGCATTTTCCACTTGATATAAAGGAAAGAGAAAAAAATTTCGTTCAGGCGTTTTAAAGTGTAAAGGAGAAAAAAGGTTTATCCATGACTTCTCCCAGACTTTTATGTTACGCTTGAGTAAAAGATACACCAGTATTCCCACTCACTCACCCACACTCATGCACGTCTCAGATGTTCCCAGGTGACCCCACACACCCACGCTCTACTCTACATGCACACGCGGCCAGTGGCTGAAGCATATGAAATTCTGCAGCAGTGTGTGAGACTGAGGTCAGAGGGCTCAGAGCCCACACTGAGCCAGATCTAAATACACACACACACACACATATATGCACATTCTCCATTCACTCTACATTATACCCCACTGTATACAGCAAAATCCTCTTCCAGTGCTCATCTGTTATTGTCTAGACTTGAATGTGTTACTTTAACACTGGAAAATTTTGCTGTGTGTAGTGTACTCACACACTCAGCTGAATTAGCCTGCGCTAGTGTTTCTCTGATTGTGCGTGCTTCATTATTATACATCAGTGCTCACTTTGTATTGCCTTAATAGCAGCATTCAAAGGTCGCTGTTGAATGAAAAATGAACCTTAGTACTCACAATGCCCTTTAGCACCATCTCCCATCATAACTCCGAGCATGTGACATTGGGTTATTCACTAGTGCTTGCTAATCTGTAGGCTTACTTGATGACAGAATCCAAACTAGCTGATCACAGCTAGATTACTGTTTGCTAACTAAGTAGGAAGTTAGCTGGGAACAAATTAGCCACAAAAGGTAAATAGAACATCTGTTCACTAGTATTACTTTGTTAACTTTTACCGCAGAACGAATTCTAGCAATCTACAAACAAAAATACGAACACATATGATCAGAGCGGATGGTGTGCTCCGATATATTTCTTGAAACTTAAATGTAATGGTTCGGTGAACAGAATTGTCTCCACCAAAAAGGATTCATATGATGCTGTGTACAAATTTGGTCAAAATGAGGAGTTCAGAGTTCAAACTTATAAATGTGGCTGGATGGTATGATGCCTACCTAGTTGCCTAACTAGTTTTTATCTGATTCCTGCATTTTATGTGATTTGTACAGGTTTTTTTTTTTTTTTTTTATCATGCAGTGTTTATTTAAGACATATTGGGCAATTTTCGCCTAATATAACAGCAGAAGAACCTTCCAAACAAATGTCATACTGGCTTCCAACTAATCCCTGCTGTGCTATGTGGAGCCAGTAGCTCCGTCCCCCTGCTGAGAATGAACCAACAGCGTGCACTCCCTGCTGGGACTGACCTAATCGCCAGCGTCTCCAAGCAATCGTCCAGTCAAAAGTAATAGTTATTTATCTCTCTCTTTCCTGTTCTCTCTGTCACTCCACTGTAATCGTCCTCTTTTTAAAAGTGAAAAAATGAGCACAGTCTCGAATCTTGAAACGGTCAATCTTGTCAGCTCAGTGTTCAATAAATTCAATTGTTTTAAAGGAGACAGCTAAAATAAGCAAATAAGAGAAATAAAGTCCACACCTAGGTACAGAGACTCTTTTGTAATGAAAACATTTAGCAACTTCAAAAAGCTATTTTTATGAGGAAATATCTTCCAAGCCCCAGTGGGCCAGAAATTTTAATATCTTCAGAATAAATGAACAAAACTAATAGACAAACACCATCTAAATTCGAAATCCCGGAATATCCCCTGGCACTACGAGGCATTATGCGTGTATTTGTGTGCGTGTGTGTTCTTAAAAACCTGTGTACGTGTGCATCTATGTTTGCCAAGGTCACCAAATGCAGTCGACTCCCAGCATCCAATGGGACTTCCACATAACAGCTCCCTCTTACAAAAGCCTAATTGAGGCGGCTTGGGTCAGGAAGCCCTACCCAAACCCTCAGAATAGCCCTGCCTATACCAGCACAGCAGAAATACCTGCTCCCCCTGCCTAATACAACACCCGTTGTCTGGACTTAACACACCCACTGGGCTGAGTCTCTACTGACCTGCAAATTACCACTACTAACTGAACCCCAATAACTCTTGCTAAAATGACTGTATATGAAGACAGCTAAACTCTATACAACTCCATCGACATATCCTTCTAATGGTGGTTGTACTTTTCAAAGGTCCAAAAGTCATACCATCCCACTAACAAACAATAATAAAAGTTACTGTGTCTTTCATTTTTTTGTTTTTTACATAAGGGATTTTTACAGACTTATCTTCATGGCGCTGTTGATATCAGCAGCAGATAACCATCTCTTTGCTTTGCTTTTTCTTTTACTTTCTCTTTAATATTTTTGTTACTGTGGAAAATTGCTGTATTGTTGGGTCTGCCACTGAATCCCCGCTTTATAAAAAAATGGACCAAATAAAAAAAAAAATGTAAATGCATCACTGAGTACAAGTACACACTGCGCTCCAGTATAAACCAGGTCTTTCCTCGCAGAGGCAGGAAGCACACAGTGAATTCGGAAGCTCAGAAAACACAGTACTCCATGATTACTTGTCCTGTACACAATGTTCCTTTAAATAACATTCATCAGAGTTCTGATATACTATATGCTTTCTTGGACTGAATGTGTCACATTGAGCTATAGTGCAGGATCACTATTCAGGGTCGGTCTTGTTTAGTCCACATCACAAGCCTTCTGTTATACTGAAACATAAGCTTTAATTCAGACAATTACGCAGACTTAGAGAGAGGAGAAGGTGGATGGAGGAAAAGGGAACCTTTAGGAGAGGTGGCAGACCTTTTAGTTGCTCTTTTATCCTTTTGTTGTGCCATTCAGTGTGGATTTAAGTAGCTCAGTGGCTTCTGGTAATAGGTCCCTTCACACATGAGAAGACTGTTTCAGCATGCGTAGGGTGTGTGGTTGTGTGTGTGGTTGTGTGGTTGTGTGTGTGTGTTTGTGTGTGCGGGTGGGTGGGTGGGTGTGTGAGGTATGTTTCATGCTTGGTGGTTGGTTGCAGCACAGTGTAATTATGGGATTTGGAGAGACTTACCTGTTTGTAGCAAGCCAGCTCCGCTATCAGTTACTTTAAAGTGCCGCTGAATGTCGAGCAGCACACCTGAGAGAGAGAAAGAGAAAGAGAGAGAGAGAGACAATCAGTATTAGTGTCCTAACATCTGTCAGTAAAACTGTTAGTTGTATTCATAGACCTTAAAGCCCCTTAAAGCCCCTTAAATAGTGTACAATTCTGTTTGGGAAATACCGACTACTATGATTTTTCTGCTATATTAAAAATACTGTTTTATGGAGTTTCATCAACCCTTATGATGTCATTTTTAGGTCTTTGCCTTTAGCTTAATAACAAGTAACACTGAAAGCACACATTCTCCAACTCAATATCACTCACATCTTCGCTCCTCACTTCCCTACTCTCAGTGAACAAAAGAGCAAATTCTAAGTAATCTTCTTGTCAGAAAAGTTGATTTAAGGAAGCATTAGTTTTTGTCCAGCCAAATAAAGCATTTCGAAACATCTGCATATTAGTCCAGCTGCTGTGTGTCAATGTTGTATCACTATTGCACTATTACACTATTCCATGACTGACCGTAGTTCTATTCAAATGTCCTTAAGTGCTTAAGCTACACTTCAGGTAGCAGGATCAGGTGTATAGGATTACGGTTGGAACTAAACCCTGCAGGTGGGTAGATTTCCAAAAAGCGCACTGTGGCTTTACCTAATCAGCTAAGTGAGAAATCCTGATTTGTTACATATGCCCCTGAAGACCTTATAACCATGGTGTACGATGTCTGTTTGTGTCACTGAGACTCACTTCACACACTTCACAGGACATCGAATGATCATATCTTCAACAGCTTTAACAGTCTCAAAGGCTAAGTATTCGAACTTTTCATTATAACATTACTACTCGTTTTGTTCAAATGTCTTAACGGGCTATTTATAGCTTAGTGGGATTTTTTCCCTGAAAAAACAAAAACAATTTAAGCAAGAAAAAAAAGGTGCGATTGCATCATTAGCTCTGCAGTATACCTCAGCCAAGTCATCCCTAGTGTTGAAACGAATTAACACCCACGGTGTTTAGAGTACTTATTTGGTGTCTAGCTGGACTTGTACAAACTCTACTGGTGTTAATTCTACACTAGGGATTTTGCTGTATAATTAAGTAATTTAATTTGCAGAATTTAGACACTATGTGCATAACGCCACAAGGACAAGCTATCTGAAAGTTACTTTTGTTTCAATAAACAAACAAGAAGGCAAGAAGGTTGCGCACAGGCTGCCTTCCTTATACTGTACATCATCGTGAATGCTTTCTTGTACTGCATCCTATTTATTATTTATTTACTTATTTACTGTATTATTATACTTGGCCTGCTTCTCATTACTACATTTCCTGAGCTTTGCCATCATTTTGGTTTGTCACCAGACAAAAAAGGCATGGGCAGGTGTGAACTCGCTCTCACAAGATGCAACATTCCTGTCGCGCGAGACACAGCCACCTGCTCACACTCTGACATAGCCAATCGGGATTCTCTTTCTAACGGTCGCATCATTAAGGTAGACACTTTTTTTCTGAAAAAGAGTCATGCTTGTTTGGATCTGAGCCCTGAATTAATGCCAGAAGCTAAGCATTATCTTAAATAAATTTGTAATCACTCCATTGTATCTACTCATGCAGCTATCGGCTTGTGATATTAAGAGGGGATTGCAGCATTTTTTAATCTGCATAAATGAGATGCGTTTTAAAGAAAAATGATCCATTCTAAAAAAAAATTTCCAAGTTGCAGCATATGCAATGCTCATTCTGCTATCCAAAGTCCCTATAAAGGCATACATCTTTGGGTTCTTGAGCACTGTTTTCCCCTGAGTATTTCCTCCAGCTACAAGTTATAGCAGTGCTTCCCAAACCTGTTCTCATCCCCCTAATGGGTCTCATCTTTGCAGCTCCCAGGACACCTGAACCCAGCAATCAACACCAAATACCTGGTACAGAAGCATGACATGTCTGTGGGGAAAACGAAGTTCTTGGAAACTGATTTCTGAGCTAAAATAACAATTGCTGGCAGCTAGGGTCTGGATAACACTGTTCAGACACGGTCCCTGTCCTTCTGTTTCTTGTCTGAGGCAGGTAGCGCTGTAATTAGCCAGTCACCCACCTCTGTTCGGTCTCGCTCTCAAATCCCCCACCAGGAAGGGGATCCCTGTGCCAGATGGTGCTAGATTGCCCGCCAAAACAGCACTGTACCCGCCATGCCCAGCAGTACTTTGTATAGAGCGTTATAAAATACCGGATAAACCAGCTGAAGCAATTGAAGTTTTTCCTTGGTGTTACTTGAAAGAAAGGTGCTTATGACAGGACTTTTACTTTCTTCAAAGAAAACCATACAATGAAGAGATCTGGAATGATTTATTCACAAATCAAACCAGGTTTACTTGGTTTGATTTGAATTGGCAGGTAGACAGTGTCAGTGTTAGTGCAAGGCTGTTCTGAATCATTTAGGAATCAGCATGGCCTTAAGAAGAAAGTTCTATGCCCCCAGAATCAAGGGACATCACACTGGAAAAAACCCCAGAGTAAGAAACGCCAACACTGTCGCCATGGTATGTGAATTCTTGGTATGTGCTTCATCACTCGAGTTCATCATTGATTTAGAGCAAAAACTTCCATAAACTGGAAAACAGCAGTCTCAAATCTTCAGCCAGGCTGAATGAGGACAACAACTCTGACTGCACATTGCATCATTTCTTTATGGAGGTCAGTGCTCCTATCACTTGCCTGGCAGGACTAGCCATGTGTGGGCAACAACAGCGGCATGCAAATGGCCCAAATGGCCAAACTGGCATCATCGACCTTCTGCCACCCTCCTCTGTTGCCATAGTAACAAAGTCCAGACATGCGGACAAAGAGAGGTCAGGGTTGACCAATGATCAGTGAAGTCAGATACAGGAAGACAGAAAGGATTGTGCCAAAAAAATTGTATAACTAAAACACAGCTTTTTTTTGTACTATATGGTCATGACAGTTATTTATTGCTGCATGTGATAGGTGTAATTGCCCACATGGCTTTATGTGCTTCTGAACAAGTGCTGTGTGCAGGTGGTTGTATCACAGAGCCAGAAGGCTTTTTTGGAATTGCTGTGGCAGAACACAGATACCGCAATACATACTTACACAGGTGAAAGAATGCCGTCCTGCCTGTTTCTGCCACTCCATCATGCCGTGTGATTTCATACTCAAATGCAGAACATGGCTAGCAATACGCTGGGTTATTTCCAGCAGTTATAGCAGGATGTTCATCATTTCAGCATAGATTATGCTTTGAAGAAGTCTGAATGATGTATCTGATAAGTAAGCAGTGATGAAAAATAGACCTTTGTTTCATCATTTATGTTATTTCAGCTGATACTGTAAGTTGACCTTAATTTATGTGTCTGTTTTTTTAGCATCTGATAAAAGACAACTATGCAGGAAGTTGAACAGATTAATTCGGATGTTTGCTTTACAGATTAGGTCAAATGTCTTGTTTAAAAATTGTTTAAAAGCAAAGCGCGACAGCAAAAGAGCATCAGCTATTTTCAGTCCAACTCTCTTGGATAAAGTAACAGATCCATTCGAGCTATGTATAAATGAAGCCATTATGCATGAGGATGACAAGGTGCTATTGATGCTTTCACCACGCTGGCTTGTCTCAGGGGATCCATGAATTGTCCGTCTGCCATCCACAGGTCAATACATTGGTGAGGAGTGCATTTCACTGTTGGTGGGGGTAAAACGACATGCTTTTGGTGGCCTCAAAGGAATTTGTTCAAGGTCATGGCCAAGCTATATATAGTTTTAGCCTACTGATGTACCTATTACACATTTGATCTTTGTTTAGGAGCAGGGGTAATTGTGCAGGCTTGGCTGATGCATCCTTGAACCTATTCTCATTATATATTTGGTTTGAAAACTGCCTTGTTTAGTAATGAAGCAGCCTGAAGTGAGACTGTACTGTGAGTTTATGCCAAGTGAGAGCAAAAGAAGCTGAGAGGATAGCTTGCACTTTTTCGGTTTACTTTTTGTTATGAAATATCACCAGTCTCGTAACCGGGAAGCCTGAATTCTTTCCCCACTGAGGAGTCTTGACCAAAATGACATGACAATTTGTTTTCCAGGGCCGAAACCAAAACACAGTCATCAGTTCGGCCTGGGCAAATACAACCGCTACTCTGTTCTCTTCTTCGGCACTCCCTGACAAAGGAGGGGGTTTTATTCACACACCCAAGGCTAGGTATTTTAGGGCTGACACGTCACTATGTAGACCCTGGTGTCTCTCGAGCAGTCGTCAGACAGGGAGAAGTACGTTGTAGGAGTAGGACAGACCTATTTTGCCGCTCCCCTGAGAGAACCGCGAAACCCACACACCCCCCATCATGCTATTTTAGAGAAGTAGGGTAGGGATAGGGCAGAGAGTTGATCGGCCTATTTACTGTGGTGGAGGAGAGACGAATCGTGGGTCGTGGAAGAGGATAAGGGAGTGTAGGGTAGGAAAATAAGCAAAGCTCAGAGTAATCAGAAAGAGAAGGCATAGTGAGGTCAAACTGCATATGAGAATTCCTTGGCCGAGCATACGTTTCCATATCCTGTGTAAATGTAACGCTATGCTCTGCGGTAAGGAAACGTTTCCTCTCTGTTGTGTGCTCAGGCATTTTCGAACCCGCTTCTCTTTGTGCTGTGAAACGATGGACTCACAGCTCTGCTGCTGACAGAGACACATCCTGCTGCTCCCTTCATCCTTCTCTTCTCTCGTCTCCTCTCCTATCCCGTCCCTCAGTCTCTTCCTACTTGAGCATGGGGCAATCCCTCTTGATGTGTCATGGGGATCAATATAAAACCCACAGCTTAGGGAAACGTGTGTGTGTGTGTGTGTGGTGTGTGTGTGCAAGCAATTAAGTGTGTTTGAAGGGAGGGGAGAACAGCCCATCCTACAAATCATGGTCTGTCTTCTAGCTTTCTAGCTCCTCTACAGTGAGCACACTATAAATGAGTGCAGCAGCAGAGAAAGAGCTAGCCACAAATATGCCCGACTGTGGTCGGCGGGCTCCTGACCGGCGGGTCCTTCCTCCTCCCGCCTAGTGCTGGCCACGTGCCCAAGGCAGACAAGGGGGAACGCTTTTCCCTTTTTCCACTCCACTCCATAAACGCCCACGCTCTCAGTGCAAACATGGTGCAGATGTGTGAGAACAGTACATGTGGTAGAGAAGGAGCATGTATGTGGTGTGTTACAAAATTCCTATACTGTTCTGCACCAGGAGTTCATTATCTTCAAGTTCAAGATGTCATGGATCTTTGCTGTGTGACAGAAGTGTGTAGTGCTGATCTGAGATTGCATGACCATTGTTATGGGGGGTTACTAGCATGTAGTTAATTCATTCATTTTCAAAGCCCAATTTATCCTGGTCAGGGTCACAGTGAATCCAAAGCCTATCCCAGGAGCACTGGCCATAAGGCGGGGAACCACCCTGGATGGGACACGAGTCCTTTGCACCATGCACACACACATTCACACACGCATACCCGCTACACCAATATGCCACCCGTAATATGCATATAGTGCACCAATAAAATACACTGTCAAGGAAAGGATATTATAAATCTTAATCTTTTTAATCTCAGTTGCACACTCAGTAGTTACACAAAAAAAAGCTATGTTTCCTGAAAATGTAATTTAACATTAGCTACTGTAGTCCTACGTGCCTAGTTATACCATAGCTTCAAGCAGCCTTCATCAATATCGAAAGGGCGTAGCAGTGAAGGAGGGAGCAGATTCAAAAAACAAAATCAACACCAACGAAGACACACATGCTAATATAACTAGAGAAGAATTAGCAGTTGTTAGTGGACCTCCATTGGAGTACCCTATACAGTCAAAGCCTATATATACATCAGGCTTAGTAGTTGTTATTTTAATTTTTTTTCCTACATCCATTTTGGATATGATGAGCTTTTGCTCTGGTCCCCCACAAGTGTTTGTGTCATCCAGTGAGGGTATGATTAGTCCAGATGAATATTCACTCCTCACACACAAATAACAAAACCACACATAGCAGACTTGTAGCCACAGAAACAATGATTATGTCGGTCATTTTTTCCCAAACAAAAGCACAAACCTAGACTTCTTCTATCAAAAGGATATACTGTACCTTCCGTTCTAACGGACTACTGGTAAATATTTTATGACCGAAAAGCAAAAGAGAGGGAGAAAGAGAGAGCGTCTTCCAGAGATACTAGGCAGACATACAGCACAGCTTATCAATAATGTATAATCTTGAGAATTGTGAGCTAACTTGCCAGACATATAGCCATGCAGCAAATGGAGTGAAGCATGGCAAAAGTATTCTATACTCACCCACTGACCGTTACCCAGCGAGACACTGTCACGATAGATATGCTAATAGAAGAAAAGGCTACACTGAGGGTCTAATCACTTAACGAGAACCCTCTTCTTGACAGCTTTTAGCTCATCCTGCCATAAAAATGTACTAGTGTTTCATTAAGCTGGAGAGACTGACCACTTTGGCATAATGAGATGACACATTAAGGGCACACAAGCAGCTAAGATGCTACACTGGTTATAATACAAGCAGTTCAATTACCACAGCATTAACATGTGTCAGCTAGCACTGGCGCTAACCCTGACACGCTTCTGATTGACCTCACACTAGCAAGAACACCAAACCGTTAGTTCTGACACTCATGAGCCAGCAGTTCGCTCTGATGCTAACACTAACACACTTTTGTTCCTGGTTTAGTTATTAGCCTGTTGTGTATCACCTGTGTGTGGATTCCTGACAGTGGAGTTTTAATAACCCTCATAATCCACTTTAATTTTTTCGAATATTTCATTACTATGTGCGACTGTGTGTAATCACTGTGTGTATTTTTATGCCTTTTATTTCTTTCTTGCTCTGATATACAGTTTTTAAATAGCAGTGTGTGGTGTGGGTGGAATTTGGCCAGAGGGTCAGCAGAGCCCCGTTCTGAGAATAATTAGCACTGAATGAAGGACTGAATTGCTTGATTAGATGTCTTAATTACTAGCATTTACATGTGCAGCGCAGGACGCTTGCTACGCTTGCTTTAATTAGCCAACATCTTTGAGGCAGAGAATGTGAGACAGTAAATTGAATTGTCTAAAACAACGTGCTTAGGTAGCACAGTCGTGGAATTACAAAGAGACTTTTCACAGGCTTTACGTTTTGTTTCTTTGATAAGGGATGATGAAAGGCTTTGAAAGCAAATGCTTTGCGAATAGTGTTTTTTTGACTAGGCAATGTTTTCAGACTTTTGTTAATGGGGTGAGATACGGCTACGCAGGTGTTTAATTTATTAGTGTCTGAGAAGAACAACTAGAAAGATCGATACAGCTTCAAGCAGCAGGTTGAGATGTTCTCCGAATTTACAAGAGATAGATTGGAGAGCGAGAAAGAATCAAAACAGAGAAGTGAAGAAATAGAGAAAAGAGAAGAGCTAAATTGGACACGTCTGATTTTTTCAGTGCTACCGAAGCTGGAAAAGCCTGAAGGCTGGTTTTTCAAGCTCAATTTAGCATCAACAAACTGCAGCCTTTACTCTCCTGTCAGAGCGGCCAGAGAGAGCAGAGGAGAGCTGGAAGAAGGAAGGAGATGCATAATCACTGTTTCTGCATGAAAAAATGTTACCTGTGTGGTTGGAATCAGTTACGATTTCAGTTCTCCATTCCAGAATTGAGTCATAATCTTTAAACTAACATTCCTGCCACACACGCTTATGAAAACTTTTTTCATAGTCTGTATAGTTTGTTAAACTGGGGATATAAATAAAGTTGGTAAATCAGGACTGTGTCAGCACCACATACTGTCACAGCAGAACAGGAACTAGATCATCTAACATGGATTTGTACCTAAGAACTGGATGTTATTCACAATATACTCATACTGAACAGCATTTCAACATGCTTAGTACTGTTTGGCTTTAGAGTATACAGTTGTAAAAGTAATAATAATGATAATCCCACTATCCAGTTTCACCCAGAAGAGGATGCGTTCCCTTTTTTGAGCCTGGTTCCTCTTCTTCCTCATGTCATCTCAGGGAGTTTTTCCTCACCACTATCGTCTCTGGCTTGCTCATTAGGGATTTACGTCTATATCCTGATTCCTGCAAATCCTGATTTCTCTTTGCGACTAATGTCTATTGTTAAAAGCGCTATATAAATAAAACGGAAACTGAATTCAGCTATAACTGTGAAACCTGTAACAACCCCCTGCACTCAACCCCCTGCACTCAGTATTGATCTTCTATAAATACTGTATATATATCATATGCATATGGTTAATCTAATTAGCCATAATTACATTAATCATGTAATTAACCATAGTTCCCTGCTTAAAGCTTAAAGATTAAAGATTCCTACTTTTTGGTGTGTGAAGCCACCTACTCTATGTGCTCTTCTGCCCCTTTTGTTTCACAAATAATAGCACCCATTTTCTGAAGGGCGAAAGTCTTAAAATGCAAAAGCTGTATGGAAAAACATAGGCCTAGTGCTGGATAGCACGCACAGTTTGACTACATCTGGAAATGTACAAAAGGGCTATAGAAAGATTATCTTACGTGACATTGCAGTGCTTGTGCTTCTCTGTCATGCACAAACATTTATTTTAACCTGATGCTTCCCATTTCAGATTGGACTCGCTTCAAGCTAATATGTAATATTTTCTGATAATATTTTAGTAATATTTTAATATTTTCAATTCTGCGTTTATTTGTTATGTATGGCAATAAAGAGTTGTAGTTATGAAATGCCTAAATTAATCAATGTAGAGTGCACACTATACCTGCTTAGAGCTCCAAATATCTGTATTCAGAGTTAAAACCAAAATGGGTGTGGCTTAAACCAGCCTAAATATGAACCTTACCATTATGCCCCTGGAAACACAGAGGTAGAAATGCCAGCACTGTCAGCATGATGTGTGAATTCTGGCTCTGACAGTTCCTCAACCTCAGCTACATCACTCCAGTTCATAATTGGTCTCAACTAGAGATACATACAGGGCTGTTTTCAATCCCGCTTGCACAGTTACTATTTTTGTTTGTTCCTGCATGGTGTAGTTTCTAACAAATTTAGTTGGTTCTATTTCCATAATACAAACACACTAATTTAAACCTAACCACTGTGACCCTAACCAGGCAGGTACTAAAGATCATGCATCATCATGCAGCACTGCACATTCATGTTAAGCACTGGGTGTGAGGCAGGAATACACCCTGAATGGGACGGCAATTTATCGCAGGGCACCATGTACACACATATTTACTGACTCAATACACCTAGGGGTAATTTAGCATAGCCAATCCACCTACGTTTTCTCGGGAGAAGACCCACGCACCCACACAAAACATGTTATCACACCCACACATGCTCACGGAGGTTGCGTCCCATGGGATCCCATTCTCAACCGGATGCCTTTTGACCCTTTCAGGCAAGCTTTTTAAAAAATAAATAAATAATATTAATAATGTGCTTCCTTTTTGTGTCTGTATTTGTTTAAAACACTTTATCTGTTGTTTCCAAATAATGCATTGGTATTCGCATAGAAGTAAACTTCTTAAAGACAGAAAATGGTCGAAATCACTCAGTCCCTAAGCTCTATACAAGGTAGGAAAAAGTACAACTGTTATTAGCTGCATAAACTGTGGCTGTGGGTTTGTCACTATTTTCACTAAAAGGTATCAGCACAATGGTTTAATCCTAATGTGGAATCCTACTGCATCCAAATCGAACCAATTTTATTAGTATTTGTGAGAGAGAAATGTGAAAACTGACCCAATATATACACCCAATATATAAGACCCAATATATAAGCAAGTATCAGACGGCAGTGCTGGCAGATTCTCGGTTTTGTATGCTCATATATGCTTGACAAGATGCGGAGACTAAATCCATATCTGAATTAGAAACATATGTGGAGTGTATGCAAGGGCTACTATGGTAGCTGTAATTGACTGTAGCTCCATAAACCTCCATTTCACCCCAGTCAACACCAACTCACACGCCGTTCTTGTTAAATCTGTTTTCTCGCTGGGGAAAGTGCTATTTCGATCCCTGCGCACGGCGCTCTCAGAGGGCCTGACTCTGGCTCTGCCATTTATCTCGATTTCTCTTTCATCAATTCGAGATTAAGCTCATTTCTTTTCCAGCACGGTTTTTAATTCTCCGCTGCAGGATGCACACCGCAGACACAGCATGTCTTAGCTTCGCCCAGTCTCTGCTAGCATGTGGGAAACGATCTGTTATAATATTTCATCTCTGCAAACCAGCAGAAAAAAAATGAGATGGCTGAATGACAGTCTGTAGTAAGAAGTGGAATGGGTGTGTGAAATGCTAGGAGAATGCAAAGTGTTCATATTTTGATGTGCTATGTGAAGTTGGTTTGATTCAATAACCTTTAAAGTGATAGATATGGGCGGGATAAGAAAAGTGATTAGAGACAATTGTGTGTGGGAACGCAAAACAAACAGTCTGGCACATTCCGAACACTGCCACCGCTACATTCCGCAGCTGTGAGAATGAACACACACACACACCTTCACGGAAGCCAAACCCAGTGTGTGCTTACCGGCAGACGTTTTCATTTCATTCACCAGTGAATTAGTTTTGGACATACAGCGTTCACACAGTATGTACATGCATGTTTTTCAGGACTTAAGGTGTATCTTATTTCAGAACATACCAAGTAGAGTTGAAGTATTATTGGAATGCTGAAATCATTTGAGCAGGACAGGAAGCCAAGGCGTGACTGTCCAGCCTCAGGTAGATTAATGGTTTAAAATCACAGGTGAGTGGAAGCCAGTCTGTCCAGTGCACACCTGTCTCTAGAGTTAACATTGTCCTGATCCATTAACAGGCTGATACCAGTGTTGAGGTAACACTAATGGAATTTAAACCTGAGGAACGAGCGTTAATAACGTTATCACGCCCACACACAGACAAGGATGTGTGCATTCGCAGGAGCCAAAAGAGACACTTCTGCATAAATACACGCCCTTAAACACATGCAGGAAGAATTCTGCAAATTGAGAAGGTCATACTGCACCTTTTATTAGAAGGGCTAGTCATTTTTAAGCTGAAAATGATGCTATTCTCATTTCAGTTTTATATATATATATGTTTATAGTCTATTAAATATTAGAATATTATATATAATTACGCAGGCATTTTAGACATCAACTTAAAATTATATATATATTTTTATAATTATATAAGTTGCAGCATAATTCTGGTTTTATATAGTTTATGTTGAGTTTTTATTGGATGTACAGTATGTTATATAATTAATATAAATAGCTACTTTTAGTTTTGTTCAGCTTTGTATAGTTTTATGTTATATTTTGATTAGATGCCCATGTCAAATAATTAATGAAAATGGTCATTTTTATTCTTGCTCAGTTTTGTACAGTTTAATATTGATTTGAATTAGATATCCGTTTTAGACCTTGAATGAAAAATTTTATATACATTATAATTATACAACATATATATTTTTATTAGATGACAGATGAATCTAAAAATATAAGAAAATCTAAGCCAATTTCCATTCTTTGATTGAAAATAGTTTTATCCGGTGAGGAGCAATTGTAAGAGGGCTGACATTTGACCTCTTCATTAACAAATTCATCAGAAAAGCGACAGGGAGCCAGTGCTGTAATTTACCCACAGTTCTCAGAACATACCCTTGAGACACCCTCTCTGCCTTTTAATGCACTGCATCTATCAAGCTATTACAATAACCACTACTACAGGACAAATGAAATCAGTTACACACATATATGAGTGTGAATACACTGCAATGACCGAAGTCATAAAAGCACACAAAGGCAAATTCACATACGAACAGATGTACGTGTTAACAAACATAAACCCGTCCACACAACAGATGCTAAGCTCTCTCTCGGCCTGGAGATAAACAGGCTACATAATCCCCGGCTGCTGTTGATTATTTACTCGGCGACTCGTGAATAGGGGGCAAAGATGACACGATCTCTTCCTTTATAAAGACTCGACAAACATTGCCATGCTGGAAAGGTCAGTGTAAATATTAGTGCAGCCACTGGAAAGACTCCAATGGCTACTTTAAAGTCAAAGCCAAGCTTTACTCTGCTGGTTTTAGTCCACAAATGTCTACTTGTTTAGAGATGATATTTATGGGATTGTGTGGAAGGCATATATAAATGACACAGGGCATAAATCCTGTCCAAACACATCATCCACCCTGATATTACTGCGGATCTAATCCAATTATATATCAGACACATGGACAGCTTCGATGTAGGGGGATTCTTGGAACTCAGATTTGTGTAATTACGCTGTTATGGTGTTGAAGAGCTTCACGGATTTGCTACTTGATTGAGCAGATTAACTATAAGATAAGCTTCCAGCCCTGTCACCGTTTGGGTCCCAGGTCATACTAAACACATCATTCTGGGGTCGGAGGTCATCTCTGATCTCATACAGCTCTGATCCATAGAACCTAGAACCTCTCTGACACACCCTTTCACGCAGGTGTGTGCGCCTCAGGGGTCACCTTATCTGCCCCTCTCCAGTTCCTCCTCGTTTCTCATCTGTCCATCAAACCTGCCACCTCACCCTGTCAAATAGACACACTTACTTTAACACACACATAAAAATCTCTGTATCTGTTCAGACATGCACCGAGCTAAAAGCAGACCCCCAAATGCACCATCGGGGTCATTACAACCTCAACAGCTATTGCTATAGAAGGAAATGAAGCAGCAACGCTTCATTTAAAGAGCATGACTTGGTGAAAGAGGAGCCCATCAAAACACAGCACACAAAGCACACACTGGTTTCGGCGAGCCTCTAGTAGCCACCGGTCTGCTTATTTTAGGATGATGGGTCACTCAATGCTTACACTTCTGTATCTTTGTGAGACTGCAATGGAAAAAGCTAGAATATCTGTCAGTGAGTGTCATGCATATGTATTTATACACTAGCACACACATACTGTATACATTGAGCTGAATGGCTGAATGTAGGCTGTTCACTTGGCCAGTGTTAAAAGATCGACTGTTTAAAAGTTTTAAATATGTATTTTTTTTCCTGTTTTCTGCACTCTCTATTTCCCAGTGCAATGTGAAAACATTTTAAATATTAGCTGATTTTTCTAATATTTAGCATTATGCACTGCAAAAATGATATATTATCATTAGGTAGAAACTTTAAATATAGATTGAATATAAACCTTGAATCATTTTATATCTTATAAAACAATATAAAACCTTGAAATCATATTATTTCTTTTATTTTGGCAGAAGGTTTGCTTCGTTCTAGAATTTCAAGCTCAGGATTATTAATAATGTCTAGAAATAGGCTGAACAGCTGAACAGTCTTATATTCGTTTCCTCATAATGACGAATAGTAGACCTATTTGCATATATTCAACATGTTTTCACTTGCTAAGATAGCATTTTCTTGAGAAAATTTGATAATTAGATAAAATTAGATAGATATTATAAAATAATTACAAGGTTATTCAACCTGTTTCCGGACCTATTTTTAAATGATCTAAATGCATTGGCTGGTGATTGTGCTTCCATTCAGCATTTTCTGTTCTTGAAAAAGCAAAAATTACCCACCAACGAAGTGTTTCAATTTCATTATTTCACAGATTAGGTTAAATTAGTACAATTGTCTAAAATTAGGTTGAAAAATGAGTAATTTTTTTTTTTTGGGTGGGTGGGGGGGGGGGTGGGGGGGTGGGGGGGTTGGGGGTAGGGGGGATTGTACACATGTTTCCCACATTCAAGATGTTTTAAATGACTGAGATAGCATTTCTCTCTCCATCTTTCAGACCTCCCGAGAAGGCCCTGGTTGTCAGTGAAAACGCAGTAGCGTGCCAGGCTAATGCTTACGGCGACCACAAGAAAGCCACAGAGCGAAAAGGGAGGAAGAGGCACAGCTTATTTCCAGCTGCTCATGATTCCTCACCATCAGCTAAATATGACCCAACAAAAACACACACACGAGATGAAAATCTCTGTAAATCGCGACAGGAGGAAGACCTCCGATTAAAACCAAAGCTCGCCTCCTACCTAGCTGTTCCCACACTAATGCACATTCTGACTATATTATATCACTCTCAAATACACTTTCCCCAAATAAAAACATGCAGCATCTGTGGATTTAAATTTAATATATGTACTGGATATATCATGTTAGGCCTAGCCGTACCGACAACATAACCCTACAATATAGACTGGATTTAAAAAGGCATGCAGCGGGTACAGGCATATGGAAATAAACTTTAGCAGAAGTGGAAGCCATTTGTTCTTTGAGAGGGTTCCAGAAAAAGCTAGGCAAGCCCATAAAATCCAATTACTAAGGCTTTTTTTCCCCAAGGATCTAAGGAGTTGTTGTTTGGGAGCCTTTTTTAATACGTGGGTAGTAAATAGAGGAAAGAAAGGAAAAGATAGAGGCGACAGTCAGGGCTGAAGTGGCTGCAGCCAACCTCAAAGTTTAACTCAGACACAGGCTGGCAATTTGTAGTGGGTGTGTTTAAAATACACGGCTGTGACAGGCTGTAGATAGGTGTTTTCTCTTTCTCTATGTTGACCATTCTTTTTTTAATACACTCCACCCCATCCACATTTAGCACAAATCCAGGTTCAGATCCTAATGAATGCAATTATAAGAGGAGTTACAAAAGCAAGAGCAAATTTGTAAATGAAGCTCTGTGTGTGTGTGTGTGTGTGTGTATGTGTGTGTGTTGTGTGTGTGTGTGCATGTGTGGTGGGGCGCGGGAGTGAGAAGCATGACGTAATGCTGTACGCCTTGCATGTGCTGATAGGCGTTATCGCCTTCTCATGTCTTGGCAGAAGGAAACAGGGCTGGAGATGACAGCCAGGGTGCAAGTGTAGGTGTATGTGTATGTGTGTGTGTGTGTGTGTGGGTGGTAATAGAGGATTTTCTCTCAGTGTTATTAGAGATGGCAAGTTAAACTGGATCTTCTTGAATACAGGACAACAAATAAGTCTTTCAGTTTTCCTACAGCATAGATTTACAGCTACTGGATTTAGTCACCGGCTCATATCACAGATGCCATGAGAAACCCTTTAATCCAGATTATAAAACATCAGGCACTGGTCAAGTGCTTTTTTTCTTCAAAGATGCAGACGAACTGGCTGACATGGGGAAGGGGAGCATCCGTAGATCAAATAACTTTAAGTGGCCACTTCCTTCAAATTCTAATCCCAGATTATCTGGATGATAATCTGAGCCTACACCAGGGGGCATACTGCATGTCTGCCCTGAGACAGTCTTTCCAGCCCCCAAAATGCAACGCCGGAGAAGCCAAACCACAAATGTAATCACTTTAAACAGTTCACCAACCTTCACTTCATCAGTTTGATTTATCTGGCATGCTGGAGGTCACACTGCAGAGAGAGAGCAACGGGCCAATGGGGGAAAAAAAAGCAGACAAAAAAAAAAAAATGGTGCAGCGTGGTGTAAATCTGGATCTGCATATACACACACAAATATTCATTCAGTTCATATTCCACACACCCTCACACAGCGATCACTTCACAACACACTTATTTTCCATTTCCTTCCTAAAAACAGCCTTTGCACCGCGAATATTTACCATGTGGTCAAGCGCCAAATTAGAACCTCAGTATACCTCATATCCCTCGCAGGTACCAATTAAACACAGACACCAAACCGCAAAGTTTAAAGAGCGAAAAAAGCAACAAAAAAAAAAAAAGAGCATTTCTGTTTTCTTTTTTGACTAACACACATGGGAAATTTGTTTTGGGGGACAAAATCCACAGAGAAGGGCGCACCATGCGATCCAGTTTAATTGCTTTTTTTCCTCAGCATCGTCACAGCTCATAAAACGTCCTCATCTTAGAAGAAAAGCCTCATAAAAAATTAATACTGGAATAAAATCAGGATGACTTTGTTAAAGTGTAAAAGGCTCATGCAGCATTTTTGCGGCACGGCCTGCCACGGTGGACGCTTTCTTGTGTGGTGTGACAGAATAACAGCTTGAACCAATATGAGCTTTACAAGCTTTGAATGCATTGGCGACTTCTACATGACCACCAGCAGACTCCATTGTGTGTCTCTGTGCATCCAAACTTATGACCTCATCAGCGTGAACACGTCTCTCTATTTCTCTGGAGTAATCAATCACCTTTTTACCGGCAATGTAGTGATTCAGGCATGAGGTCAGGGATTACCTCGAAATTTTCCCTAAGCCCCTCTTCTAACTGCATCTGTCCCTCACACACACACACACACACACTGGTTTGAGTCTCATTACATCGATGCTCTTGGCAGTATGACTGCAGTGGAAATGATTGAACAGAGATGGGGAGGAGATTTCCGTGACCCCCACTCCCTCCTCTCCTCAACACACACACGCACACACACACACATGAGTGGTCAGGCTTAACACTGCAGGATGGCTGCGTCAACCCTCTCCTCTCCTTTCTCAGCCCTTGACACACATGTATGCACGCAACCACACACACTCTCCTCATGCATAATGCATGAGCCAGGCAGGGAGTTGTAGAGGAGAACCCCAGTGCTCGACACACCGTGCAATACACAGCTGCAGCCTGCGATATACACACATGCGCACACACACTTCACACTTCACACACCTTCTTCTGCTGCAATCTCACTGCAGTCCTCGACATACAGCCCATCTCTAGCTCTCTCTCTCTTTCTACATATCTCTCTTTACAAACTCCAGTGTACTGGTCAATAATAATCTCCCAATGTTCAAAACAGATGCAGTTTGCACTAACAACATAACGATTTTTCTTCACATTCATCACCCACATTCATCGTTTACAAATGTTTTCCGACTGTCTGACACAACACTAGCTGAAGCTTTGGAGATGCTCAGATAAGATATGCTGAAAAAACTTCTTGATGCAGTTCTTCCTCATGTTCTCAGAAATCACATGACCACTGCAGGCATTAATTCAATACTTGCAGTAGGTTCTCACCACACAGGAGTTGCAGAAATGATGTGGGCTGTGTTTATATACATTATATTAAATACATTTAAATTGCGTATGATTTCTATAGAATTTTACAGTGTGTGTTTAGTCCTTTGGGCACTACAGTACATTCACAGCTTTTGCTTTCTGTATTCCTACAAGCACAACTTGTAGAAACATTTCCTTGTTTTAAATTAGACACAACACAATCCTCAGTCCTATTGGATAATGAGCATTAACTGCCCATTCGTGTCCGGCTGTATGTGCATAAACCTGTAGTCTATGGCCCTTAATAGAAATGAGTGTATTATAAATTGTTGCCGTGTAATAGATATATTTTTTTTGTCACATAATGACACAGCCTGTCTGAGTGTGCTCCTTGTACAACAATGACTGCTGAAGTTTTATATCAGTGAGTCTGCACTTTCTTCCTTTGACTTAATCAGTCTGTGGTTCGTGTTACTGACTTTGCTACAGTAATGAGCGACCACAACAGAGACAGCGAGCTCAGGAACAGCAGTTTTCTTCTCAAATGTGTTTTTTGGATGAATTTTTACATCCAGAATCAAAGCTTTCTATTAAACTGCACTTAAGAGTGGAAGAAAGCAAACTTTTTAGACTTGAGCTCCAGTCTGTGAACCTATAGGTGTTCTCCTTGAGGAGGAACACTGTAGGTCCTGGGCTGACTGATTACATAAATCTACATCTACATGAAATATTATAAGCGTACTTGCTTTTCTGGATAGCTACGAAGAAGAAGAAAAATAATAGGCTATAAATTAAGACAGAATTATATTTTTCCCACTAAGTTCAACAGTAATAAATGAAAATTCTTCATTCAGACACAGAAAATAACATGCTTCCTAAAGAAGTGCATGATATATGGGCTGAGATATCATCTCAAATCCAGGTTTAAAACATGTTCATAAATTGTGGTCCAAATCATTTTTTTCCCTTCAATTTCCTTGGAAATTAGCCCATTAGTTATTTATGAAAATGACCAAAGCCAGCTGGCACGCCACCTAAGATCACCATCAAATCATTCCTAAATATGCACATGTTAAATGAGCGGAATAAGACTTTATTAGCAGGGTCTTCTTCTAGTTTACGCAGTTGACATAAAGTAGTTTCTTGGAGTAGTTTCCATGGAAACGCTGTTGCCTGCTTCAGTTTCTGCGACGTCCATATTTAATTGGCTTGAACCAACTTTAAGCCATCTCTCATCAATACCACCATTCTGACTACATTTCCTATACTACCAATGTCTTTTCATCCATCCATCCATCCATCCATCATCTATCATCCATCATTTTCTGTACTGCTTATCCTACACAGGGTTGCGGTGGAGCCTGGAGCCTATACCAGGGGACTCGGGGCACACGGCAGGGTGCCAACCCATCGCAGGGCACAATCGCACACACACACACTCACATACCACAGACAATTTGGAAATGCCAATCAACCTACAAAGCATGACTTCGGACTGGGGGAGGAACCCGGACTACCCAGAGGAAACCCCAGAAGTACGGGGAGAACATGTAAGCTCCGCGCACACAGGACAGAGACGGGACTCGAACCCCCAACCCTGGAGGCAAACGTCTTAACACTAAGCCGCCGTGCCTCCCTCCCTCTTCTTCTTTTCATCGCTTTTTTTTTCACTAACAAGAGACAATCTTGTAGTAATTCATGTGCATATTATGCTGGCAAATTGCCAGCAAGCACAACTAGCTATAAATTATTTTAGAACTAATTTTACGCGAAGCAGTTCACTGGTACATTGTATGACACCTGAGCTCTAGGTTTAGATAGCTAGACAAGTTTTAGTAAAACTTTCTTATAATGATAAATATAGATGCCTCTATGGTGACGCAAGGGATCCTTAATTATAGGCTAGAATTACCTGATCGCCTTGATAATTGATGCTCTTTTCTCTCTCTCTGTCTGTCTAAAATAATTAGGCATTACTTGCTCATGACATATCCAGCCTGAGTTTCGGTCCCAGTGCGTTTGTTTTGGGTTGATGAAAGATTCACAAAAGTCAGATTATTGATCAGACATTGTGCAAACTTAAGTCAATATCCTGGCATTGATGAGTCTTTTAAGTCGTTACTGATATCCGGCCGCGTTGATTACATCACTAGAGACCTAAAAGTCATCAATAGCAAGAATGCATCACGTTTTATACTATTAACACACTGAGTGCATAATTTTTTAAGTGACTTCCTCGTCTGTTAAGACGTCAAATTCATGTTAAGTCAGTTTATAAGAGATTGTGGGGGAAAAAAAAGAAAAGAAAAAAAAAGGCAGAGCCTGGTGCATTCCCGTGCGCTACACACATCCACACAAAGGAGACGTCAAGACGTCAGCTTCTTACCGGCTACCGTGTATCTGTCCATGTAATTGAGCACGTTGCCGAAGCTGAGGATCCCGGCGGCGGCTGCGGGAGTGCGGCACCGCAGCAGCGCGGCGCGGAATTTCTGGCCCGGTTTGCACGCGCGCAGCTCCGGGTTCGCCTTGAGCGCGGCGCTCATGCTGCCCGAGAGCGTGCGCACCTCCGGCGCGCTGCCGCAGCCCTCCAGCTCGCATCCGTCGCTTTCCACACACATCTTGTCGCACGAGTGATCCAGCGCAGGAGATTTGACTGGCAGCCTCTCAGGTACGCGAGGTATAGTCTACAAGAAAGCAGATCTTCCGAGAAAGAAAAAAAAAAGCTTTTTTTTTTTTTAACAAAAAAAACAAACAAACAAACAAAGCAATCGAGATGAAAGTGCTAACGTCGGACTGGAGAAGTCAGGGGTTTGAATTCGGCTCGCCGAGCTCGGTTCATGTTTCACCGTCAAATTGCAGTGACAGGATCGCGCGCTCCTCTAGGCGGTTTTGCCTCGCGCTGTCAGACAGCGGAGAAGGAAGGGGGGCGTGGTTGTGCGACGAAGCCCCGCCCCCCAGACAACGGTGAAAAAGGCACCTGAGGTGCGGGTGGAATGTAGAGAATGACGGCTTCATGCACAAGAATGTGTTTGTCTTTTCCGTGCCGTGTTTTGGTGACATAACAACTAGGATTGCACTGAGTAATCCATTAAGAATTAACAGGAAGTAATGGAGACAAGCAATGGAAATTTCAGTAGACACGTCCATATACACCTAGTGGCCACTAGATACATGCACCTACTAACTTACTGTACTTACTAGTTTTTATCAGGTACATTTCCATTCTTTCACAAAGTGCTCTGACTCAAGTTTTTATTTTCCATGCATCCATTCATCCTCAGTAATCGTTTTATCCTGGTCAGGGTCACAATGGATCAGGAGCCTGTCCCGGGAACAATGAACCCAGGGTGAGAATGCACCCTAAATGGGATGCCAGTCCATCACCAGACACCGTGTACACACATTCACACACTCACTCTCACTTAGAGTAGCCTACTGGTATGTTTTTTGGGAGGTGGAAGGAAACCGGAGAACCCTGTGGAAACCTACGCAGGCACATGGAAAACATGTCAAACTCTGCACAGTAGACAGTAGCCTCAAGGTTATGATCGAACCCGGGACCCTGGAGCTGTGAGACAGCAAAGCTACACACAGCTTCACCGTGCCGCTCTCTGTTTAAGTTTATCAAGTTAAATAATTTGCTTTACAGTTCTCTCTCTCTTTTTCTTTGCATGTTATCGTCCTCCTTTTCTCTCTTGCTTCTTCTCGTTAATTAAAAAAATCACACAATAAAAATGCCAATGTACATCAGCTTACGTTACTTCAACTAGCAAACTAATATCGCTTGCAGCATTGTGATTAATTTGCATTTTACAAACCACCAATTACTCTCTTAAACTCTCACATTTATAGCAGAACTATGTCTGATTTCAGCCTGTAATATGTGTCGCATACTTCTCAACAAGTATTTTGGAAATGTAGAGCTAAATGTAATGAGCAATTAGGTCTATGGGCAAACCTAAAGTATCCTCTTTAACTGCTCCGAGGTCAGTTGAGAAACATCGTCATAGCTGATTGGGTCTAGGAATGCATGTTTTTCCACACCGGAGACTATATGCCACTACATGATCAGGATGATCAGGACATCGCTGTTTCCATACTGAAACTGACAACCCCAAAACCTTTCAAAACCACTAGTTACCACCATTTTGTAGGTCTACAGCAGATCTGTTGCCATACACAGTTTGTTAGCACTCTCTCCATTAACACAAAGAGACCACCACAGAGCCACTGCTGCCCAGATAATATGTGGGTGGCGGAAGATTTTCAGCACAGCGCTGGCACTGATATGGCACTGTCTTCTTAGTGGGTGTGTCACAATATGGTAGGAGTGTATCAGCATCCATGCTGGGTGTCTTTACTGCAACTGCAGTGTCTTGTGGTCAGAAATGCCAGAAGACAATTAATATGTAGTGTACGTGGAAAAAGATAAGCCTTTAACTATGCACCCACAAGTGGACACACACACTCCTGCTATCTGGTCAGCGGTGGTCCTATAGTTGTAGATAGAATGGGTAGAGGAAAGCTTATAAATGTGCAGAGCAACAGATGACCTACATAAACTTACTAATAAAGTGTCCATGTAAAATGTAAAATGTAAAAAAGTAAGAAACGGTTGTTTCTCCAGGTCCCTGGTGTAAATAACAATGCAGGATCATGGTACAAAGGACTACATAAAATGCAACAGTTGCAAAAGTTTCAAAAAGCGTAGTTTTAAACAATAAAGACACATAAATATACAAAATATCAGACTGTAAACTGTCAGAGTAGCAGCAAGGACATGAGTACAGCCTAGACGGAGGTATGTCATGATAAGTGCACGTGGGGACCGTAACTTCACACAGTGTTCTTTGAATTTTTGCAAACACAGCCTCTGTGTGCTCCTTTTCCATCTACTGAAAATGCTAACTTGTGAGTTCAGTCCCTTTAATGTTCTTTTTATAGTTATAAGCCTAATTAGCAAGGTCGCTTGAATGGAATGGGTTTAATCTAAAGCTCAGTAACAAGAATCAAGTCACATTAATAGTTAAATTGCGATTTTAATCAAATTAGTGCTGTTATCATTATTTTAAATGATTAAAATATAGATTTTTTTTTTCTTACAGTGGAGCAAGGTTCCTGGCTATAATCCCCTGATATAGGCAAACAGCCCTATTTATTTATTTATTTATTTATGCAAAATAACAGAGACATTTTAGAAATAATAATTCCTAAGCCATAGTTTGCGTCAGTCACTCAGCTAATGACTCTTATGTCTGGTGGTTAAACATATTAAACATGACGTTACTCTCAGTCATCTGGTATCTTTGGAGAAATACTAATTTCCTGCATTTCTGTGGTATTGCTTGAAAATCATTAGTGGAATTCTGAAAACAGTTCTGTTGAAATGGGATGGATGCATCCAGAAGCTGTACATTACACCACACTATTGTAGATCATACAATCCTCCTCTCAAATAGGTTCCTTATATACTTGGGTCCCTGCAGGACTAGTGGTTAGACCTCGGTTTTCCTAACCAGGGAACCAACCCCAGGCACTGGGGTTGCACACGACAGGTCACTCCTAGTACCTAAGTCTGGATAAAGTTGGGGAGGGTTGCATCAGGAAGGGCATTCGGCATAAAAACCGTGCCAAATTATATATGGGGACCAAAGATCCGCAATGGCAACACCTAATGGGAGCAGCCAACTTGAGTTGGACATTGTGTGCTGGCATTGCTTCGACATAAATGCCATAAAGCCACTCATGTGTAAAAAAACTGAAAAGAACAGCTACGGAGTGCTACACTGGTTAACTCTCCGCTGCGCATCACAGGTTAGCGTATCCCAGCTGCTTGGACTGCAGCCTATGCGTATCACACAGCGGCCTTGCTGTGCAACAGAAGTTTGAATGCTGAGTTAAAGTTTAAAGGAAATTTGTGTCAGACTCACATCCAAAGTTCAGCAGTGTTAGCCCAATACAGGCCATAGTTTGCGTGAGATAATTGACCTTACGGTACAATCTGTCTGATATATATGTTTGGATAGACTATTGATTATTCTGTTAGACAAATTAAAGCGCAGCAGAACTACATGCTCTTGTGCACATTCCAATTTCTTTCAGGAAAAAAAGCTGTAAAGGGTTTTTTTTTACGAGTGGTTAGACCTGGCTGCACTTATTTTATTTTATATGCTGTCGTTTTAGTTTTGGTTTTTACACTCATCCGCAACTTCACTAATTGCTCTGTCGTATCTAAATTGTGTCATTTTGTAATTAGGATTTTAAAAAAGTGCTCATAAATATTTGCTATAGCAAAAGTTATAATCAGCATGTTCTCGTGTCTCATTTTGGGACTCAAACTTGTCTTTATGAAAGAAATGTTATCATCTTCAGCACTCTGGACAGTTCATGATTAATATCATTAAGATTCTTTATTATTTACCTTTAATAAAAACCACGATTACAGTCTAATGACTACTGACAATACATATTATAGCTTATATACTATATACTTATTATACTGGTGGATAATCTTCATCCTTCATATTTAGTTTATTCTTTCACTATCTTTGCAGTGACATGACAGCATCAGCTTGAATGAACATTCAACATAACATGTAGTATATTTACAACCACATGTTTTTTTTTTAACCCTTAGCATTTTTTTATTCTACCATTTTTACCAAATTAGTCTAGCCAGGCTAGTGTGAGATCAATTAATCTTCTTAAACAAAAGGCTCTGTTAATCCTCACCTTCGGCGAAACCCATTCATTATGGAAGATCAACTCAAGCATTCATATCAGTTAACACGTCTTTTGTTTTGTACCGTTCCTTTGTTTTTAATGCTTGTAACATCATATCTGAATGTAAGAACATGAGCAGACAGAAGTGGAATGAAGACTGTGAAGCAATGTGGTGTGCAAAAAACGAAAACCTTAAAATGTTTATTCATTTGATTACATGTAAATATAAGGAAATGAAGTGATTTTTATCCATCTGTTTTGAAATGAACTGCGTAAGACTGCTAATTTAAGAATAACTACACAGGTATAAACATTACAGGTATAACTACAATCTCATTTAAAAAAAAAAAGGGTACTCAACTGTACTGGTCCTTGTCACTGACGTCCCCGAAAGTATCCACCTTTTGTACCTTTAAGCACCTGGAAAGGAGTACATTAGTGTACTTTTATAGCATTACTTTTCTCTTCTCTTCAGGTTAAAAATAAATCTTAAAGATGCAAAAGATAAAGGTAAGACAAGGAAAGTGACGGTTTATTACCCTTTTATTTGTGAGTGTATGTTAACATTAGTTTGTTTTAATGATTAATATATTGTCCCTGTTTCACTTCTCCTTGAAGGACTTAAATAAATCAATCTCATTCCCAATGCGTGTCAGATTTCTAAGCTGTTTTCCCATTGAGACGATGTTGACACACCACATATGGTGTGGCCTAAAACTGCATTTTAAAAAGTCATTAGTATGACGTTCATGAATGTTATTTTTTTTTTCCCCTTCAGTCAGAGTTACTGGTTTAGGACAGATAATATGTTTCATTCGAAAAACATCATGTTTTCACTGAAGGATATAGCAAACGATAAAAGAGAAAGGATTTTATGAAAATTAAGATTAATCTTGACAGCAAGGCTGTGTTGTAGGAAGTACACGGCTCAACTCCAGGAAACAGGAAGAGACATTAGACACATCATTTTGGGACAAGAGACAAGTATATTGACTCCTGTTAACTAGTAGTTCATAGCAATTTCCTTGACACAGCCTGTTTATCATGATTACATCTTAAACGTGAGTCAACAAGGCATTAACAAGACGGTACGAAGGTTTGAAGTGACATTTTCCATTTTGCTTACGTCAGATGGATAGATTTGGTCTATATCTGTTCAGCTAAGGGCTGGCTTTCTTCCAGTCGATCAGTATATCAGTCAGTGGCATAAGCAGATGGGTCTGATCATACTTTATGAGCTCCTGTCCAATCCACGGTACTTAGACACTGCAGCCTTCACAAAAATGAAAATGACTTACATGACCTGTGATTGGGGAGGAAAATAGACAAGTAAAAAATGACAAATTAGATAGTGTGGCTTTTGACCTTTAACCTCTTTGTTCTACAAGCACATTTCCAGGCCACGTGCCTCCCCGCTGGCCTCATGAGGCTCAGCCAGTAGCTTGTGGGTATTGTATGTAAACGCCATAACTGATAAGCCAAAGAAACACGCCTCTGGGAAGATCAAAGGTTATGTTTGCATGTGTGTGTGTGTGTGTGTGTGTGTGTGTGTGTGTGTGTTTGCTGTTTTGGATAACACAGCATAGTTATTATCTAAGAAGGAAGCCTCTGTTTTGTTTCCTAAGAAGTGATAAGTGTCATTAACAAGGAAGTGACCAGTCCAGTTTGATGAAACTCGACATTCTTCACTCTCACTGAAGCATAATTCCTCTGGACTAAAAATCAACTTGAACACAACTTCGATATCAAAAGTAAATACACATGCAGATCTATATCCTAGAATAGAAGTTTATATACGTATGTATACTCTTTGTCAGACACTTGTCTTTACAATAACTTTATTTTAAATAATACTACAGTGTGGTTAAATCAGAAGGCGTTGACTACTTTTCTATAACAGCAGCTCTGACAATAGCACTCGCTGTAACCTTAATCACATGCATAAACAAATGTGCTATTGTTAATATGTTATTGTTTCTATAGTAACAACTCATATACAGGAACTTGTATGGTGGAAGTGCCACATAATCTACGGATTTAAAAAAAACCAAAAAAAAAACACTGTTGTTGTAGCAAAGAAAAACATATAATCATTGGTGTGGTGAAGTTTTCTGTTAGGAGATATTTATGTAACATTTATGCAAGGAGTCTCCACTTTCAGTGCTTTGTAACAGTCAGTACGTTTCCTGACATAGGAGAGTCTCTCAGTCTTTCTGTCTGATTTACTTCAAGCTATAGAAATAAAGAGGCCGGTGAGTGAACAACTGTTTATAGCTGCTATAACGTAAGCAATAACAGGAACTAACTTGTCTCGCGGACTTTCTACAACATTACACATAACTATAAACTGTTAAACAATTAAACGTGATGTCATTCATTAATGAATTAAACAATTTTATCATTGGCAAATCACTTTGGTAAAAGAGAACTAAAATACTTTAAGCCATGCTGTTACATATATGAAAATAATCCATTTATTATTTTTGTATAACAGCAAGGTCCATTGTCTGTTATTCTTTACATAAAGTTGACTATATTTGATTTACCAAATTCCCCAACATCCTAACTAACAGCCTAAGAGTTTAATCTGATCTCTACTTTAGATCTCACAGTTTGTAAGGGTCAGTAAAATAGTGCTGATTTAACCGTGTAAATGGAGCCTCCAAACTTCAATCCATGACCAACTGTTTAAAACAAATGAAAAGCCTATAAAATTTTGTCAAGTTATATTTCTGAGAAAAGGCATAATCTTTAACTTAAATCATACCAATTGACTGTCCAATAACATCATTGACTGTTATTCAGAAATATTAGTTAACATTGTGTTAGGAGTGGTATATGTTACCATGTGAATGTATACGGTATATGGTGCAATAACAACCAATAACCTTTTTTATTTAAGCAAGTGGTGTGCATACAGGACAGTAAGATATATTTCATCTTCCAAGTAGCCAGAAACTACTGATTTCTCAGTTTTTTAAAACACTGCTCGGTTGTACTTTTGATAAATGATTCAAGAAATACTCCTGCATTTTCCTACTAAACTGCTACCTGCCACATCTATAGCACAGTACAATTCCCCTGGACTGGATTTCAACATGTTTCTCTGTACAATGGAAAGAACATACAACCTCAAAACTCACTAAATCTAAGGGCAGGTGTTAAACTCGGAAAACATTTTGCGAAATACGTACTGTAGAACTCTTCACCTGTCAAAATGATTTGTTAATTAAACTCTTTACTTTCAAAGATGGAATTACAGTGTAATAACTGTACCTTTCCTTGTCGCTAGGGTGTTACCCTCAAGGGTACACCTTTTGTACTTTTAATGTGTATCTTTTACCTAGAACAATGCATCTAGTGTATCTTTAAAGCATGACTTCAAAAGCTAATTAAAGGTATAAGAATGGACCTTATTGTTCAATCATGCAATCATTTTTAAAATTATGATACACTCCCATTACCATGTAAAAGACTAAAAGGTGTTCAAAAGGTGTACTTTTTTTTTTAAAGAATGTACCTGAATTACTGTTACTGTTGGATAGAACTCCATAAGAACAACTTAGATAAGACTTTCTAACATGTCTTAAATCCTTTACTGTTAAGAATCTTTGAGGTATAGTTTTGAATTTCTTTTGTATCTATTGCATGTTAGAATATAATTGACAGAATTCAACAACTGCCCTTAGACATCGATTCTCACTGAGTTTTGAATAAGGAGGTTATTGGTTCTTTTCTCAGTACAGGGAAATATTCACGTCCAGGGTACTCACATATACACTACAGATGCAATAGATAGAGATTAGGTTTAAAAAAGCTGGAGTATTCCTTTAAATTGAAACAAGTTGGGGTAATAGACCTAGATTAAGAGAATGAGACAAGGAAAATGGCTACAGCTGGAAAGACATGGAGCACTTACTACACAATCCTACTGATCATGTGTTTCACTAAAGCCATGTCTGAAATGGATACTTTGAAGTGTCAACCTTTGAGTCTTGTGGCTCTGTAGTGTAATCTTGTAGACTGTAAAGCAGCTCTGTAATGTACGCGGATTACTATTCAATTTCAGACAAATTGCACGCATGCCATTCCACAGAGAAGCAAAAGCTTTCGTTCCTATTCATCTGATCTTTTCCATGTGCTCATCATGGCCTGTACATGATTTGTGACTGACTTGGAAGTGTCTTGGCTGAAACCCAACCTGCTGCTTCATACAGGACCACGCTGAGTAGCAGGTGTATATGATAATCATTACATCCATAAATTTACAGTGATGATAATAGATCACGACAACGCCGTTAACATCAGCGCATTCCGCTGTAAGATCTCTCTGAAGCTGAGCCAACATCGTTCTGCCAATTTCTAACAAATTCTTGCAATCTGAGAGGGAAAGAGGGTTAAAGTGGAATTTTTATGATTAGGTTTGACAACAAAGTATCTGAATGAAGGTCTTAGATGCAGGGAATTAATCTCACAAAGTAGAGAAAAGGTGTTGTTATTATTATTATTATTATTATTATTATTATTATTATTATTATTATTGGTTTATTGGTATCTACATCATAATGAACTTCAAGGAATACTCAGGGTTGTTTTTCAATCGAATGTCTCTCGGTAGCATATTTGTGAATACCATGGACAAGAATTTCAATGTTTCCCTGTACTGAAAAAAAGAACAGAAAACAAGAAACCCAAACTCACTTATAACAGAAGTCTGGGGGGAGTCTTGTATTCTGTATATCAACATTTGTGCAGTCAAACGTCAAAGGTATTTATAGTAGGGATTCACATATTCAGTCAAAGGTCGGTAGCACTTTACAATAAAAGTACATGAATAATCATGCACTAATACCTGAATTAATACTTACTTAACTATGAACTAATGATGAGTTAACTATGTACTAATCATGAACTAATGAAGAGCGAACCTTAACTACAGCGTGAGTCTTATGAATTCATGCGTGAATAACAACCACCTTAAGAACATGTCAGTACATGTTTGTTAGTTAATGTATTAATTAACACATAGGTCTAAACTAAATCAAACATGCTCTATAAGAAAGAATAATTGCATTCAAATTTTTAGATAATTTGCCATATGCGGCCGCGTACACAAACATCATTGGATGGTGCTGGATTACATTCATAATTTACAGTGATCCTCCTTATCGAATGTAGAAAGACACAATAATAATAAACACCAGTAATTCCATCTCAATCCGTTTTGCGTCATTCTCCATCATTCCCAGACTAAAACACCGGAAAATCTTATATAACACTGGTTTTAAATGTTAATAATTAATAGCGTCTGCTATTAATTATTGCTAAATGTTATTAATAAATGTTACTGTATTAATTTCACGCAAAACAGTTTGAGATGATGTTATTGGTGTTTAGTATTAGTGTGTCTTTCTATGTTCGATAAGGAGGATCAATGTAAATTATGAAAATAATCCAGCACCATCCAACGATGTTTGTGTACGCGGCTGCATATGGCAAATTATATAAACAATTTAAATTCATATTCTTTCTTGAAGAGCATGTTTGATTTAGTTTATCTCTACGGGTTTATTAATACATTAACTTACAAACATGTACTAACTTGTACTAACATGGCATAAGAGTCAAGTCATAGTTAAGGTTAGTTCTTCATTAGTTCATGATTAGTACATGCCTTAACTCATCATTAGTTCATATTTAAGTAAGTATTAATTCAGGTATTAGTGCATGATTATTCATGTACTGTTATTGTAAAGTGTTACTCAAAGGTCTTTATCAATTGCGCTGTATAATTTGTTATTTCAGAGATGGGAGTACTTCTTCAGTAGTACATTACCAATGTAGATGTGTGAGTTTGAAGCTGACCATAGATTTTGTTGGGGAAAGATGACAATAATAACAACATTGCCTACTATCTAGTTAATTCTGGCGTAACCTCAAATTAGGCCGCTGACAACATACAATCTAACAGCTTGTTTTGAGCCTCTTTAGATATACCAACTGTGTGCAACACAGCAGGTGCGCTTCCCCTGTAAAGGTGCACACAGAGGAGCTAATATAATTAACTGGGGTTGCCAAGTTTCAGCAAAACTACATGTCAAAAACCACATAAAATACCTAGGTGTTAGAAAAGCATTTGCATGTATCTGTACATCATAAATACACTGTCTGCACTTACACTTGGCCTTTGTTTGTAGACATTTTTTAGATTTAAATCAGATTCTTTTTTATTATTTATTTTAGTTTTTCTCCTACAGGGAATACATGTACAATAGTGGTGCCAACAACATCAATTTAAATTAATAACAAACAGGACGGTATAATACCTGATGCAAACATTCTGTATACCTTCAAATAAACATCAAGAGAATAAATCATGCAATGTAACGTAGTTAACTGAATCAATGATACTTCTCATAAAATACACAAATATTAACCTAACACCCCTTATTATAACTTTACACATCACTGCTCACTTATATAATATCTGAAAAACATATTAACAGTTACATACATTCCTTTAAACTACTCAACATTATATGGAAGACTTTCTACACAACAGAACGTAAGTAGTATATTGAATATTCTCTAAATGAAAAATTACAAAAATAACAATACTCAATGTTTATACACAGTTACCGGCCATTAAACATTATAAAAATTACCACACATTACGTATTCTAGACTCCTGCAGATCAAATACCAAGATATGTATTAGTCCTTAAACCTTTCCTTCCAAGTATGATCTAATTTTTTTTCCAAATCTTATTAAAAATGCTTAATTTGTCCCTTATTGCAAATCTTATTTCTTCCAGATATAACAAATCTCCCAGCTCTCTTGCCCACATCTCCAAAGTAGGAACAGATTTTGATTTCCGCAGTTGTAATATTAGGTTTTTTTTGATAATAGCATGCAAAATGAAATGGCCTGTTTTTGAAAATTATTAAAATTTTGTATCACCACCCCCAGAATTCCTAGGATGGGATCAGGCTCCATCTCAATAAAACATACCTCGGAAAGAAATCTAAATATTTGCTCCCAAAATGACTGGATCTTATAACATGACCAAAGAAAATTAAAGAAAGTGCCTTCTGATGTAACTGAGATTATTTGCTATTAAATTTTTTTAAACTTTCACAATTTGGCAACCCTCTCATTAACTGTCCTGTCCGCTGCTCCTCCACTAAAAATGTTCAGAGCGAGCATGGGGCAGTCTCATTCATGCCCCAGTGGGCTTCTATTAGTGCTGGTGCAGTTCCCATTTTGACCACTTGGTGCAATTATAAATCTATGTAGCTAAATGGGGCAGTGAGCAAGCTGCTCCATAATTACTCTACATTGGCAAAAAGATCAATGGAACATTGGCTTATATCTGTCAAATAGCAACATTTTTTAAAATTGTTGGTACCTCAAAGGAGGTAATTAGCTTTTCAAGAGAATATAAAATGCATGGAGTTATGAATAAGGAGTTTATAAAGATTTTCTGAATGGCTGGTACAATATACATGGTTGGGCACTGCCACCACTGTAATGCATATTATATATTTTTACATATATTTTATGTTTATTGACTGAATTTAACAACTGCCCAAAGACTTCCCTTCTAAGTTTTGAGTAACCTGTTTCTCCATTTTTTTAATCTGTACAGGGACACATTTAAAAAAAAAAAATCTTATCTGATAATGGAAATGTCCAAAGCAGCATAACATGCTTTTTACTTAAAAAAAAAACTGACCTGAGTCAGTCTACCAAAACACTTGACTAACCTAATTAAAGATGGAAAAATGTGCACAAATAGTTGTTTTTCAGCGTGAGTACTGGCCATTTTCCTGTGACTAAACAGTTTGGGCGAGCTCCTCGGGAAAATCGTTTTTTAAAAACGTGGCTTGTGCAGACCTACAGTATAATGACGCACATGGTGGTTGAGGCCACAGTGAGAGTTGGATACGTGAATACGAGACGCTCAGGCAGGCTGGACACTCCAAGCTTTTTAGCTGTCACAGGATGTCGAGGCTTTGAATAGTAAATAGCCTCTGACTCAGCTGAAATGGCTTGTGCATTAGAAATTGGAGGGAGAGAAAGAGAGAGAAAGGTGAAGTCTGTATGAGGGCAAGAGCTAATAATTTAATATTATCATTGTCGTTATTTAATATTATCATTAAATGTTGCCAGAAATCAATTCCTTTCTTTTTCTCTCTATATGTTGCTGTTCGAATCGTTATTATCTGCTGTTTTTTTTAACGCTCTCTCTTTCTCTGTCTCTCTCCCTGTTTAGCATGCCGGTCAGCTTCTCTTCTCTTAAATCCAGTCAGCCCTCTTGGATCAAAGCAGGAGGCCTCAGGCTGACACCCTCAGTGCCCTGTTGCTTTCTTTTTTATGCCCTGTCCTCCTACTGGCCTCCTTTTTTCACCTCTAATCTGAGTCTTTGCATAAATGAAGCAGACATCCACAAACTGGAGGCATTTTGTGCCTCTGAAGCACAGTGATACATCCATTGCTCTATTAGTTTTGGCACATGGCTTAATATTACTCTCTGTATTACTTTCACTCTATTATATTTTTCCGTTCTTTTTCTCAGCTTCAGAAACATTTTAGACATAAATATATTGAAATTTCAAATATTCCTACACCTGAGATTCTACAAATTACCAGGACGAAGTGTTTTATCTTTACCTCTTCCTTTTTGTCTCCTATTATTTTTACTCTCTGTCTATCTCCCACTCTCTCTCTGGCTGTGATACTTAACCGTGTCTCTGTGTGACTTTGTCCCCGACCCTGTTGGCCCCTTTCCACTGCTGCTTTCCTTCCTGTGTACTACAGCCCCAGTGCAGGATGGCAGATAATACATTATCATCTCTTTTCCCCCTGTTATGCCATTGGCTGATAAGAGCGGGCCCCTTTGAACTCATGTACGAGCAGCAATTTAAATGCCCTCTCAATTTAAATGCCCTCTCATATTCAGTAAATACATAATGTATATATGTATGAAATGTAAATATTTGAAATCATCCTGTCATAGTTACGCAGAAAACAGCACATGACTACGATTCCCACTAGCCACTGCTCCTCACCGGATCACGGCACATGAATGTTTGCACCTGAGTCACGTTTTGGTTTAATGAGCCGAAGTATTTAAGTCATGTCTTGCACCACACTCATTGTTTAGCTTTTGTCTTTCGTTGTCATGTTGTACCCTCTAGTCCAAGTATGTCTTTTTGGCTTGAGATCATAGTTCATGTTTTGGTGTCTAAGATTTATGTTTTCTGTATTGTTCATGTTTTATTAAATTAGTAAATCTGCACTTAAACTTAGTAAATCTTGACTTGCATCCGCCTCATCTACAATGACCTGACACATCCTATGCTAATCTTTTTTTTTTTTTTTTTTTTGAACAAAACCAGATTTAGAGCCACCCAATTAGGCTTGCACGTTAATCCTAAACACATTCAAGGCAACACATGCATGGACTGGATGTTGGAAGTGGAAACAGCTGAAAACAACCAGAATTTAAAGATTCATTTTTCCATAACCAAATTTAGACACTGAAACATAAATATCACCAAGTAGTGGACAGTCAGGAGTTTGGATTCCAGATAATCTATTCAAAAGAGTTCAACAGATGGAGGCGCAACAGAAAAGCATTCACCCTGTCATGAGGACGAATCATCTCTTGGCCAGGAGTTAAATAGAGCAAAATTGGCCGTACTCGCAGATTGGGAGGGACAGCATACTCTCGCTCCCCTCTCAATCACAGCGACACTGGCCAATCATGAGCGTCCGTGAGCTCATATGCAGAAGAGGGCAGATAACACATTCCTCTGAGTATGTTACGCTGCCCTGTGATGCAGCATGAGCAGCAGTTTGAAAACATTTGGTTAGCTGGTTTCACATGCCTTTGAGGAAGCATGTCACATGATAGGGTTGGGTATGAATTAGCCAAGACCAAATTAGGGAGAAAATAGAGAAAAAAGTGCAGTATGCTATCTCATAGCTCCAGAGTGCCCAGTTTGATCCTGCACTTGGGTTACTGCCTGTGCAGAGTTTCCTCCCACCTCCCAAAAACATGGCAGTATGCAGACTGGCTGTGCATACAGTATTTATAACCCTTTAATGCATAAATTATCTTTTTTTTTTTTTTTTTTTAAATTGCATGTCATATGAATTTTTACTTTTTCTAAGTATCACTTGTATTAAAAAAGTAAATGGATTGTCCATGTGTTGAAATACCATGAGTAAAAAAAAAAAAGAAAATATTATACCTGAAATTTAAAAAAAAATATATGTTAATAAACATATGGTTAACATTCAGGTCTAAAATATTTAATGTTTATGACCAAAATGAAAGAAAATATCATTTTTGAACAAAATATAGTCAAATACTTTGACATGCACAATTTATACTCAGTATGATACTGCTGATTTTGGAGGTTAAAAAAAATCAATCTTCAATTAAAAAAAAAATAGTTTAAAAAAAAAAAGAAAAAGGCTAATGTGTTTATTGGAGTCTGACTTACAGTATGTTAAATTGCAGTAATTGTCTCAAATGATGTGGAGATGATTTATGTTATATTTTCCAAAAAAACAAGCCTAAAATGACTGTCCATAAATGTGGACACTGTGTATGAAAGGCTCCGGGTCCACCAAAGTGAGCAAAAGTGATGGCATCAGGTTTTCTACAAGATTATGAGTAGCACTTTGTGCCCTGGTTCCTGGTTATGTTTTTCAGTCATGATACAGTATATTCAATTACACATTAAGCAAATTTGTCTCATCTTCATCCCATCTGGAATTGGTTCAGCAGTTGAATTGTAACCCAATTCCACAGGGAATGGTGAAGCTTTTTAGCAAATAGTTAAGTGACCTAGCATGGTTTTTCTCAAATACCATTAAATTTCTTCTTGCTATGAGCTAAAAGAAGAAAGGTATTATTATTATTATCATGGCAAGGTTAAAAATTCTTGTTACTCAGGATGTAAAAAATAAAAAAATGTATATTAAATGTATACATGAGACTAAATGGTAACTAAATGCTGTATTTTCTGTAGATCTCTGTAGAGATTTGTTTTGTGTGCGTGTATGGTAACTTTTGGTAAAAGTGCATTTACCAACGTGAACTTGGCCCCATATTTCTATACATCTGGTGTGTATGCTATCTTTCATTGTGTCTCCTAAATCCAGAAAGAGAGTCTGTTTCCTGCACATTATGCTCGATTTTTACCTTTTTACAAACCAGGAACAATAATTTTAAGGATTTGTCACCCTACTGTCTGAAAATAACAATAAAACCTTGAATGACAAAAAAAAAAAGAAAAACAAATTGCAGTAAGTTAGTGAGCCTGTTAATCTATTTCCGATACATATTAGATATATGTTTTAAAATTATAAATGCAAATTTACTAAAAACGAACTTTTACTGATTAATGATGTCTGTTGTAATGATGGTATTTTTTTCTCACCTTTGTGACGTTGCAGTGTTTGTGTTGCCGTTATTGAAGTCTTTCGATAATAGACATCCTAAGTGATAAATGTGGTATATTAATCCAAAGGAAATTGGAAAAGGGCTTGTAGTTTTATACAAGGAGTGATTTTTTTTGCCATTTTCTTTAACTGAGGAAGGCGATCCACTTATAAACCTTCTACCAGCATAAAAAGTAGAATGGTAGAAGTATTGGTCAACAGAGTTACCTATAGTAGATAATGTCAAGACACTGATACATTTCAACAAAACAGCACTTAATATTGGGATTTGCAAAAACACAGCAAGTCTTTGTTCAGTGATAATGCACAAGCAAAGCTCTGCATGCTCCACCCCCTTTCCCTGCGGTGGCCTTGTCAACACTCGCTTCCTGTTTATCATTTTCAAACCTGTGTGTTTTCATAGCCCATAAATTTGGAAAAGTGTCACCTTTCACTTCAAACGCTTTTCAATTATGGCATGTTTTGGAACAGGATGGAGTTATTCTTACCCTGGGATTGTGGTTTAGACTGGGCACACAGATCAGAGATTATGTTACATTTTAGTTTAGATGCTAAGCCACTCATTTTCAGACCACAAGCACTAGAATGGCTTTGCGAAATGGAATGTTTGCTGGAAGGACTTCGCGTTGACAACGCTTATTGGATATATTCTGCTGATATGGGGTCAAAGCCACTTTCTGTCCTTCTGTTATTACTTACTTTGTACTGCTTGTCTTCCTCTTTCTCTTTTTTTTCTCCCTTTGTCATTTCAGCACCACAGGAAACCAGTGATGCAGCAAATACAACTAACAGTGCTTCTGTAATTGGAAATCTAGAAGTATTGATGGCTAAATGTGTATGTGGGTGTCTTTTTCACTTATAATCAAAAGTTTGGATTAATACTCTTAACAATAGCAAGTCATTTGTTTATATTGTGGAATATTTCAAATATTTTATAGGGGTGAATGCATTCACATAACAAGGCTGAGTGAATGTCAAGGGACTAAAATGTACATGATTTAATAACTAATAATGGAGTCATGGAAAAGGATGTTTCAAGCATCGATGTTTCAGCAAATTCACAGATTAATGCAGAGCTACAATAATTTCTGCAGTATTTTGATGTTTATATTTCAAAGTAAAGTGTAGTTATAGCCAAAATGCTGTTTTCTAAGTTAGCTAACTGCTAATAATATAGGTTAAAATAGACTTTATAGTATTATATATATATATATATATATATATATATATATATATATATATATATATATATATATATATATTGTGTGAGAGATTGAGAGAAAATAAATA
>CM075029.1:7638308-7656757 GCA_037576675.1 Pangasius sanitwongsei | reverse complement strand
TATATATATATATATTATGTGACCTAATGCAAGTAAATAATTAAGATAAACTTAGTAATTAATTTATACCACAGTACTGTTGAATCCTCGATTCTGATATGCCAGTAGGTGTTGATTAATTTTCTATAAGATCAGCTCTGACAGTGGTTCGTCTGTAAATTCAAATTACCTTCTAATATGTTATTGTTTCTACAGTAATAATCTAGACAGGGACTTGTATATCTGACACTCTACATAATCTAAGGCTAATAATAAACAGATTTTTTTTTTTTTTTTTTTAAATGTGTTGTTATTTAACAGAGAAATACTTATGGTGAAGTTTTCTGTAAGAAGATGTTTACTTAATATTTATGGAAGGAGTCTCCAGTGTCAGCACTTTGTAACAGTCAGTCATTTTTTTCCAGTAAGTTTTGCTGTTTCTCTGTAACATGACAAGCTTTTTTACATTTATTTTTGTCTTATTAATTTCAAAACAATAAGACAGAGGCTGGTGAGGGAACAGCTGTTTAGATCTTATTATGTAAGTGATAACTGAAACTTATTTGTCTTGCTGACATTCTACAACATTGAATGTAACTAAATAAATGGTTAAAAGTATGATGTTCTTTATTAATAACTTTAAATTGTTGGGAAATTGTTTAAGTATAAGAGGAATCAAATACTGTGTGACATACTGTTATAGGACCTTTTTTATTATAAGCCTTATACAATGTAAAATAAGCATATGCTTGTGGCATCTGTGTATTTAATTTTTTTCTACTTTAGCAATTTCATAATGAAAACAAACACTTTCTAATGCAAACTTACCTAATGGTTTCCATTAACCAGGTTCCCATCACTACCTAATGACTTAAACAGCTAATTAGACCAATCCCTGCTAAGCCAAAACTGTTAGGATCTCAATCTTTGAAAAGCTGTGCACTCTCACACACATTGAGAGTGTTATTTTAGTTGCCGTTGTTGAATCCAAGAGGTGTCTGAACTGTGCAGTAGCATTTCAACTCTTATGACCTCTTTCCCTGGCCTCCCACTTCGCTCTTATTTTAGCCTGGAAGTCATACCATCTGAGCACAGCACCAGTGAGTGCTGGACTACTTCCTCATTTCAGAACACAGCATGCTTCCATACAAGAAGAGTCAGCACACATTCACACATTTGTTTGTTGGGTTTTTACATTACTCATACATTAGGCCAAATATCCAGGATCTTTTGGTCTGCCTCTGCATGTCTGGCTGACTCAAGATCACTGCATGCGCTCAACTGATGTTCCAACATCCAAACAAGCAGTAAACACCAATACAATTACAGGCACACAAGCAGGAATGTCATGGCTTGGTGTTTTGTGGTTGAACGGCCATGAATCAAAAGTGACATCTTTCTGCTTTCCTTAAAAAAACATGGTCAGGAAGATTCAAGCCACAAAAACTTGAGTAAGATATGTTTCTTTAAAGGGACATGGCTCAATTCACTTTTTTAAAAACACAGGTAGATGGAACAGTGTGTGAACTAAGCTAACTAGAAATTTGATTAAAAAAAAAAAAGTCTACACCTTTTGATACCAGCTATCGATATGAGAAAAAGAAAGTACACCCTACACAAAGAAAGTACAGTCCTTCTCACTGTAGAATTGTGAATTTGAAATTGTTTGGAGATGGCCTTATAACCCTTCGCAGATTGATGAGCTGCAACAATTGCTTCTCTGAGGTCATGGCTAATGTCCTTTCTTCTTGGCATGACGTAGATACACCCCTAATTGCTCCAGAACACCAAACTACAAAAAATTCTGCTTTTATAGAGGTAGTCACACATCTTGATGATTAACTAATCTTGTGCATCTCATTAGTAACACCTGGCTGCTAATTTATCTCTTAATGATTGTGGAATTCAGATGGGTGTACTTATTTTTTTCCCACCTGGTTTGTGAATGTTTGTTTACTTTTTAGGAGTAATGTGTTGTGGTTTTTTTGTTGTTACCTGAGAGTACAAAATTGTTATTTAGGCCCTGATAAATAAAAACATAGAATTGAAGAAGGGTGTATTTTCTCTTTCCCATGACTGTATAGTAGCATTTTTTATACCTTTTGAGTGAAATGTGTATTCTTTACAACCATTGAGCTGTTTCATGTTGCCATAAGAAACAAAAACACACTTAAGTCAGCAAAAAAGTGTGAATATCTGGGTCATCTCTACTGGATGAAAGAACCAGACAGCCTAAATATAGCCAGGATAGACAGAGGGAGAGAGAGATGGTATACAGGTAAAGACAGTCCCAGAGAGAGAGACACCATTTTTCTATTAATTTAATTATTAATGTTACTTTCCTGAAGTGATTTCCTCATACAGTTACTGCTTTAGAAATCTCAACCAACCCCAAACCTGAGTTCCTTCTTCAGAATTGAGATTCTCACACTGATTTTCTTTTGGCCTTCCTCTGTTCTCTCTGCAGTAACATAACCTCCAGACAACGCAGTACAATACTGCTTTCTTTAATTAATTATATTCAGAAACAGGCATATCGGTTGTTTTATTTTAAAATATGCATGGTGATGTTCCTTGTCTATCTCATATGGCTCCTAGAGTTCCAGAGTTAGTGGAAATATTGTTGAGTGCAATTTTTGTTAGAGGGCTCCAATTAGATTTTTTTTTTTTAATTAAATGTTGGCCGTCTTGCTCCCAAGTGGCACAAGTCAAATTATTGACACTTTTGCTATTAAACCTCTTCCAAACTTCCAAACCTCTAACTCTTTGCCAAATAGTGTGTTGTACTTCCTTAACATAATACGGCACCAGCAAAATCTTTTTCCTCACAGCATTCTAACTACCTATACCCAATATCCAATTAAATATATGCAATATCCAATTAAAATGGGTTGCAAAAAAAAGTGAAAACAGTTGAAGTTTGGGTAAATGGTGGAGTACAGTGTAATCTACGTTAACATAAATTAGCCTGACACAGCAATGCAACTTGTGTAAATGTTAATTTAGCCATTTGTAAAACAAATTTAACCACATTGTAAGAGGCAAAACTATGGACGTAAATATTTTCAAGCTACGTTTTAGACATTTAATTTAAGGTGACATTAATAGACTTCTTTACACTATAGGGGAAACCTGAATAAATTTGCTATACTCTTAGCATTGCTTGCTAAGAGGTTGAAGTTAAATGAATCTGAAGTAAAAATGAAGTAAAGGAGTGTGTGCTAGTCACAATCTCGAACAGTAGGAAACTTGTACACCTGATTAGTAGTCTAGTTAGTAGTTCATGTTACCCTAGGCTCAGTGTTGGAAAGAGTACAAAACACACTGATTTGTGGAAAGTACTTATACTGTACTAACAATTCACTTATTATAAGTGAGAGTGAAAGTAGTGATCAAGAAAATTACTCAAGTAAGAGTAAATAAGTCATCTGGTGAAAAACAGCTTGAGTAACTACTTTACAAATTGTTGTTTTACAAGTCGACAATTGACAAGTAATCAGAAAATGTTATATAGTGAGCAGCATATAGACAAAGGTAATGTTAGCCAAATACTGTTGGGCTTTCAGTAGCTTGCTAGGATTTTTATCTTGCTAGCTAGCTCATTTTAATTCATACATGTTTCTAGCTACATTGTTAGCTGTCTAGCAAATATGCTCCTTATACATTATCCTGAGTGTTACCTGTAGGCTGTAGATGCACTTAGACACAGTATGTTTAACACAACAGACAATCACTATCGAAGACTGAAATGACGACTTGAATTTAATACAGAGCCTTCATACTGTAAAACATCAAACAGTCGCTAAGCTAATGGCTTACCTGTACATGTGTCCGAAGGTTGGATGCTGAGCTGTGAAATGCTGATGTCTCCACAGGTTTTGGATCACATTATTTGCAGATCATTATCACATGGTTTCATTTAAAACATACCTGAGAAATTGGGTCAGGGATGCTCATCTGTCTCCACTGTCTCAGACATTGCTGCAGCATTTGGCACCTGAAGTGTAGACTTTCAGCAGGAAACTGTTTTATTTGATTTGGTCTCAAAATTTAATTATGTAAAAATGCACACACACGACAATCTTCTAGGCTTAAATGCATGATTTTTTTTACTCTGTAATTGTGATCTAAATAGTTGACTATTTCATTTTTAAAATCTCAAGTAAAAGTAAAAGAAGTATGATTTAATTTGACTCCAAAAGCACTGTTAATGTGACCTTTTGTACTCAAGTTCTGTAACAAGAGTACATGTAGTTCATTACTTTCCAAATCTGCCTAGGCACAAGTACACAAGGCCCAAGCATTGGAATTGTGTCACATATTTTCATATTGTGCAATGTTGATTCTTTTTTATTATATGCTCTCTCAGAAACACCTGTAAAACTCTAGTGCACATTTTTTTTAATCTTTTAAAGGAAATGTTATGCCAATATTTTTCCCATTCTGGGCTAAAAGAGGGCTTACGGATGGAATCATTGGTCTTTAATGTTTGTCATGTTGGAATTACTTTGCCATAAATATCAGTAGAATATAACAAAAGCAAGCTAGCAGTCATCATTTATGTCAGCTAAAGAGCACATACCTCTCCAAAGCCCTTTCTGGAAGGCTGGTGTAATCGGATCATTGTGTTTCTCTATGGTAGAGGGTATTTTTAGGCATTGGGATCTTTGTAATTACCCCTCTATGTCTGTTTGCCTGCATTCTGGTCTATGGCTACCAGAGAGAGAGAAAGAATGATTGGGTACTGGAATGATAAACAAATCATATACCCTACACATATTCAGGGGGATTGGAAAGTTGACCTCAGCTCAACGTTTCCCACTTCTATAAAACGAAATATGGAAAAATGTCAGAGTAAAACAACTGAGTTGAGGCCAAAAGTTTGGCAAGACATTAAACAAAAATATGTGCTCATTTGCTATTTTGTCACTACATTTTTTTTTCAACTTCAACAAAGCACAAGTCAACCAGCTAACTACAGTGTTCATGATTTAAGCTTGTGGGCTCCAGAATTTGGTGAAACCTTGGGTTTGGTGGTTAGAGAAAAGAAACCCAGTACTGTTTTTAACATGCCCTTGTTGACTTGACCTCACTTCTCTTTGGGGAATCTCTATCACAAACCGTGTTTTTCTTTCCACCCCTTTTTGCCCAATTTTAATCATAGCCAATTTCTTCCCACTACAGTGGTTAGTTTTGCCTTATTACAAGTGAAGGTGAAGACTACCACGTGCTCAGTCCAAAAGTATTTTGTAATAACTTCAGGAAATTCATTAACAGAGCTATTTGCCTTAAATATTTTGGTCAAAAACCTGTCAGTTTTGTGGCAGGCCTATGCATTATACAGTGCTGTCCAGAATTATTGGCACCCTTCATAAAAAATGAGCAAACATAATTATATAAAATAGTCATTACACTCAAATTGTCCACTCATACAATAAGAGAAACTATTTCCTGGAATTTGTACAGGATGTCTTTGTATGCTGTAGCATTACAATTTCCCTGCACTGGAACTAAGAGGCCCAAACATGTTCCAGCATGACAATGCCCCTGTGCACAAAGCGAGCTCCATGAAGACATGGTTTGCCAAGTGGATGAAGTTGAGTGGCCTGCACAGAGCCCTGACTTCAACTCCACTGAACAGCTTTGGGATGAATTGAATTGAAATGAATTAAATAAATTGACTGTTCCCCAGGCCTTTTCGCCAAACATCAGTGTCCAATCTCACTAATGCTCTTGTGGCCGAATGAACACAAATCCCCAGAGCCATGCTCCAAAATCAAGTGGAAAGCCTTCCCGGAAGAGTGGAGGTTATTATAACAGCAAAGGAATAAATCTGGAATGGGATTTTCAAAAAGCACCTATGGGCGTGATGGTCAGGTGTCCACTTTTGGCCATATATTGTAGTTAATAAATAATGAGTATTAATGACTATATAATGAGTAATATATGTGCAAAAATAAGGAATATTTAAAATAAGTGGAAAAACTTGTTAGATATTGTGGGAAAAGACTCAGTGTTGTTATCCTCTCCAGGCCAGGCATCACAAAATAATTAATTCGAAGGGTGACAATAATTTTGAAAGCAGTGGGGTTTTTTTTAGGGGGAAAAAACATTTTGGGTTTGAAAGAAATCTCTATTTAAATCAAATGTCCCAATATGCCTGAGCCCACAGTATCACTTACTGCATGTGTTATTCTTTTTATATATTATTTTTAGCTCATTTTCATGAAGGGAGCCAATAATTCTAGAAGGCACTGTATATGGTAGCACACAGAGGCTAGTGTCGCTCTGATCGAGGGTCAGCGACATACCATCCTTCACACCCAGAGAACAGAGACAGATATGCTCTCGCAGATTCCAAAGCACAGATGGATATGGCATCGTCGGGATTCAAAATCATGATCACCATCTTAAGGGTGGTTCAGTTACGTTATTAGCTTGAGTGACGTTTGTTAAATGAGTACTTGCAGGGTTGAGGTAACCAGACAACCAGACTTGAGTAGAACCTGCCCAGAAGGCACTGTGAGAATGGTATACTGTATGGTATAAAATGTGGTATAGTCAATATGCAAAGTTCAACATAATGAAAATAGGGGGGAAAAAAGAGTACCAAACCCATGCATTAGAATACAAGGTTCAGGTGCATGAAAAATAATGTAAGTAGATTGGACGACGCTGGCTAGTGTGACATAAAGAGTTGATACTGGTTAGCCTTCTTCTACAGTTTAAAAAGAAGCTCTTCAAGAGCAAGTATTTTAAACTATTTGGTTGAAGTGCATAGAGAAGTGCTACGGGGTTGAGTATCTAATACCATTGCGTGCTAATGTTTCCATACCTTAGGGCAAAATGAAGAAGGAAAAGCTATTTTCCTGTTGATTTTGCTTTATTTGTGATGATTAGCTCTTCTTGCAGGATATACCTGTTAAACTAATTTTACTATTTTGTAGACAAACTGTAAAATAAAAGTAGCCTATTTCCTTTTTCCCACCCAGAGATCACAGGGGTCCAAACATTTGCACTCATTATTATTGTATAAATATGTTAAATAATCAATGGAAAATATTTGATAAAGCTGGGGTGGGAGCCTATTACATGTAAATAATCAAATAGTAAAATACTAACAATCACATACTTATCGAGCTTAACGTTCCAAAAAGATAGTGCAGAAATTTATTAATTTTTTTTTATCACAGAAAAATCCAGTTTATTTATCCTGCCACAGTCTGAATGGGGTGTTGAGCCAAAATGAATCATCCTGGTGGGAGAGCCTCAGTTGAAATCTTCCTTAGAGCCTACAAAAGGCTAGAGCCGGCCCTGATGACGGCTCTAAATGTTGCCTGCTGAACCGGTTTATTTCTGTCTGCACATTCTGATTAGGTGGATCCTAACATGTTAGTTCTACACTTAATTAACGACGGTGAAAATGTCTAATCAACACAGCAGGTCTGGAAGCAGGGCCAGAGAAAAGTAACGCATATGTGAAGTGCCACCGTGCAATAAATAACGCTCCATACATTATTACACGCTTAACGGACTTGGGTGTGAACCATATTTAATTCAGGAACATTGCTGCAACTTAGGATGAATAGGGGAACCTCAAGCATGATACCAGTCTTGCCTTATTCATTGAAGAATTGGCTAAATGTGTTGATTTTTTTTTTTTTATTGGACTGGGTGTATTTTTATACACAATTCTCAAGCTATATTTAAATGAAAATATAGGTGTCAGATGATACACTCTCACTCTCTTTACTCCCCTGTGGCCTTCTAACCCACATACAAGCCCAAGCTCCGGCTGTATATATAGATCCTGAAGTTGGCATTGGCACGGTTCCACCTATGCCCTTTGTGGTGTAAATATTCGAGCAGCATGATGTCATGGCCCTCCGTGTGTGTCTGTGGCCTCTGTGTTGGCAGCGGGTGATGTCACGTCCCACCAGAGCTGAGGGCAGATAAGGGAGGGAGTGTCTCCTTCCTCCCTATAGAGAGAGGACACTGATAACAACGCTATCATGGAGGCCTCTCTGATAATCATTTAGCCAAATATGGGCTATAATAATGGAAAAAATTATAAGTATTGTAAATCCAGATGAAATACAGGTGAATAAACAGGGACAGGCTTTATTTTTATTTTTATTTATTCTGTCAAGATGGTGCCAAGGATGGCTGCCTCAGTGTGTTGGTGTGCTTTGTTTTGTCTTGTTTTTGTTTTGTTTACCTTATTGATATTATTTTTATTTCTTGTATTTTACCGTTATTATTAAGCACCAGTACACCAAGACAAATTCCTCGTACATGTAAACTCACGGTACTTGGCAATAAAGGTGATTCTGATTTACAATTTGAATTATTTTATTCATTAAGCAAGGAAACCTGAGACCTGAGACCAGTGTCTTATTAATGAATGGGCTCTGCATACTGACAACAAAACAATTCCATAAGGAAATGATGCTATTACCACAAAACGAAGTATATCAGAATATCAGAATGCAAATAGTATTTTAAAAAAGCATAGCAAAGGTATAAAAAGAGGCATGCCACAAGCATAAAAGTCAAAAACATTCATGAAATACTAAATAATAAGCCTAAATAATACTAATACAGCTATTTAAATGTACATAAACAAATCAAAATACAACAAACTAAAGTACTTCTGTACTTCTGCTTCTGTAAAAACACATTATTTAAAAAATAACTTAAAGAAATGCTTCAGTGTTGTTCAACTTAATCTGCTGTATGTGGAATGGATTGTAAGAATTTCAATTTTGAGAATTTCAACATATGTCCTGAGAAATTTTTTTTTTTTTTTTAAAAACTTGTTTATAGTGGAAACCTAAGGACAGTTGCTAAACATTTAAACAAAATTTTTGTTGATGGTTTTCACCAATTTTCAGCCAAAGTTATTTAGAAATTGAGCTTCAAATTTGTAAGATTTATCTTTCAGAGATGGACTAGTTTTTCAGAGTGAAGAATTGTGGTTATATGTCTAAGAGTTCATGGATACCACAAAACATTTGAGAAAGTGTTAAAAAAAAAAAAAAAAAACAGAATTTTACTGTATTGTTGGAGGGTTGGATAAAACTTGTTAAGAACAGCTTTGAGTATGACTTTTTCTCATGTCTTTTACATCCCAAGGTGTTTATTATTAGTGTATTGGTTGTAGTTTGGAGGTTGCATTATATGGTGGTATAGTTTAACCATTTATTGAAAGAATTCAAGAATAAAGCGAGTTTGGAGTAAACAGGTTTCCGGTCTGACTTTTCTCAGTAGAGGGAAACACTATACAATATACACTACAGATGCAGTACATGCAGCAAGTATTCAATTATGTCGTTAGGGAAAGTGCTGGAATGCTTCTTAAAATAAACTTGCCTGGAGGATTGGTGTTGCACGGTGGTGCAGTGGGTAGTGTTGCCACCTCACAGCTCCAGTTCCATCCAGAGCTCGGGTTACTGTCTGAGCAGAGTTTCACATGTTCTCCTGTGTCCGTCTGGCTTTCCTCAGGGGTTCTCTGGTTTCTACCTACCACCTAAAACATGCAGGTAGGTGGATTGGCTACATTACATTGCCTCTAGGTGTGAATGTGTGCCCTGTGAGGGACTGGCGTCCCATCCAGGGTGTATTTCTGCCTCATGCCCAGTGTTCCTTACTGAAGCTGAATGAATGAATGTTAGCCTTCTAGTTTATGGACATTAACGTTTATGAGAATTGTTGAAGTGTGACAAAAAAAAATTACAATTAATGTTTCTTGCCTAAAAAATCCTTATTTGTGCCTTTTTGCTATTTTATAAAATATCTATGTGATACTAAGGCAAAGCTCGACTCTGGTTACACAGCAGTCTCTAACAACCAAGCAGTGGGCTTTCGTTTTGTATATGTATTAGAACTTGTCTTATGATGGCAGTTATAATGGATACAAGGTCTGAAGGGGTCAAAAAGTAAGCTCCCTCAAACCTTTAATTTTTTTGCTGACTTTGTTATGTAATGTTGTACCACAATGTTGTGCTTTCAGCTCTCAAAGCTGATTGGTCCGAAAGTGTTGACCAATCAGAATCTAGCATCTCTGACAGTAAAGCCCACTGTAATTCAAATCATAGGTTTATATCAATGTGCTCCTTCTAATTAAGCAATATCACACACGTAAGAATGCGGTTATACTGAATAGCACAGCCATGCAGATATTCAGTATAACCGCACGACTGTGAGTGTGATATTGCACGACAGTTCTATAAACAGGAAATTAATATCAGGTAAGTGACACCATTTAGCCCAATCTGTTCTGTTTATTTTTGCTCCGCTAGTGGAAATAGATCCCGAAGATGCCACACTCGCTTTATAGGATGTCGGCTAGCTGGCTAGCTAGTCCCTCCTTCTTGTTCATCTTCAACTGACGAGCTTTCATATTTCAAGCCAACAGTTACCTTTCTGAAAGGTACCATTTGACATGTCAGCTGATGATGTCGCTAACACTACTGTAGTAACCGTTTCTAACTAGGAAGTGGAATTTTACATGGCGAACACAAACGAGTGGAGTGATATACACAGTGAAATGTTCCAGTGCGGTTATAGGAAAAATAGGCACTCTTGGAACGCCGCAAGACCAATCAAGTTAGTGGATCACAACTAACTGTTATATATGTTATATGTTACATAATATGTTGTAGTGTCTATAATGACAACTTACACAAGGACTTGGATGCTTGACATAAACAGATTAAAATCGTGTATAATTGTTGATGCGGTGAAATTTTCTGTGCTACTGAACATTTTTGGAAGTAGTCTTCAGTGTCAGTGCTGTGTAACAGTCAGCGGTAAAGCTGTAACTTAAAGTCTTCAAGACAGAGGGGTTTGAAGTTTCTTCGTAACAGGACCAGCTGCATTTTTATGTCATATTAACTTTACAAAAGAGAATAAAAAGAGAGACTGGTGAGGGAATGACCGTTTATAACTGCTATAACATAAGCGATAACGGGAGCTAACTTGTTTCATGGACGTTTCACAACATTAAATGTAGCTGTAAATGGATAAAAAGTACAACACGTCATTCTTCAGGGTGATAACGGCCCTCTGCTTCATTTCAGGCCCCACCATACCATCCAGTTGTTGACTATTGTCCTATAACAGCATGCCTGATCATTTTTATTCCTTACGTACAGACAAACATAAAGTGCAAATTATTCACAGGAAGCACATCATAACCATTAATTAAATTAGAGTGACGGCACAGTGTATATAAACATGCACAGCAGAAAATATATAAATACACACACTGTAGAATGAGTCATTCTTTGTGGATGAAATGTAGGTAAGGCATATATTTTATATTTAAATCATATGGGTGTATGAGCATATTTTTGGGAATGTGGCTGCATATGTTCTCCTGAGTGCATGCTTACGTGTGTGTGCTTGTGCACCAATGTGGAATGCACACTATTCCTATGTAAACATTCACTCTGTCCTCTCTTCCCTCCCTTGGCTCTGCACGCTCCTTTTCATTGATCGGCGCTCTGAATTTATTAGCCATTGTGACAGCTTCCTGCCCAGTCCAGGAGGGAAACGCATAATCGTGCAGATAAAGTCCTCAGACAGCGCAGAGGCGCACAATGCCCATTGTGTCCTGATTACAGGTCAAATTCTTAGCCAAGTGGAATGTTGTCCAGGAATCTTTTACATGCGTGTGCATGAGTGTGTTTGCAGGCAATGGCACATAGTTATCCCCTTACTCATAGATGCTCATGGTCCTTGGGTGAGAACATTTGGAAAATTCTGGGCACGTGGTCAGAATAACAGTGAAGGAGAAGAAACGAGATGGAGAGGAGAGATGGAAGTGCGTACCAGCGAAACACAAACAAACGAGTGACTTCGGGTGGGTGACCTTGACCTTTTGGCAATCTCGAGAGTGAGTGCCATGTTTTGAGGAAACTTAAAGACTAGAACAATGGACTGATGGGTTACATAAAGAAGAAAACATACAATGTTGTTCAAGCGAACAAAACAGCGAAGGAATGTGCTTCCGGAGTAAGTCAAAAACAATGCTAAATGTCTCACTTGATACGGGTTAGGCCTGAGAGTTTAATCCTAAACCTTGGTAATGACTTTTTGGTTCTCTGTAGAGATAGCTTTAGGTGTTGTGTTGCAGGTGATGACAAGCTGACCCTGAAAAGCTGTCAGTTACATGCATTTTGGGAGGACAGCTAGCTCCAGGCTGGGTTTGGTGACTAACAGACTGCATTGGTTACTACATTGGGTCTTTCTACCTAAAGGGTAGAGATTTGGGTGCAGGGGTACCACTGGTTCCAGGATACAGACAAACACGCACCCATATCCATAGGGTTTCTACAACAAAAGAAGTTATAAATTATATAAAGCCAGGTTACTAGGTCAGTTCCATTTCAGAAATTGACTGCAGATGCGTAAGAACTCACACAGGCTGAAATTAACCTTGTGTAAGAGGCTCCTTATATCAGTGGTTCTCAAAGAGTCTGAGATTTAAAAAAAAAAAAAAATGATTTAGTTGAATAAACTAAAGTGAAGGAAATCACAACACACTATTATCATATTGTTGAGTTATCCTTTGACTGGTCACATGAATTGAATGGATTTAACCCTTGTGTTTTGTTTGGGTCAGAATGAACCGTTTAAAATTTCTACTTAAAGTGGAACCATACTACTGTTTTTTTCAACGTGAAACTTTATTTGCTTGGCGCATTTTCTCTATTGAGCAAGAAAAGTGTACTTTTGGTGCACCTGCTATGCCCTTTTGATATTTTTAGGATATTTTGACCAAAGAAGTGGTGAAATATCAATTGACACCAACTGCTTTTGACAAAAATAAAACAAATAGGTGAATTTACAGTCACATTACCTCTATGACGTATTCGCATCTACTATATCTGCTGGGAGGAGCGTCCCCAGGCATGGAAACTGGTTTTGTGTTCCACAAAAGATGTTCCCCATAGATGTATTCAAGGTTGGCCATTTTAAATATTATTATCTGTCTCAGTTGCCCAAAGTTAATATGACCATGAACAGTCCATTACTAAATAGCAACTAAAACACAAGTGTTAATCCAAACCTGAATGACTCAAAACCAAGTAGTCTGCTCAATTAGGTTGACTTGGACCTGTGTTCTGCTCAGGAATAGAAAGCTCTATGTCTCTAATAAATATTCAGAATATCATTGTGTTTTACACATTTAAATAATATTCATGACATAAATCTGTACTGAGGCAGCAGAATTTATTTTACAGCTAAAGGGCTAGAAAAACATTTGAGATTCCCTCCCTTATAATTCACAACCTCACATTTTGATTCAATACACTGCCATTTTTCCTACTCAGTACTGTCATTTCAGGTAACTGCATAATGTGCAAAGTCTTATCACTAACCTGAGAACAGATTTTTTGGTGAGTTAATGAGCTGGATTGTCCAGACTTCCGGCAGAGGAACATTAAAAAAAGCCATTAAGACACATAAATGAAATGCATGAAATGAATGAAATGCATGAAGTACATCAGCATTTACATTGTTTTAAACTAAGAATATTCCAGCATTTTCTTTGTTTATTCTGAACGACTGAATGAAGTGTCAACTTCATTCCAAATGTCTGTGTTCAGTTTGCTGCTGGCCTTAACGTGACGTTGAGCTGTCATCTAGTGGTGCCATTTTGCCATTACAGAGATTTTCCCATTCAGCAAATGTAATCCAAGGAATTTAGTGGTAATGTGATCAAATTTGTTTAAAATTAGGGTTTTTTTTGCTTGTTTGTTTGTTTGTTTAAAGCTTGCAGATTCATTTTCAGTCTGTGTGCAGGGGAGTGCTGATCATCAGATTTACGATCCACATTATAGTGTGATATTTGGCACACGGGAATCAGGTTTCATTGGCCAAGAAAGTGTTGCTATAATGAATCTGACTCAGTTGTTGAGCTCTCTGTGTGCATGTAAAAGCCAAGGACACTGCGTGATGAGTAATGGCCCAGTGCTGCTTTTTTTTTTTTTTTAAACTTCACCTGGCTCACATACTTCTTTATGTCTGTCTGCCAGAACACAGTCACAAATTCATTCATCTTCATAAAGCACATTTTCCTGATCAGGGTCATGGTGGATCTGAAGCCCATCCCAGGAATGCACCCTAGATGGATGTGACACCACTCCATTGCAGGATACCATACACATATATTCACACTTGGGTGCAATTTAGTGCAGCCAATCCACCTCCTGGCATGTTTTTGGGAGGTTGGTGGAAACCAGAGAACCAGGAGGAAACCCATGCAGACACAGGAAGAACATGCGAAACACTATATAGACAGTAACTTGAGCTCAGGATCAAACCCTGGAGCTGTAAGGCAGCATTGAAACCCGCTGCAACACCATACCACAAATAAGCCTGTGTCTCAGAAATGATATGGAGCAGAGCTAACAGCTAGGACACTAATGACACAATGTTGAAATGCACAAGGTTACATTTTCTGTCTAAATTCCATACCTGGTTAATAATGTCTGTGTTTTAAAAATGTAGGTGTTAATTATAGAGCACAGGACAGTTACAGAAGTGTTATTAAAAATATTGTTTATCCTTAATTCAGTATATTAAATAAAGTCTGAGAACCCTGTTAGTTGTTACAGCTGGTAGGATTAAAGAGTACTCCTACAGTATACACATAGACTTACCCATAGACATAGAAAGTACCATTTGACATAACTGTACTGTACGTAACTACACAGCTGTACATTAAAAAAGACAACAATAAAAATGTTATTAAAACATGTAAAAAAGGAAATAACTGTGCAATATTTACAGAGCAGTGGTTCAGATTTTTCTCCAGTAGTATCAGTGTGCAACTGAGTGTGTGCTCCTACGTCAGGTTGACTCTGCGATGGTTTCAGATAGGTCTGGAGTTTCTCCTGGAAGACACACACACATGCACAGGATAAGCATAAACTGTCTCTGGATGTAGGCCAATGTCGAAAAGGCTTTGCAATGTCATGTGCGAAAATAGCAGTATTTTAATATTAAAGTAATGCAATGTTGCAGGAGTGTGGATGAGGGGCAGGTCTGATGTGCTGGCCTTCACACCCCTGACTGCAGGCATGTGAGCCAGGGGGAAATAAGTTCCCTCATCAATGAATTTAAATCTGATCATTTGTATTTAGACGTATCAGTTTATTTCTCTTTTATGTTTGGTGTCAGGATGGTGCAGTGGGCAGCACTGCCATCTCACAGCTCCAGCGTCTCTAGATCCATCCTGAGCATGGATGAGTTTTTTTGGATCCTGAGTTTTTCATGTCCGTATGGGTTTTCTGTGGGTTCTCTGGTTTCTACCCACCTCCCAAAAACATGCTTAGGTGGATTAGCTATACAAAATTGCCCCTAGGTGTGAATGTGTGTGATAGTATGTGTTTGCATGGTGCCCTGTGACAGACTGGCATCCCATCTAGGGTGTATTCCTGCCTTATGCCCAGCGTTCCCAAGATTCCAGCGTCTCCATATCTACTGCCACCCTGACCAGGATAAGGCATTTACTGAAGATGAACAAATGAATAATTTTATTAAATAATACACTCATTTGGATGTTGCATGTCCTATTTCCGTTGTTGGTCATAGGTAGCAGAAGGAGAGCTTAATTTGCATAAAACAGAAAAGCCTTTTTCCTCCTACAGTATTTTTTGCACTGACTCAAAGAGAATGAAAATTGATAGTATTAATAAAATTGCATAGTATTTAAATAAAAATTCATGTCCATACAAGCACTACATCCAGAGTTGCAATGGCATATAAACAAAAAAAAAAGTGGCACAGCTACAAGGATGATTTTTTTATATATATCATTATCTGTCAATGATATTTAAATGGAATGAATTTCTCTTTTAAAATAAAAAAATGAAATTAAAGACTTGTCTTAGATGACTGATTACATTTACAAGAGTTGGTATTTGGGTCAAATACAATGTTAGCTTTTTTTCATTTGTAAGAGACTTTCTCGGCACTTCTGTATAAAAGTCATTCAGCGAGGGCTATGTAAGGGATACAGGAAGTCACTAGACATCACCAAATAATCCCCATGGCTGTGGATGTATCATATCTGAGATTAGAGGAAGACATACTGAAAAACTTAGCCAGAGAACCTGCATGCTAAATTAACTAGCTAGCTAACTTGGCTAATGTTAATGATGAATAAAACAGTTTTGATTGTTATGGTATACTGTATTATGACAGGTTCAGCTAGCGTCAAAGAAATTGCTGAGAATGTCACGCAGATCGAGACTCAGTTACTGAAATCTCACTCATGTCTATCTTTGACATAAGCAGGCTAGTTTACTAGTACTTCACTAGCTGACTAGCTGTTTGCAGTGGAAGGTGAATTGCATAATCATGTAAATTCAAAGACCCTGGCATTTTATTAGGGTAGAGTTGTATTTTTAAAAAATTCTAAAACAATTTATTGTTCTCCTCAAATCAATTTTAATCTTGTTATTGCTGAATAATAATAATAATAATAATAATAATAATAATAATAATAATAATAATAATATATTCTATAGGAATGTCCTATAGTTTTGAATACGCACTGTAAAGCACTTTGAGCTTCTTTTTAAATGTATAAGCTGCTTTATAAGTAAGATTATTATTATTTAGTAGTAGTAGTAGTGGTAGTAGTATAAAGACTTTTTTTTTTTTACTTTGTCTCATCTACAGTATGTCTTCACATGCATTCATGCATTGACATTATTCATAATACAATTAAAAACTGTTGTTAAAGGCTACATTCTGTAATGGAGAAAGTGTCTTCAGCAATATGTTTCATTTTCTAGAAAATACCTACCTGCACAACAGCCTCACTGTACATCTCACTATAACTTCTTTCTGTAAAAACGCAGGTAAAAAACAAAACAAAATGTGTGTGTGTGTGTTTGTGCATGAGTGTGCATGCAAAAACACCAAAGAAGTTATCCTTCCTATTAATCTAGAGCTGGGTGGCATGAATATAAAAATAAATTAAAAAAAAGAATGAAAGGGCACATCCATAAACAGCATGCAGATTAGCTTGCAGCCAATTGTCAGAAATAGGAACACCTCTTCTCCTCCTGCTGGCCTGATAAAAAAGAGCCTCCTGAGAGAGAAAGAGAGGAAAAAACAAGAGCTGGATAAACTCTACAGAGAGACAGATGAGAACAATGTTCTCTTTCAGTGGTTCCGTACCAACATTTCTTACTGGCTCTCTATTTCTGGCCCTTCGTTCATCTTTCAAGCACAACGTTTAATGTAATTAGAGTACACCTAGCTCATCACTCTTCACAGCTGAAAAAGGGAGGCATGATTATTTTTGTGTCTCCTGACATGGTGTGTAAAAAAAAAACTGATTAAAGGAACAACATGCCCTTGGTTCTTGTTGCACTTGTAAGGAGTCTGCTGCCTAAATGCACATTTAAGCTTCTTTTTTCTAGACCTTGGTGCCCAGAATGCAAATATTTAATACTTTACATTACTGCACGTTTTCTGTGTATTCATGGGTTTCTTCCTGGTTCTCTGGTTTCTTCCTACCCTTCAAAAACATACAAGTAGGTCGATAGACAACACTAAATTGCCCCTAGGTGTGAATGTGTGTGTGTTTGGTGTCCTGTATTGGATTGGTGTCTCATTCAGCGTATATATATATATATATATTCCCTTCTCATGCCCTTTACTTCCGGGATAGGCTCCAGATTCACTGTGAGCCTGACCAGAATAAAGCAGTTACTGCAAGATTAATGCAAAAAGATGCAAAAAGACAGAAAAAGAGAGGTGATAAGGATGGAACTGTTTATAGCTGCTATAACATAAGTGATACCAGCAACTAACTTGTTTCACAGACATTCCACATTTGGGAATTTACTGTGGTATATGAGGAGTAAAACACTTTGGGATGTGCTATTACTGGAAAATAATCAACTTCATGGTGGTAAGAGTAACTCTACTTTGTGTTGGGTTGCATCACACCACACCTTCAACAGCATCCGTCTTCATGTTTTATTCCTTAATAAACATTTGCTGTAAGTGGTAAGTAAGGTTTTATTTTGATATTGTCTTCCGCTGTTTGTGCAGATGTTTGCATGTGTAAGTATGTGACTATTTATTTATTATATGTACATGATATCTTTTTTTTGCTACTCAAGCATCCAGATTTCCCCTACAGAATCAATACAGTCTATTCATTGGTCTATCTATCCATCCAAAATTGCTAATAATTTGAGCATTCAAGAGTTTTTTTGTTGGATTTGTCAGGATTCTGGACCTGTTATATTGTCCTTTGGCCACTAGAGGCCCTCATTATTCCCTCATGTTGTGTTCCCTCTGTCTGTGATTAGTATTATTGCTGTCACCTGTGTCTCATTCCCTCATGTGTATTTAAGTTGCTCTGTGTGTGTGTGTGTGTGTGTGTGTGTGTGTGTGTGTGTGTGTGTGTGTGTGTGTGTGTGTGTGTGTGTGTG
>CM075029.1:7615531-7632197 GCA_037576675.1 Pangasius sanitwongsei | reverse complement strand
CCCCCCCCCCCCCCCCCCCCCCCCCCCCCCCCCCCCCCCCCCCCCCCCCCCCCCCCCCCCCCCCCCCCCCCCAACCCGTAATAAAATGGATTACATCTGGAGTTTTTGAAGTATGGTTTAAAACAATATTATTAGTACAACAGGCGTATAGTTATTGAGTGTACTTTACTTTACAAACTAATGTTTGGAAATCGAATATGGTTTTGTACTGACTCAATAATGTAGAGGTTGTAAAATAAAAATCTATAACAAAATTTGTGCTAAAAAAAATAGGGTTCCTAAGGCTTTTGCACAGTACTGTATATATATTTGCTGATATTTACTGGAATCCATTCTTCCATCTACCTGTCCAGTGTTTTCTGTGCTACTGGCTGCCACACAGCTCCAAGGCATAATAGATCCATGCATAACAGTCGGAAAAGTATTCTTTTCATCAAATGTTGCTCCTTTTTTTCCTCCAACATACCTTTGTTGATTGGGGCCAAAGAGTTCCATTATTACTTCTCCATTCCACAGCACTTGTTTACCAAATGCCTCTGGCTTATCTAGATGTTTTTTGCATACTTCAGACATTCAGTTTTGTGTACGGCCACAGTTAAGGATTTTGTCTGGAAACTCATCCATGTGGATCATGTTTGCGCAAATAATACTGCAGAGTAGAGCAGTACACCACCAATCCTGTGTCAGCTAAGCCTTCCTGCAGGTCATTAGTATCAGATGGGGGTTTGCTTTGCCTTTCTGCCCAGCGTACCGCCATTCTAACTGACTTCTAACTGACTTCTTGGTCTTCCAGATCTTGCCTTGATTTCTACAGTTCCGCTTAACTGCCATTTCTTTTAAGACATTTCATACAGGAATATGGAAACTGTCCAGCTGGAAGCGCTTTGATATGTTTTTATAGCCTTCCTCTTCTTCAGAAGCATCAATTAGACTCCTTTTCAAATCCTCAGTCAGCTGCTTAGAGGAGCCCATGAGTGTTAGCACAAGGTTTGAAGAGTCAGAGAATTTATTATGCTCTGGAATTGTGATTCCTAATGTCAATCCTTGACCTGCTTAATGAGTCCTAATGAGTCGATTAAGGCCTAAGGAAAACTTTTGAACATGCCACATTTACTATTTTTATTTTTCCATTTTTTAAGGTCATCAGACATAAAGTAAAAGTCCATTACAATTTGCAGGAAAATGTTTTAATATAGTTTGCTGCAGTGGTTGCGTTTTCTTTCTTTCTTTTTTTTTTTTCACCCCCACCCACACACACACACACACAACTATGTTCAATCAGTCACATACACTAGGCCTCTTTAAAACAGACTATCATTCATTCACACATTAATTCATTCATACATAATTCAGTTTCATCCTTGTGCAACTGACTATACCATACCGTTGTTTTGACTGTTTCTCTGGTTTGACCTGATCTGTTTATCGTCGTTTGCCTTTGCTCTGCCTAGTTAACCCTGTTTGCTGATCACCTGACTTTTGCCTGTTTGACCTTGAACCTGCCTTACGTTTTTTTGTTGGAATTGTTTGTCTGTGCTTCATTAAAACACTGCTCTACCTGCAACTGCATCCGTCTTCTCCTCCATTATCTGACAGGTGCCCATACTTCTGCATATAACTGTATGGTATGCACTGAATGGACAATAATATTTTTAAAGACATGCAAATTAGTTTCCAAATTCATTTTTCTTGAAATCTAATTTCTTGTCACAAAAGATATTTTGTGAGTCATGTTTCGGGAGTAATGATTTCTTTCCTGTCACAGAACTGATTTTAATCAGATTTGGACTGTAGTATCAAATGTCTAAAGAATCATACTTGTTTGGTTTCATGATGCATATTTGAGAATCTACAGAAATTTCATCCACCATCTGGAAAATCAGTATTATATTCATTCATATATTTCTCTACAAAATATCTGTTGTCTGTTCAGTGCATAACTTCCTGCTGAATCTAGTGGACAGAATGTATTGTCTTTACACATTTGTTGATTAAATCGGAAACCTTATATTGTTTTTGGGGGGGGGGGGGCAAAGAGCAACAAGGCATTAAATGGTCTTGCATAAAAATAATGCATTTTGTTGCACAGAATTTATTCTGTACATAAAAATGACCGTGTTACACATTGCACTCAATAAACCTATTATAGTAAACCATCTGACAGCTTCATATCAGCATTGTAAATATATCTGACTTTGGAAGCTACCATGACTATGCGGTTTTTGCAAGCTCATCATACTCCACAAGCAGCTGCATACTGTCGTGTAGAAATGAGTGTGCAGGCTATGAGAAGGCATATGGCGACTATGCATTGCGTAGGAGTTAACAGGAAGTGGTTTTGTAGTGATAGATCTAACATCAGATATCACACCACACTCTTAACATGATATGCTCTTAAAGGCACAGATAGAAACTATTGAAAGTAGATATTCAGTTTGATTGGATATGTAAAGCTGATACCTGTCTGTAGTAGTCCAGATGTGCTGTCACTGATGCCAAAGTATTTCTGGAGGCTAGACAGAACTCCTGAAATCCAAAACAGAATGTGTGTTAGACGTAAAGCACAATGGTTCAGAAGCTTTTCGGCTCCTTCTAACTCTCCTAAGACTTCAGAGTTGCGCTGCGTCATTTACCTGCGATCGTGTAGCGATCCATGTAGTTGAGCAGGTTCACATAGCACAGCACAGCCACGGCGACGTAAGATCTCCGGCGAGAGGGCATCATGTTGTTTATATTAGTGATGAGAGGTTGGTTTTCTTCCGACTTGCTGGCTATGGAGCTATAGCGGTGGCTCCCATTCATGGATGAGCGTAAACTCACCTTTTCTTTAGGCCCAAATGAGCTTTCATGTGCCTCTTCCTCCATGAAGAACAGTTGAAGAACAGTACTCACACGTCTGCTGGAGGGGAGAAGTTTAAAAAGCTTAAATTCTGTTTTAAATGTGGTAGACAGTATTTTAGGGGAATTCCTCCTTCTGAGCACTAATGGGACTGAAAGAGTCATGCCTTGTCCATTCTTCTCTGCTGACAGCCGTACTGCAGCTTATTACCTTTGTGGAATGGAATTATTCATATAGTCATCTTCAGTAAGTGCTTTATCCTGTCAGGATCCTGCAGAGCCTATCCCAGGAACACTGGCAGTGAGGTGGGAATACACCCTGGATAGGATAGTAATCTTTCAGAGGGCACCATGCACACACATTCACACCTAGGGGTAATTTAGTGTTGCTGATCTTCCTATCAGCATGGTTTTGGGAGGTGGGAAGAAACCAGAGAACCCAGAGGAAACCAACAGCTCAGAGTAATCCGAGCTCAGGACTGAACCTGGGACTCTAGATCTGTGAGACGGGAATGCTACCCACTGCACCACAAACCACTGCTGCCAAACTCCAAGGTGAAAAACAAAAAAATCAACACTCCAAAATATGATATCAAGTGTTTATCCCATTGACTACAGTCGAAATTATATAATACTTATCTAAGATTTCAATTTCTACTATTTATATTTTTACAAACTTCAGGAAACGTTCAGGTTTAACTGAAATGTGGTTTTATTTTCCATGTGTCTCAATCTCACAATGTTATAGAGTAGAAGTATGGGCAGAAAAAAAAAAAACTCATTTTGGTCAAAACCTGATTTTTTTCTTTTTTTTTTTTTTTTTGCCAGAATTACATCAGAGCAACATTGCATGGATTTTCCCAGACCACCACACATTTTTTAATGATATTATTAAACCTATTTCTAGACATTTTAACTAATTTCAACATTGAAATTGTTGCCAAATAAACGACATTTTCAATTAAGAGTGCATGTGTTATTTTAGTCTTTTTCACTATCTTGACTCACTGCACTAGCAAAAGAGTTCAGTAATAAAAATAGACAAATTTCTCCGTTCATCTATCTTTGCTAGTTCCTCAATCATTTCAAGTGAGTCTGACTCAGTGGAACAAGAGAAGTCAGGAAAAAGGAACACAAAAATGCCAAGGCTTGGGGTCACAGAAAATTTATAATGTCCATTTGGGGTTGTTTGCTCAAAAGGTTTAGGAATCCCTGCTGTAGGCACATTTAATAATCCAGTGGTAAATCATGTGACCTATATGTTTTGTTTTTTACAGTATTCATTTACAGTGTTCATTTAAAACAGTTTGGAGCTGCTGATCGTCATCCAGACATATTCATGTTCATGAGTACCACAAAAACCACCAGCAATACCCTAACTGTGTGCCCAACTTTGCCCACAAACACACCCCACAGCACAATGTAATTGTCTCTCTACAGCTCGACACAGAACACAGCCAGCGTTTCAGTTTCTGAGATAGTGAAAGCAAGACTGTCAGCTCGGGATCACATCACACCATTACCAATAAATCATATGACCTGCCCAAGTGATCCATCAACCCTCTGTTACAGAGTAATTGAATGCTAATGCATCTTATACAGGTATTTAAAATTCTTATTCATAAATTGGCTACATAAATACACTGACCTGAGTGGAGACCTGACATCTTGTACATTTCAATGCATGTATTTTTCCATCCTATGGCCTCTTCTTTTAGAGGCTCTGTGCTGTTGAGTTGTCTCGAGGTTGTGTGTGATATCTCTGCAATTTCAATAAACTACCTGATTATAAAGTTAGAGCGGAGTCCTGCCCCCATGTCTCCTCCCTCTGGTCACATGTTTGAAAACAGTTCCTTCTTGTGACGCAATATGCACTTGAAGCCAGTTGCCAGTTTTTTTTTTTTGTTTTTTTTTTTGTTTCCTCTTCTTAGAGGAATTCTCTATTCTCAGCCGTACACTCCCCAGACCCGTCACACTGCTATTAGAAAAACTCTTGGGAAATGTGATCTTTTTTTGTCTCAAATGAAGCGTATGGCTTCGTTCAAGATACTAGTTCTTGTATAACCGAACTCTGCACTGTGAGGCATTTGCATTGACAGACATGCTGAGCAGACATTCAGTGCATTTTATTGTGTTGTCCAGTTCTCCTGAGCTTTCCACGTTGCTGGCTGGAGATCGATATCAAAGCAGATCAGAGCACAAAACCTTTGCCCACTGAGCCAGTAGTTAAAAGATTAACCAAATTAGAGCAATAGGAAAACAAGGCTCACCTCAAATTTTTTTAAAGACTTTGCACCACTTTCTGAAATGGAATAACTAATACAATTTCCAGGGTCTAACTGTATTATCTAACAACAAACTAAACAAATGCTTCATATTCAATGCAACGTTGATGGGAACTTTCGTTTGAACCAAACCAGAAGTTGCCTTATCATGTTCCTTAACAGAGATGTGGAGATTGAAAAAAAAAAAAGCCAATGTTCTGTATTATAGTTCCCTTTTATGTAAGCGTAGACATAGAGAATTCTTAATAACATGATTCTTCTTTGTAAATTAGCCAGAAAACCCCCTAATGCTCCCCTTATACTGCGAGTCAGCCACGGAAAAGCAATCACAACTCATCAGGAACAGTTATAGGCTCTGTGATGATATTAAGGCTCTGGTTCTTATCATGCTATAGCAGTTGATTTCAGTGAGGAAAAATATCTTTGTTTGAACTCTGTTGTTTTTGTCTACAAACTTTGGTGATGCGATTAGATGTTGCATTATTTGGGTACTGTAGTCTATTTAAAAACTTACACTTTGTATACTTAAGCAAATACTGATAATTATAGTACTGTAACTTACTTGTAGTTAGAGCAATAGCTTAATATAGAAACCTGGCAAATTAAAAAGAAATGAGGTGAAAGATGGGTGAAAATTGCATGCTTTTCAATCTCTTGTTGACATTTTTATCACCACATATGTCAGCAATCTCACCACTAAGGCCTGGTTTATATGTTATACAATGCGAGGGTTTCACATACACACAGCCGCATATGTGTCTGCCAGTGGATTTGGAGATAACGTGAGCGGTTCAACTTGGGGGCAGAAAATTGACAACTAAATGAATGTCTTGCTTATCCAGAGCCATTTTTTTTTTTTCATGAGCCATGAAATATGACGGAGGATGCGATCTGCGCACAAGCCCTCACATGTTTGCAGCTATGCAGACACAGAAGTGTGTACAAATAACATTCATTATTTTTAACTTTAAGTTAGCCACACTTTGTAGTATTGTAGTTATCTTTATTAATACCAATTACCACAAGCTCCTACTATAGGTTCCTGGAAGACTAGTGGTTAGGCCTCGGCGCTCTCACCACCACACCCCGGGTTCGATTCCCAGACAGGGAACCAACCGCAGCCACTCCCAATTGGGTCAGGAAAGGCATCTGACATTAAACCTGGGCCAAATCAAACATGTGGACCGATGATCTGCTGTGGCGACCCCTAATGGGAACAGCCGAAAGAACAGCAACCACATACTCTTAATATGGCAGGACTTTAAATATTGTCCATGTTCCATAACTAGACGTGTTACTGTTTAACATCATTTTTGTCTTTGTCTTTGTTCCATCACGCACTTTCTGTCTGTTGTTCTGACTCCATCTTCTCTTAATCTGTGGTATGACACATTGTATGAGTGAAAGAAGGGGATCTTCTTCTCCTCGTCATTCTTCTCCTAATGCCCAGAGGTTTCTTCTCTTTTCTTATAAGCTACAGCCTATGGTTTGATTATTGCTGATCAACAGATTTCTGTTTCAGTAATAAACCACATTAATAATGTCACGAATTAATAAATTCACTTATTAATCAGGATTTAAGGGTGCTGACTGAGTCTAGCAATGTGACTTATCACTATTAGGGGGAATTCTTAATGTCTTCCAATGTGGAAAATATCTATTTTTAGTTTTAAAATATGGCAGGATTTTCTATGCAATGGAAAAGCAGATTGCTATTTATTTATTTATTTATATTCAAGGTCAAGAATCTTTGTCATTGAATAGTATACATTTTGTATATTTTAATTTTATCCATAATATGAAGTTTTAATTATAGAATTATAATTGTTTTAGTTTCTTCATCAAAGAAAATATTTTTAAATGCTGAATTTGACAAATTGTAAGCGAATTAACAAGACAATCCTGGGAAATGCAATATATTAAATACCAAGTAAACACGGTGGGTGATTTTTTCAAATTAATTCAGAGTTCAGATGAAATGATTTTATAACGTATTTTACTGCTGTGCCTGTTTCAGGGGCAAGAGGCTTGAATTTGAAGTCTCCACCTAGTGGGGAAGCATATCAACTTCCTAATAAAACACACAGTAACTATTAACCTAAAAACTATTCAGAAATACTCACTACATTAAAAAAAAAAAGGTTTAAACTTTTACCCACTATATTTTCAAACCCTACATGACTACCTTTCTCTGTAATTATAATTGTGTAATTATATAATTGTGAAGTTATAAGGTGACTTTTTAGCCTTAGGCAGCTTTGTGGAGTTGATCTAAATGACTAAGAAAAGTAAACTTTGACAGATGTGACGGCAAGAATGAGATTTAATACTCAGCATTGTAATCTATCTGTTGCTTCAGACACTTTATTTATCAAGGCAGTTTGTGTTGTGAGAGCTAGTTATTGCTGTCAGCATTCAGGTGCATCCTCAGAGTTTATTATCATGCTAAGTAACATTTGAGATACTTGGAATTAACATGCTGTTAGTTAGCCTTAGGTAATGTTTACACACTTGAAAGGTAACTATTTACCTCATAAAATCAGTGTGTGATCTGAGTCAGATATCTTTTGTGAAACTTTCTTGTATTTTACTTTCATACTTTTATACTTTTGAGTGAAGAATTTGAAGAGTGTTTATTTACATGAGTAAATGCACTTTGACTTGAGTTTCGAATCTGGGTCCTTTTAGCATCTCTGATGTTAACCTGAATTAATATACATAAAATAACAAGTTAAAGCTGGACATTGGGTGCTTTTTCTTATCATTAAACAAAAACAAAACGTCTGAGTGAATTTTGTTTTGTTAAAAAAAAAGGTTTTTTTTCATATTTAATTATATATTGAATTATTTGAATATACAGAAAAATTTATAAAATACAATTCATAAAATACTGTATTGATGTGCACATTCAAAAAGTTTCATTTTGATTTTTGTAAAGAAAAAAAATAAGCTTATTAGGGCGTGGTACCTGGCCTTATAATAAAATCGACACACTAATATCCATTTGAATGAGTTCGAGATTATTATTTATGTATTTATTTATGTATTTATGTATTTATTTATTTATTTAATGTTTGCTTAGCGCATGCGCAAACGCGAAGCCCATAAGTGCCCTCGAGCTCTCTCTTTTCTCGTGGCTTCACTGGAGATACTGCGCATGCGCGCACCGGATCAGAATGTTGAGCAAAACGGACTAGAAGAGACGGACAGACAGCGACGAGTATTTAAAGCCTGCGCTTCTCTTTCTTAGTTTAGTTTGAACGCGTATTAAAGTCATAGTACAGTAGAGATAACGATGACGGAGCCCCAGTCAGCGCTGTTACTCAGGAGACAGCTGGCAGGTAAATTCAACAATGACTGCTGGCGAGTGAAATGAAAGTGGCTAAGCTAAAAGCTAGCTGCCAACCGGTAGCGTGTTAGCTAAGTCAGCTAATCGACTTCTTCGCTCGTGCTTCAGTTCCAAGCCTCTTTGTTTTGCTAAACACTTTAAATTAACAGTCGATATAAAAGTACTCGGTGTCGCTTTCGTGTCAGTAGATACGTGTTATTGTGTTCATTTCGAGTTTAAAGGTTTATAAATGTTAAAGAGTCGGGACGTTTTCACAGAATTTCTGGCCTGTTCAGCCGGCCGGCAGCGTTGCTAAATGCTAGCTTGCTAGCATGACTGCTTATGTATTGACGTCTGTGAAGCCACGTCTAGCTAGCAGGCTTTCCTTTTTCTTCATTCCTTCTCGCATATTATTTTGCCTCTTTTTTACTGACACTGAAATGCGAGTATTATTTTTACACCGCGGTGACTAATTGCAGGGTTTGTTCTCGTTGGTATACCAGTGTTTATTAGGCGACATGTTGTGTGCACGGCTGCTGCAGCAGGGTAATCATATCCCTTTGTTTTTTCCTCAGCTAGCAGGCTAAGGCTAGCAGGTTCAGTTAGCCAGCTTCTAGGCAAGGGGTCAGACAGCAACACCAGCAATCCGATCACACATCAGACGCGTTTGTAAGAGTGATTAACACGCACGCGCTGATCTGTGGTGGTGTTATTTAAAGTCGTGTATATATGTGTTTTGCTTTCTCTCTGCTCTTTTGTCCACCGCTAGCAGTGATCAGGACTCTCTCAGCCTGATGCCTGACTGACAGCTCACTGCTTTGCTTTGGGGGTCCCATGCTGTGCACATTAGGGTTATCAAAATACCATAATTTCCATACTATATTGATCTCAGTGACTGATAACAGAATGGCACCGTGACAAAACCCAGCACTTGTCATTGTGACATGTTTTCAACAAATGCAAAACAATTTCTACCGTTTGGTGTTTCTGCGTTAAGCGCATAATAAATGTTAATAAATGACATTTACAGCATTTAGCAGGTGCCCTTATCTTTAGAGTGTTTTCTAATCTCCGTCAAAAACTTCCTCATGCTAATGTAAATAGGTCAGGGTCTAAGAATACTAGAGAGGGGTTACTACAGCCAAAAAAAAAAAAAACGACTCTACAGAATTTATTACCTCCTGTATGTTTTAGCGATGTTATTGGCACTGAAACTGGAAATTGTTGGAAAATTAAATTCATAGGTTTTGGTGTGTATTTGAAACACATTCTCAAATTGATGATAAGTAAAGCTGAAGACAATTTGAGTCTTCACTTAGACTAAATAGCGTACATGCTCGGCAGCAGACAAAACTCTAAAACTGAACTGACAGCTTACACAAACCAGATTCTCCCAACTGTTTTTACCCTTACAGTGATTTGGCTCGAAAGTCTAAGTGTTGTGCAATGTTTGCTATGAAACACCATACCCCCGCCCTTTAGAATCAGCATAGAACACCCCCTCCAAACACACACACACGCACGCTTGCACATAAGCAGCGAGAACATTTGTTTCGTGCCAAATGTGCACAGCTGAGAGCAAACACCTCCAAGCCTGTCCTGGCACCATGCCAAAGATCCTCCCCATCCAAGGGCTGTAAAGAGATCCTCAGGACCCTGGCTGGACGGCTCGATTCGTCCTCTTTCCAGCCGGAGCAGATTGACGGATTGGAATCAATCGTGTTATGACTGCTTTCTCTTAGCACCAGCATAGTGAACTTACTGAACCCCGCTTACGCCCCTGAGCGCTCAGCTGCACTGAGGAGAAACACAGAGCTAATTTTGGGGCTCTGCGGGTACTCGCTGCAGGCTCATGTGGTGTTAACGGTTCAGCCATGCGATTTTCTCAGTCTGCAAGCGATCGCTGAGGCTCTGTGAATTGTGTAGAGTGAAACCCTCAGCGAGTAGTTGGGAATTCAGCGATGAGAAACAGCCAATGAGAGTTCGAGAGAAAATCTAATTCATCTTCTGTAAGGTGTAGCAGATCCCTGAATCCAGTTTATCATCTATCTATTTGTGTGGGAGGATGAGGGCAACATGTAAGCACAGTAGTATTGCTTCTATAAGAAATGATTTGGCCTTGTTGATTCCTGTGTATGCGTGCACCAGATCTTGATCCCTTGACTTGATTCTTTCTTGTGCAAAGTATCAAAGATGTTTTGCACTTTACCTCCAGTTCTCTTGGCAGAACAGACAAAAGGTCATGGATGTTTGCAAAACTGAAGTCGGGACTGTAAATAAATGTAGCGAGTTATCTCATTATAAACTGCTTATCATAAAAGTATACAAACTACGCATGCATATTCTGGTGAACAGCAGCCCTGATAAACAACGCACCTTTTCGTTCACTTTACTTTAGAAACCCGTTTGTGTTTTCAGAGGGAAGACGTTCGCTGCTTTATCTGTTTGGCAGCATGGACAATGGAAGCTAAGGTACATCCGAGAAAGATGTTGTGTTGCTTTGCTCTGAAGCAGACAGACAGCAGGTTATTAAGATTTGTACAGGCTACAAAATAGGCGAAAGGGAAACATATTATGAAGTATAACACTGTTTTTGTCGATCTTAAAGCCGCAGACACCATGTTTAAATCATGCAAATTAATAGCCATCGCAGTATTTGGAATCCATGATTCCCGATACTATTGTCCCAAGCCTGAATGGATTGAAAATGCAAAATAGATGCGATAAATTTAGTAGTTTGTGGAAATGTTGCACTGAAATTTGCCTTCTGCATGTCTCTGTCCAAGAACTGTCATGTGGCTCTGAAATATTTTAAATATAGCTCAAATAATACCCTATAATGTTGCACCTCTTCTGCCAGACTTCACTCTGTTTTGCTTCGTAGTTGAGATTTAGGAGGAAGCTACGATTACACACAAACAGCTCCTCTGTATCTCGGCGCAGATCAATTTCGCAGACGTCTAAAGCGCCACTTACGTGACACCCGGGTGATACGAATGCATCACGTGAAGAAATATTTCGGAGATTAAGTTTTACTAGCATGAAACATGGCAAAAATGGCTCTTAGAGCTGAGTTTGGAATTGTGGTCATTTCTGCAATCTGTGAAAATGGAGCTAATTTCTGAATGTGGTTTGTACGCTGTTTTTGATGTTTATAGGTCAGCTTTAGCTTGTTACATGCCCTGTGTAATAGTCTTACCCTGGCACTCACTGACAAGTCAGTTAAAGGCCAATGAGCTTTTACCTGCAGGTCCTTGGGATGGTAAAACAAAACCCAATTCAAATTGTTAAAACTGACCAGCCAACTTATTTGAAGTTTTTTTTTTTTTTTTTTTTTTTAAATATTTAAACCACCATTCATGTTTTTTCTAGATGGTTCTTCTTTGTGTAATCGGGTCAGAATGCTCATATGATTCATTTGCTTATAAAAGCCGACACCACAGGCAGCCAGTTATTTCATCAACATGTTCTGTGCTCCTTCAGTCCTCGGTGATTGTTTAGCTGTGCTTCGTAAGCAGATCACATGCAGAAGGCCGTGCCAGGCCGGTCCTTATAACTCACACGGACAGTCAGGCACCACATGTGCTCTTAGATTTACTCTCCGTGGCTCCAGTCCTGTGCCGTTTAAACCTGAGCGTGGCCACAAACAGGAACCTGAGCTCCTTTCTTACTGATCTGAAATCAGGTCTGCAGTTTCCATCAGGGGCTATGTTTAGGACAAGGACGGGGGGAGGGTGGTCCACCTTCCTTTCTGGAGCGGCAGAGCAGTGCAGTTTCCAGGCGTTCTTTTACCTGTAGGGAAAATCTTTTTTTCCTTTCCAAGGGATTCTAATTTTTTTAATTGTCTCAATGAGGTTGTTTCAAGTTTCTTATGGTTTTTCCCTTTTAATCTGAACAGGATAGAAGTATTAAACTTCAGTCCTATCGGTTTGGTGAAGGTGTGCTTTAGTAATTTCTACCATGTTCTAGCTTAAAATGGTCACAGTTTCTGTATATGTATCAATGTATAATATGATGTCTCTTCAACTTCTAATGGACCATAATTACTGTCCAATATTTTTGGTACCTTTGTTTCCCGGTTGAACAAATAGCAAATCCAAACTTAATTTCACGTTTATGTTGTCCTTTAAATCCTTTTTTTTTAATGCAGAAAAAGTAATGAAAGTATACTGTTTGGCAAAACACTCCAGGATTGAAGAAACACTGCTTTCTAGTTAATATAAATAAAATAACATTTTATAGTTAGTTTTATATATTTATAGGATGTTTTGTGCTTTGAGAATGAATCTCATGTGCTGTTATTATATGCTGAAAGAGAGAGTAACTGAGGAAAGGCAGCCCATTGAGCAAAAAAAAAAAAAAAATCGTTGTGTAGTGCTGCTTAGCCAAAAATAGATTGTTGTTTCGTTTTTCTTCTAGTCAGCAATGCCATGTCCTTCTGTGCGATTGCTAGCTTGTCGTGCATAATAAAGTTATGGCAGCAGAGGTAGCAATGTAACATGTTCATTACAGTAACGGATTACACAGCCAGAGGGTTTTCAGTGCAGTCCCTGACGAGAGCTGCTGGAGTAAGGGAGCTGTTCAGGTTAAAAAAAGGTAGAAGAGAACGCATTTTAATCGGTATTTTGAAAAAGTCAGCCGTGAGGTAACTGATCATACACCGCGATACGGTGATGTGGCCTTACCTGTAGCCTTCAGCGCTGCCTTAGAGCAGAACTACACAGTATTGATGATCATCAGTGCAAATCAATTTTGACAACATTTCTGTAACACTTCATCACCTGAATTTGATTTCTGACCCTTCAATGACGGCAGTAGATATGAGAGCAGAGGAGTGTCTGTGAAATGGGGATGATGCAAATGATTTTCAGGTGACGGGTGACTTCGCATCGTGTGTTTGTTTCGCACAAAGTGTGAATACAGTAAAAAAATTCTGGTGTGTGTATTTATTTATTTTGGTGTCATTTAGTCATTTGCTCCGTTACATCATGTTCTGTCTATACCTTAAGAAGAATTACAACTGGTCTACTGGATCGACCATCAGAAGTCTTTTTAGTTACTCACAGCATTAAAGAGTGCCACCATTTACTCAGTTCCAGCCTGCGACACCAGCACATTTCTCCATCATTAATAACTAGCTTTGTCTCTCTTGCAGAATTGAATAAAAATCCAGTGGAAGGCTTCTCTGCAGGACTGATAGATGATAATGACCTCTACAGATGGGAAGTGCTAATAATTGGTCCTCCTGATACACTCTAGTAAGTACAGTCCATCTCCTGGGTTTACTACTTCTGCCCTAACTGGAGCATGGAGTAGTGAGTTTATGGGATCAGAGGGAATCTAATATTGAGTAACTTTTCTGACATTTATCAAAGGTTAGAGCCCTGTAAGGAGTCAGCTGTGACGTTTGTGTGCTGGTTTTCCCCACACCCAGTTCAAGCATAATTCTGTCGAAAGCAAATATACACGCAATTATCATGCTTGTTGACAATCAGATATCTTTTTTTTTTTTTTGTGGAGGGGGGGGGGGACAAAAAACAAGTTAAACAGCTATTTAAGGTGCTTGCTAACACACTCCATTGGGATTTATTTACAAGAACTAGGAAATGAATGTATGTGAATGAGAGCATGCTAGCTAGGAGTGTGGAAAAGTAGGAATACAAACACATACAAAAACCACTGAATCTAACTGAAGGTATAAAAGTTTAACATAAAACCTTTGTAACTGATCTGAAATTAATGTTAAATAGCACGTCTGTATTTGGGTTTAATGTGGTTACATCTCACTGAATAGCCTTTGATGTGATTTTTGTATTCTGCTTTAAAATTAAAAATATTTATTAGATGCAACAGTGGACTTCACCCAACAAGAGATCTGTGTGTGAAGCTCATGCTGTAGAATATGTGATGTAGGTGATAATCGTTGTTTGTTGCATTTTTGCACGTTCTAAACACACATTTTGTGTCTACAGTGAAGGTGGAGTGTTTAAAGCCCATCTCACATTTCCCAAAGACTATCCTCTCAGGCCTCCCAAAATGAAATTCATCACAGAAATATGGCATCCAAACGGTAAAAGTTTCAGTTCCTTCAAAATTGAAATTCACTGATGAGCTATATATATGGCTTGTAATGTTTTTTTTTTTTTCTCTGTATAAATAATCTGGTAGGACTGGGAATTCTCAAGAGAATAAATAGGGATATTCCATGCATCAAAAACACAGTGACTTGTTTCTTGTCAAAATTAAAACATCAGCAGCTGTCTTTAAAGAAATTGTTGGGGAAAAAATGGTGTCAGTCATGCATCCTGGGAGATCCGATTGTAAGCGGACAGTGTTAAATACAGGTGTAAACATGGTATCCGATCACTCAAACCACATTTGGAGGTGGTCTGAGATGTATATGACCACGAGATTTGTAGTGTGAAAGCAAAAAATATCTCCGTGCGTCCCGGACAGCAACGAAGGACCAGCTAATTGACTGTGTCTTTGCCCTAGCCGGAGAATAGCTAATCATCTATTAACATCTATAACAGCAGAGGTGAAAGCAGCAGCTTTTCATAGCTTCTTTCATTGTCTCATCTCTCATTCATTTATAACTTTCGTTAGCAGACCAAGCGTTTTTAAACAGCCCGTACAGGTACACGAGAGAGGATTCGCTGGACGTTTCTACCTGAAAATAAAGGCAGCAGAGGACAGGTGTAATAAATGTGCACAGCACCCTTCCTCCTACAGAAACGAAAGGATGAAATCCTTTGTGAAAAGTGGTCACTGGAGATGGATTCATGATGCTACGTGTAAACGGCTATGCCTTTCGACTGTTCACTTGTGATCAGATCACTCGAGACAGATGTTAATACCAGGTGTGAAGCGGGCCTTTGACATAGCCAGCCACACAGTTCATTATACAGCTAAACAGCCTGCATGAGGTGATCTGTCTTCCGCCCCAGAGTTCACGCTTTCTAATTTCCTCTTCTTGGTCTTGTTTCCAGTTGACAAGAACGGTGATGTTTGTATTTCTATTTTGCACGAGCCGGGGGAGGACAAGTACGGCTACGAAAAGCCAGAGGAACGTTGGCTTCCCATTCACACAGTGGAGACCATCATGATTAGTGTCATTTCTATGCTAGCTGATCCTAATGGAGACTCCCCTGCCAACGTGGATGCAGCAGTAAGTGTCCCTTCAAGAAGAACCCCAGTTTAGAAACAATATTACATCTCATAAAGTCTGATGGCAGTGAGCTGATGGTTAGTGTTGGATTGCAATGAAGAAAATCTATCCACTTTCAGCTTTACTAAAGAAGACTGCTTTTTCTTTTTTGATATTTCAGAAAGAGTGGAGGGAAGACCGACATGGTGAATTCAAGAGAAAAGTTGCCCGTTGTGTACGAAAGAGCCAAGAGACAGCCTTTGACTGATATTCATCCAGCAGCTTGTAGCGTCACTATTTTCAGGGTAAGTGTTGGACTTTACCCATGTGCTTTTATAGCCAAGATCCCATGACTTGTTTATTTTGGTTTATCAAGCTAGTCTTGCTAAGCTATATATTCACCAGTGAGGAACACAAAGGTTGCCAGAGCATAATGCAGTAAGAAACAGATTCCTGCCTTTAATCTAGTGCACTGAGCCTTAGTCCTAAGCCAAATAAACAAAACTTGAAGTGTGGGTCCCGGTTATTCAGAAGTTGTTAGTCACTCTGTGTTTGCGTGATGTTGGCGCTAAGCATTTGTGTCATGGGTAACCTGTTTGAACAGGTTCAGGGGAGCACAGTTGGGATTCCATGCACAAAGAGTTAGTGCAGAAAGCGTGCCTTTTTTTTTTTTTTTTTTTTTTTTTTTTTAAAAAAGTTTCTCATTTCAGGCTCTGAGTGGTAGCCTAGTAATGCTGATTGAGACTGTTTCAAATCCAATAAAACTGTCTTGCATTTGATTTCATTTGAAAATTAATTGAAGTTTAATAATGTTTGTTTATTTGCCCATATTAATGTTTCTTATGGCTAATATTTAGGTCTTATGTAACTTGGGAACAACATGAAACTCTTCCAACAAAGTTAGACCAAGTTTATTCACTAGGGCCTTTCGCACCACTTTAGTTCCAGAACTAAATTTACAGTACTAAAGTATTGGGCGATTTTGCACGACCTATTTCCCAGTACCATTTAAAGGGTTGCATTCGCACCGACAGTGGGCACTAGGAAGTGACGTAAGCCGGTCGACAG
>CM075029.1:7585382-7596729 GCA_037576675.1 Pangasius sanitwongsei | reverse complement strand
GTATTAAAGAGACAGCAGCCTATAAATAATTTGCTTCTGTCTGCTAATCAAACAACACCACAGCTTTAACAAAGATTCATCTGCATGTAACTTATGCAGTGAGCACTATTGTGCTATCTTACACTTAATTATTACATTTCTGCACCTGAATACTACTGTTACTGACTTTATTTGTAACTGTTATTCATCTATGTCTGTAATTGTGTAATTGTTCTTGTTTTATTACTGATATTATTAGTTAAGCTAGTAGTTTTTGCTGTGGTATACAAGTACTTAAAATAAGCTTTCAGTAATAAATGAAAAGCAATTTATTTTTATTTTTATTTTTTTCCGGTCTGAAAAATGATCCGATCCGTGACTCAAAATCCGTAATATGATCCGAACCGTGAGTTTAGTGATCCGTGGCACCACTAGTGCTCATTATGTTTCAGTCGATCATTTTCCCCAGATCATTTTATTTATTTCATTTTAAACAAACAGAACATGCACACTGTTTTGCATTGTTTATCATTCATTAATTAACATTAACATTAATCAATCATTAATTGAGTCTTTTCAGTCATAATCTTTCAGAAGTTGAATGAAAATATTCTGACAATAAAATTGAGTAGAATCGTGAAGCCAGTATCGTGAATTGAATCGAATCATGACCGGAGTGTATTGTTTCACTCCTATTACATACTGCTGTATGTATTCCTAAATCTGACCTATTTGCATATTTGTGTGGATTTGTATGACTGTGATGATGGTGTTTTCATGATTGCTGTGCGTGTACAATGTGCAGATTTTCGTCTGTTTCGGTTTAGCTTCTAGCAGGTGCTAAAGTGAACGAGTTGACTAAACACCGTCAGACGGCGCTACATTTGGCGGCGCAGCAAGATCTGGCCACAATTTGCTCTGTGCTGCTCGAAAATGGTGTTGATTTTCCCGCTGTTGATGAGAATGGAAACAATGGTGCGTATCTGTACTAATAAAACTGCACCAAATGAACTTCAATCATAGTCAAAGGTCAAAATGATGCATTTTGAGGTCTCATTATTAATGTGTAATGTCTTCATGTGGTTTTTGTCTCAGCTCTACACCTAGCTGTGATGCAGGGTCGTCTGAATAATGTGCGAGCTCTTCTCACTGAGTCAAACATTGACGCAGAGGCCTACAATCTCAGGTGCACTTACCACGAAAACACACGTCAACTGCCACACAGTCACTCTTTCTTTTTTTTAATGTATTGAAATTATGAGAGCTGAAGGATTGCCTTTCATTTTCTTGACCTTGCTTGTCACCTTCAGGGGCCAGTCTCCAATGCATGTTCTTGGACACTATGGGAAGGAAAATGCGGCAGCCATCTTTGAGCTGTTCTTGGAATGTATGCCAGAGTATCCTCTGGATAAACCGGATAGTGAAGGGAATACAGGTTAGTGCCCTAGCATTTTCCTCACAAATGCTGTGAAGAGATTTCCCATTGATTCTGTTTAATATATATTTATATATCAGTATGTAAATCAGGAGGGCATGGGGCTGTTTCTGATTCATACCTATTCATAGAGGATGATGTTATAGATGTTCCTAGTAGATTATTGGACATTAAATGTATATTAAAGAGCAACTCCACTGACTTTCATTAAAATATCACAAAAACATGCACTTAAACTGTATTAGCTTTTTTTTATGATTATTTCTGGCTTTTAACAAATGCAATGTTTGTTTAAAGCCAGAAATATTTTTATAAATAAAGCCATGGATTGGCCTTTAGGAGTGTCAGGGACAGAGATGTCTACTTTTATTAGGGGCAGGGCTTATTTCATTCATGCACTTTCAAACCATCTTTCAGAACTGGACAGTTGATGATTGGATAAAGATTTTCCAGTATTTGAGTGTCCAGTTTCAGTGAGCCTGTTCCCACTGTAGCCGTAGATTCATGTTCTTGGCTGATAGTAGTGGAACCCAGTGTTTGTTTGTTTTTTTGTTTTTTTTGCTGTTGTAGCCCATTTGCCTTAGGATTCGATGTTTTGTGCATTCTGAGATGCTTTTCTGCTCACCATGGTTGTAAAGAGTAGCTATATGAGTTAGAATAGCCTTCAAGTCAACTCGCACCAGTCTGGTCATTCTCCTCTGACCTCTCTCATCAGAAAGACGTTTCTGCCTGCAGAACTGCTGCTTACCGGATGTGTTTTGTACCACGAAATGATGCAGATGGTGTTTGACCACAGAGCATGATAAACACAAAAAAGCAGCTGGATTTGCTCTTTAAACAATGTATTATATTACACAGCTTGTTTTTTTTTTTTTTTAATGACTGAAAATGAAACGATATGGAGTTGCATATGTCTGTTGCTTGAGCAGGCAGGATTTGACGTGATTATTCATTTGATGTACTTCCCTTTGCTGTTTAGTTCTTCTGTTGGCCTATATGAAAGGAAACGCTAATCTCTGTCGTGCTATTGTGAGAGCTGGAGCTCGTCTGGGTGTCAACAACAATCAGGGCATAAACATCTTCAACTATCAAGTGGCCACTAAGCAGCTCCTCTTCCGTCTTCTAGGTACAAGAAGATTTAACACTTACTGGATAAATAAAGCCTAATGGCTACCAACTAACACACCAATATCTCCTATATATTATATATGTGTTTGGCTAGCCAAAGTTCATCATGCTTCAAATCAGATTTTATTTTTTGCCATCTTGTATAATAAAAGATATGCTGTCCAAAGAGCCCCCATGGTGTGATGGCTCCAACTGTTACGAATGTGCTGCCAAGTTTGGAGTCACTACAAGAAAGCATCACTGGTACGTAATTGGAATGTTCTCATCTCTTACGTATACTTGTATCTCTCGGAAACTACATCTGTCCCTCTAAACCGATTCTTTCCTCTTTATCCCGCTAGTCGTCACTGTGGCCGCTTGCTCTGCCACAAGTGCTCCATCAAGGAGATCCCCATCATCAAATTCGACCTGAACAAGCCTGTCCGCGTGTGTGATATCTGCTTCGACGTGCTAACTTTGGGTGGAGTTTCCTAACACACTAGCAGCACATGGCTTATACACACACTAAACTGGACCGTGGTGGTTAAAAAAAGGTGGAGAGGGAGAGAAGGGAGGGGAAAAAAGCATGGACTAAATGTATGGACCACAGTTTTTACTACTATTGCAAACATCTCTGAACAAAACAACTGTGTATGTGTGTTCTAGTACCAACTAGATCAAGGAAAATTAAAGTAGTGCAGGAGTTCTTAACTCTAATCTTGAGGACCCTGTGTTCTGACACACCTGAGCTATTTATTTAAGGAAAAATCCACCCTGAATGATGTACATATCAATATTTAGAATCAATATGCCATCTTCAGTAGTGCAGATGATTTATTTTAGGATTGACGTTTTTGGGTTGAACTAAAAATCATCATGGTGGACTATTTTCTCTCTGGTTACTGGCTTCCTCCATTACCCACAATGCCGCTTGAATACCTTCTGATAGTAGTGTCAGTGGGAATTTGTTTCTTCCTAACGAGAGTGATGCAGCAGCGCTTTAGTCCTTTTAGTCTGTCCAGCTCTCTCACCTCCTCATCTATACACTCTGCTCAAACAGAATTTAACAAAGCTTTATCCTTCGTGCTAATAATGCCGTCGCTACTGTAACCTGGCTAGCAGTGTCCCCCTGCGACCGCTAACCTCTCACAGGTATAACGCAAAGACAGCACCAACCAACAAATCCGCACCAAAATCTCTAAGCACATTACAGATTCCATTATAAACACATTTAATGTGTTTCAGGGTGAAGTTTTCCTTTAATGACATGGGCCAGGTCTGTTGAGAATATGGAAGACTTCCGACTGTGCATGGTATGGGGTCTGCATGACTGGAGTTAAGAACCTCTGAAGTAGCAGAACGCTACTGAAGTAGACCTAGTAGGTGTTGTAGGTGCCAGGCCTGAAGAAAGAAACCGATAATGGGGAAGCTGCAGAGGGAATGACTATAAATCTGTAGAAATTAATTACAAAATCAACATGTCATCATAGTGTTAAAAAAAAAAAACACATACATAGACTTGAAGATTATTTCATTAGCGAGCATTGACTATGAAGGACGATGGAATCTGAATGAAGAATCAATAATAGCCGTTCCTCTCGAGAGGGTTTAAAGCCTTAATCACGTTGGCCTGAGTGATGCTTTTTGTTTAGTCTAAAACAAGGAGCGTTTATGAACCTTTACTATTTTCTTGCACCTATCAAGGTCTACAGAGGGAATTATCACCCTGAAGGCCTCAGAATAATGAAACACAAGGTTAACTCGACGTCAAGCACATTTCAGTAAATGATATGATTTTTACTGTCTTCTGTTATTTAATCCTTGTTGTGCATCAGTTCATGATCATTAATCAGTGAGGAATCTGCATATTAAATGCACTTTTTATTCTTCCAGTAACTTTTTTTTTTTTTTTTTTTTTTTAAAAAGATATTCATGACACATTCACAGCTGAACAAAGTGTCATTTTGTGACCTGAACAAAAAGCGCAAAAAAAAAAAAAAAAAAAACTTTACTATTACCAAGTAAACCGAGGTTTTAGGTGCAGAAGTATGATGAGTTGCCTACTATGCATATGCACGTTTATCATTTTAGCACTGTCCTAATCATTCCAATCACCAAAGCACACATTCCATTTAATCTATGGCATATTACTGAATTTCGGTAAAAGTCATGCTTTTTTTTTTTTTTTTTTTTTTAATTATTATTTTTTAAATCTTCAGATTTGCCTGATGTCACATTAAGTTGACCATATTATGTTTTTAAACTCTTTCTTCTGAAAAGCTAAACAGCTGCACTTTATCATACTGGATTTTTTTTTTTCCTGATCGTACAAAAGGAGAATGTGACATCCAAGGCTGGAGAGTCCGCAGTCCATTCTAGGTTGTGTTAAATTGTACAGCTAATTGTATACTATTTTTGACCACTACAACTGTTTTGTACTTAAACGCAGGTTGTGCTCTTTGCCTCTGTCCGATCTCTTATGCACACTATATTGTATCTGTATGCTCAGATATCTAGCCTGTCACTTCCTCTAGTATCCTTTTCAAGAAAGGGAGGACAACTTTACATTAAGGTCATCAGATGATTAAAAAAAAAAATCAATTAAAGCGAGTTGTATTGACTTTTCTCAATCGTTTATAAATGGAAAGCAGGAGTTATTGCTTTTTATATGAACGCTTCAGTTAGTTCAGTTGCATCATTGAAAACACTAATCACTAAATATCAGCTGAATATTAAAAGGAACCAAATCAACAAAAGCGTAAACGTCACTTTTATCATGTATTAAAAATCCTTTTGCAGCTTTTATAGACATGTATGATGTCTGGCATGGTAACGTTGTGAAATAATTTCTTGTAGTGGCTACCCCACATCACTACAGTAAATGGCTGCACTACATTACATGGCACTGCTGTGGCAGTGAATAACAGCAGCTCTGACAGTAGTGCCAGATCACAGGTTTATATTAACGCTAACGTTTCTATAGTAACGGCTAATTCACAGGGACTTGTATGGCACAGTCCACATAATCTAAGACTAATCATAAATGAATTAAAAACATGTTATTGTTTAATAAATAAAAATGGATGATTGTTGATATTGTGACGTTTTCTGTAAGGAGATGTTTTTAACGTTGATGGAAGGAGTCTCCAGTGTCAGTGCTTTATAATAGTCAGAAGGAACTTGATCTTTCCTGACACAGGAAAGAACTCGGAGAACATCGGAGTTGAAAGGACTACTCTGAGTTCCCGAGTAGGAATTCTGAGTTGTGGGGGGGGGTTTGTTTTTTTCTGGTCGGAGTTACCACCTCCAGTCGAATGCAGCATAACTCATGTCACACCACCCTATTGTTGATTATGTTCCTATAACAGGAATGGAATGGTTGTTGGTGCCAGGCAGGCTGCTTTGAGTGTTTTAGAAATGACTGAGCTGTTATTTTCACACACAACAGTCTCTAGAGTTTACACAGAGAATGGTACGGGAAAAAAAAAAAAAGCCACCAGCCAGTGAGTGGCAGTTCTGCGGGTGATGAGAGAGGTCAGAGCAGAACGTCCAGACTGGTTCGAGCTGAAAGGAAGGCTACGGTAACTCAAATAACCACTCTTTACATCCGTGCTGAGCAGAAAAGCATCTCCGAACGCAGTCCAAACAGGCAGTTGGAAGGTCAAAGTCACAGCGATCACATTTTTTCCTTGTTCTGATGTTTGATGTGAACACTAACTGAAGCTCTTGACCTGTATCTGCATGATTTTAAGCATTCTCCTTCTGCCACATGATTGGCTGATTAGAGAATTGCATGAATGAACAGGTATACCGGTTCTTCCTGATAAAGTGCATGATGAGTGTAAATATTCGGGGTTCATACATTTATGAATCAGCAAACTGCCTTAAACTGTAATTCCTCACAAGTAAATCACTGAGAGATCAAAAACTATATAATATAAATGTGGCGGGGGGGGGGGGGGGCGTGGTCAAGCATCAGCTGCGGATGGAGAAGGAGGCGGGTGCAGGTAACACATGATGATTCCTTCTTACCCAACATCACACACACTGGGTTCTACAATAAACTACTTGTATTTGATGGGTTTTTGATACATTTCCAAAGCCATTGACTTTTTATGAACTATAAAGGAAATGAACCCAAAACTGATTTTTAAACAGAAAGATCTCACACATAGCAAGCACCTTTAAATGCGTCCTGTCTGGTTGTCCATCCTGAGACCAGTCGCACCAGATTATACTGCGTAAAATAAAGTAACTAATGACATATAAAAAGTTAGAAAGTCTCCGAAAGCTCAGTCTTGGCTAAGGAGACACGACTCTGCTTGAGGTGGACAGTGTTTGTACTCCTGTAGATTTGGGTTGTTCGATTGTGTGGGATCATCCAGTCGTACACACACACAGCGTGTGTGGCCTGAACCGGGTGAGAAGAGCATTCTGGGAACGCCAGCCCAGTCTCTGTGCACTCCACCGCTGGAAAAGACACAATACAGTTTGCAGTCTTACACATTAAAGCAGCAGTATGTAACTTTTGGTGATTTAGGGATTTCACCCTTTCTGGTATAAATACATTATGCAAGTGATCTGTGATTTTTAACATCAGTTATGTTATTCAAGTAGAGAGTTAGTGCACTTTCTAACAGTATTCAAGTAGCTGTGGTGTCATTCCTGTTACATTTTTTAATTTATTTAGCAATCAGTTTTTTAAAGTACGACCGCTCACATTTTTGGCTTAATGAATTTACCGTTTTAAGCTGAAATGTTTATTACGGTTGGTTTTTTTTGTACAATTGAAAAACAAAGACAAATCATTATGCATAACCAAAAATGTAATTTTTAAAATCTTTTTTTTGAATGATTTTTTAATCTTTAGTCAGTATTAGGTGGTACATACAAACTGTACACATATTGTCATTTGGATAAAATGTCATTAATTTTTTTTTTTAAATAAATAAACTGAAGTGCAAACACAATCTTTTTTTTTTTTTAGCATTTAGCATTGCTTATTGCCAATAGGTGTCACAAAAGTGATCATTTTTCTACATAATCATGGTTTCTTTCAATGCAAGTGTTGTAGCACTTAATGAGCGTCCGGATTCCTCTAGGAAAAAAATCGATTCAATTCTAATTTATGGCGCACTTTTAAGGTTTTCATTTGTCTCACCCTTGTATTTTAATTTTATGGTATTTTTAACCAGCTGAAAAAAATGACTTGTCTTAGTTTAAATAATATCTTCTCTGATTAAAAAGCATCGGCTGAGCAAATACTGAAATAAACAAGTAGAACCCAACACCATCCATGCGTCGACATGGATGCCTCTGTCGCAAACTAGTCTATCCTTTTTGCTAATAATTTGTATGCCTGAAAAAGCATTTGAAGAAAAACTATTTCAGACATTTGACCTTGTTGTGACCTTGACCCTGTTTGGATTAATTCCAAAATCTAACCCTCTGGATACTATAATAATTCCATACAAATCTTACAAACATTCAACCGCTTGCATTGACGTTCCGACTTTTGGACCTGGCTGTATGGTGTAGCTGTGTGTCAGAGTTACCTTTTAGTGGAGCACCAAACACGTCCTCCGCTGTCAGAGCTCCACTCAGAGTTACATGCTGGATAAAGCTCGTTCTCCTTCTCAGCCTGGGCTTTCAGTTTCAGCCCCTGAGCCAAAGAGGCCTCCACCTGTTTTTGTGCAATATGTGAATTCATTCTTTTACTATATTACCTGTACACATATCCTTCATGCTTCTGCCATTGCCTTCACCTTGAACACAGCTGTATTATATCACATCTGTACATATATCAATTCTGTTTAAGCCTATTGTGTCTACTGTACAGTTTACACACACACACACATTATATATATATATTTTCCTCATATTATTATTATTTGCAATTTTTATTATTATATGGCTCTCTGTCTTATTGGTATGTGTGTCAAGTCAAATTCCTTGTGTGTGTGTGAGCACACTTGGCAATAAAAGCTCTTTCTGATTCTGATTCTGACCTGCTGCAGGACGTCTGTGGGCTTTCCACTCTCGCTGTAGAATCGACCAATTAACCTACCTGTGGAGCAAACAGATATTAGGCATGAACTGGAGGAAACAGTGGGTCTCATTTATCAATATTCTATTGATGTTGTGTGTAAATGATTTCATAGGGCAAACTGAACAAACAGTTCCTGCCAGATTTACAAAGGTTCAGCCAAGCATGTTCAGTGCACAAATGATTGACATTTAGTGACACCCACAAAATTCCATAAAAGGTCAAAATTGACCAAATGACATCTAAACAGTGAAAACTCGCCTCCAAAGTACAGTAAGGTATTGCAGGCTATGTGTTTGCTGTTGACGAAGACAATGTCAACAGGTTTCCCGTGATGTAGCATTTGGTACTGCTGCCAGTTCTTATCCAGTTCTGCAGCTAATCACCAAACCTGCTGCTGTGGGCTATACGTGTGTGCCATCAAAACTGCAAGGGCATGGTTTTACGATGCTTCCTGGTCAAGCTTCTTCCTTGCCAACTCCACAGTATCTTACCTACATGTGTGTAGTCCTTCTGATAGAAAGCCAGCCAGTCATAGACTGCCACTATTTGAGATGGAGACAGGTCCGAGACATCATCGGTCAACCCTGCCTCTGTAAAATCCCCGGTCACGTAAGCCCTAGAGGCATCTCTGCCTGAAAATACATCAACACAAAGATGCATGTAAACAACAGGGGTTATCACTCTGTACACAATCCTCACACTGAAGGATTCCCAGACCTTATATGCTATACGAGTGTGTCCTCAGCATTCTCAAATCTCACTGGCTGAATCCCAGCCTTGTCCTTTATTAGTTGGTGCATGTGCTCAGTGCTCTTGCCCCCACTTTGCTATCTCCTTGCTGCAGACACAAAAATCCAGAGGGTGGAGTCAGACCTGATCCAACTCCTCCTACCTCAGCTGAGCAAAACCAAAGGAGGTGGAGGTGGTGGTGGTGGTTGAGACAACTCAGTGTTGCTGATGAGTGTGTTGTTCCGTGCTGTAGAGTGTCTCATGGATTAGGGTTTCAGGTTCTAGGAGGCGTTGGATCAGGTCCAACTCCACCCACTGGACCTCCTGCACCCTGACCACGCCCCCTAGTGGTGTTCCCATTGAAAAGCAGTATTCAGCATCAGGGAGTGTGCTGGAGAAATACCTGTAAAGAAACGATAGCCTCCATCAGGACCGTAGTGCTTTCTCCCTTTTTCAACATCAAACACCTGTCCTAAAATGGCGAGGTAAAGTCCTTTACTGTCCTCCCTGCCGTTATAAAGTGACAGCTCTTCCTGCCTCAGCAGTCTGCCCGCGTCCTGAGACACATCAGCCAGCTCCCAAAACCACAAGTTTAACCACTCACACCCGCTCCAGAGCGCCAAACTCACTGAAATGAGCGCTACAACATATTTTAACATCGTGCTGCGTACAGTTTACTCACTACATAACTGAAAAATAGCTAACTTTAATGAAATAGCATAACCGGCAACCCCAAACACAAGGCTACTGTAAACACAGCAGTGACGTCGCTGTGAACTTCCGGGTTTTGGTTGCTTGTAGTGCGCATGTCTGCTGCTGAAAAAATGTAAATATTCAACATGTAGATTTTGAAATTACACACTCACCGTCCACTTTATTAGGAACAACTGTGCATTTATGCAGTTATCCAATCAGATATAGCAGATACAGGTCAGGAGCTTCAGTTAATGTTCACCTCAAACCTCATCAGAATGAAGAAAAAATGTGATCTCTCTGATTTTAACCATGGCGTGGTTGCTGGTGCTGATGGGCTGGTTTGAGTATTTCAGAAACTGCTGATCTCCTGGGATTTTTCACACACAACAGTCTCTAGAGTTTACACAGAGTGGTGCGAAAAACGAAAAACACTGAGTGAGCGACAGTTCTGTGGGTGGAAACGCCTTGTTGATGAGAAAGGTCAGAGGAAAATGACCAGGTTCAAGCTGCCAGGAAGGATATAGTAGCTCATATAAACAGAGATGACTAGATAAGGTCCCTTCTTAACCTTGAAGCAGACACAGTTGTAAAATGTGTTCTAAATGAAGTTAATTAAGTTCTACATGTATTTTTTTAATGGAATCTTGAAGGAGATGGTGCGTGTTAGTGTACAAAAGTCATGATCAGCATTTTTAAAAGATTTTTAAGAGAGTGAAGTAAAATTATGAATTATAAAAAGAAATAAAGATAAATTTGTTATATTTTTCTATAGTTACTTTCATATTTATTTATTGTAACAATTTTATTGATAATGTCAGTCCAAACCAACAGAAGTGTGCAATACCCAAACACAAATGAAAAAAGAAAAGAAAAGAAAAAAGAGAAAAAGAAAAGAAAAAGAAAGAAAATAAAAAAGGAAAAGAAAATAAAAGAAAAGGAAAGAAAGAAAGAAAGAAAGAAAGAAAGAAAGAAAGAAAGAAAGAAGGAAAGAAAGAAAGAAAGAAAGAAAAGAAAAAAGGAAAAAGAAAAAGAAAACAAAAAAGAAAAGAATAGAAAAGAAAAGGAAAAAAGGAAAGAAAACAATAGAATAGAATAGAATGAGAGGCAGTAGTGTAGTACTGGAGGGAGGCAGTAATATACTGGAGGAAAGCAGTAGTGTAATACTGGAGGGAAGCAGTAGTGTAATACTGGAGGGAAGCAGTAGTGTAATACTGGAGGGAAGCAGTAGTGTAGTACTGGAGGGAAGCAGTAGTGTAATACTGGAGGGAAGCAGTAGTGTAATACTGGAGGGAAGCAGTAGTGTAATACTGGAGGGAAGCAGTAGTGTAGTACTGGAGGGAAGCAGTAGTGTA
>CM075029.1:7545072-7564152 GCA_037576675.1 Pangasius sanitwongsei | reverse complement strand
GAAACCCAGCAGCCTTCATTATGTTTTTGTCTGAAAAGTGTCTCTTATGTAATCTGCTGCTTTCTTTACTGACATACGAACATTTTTCTGTAACATTTAATTTTGTGCTGGAAAACTAATGTTTGGAAATCTAAAACGTTTTTGTACTGATTCAATAATTTAGAAGTCATAAAATAAAAATCTATAACAAAGTTTGTATTAAAAAAAAATAGGGTGCCTAAGACTTATGCACAGTACTGTATTTATTATGAATACTTGAACAGCATTAATGAAAATGCATTAATCTTATTGATTTTTGCGTGATGGATAATAATAGAAGCCTATGTTTTAAAAGCTGTGATAGGTCATTTTGGGAAATAATAATAATGCCAACTAGAGAAATAAAAAAAATAGAGGCGTATTAAGATGTCCATGGTGACACAAAGCGAATCAACTTGTGAAATCCCTTCTTCATTCATCTACTTCGAACCTCTCAGTTTACCATGTAAAGGCTGTACGTCTGTGACTAATCTGTTAATGCAAGCACAGTAACCTGGCCATAGTGCAGACATTATTCTCTGCTGTAAGTATGATTGTGTGTGTGTGTGTGTGTGTCTCTTTGCTCAGTTCCTCATGGTGAAGTTCCTGTGCGTGAGGCAGGACTCAGCCGAGCGGCTCGGGGTTCAGCAGCTAGCCTTTAGCGGCTATGTGTGTCCGGACTCTGAGAGACTGGAGGAGGAGGAGGAGGAGCAACTGAACACTCGCACCCAGGGGGCCGACTGCGGCCTAGTCACAGGCCTCACACTAATCAGAAAGACTCTGTACTTCATCCAGCAGCTCACTCGAGACATGGTAACACACACACACACACACACACACACACACACAAGGCAAGCTTTGCTCACATGTGCCAGTGAGTGTGCATATAATAATCATTTTTTGATTTTGTTAAAAGCATCTAAGCTTGTAGATGATGGAGCAGTTCACCAGGAGGCAGTCTTTCTTGGTTCAGTGTACAAAGCGATAGTGTTGTTTAGGAAGTGTGTTTATGTGTGTGTGTGTAGAGTAATGGAGCTGTGCATGTTGTTTTAGGACATGATGCTGCACAAGCAGAAGTCTTTGTTAGACTTCAGTGGGCTGAAACTGCCGCTCTTCTGGGATTTCTACCGCAAACTCAGGTCTATGTGAGTATACAGATTTATGTAAGGAATAAAACACAATGCCGTTATAGGAAAACAATCAGCGCTGGGGTGGTGTGATATTTCCAGATAATAACTCTACATCCCGATGTGTTGTATTGCTCTTATTCTTCAGCAACTGTGATTACAATGATTACATTTTTTTCTTTTTTTTTTTTTATTAAAGACTGTAATGTAACTGCTGAAGACTCGACATGTGCCCTGTTTGCTCTAACGGCAGGCTGTTTCTCTTTGAATGTGTGCCTTTGTCAGAGATGGAGAGGATGCAATGAAGGCCCGGGTCCTCCTGCTCCAGCTCCTTCAGAACTGTTTCCCAGCTCTTCCTGCCTTGCCAGAGTCCCGGGGTTCACCGGAGAACACGGCGTCATCATCGTTATCATCATCATCGCCTTCATCATCTTCCGCAGCCGCAGCATCAGTGAGCACAGATGTGGATCCAGCTGAGGCTGTAGGGGAGCTTTATAGTCACCTCTGCCAGGGTATGAACAGTAACACTGCTTTATGTAATAATTGTCATAATGCAGAATCATTCATAATTGTTCAAAAATACATTGTTTAAATGTAGGCATGCATCAGTTTCATTGGTTTATTTGGTTGGTTGGTTGGTTGGTTTTCCTCCCCATTCAGTCACCCGATGCTGATCCTGTAGTGACTTTTTTCCATTGATAAGTCTTTGATTAAGATAAATATACTAATGCAGGAGTTTAAAATGTAGATTTTTCTTGTTTAATTTAATTTTATGGTAGGTTCATTTAACTTAAACTAAGCTAGACAGCAAGGGTGGGCAAAAATGTATCAAGATTTTCTGAGGCATTTCTATTAGTACACAACGTGTATCATGATTTATTTATGTGTGTGTGTGTGTGTGTGTGTATATATATATATATATATATGCAGCAATGCAGTCCTGTTGCATTAGAAATGTGTTATAAATAATAATAAATCTGTTTATTGTTATTTAGAAAATATTTAACTCTGAAGAAGGGAAAAAATTAAAATCTGCAAAAAAAAAAAGTATATTTTAAAATTTTAAACATTATGATGCTTCTAATCAGTTTGTAATTAATTTTTTTTAAGTAATAAAAGATACCACAATATCTCAAAAAGCAACAATTATTGTTCATAGTATGGATATTATATCATCATTATATCCCAGCCGTGCTCGACAGTGAACGTTTAATGATATTTTGGTATTTAAACATTTTACCCACTGAATTAAAACTTTAATGTGAATTAAATGATATAATAAAAAAAAAACAAACAACAAAAACACTACATGCTGAGCCTGGGACATCAACGCTTTCAGTAAATAATACAATTCTTTACTTTATATTAGTAAAGAATGATGTGAATGATGTTGGCTGTGTGCAGTTGTGGATGGGCCTGAAGGAGAGTCTGCAGTGGGAAAAGCTCTGAGGAAACAGGCAGTGAAGGCCATCCTGAGCGGCGCAGCCATCTTCTACCCAGACAAACAGAGCCGGCGAGACAAACTCTTTGACATGATGGTATGTGTGTAGGAGCGGGAGAGCATCAGGTTGTGATCTGGTCTGTGTGTTATATATCCGTGTTCTCTCCATTTATAGAAGAACTTGACAGAGGAAGATCAGCCCGAGTCGGCTAAGCTGACATTCGAGTCACTCTGTAATTATTTCAGGTAACACACACACACACACAACACACAGCTAAACTCGAATAACACTCGTAAGTTGCATTAGTATTCCAGACAGCCTTATTTTATTTTCATCACCATGATGCAAACTCAGTGATAAAGCATAAGAGATATTCTTTCTATTTTACTGTACCTTCTCTCTTTATCTCTCTGTCTGTCTCTCTCCCTCTCTCTCTCTCTCTCTCTCTCTCACATGCTGTGTCTCTGCAGTGATCAGGACCCGAGCGGTCTACTGCTTCTGCCTCCTAAAGGAGCGCCCGCTGACTTCGACATCTCCCCCATCCTCAGCGTTATGGACACACTGCTCCTTGTAGCCACTAGAGAGGTGTGTTCCTTATATATGCACATTAGTGCAGACAGAAATATTCACACAAATTGTAAATGTCAGGCAACGATTTATTTTCCTATCTGCAACTGTCCACTGTAGCCTCGGATTCCTGGTCTTGGCTGACAGGAGTGGAACCTAATGTGGTCTTCTGCTGTTGTAGCCCATCCACCACAAAGTCTGATGTGTTGTGCATTCTGAGATGCTTTTCTGATCACCACGGTTGTATAGAGTGGTTATCTGAGTTGCCATTGGCCAGTCTCCTCTGACCTCTGTCATTAAAGAGGAGTTGCCGCCCACAGTACTGCCGCTGACTTGATGTTTTTTGTGACTGTTGTACATGAAAATCCACTCAAACTAACCCTGTGCTTACATTTACAATTTAAGTATTTAAACTATAAGGTTTATCCAATTTCTACAAGCTTCTGTACTACTCGACATTTTGCTATTGCTTAATAATAGGAGAATTGTTTATGCTAGACTGATTGGTGACTGGACTTTAATATCTCCGTGTGTGTGTTTCAGTGTGAGGCGATGATGGTGGACGGCTCTGGAGGACCCAGTCGGAAGGTCCTGCTCTCTCTGTTCTGGGCTCTGCAGGGCAGTTTGCTCTCCTGGTGCTTCCTCCAGCTCAAAGGAGGCATGGCCACAGCCAGCGATCTGGCCAGAGACATCCTGATCAAATGTAAGCCGAAACTGATAAAAAAAAATTCAGCTGTGTGTAATTGTCGCCATGAGTCAGGTTTTATGAACACCTGGAGCTAAACTAGAATTCATTTTCTTGCTTGGAGATGGTTAAATTCTACATTTCTTTGTTCTATACTTTTACTTTCGAATTATTTAACGTGCTCATCTACTATTCAAACAAGCACTTATTCAAACTTCTTTCGATCTGTGAGGTCATTTCAAATGCCAGTAAAATCAACAGCCTTTTGCATTCTTGCTGTGTTTTGTGGTGTCAGAGACTTTATTTGTGCTGTTTTATCAAACTAGATTGCTTTGGATCAATCATGAAGTTAATAATGTAATGACTGACATCACAGGTCATCAAATTTAATTAAAAAAAAAAAAAAGAAGTTTTCAAGTTTTACTGAACTTACACTACCAGTGTGTCTACAGCACAAATGCAGCATGAGAAAGTAGAAATACGTAGAATATTCAATTTGTAATCATATTGTACATGATGTAAACATACTAAAATGTTATTTTTAGATTTGAATGCATAGATAACATTTTTGCATTGTTAATTTTCTTTTGTTTTTTCTTTTTTTTTCTTTTTTTTTTTGCAACAAACGGCTGAATTACAATTGCAATTCATTGTTGCCAAAATGTAAAAACGCTTTGTCATTGCGCATTAATGAGACTAACACTGAAGAAGTCTTTCTTATTTATAGTGATATGAGTCAGCATCTGATACGTAATTTGATCAGTAAGAAGACACTGGACTTTGATTTAAGATTTTCTTAAGTGCTCTTGTGCTTGCTCTTGAGCAGATGTAGCACAGTTCCTCGCCAACACCCGAACCACGCTGAGCTCCCTGCTGGAGAGATACTCTGCGACTGATATCATTGCCAAGCTCGGCAACTCCATCGTCACCATGGCAACCAGGCAGCTGGTACTGACTCACCCATAATGCCTCGTTAGTTCAGTCTGTTCTGTGTGCCAGTTAATGTTGTCAGAGTTATTTTGTGTAAATGAGATGTGGCCATAGTTTAATAGAATATTGCAAAATGATAAACTGCTAAGATCGCTAAAGATAAAAAAAAAAAAAAGTAAAAATTACATAAGGGTCGTAGATAGAGCTTATATTTTGGAATTTTTTTCAGATTTTGTGGAGAGGCAAACAGGATTTGAGACACAAAGACAGTAGCATAGTGCCATTAGAATAGGCAAATCCTACACTTCAAAAACCGTCCATAAACACAAGGGTTGTAACAAAATACCACAATCTCTATCTGTTTAGTGCCTCAAATATCCGTACTTGTATCTACATTCGATTTAAAACTATAGTGGGCGTAGAAATGCCAGCACTGTCAGCATGGTGTGTGAATTCTGGCTCTGACAGTTCCTCAACCTCAGCTACATGACTCCAGTTCATAATTGGTCTCAACTAGAGATGCACGTGGGGGTGTTTTTTTTTTTTTTTTCTTTTAATCGAAATAAAGCTATTCGTTTTGTTTGTAAGTGCCCATGATATAACATATTTCCTCAGTTCTATATATCTTATATTTTCTAAAATATAAACAAACTAGTAGCCTAATTTAAACCGTGACCGTGACCCTGACCAGGCAGTTACTAAGGATGGATGAATGAATGAATGAATGAATGAATGCATTGCACAGTGACCCACGTTCATGTTGATGCACATCTATAGTCCGAACAAGATGCCTGGTATAAACCTCTGAATAAAATATTCATATTCAGTTACATCTCTAACAAACACCAAAACGAGTCCCTACATTGCTAAACCCACACCACGCTCCTAACATAAAGGGTGTTTATGCTAGCGTAAAAAAGCCGTTTGATTCCGAAATGGATATTGTACAAAAATAAAACTGCTAAACTTGTTACTCAGGCAATCATCGGGGGCTGTAATAGAGATCCATTAGCAACTGATGATGGTGCAGTTACAGTATATTAGCTCATGTAGTGTTGTCAGTGTCACTTGTTGTATATGCATCCACAGTATTTCCCAGCTGGGGTGTGTTTAATTTTGATAATCCATGCCATACTGAGCTAGCTGGCAAAGAAGTTTTGATAATGATAAATTGCATTTTTTTGTACTTTGAAGCAAGGGCTCACATTGCCTTTTAATCCTGTCCCTGTATAACGCTGGCTATAATGTCGGTGTAGGCGATCTTCCTGCTGGAGCTGTGTGCTCTGGACGTTCATCACTGCGTCATTCTCAGGAGCTGCTTCTCTCTGCTGGACCTGCTCAAGAAGCTGTGCAGCGGTGTAGAGGATTCCTCCAAGGTGAGTGAGATGCATGTTTTTTTGAGGTCATGTCTGAACAGTATGATCCATCGGTAAGCAGTAAATGTACAGATGAAATAGGGCCCGTAGTAAAACCTAATGAAGTGCTGTCACTTAATGAAGTGCTGCACTTTTTTATAGGGGGATGTGGACGGCTGGCAGCATCCTCAGCAGCCGGTGGTGTTAAGAACATGGGTCATGGAGTCCCCTCACAATTACGAAGACAGTAAACATGAGAACACTGTGTTCCTCTGTCCCGGTGCCACATATTTCGAAGTGGATTTTGACGAACGCTGCGAGACAGAGAAGAGGTATGGGTGTGTGTTTCTAACACTAATAACTAGGGCTGCGTCAACTGCCTATACCATATGATAGTATTTGACGTAAGCCTAGGATATGCTGCTATGCCACAAAATGAACAGATGACACAGAATGACCTGGACATATTACGCGATTAATGACGACAACGCATTAATCAAAGCAAAGCAGACTGTCCTCTGTGAAAATATCTATAGTAATTACTACAGCGTCCTCCTTACAATACAAGTAACCTAATAAAACATCTTCAGACATTTAAACAAAATCTTAATAAAGAGCACGAGCATGCAGAACAGTATTAGCGATCATTAAAAATGAGTGCAAAGGTATTTGTGGAGCAGTCATTCGGGTGTGCGGAGAAACTATTGCATGTGAGAGCACTTCACTTCTGCGAGCACTGAGACACACTTCCTTTTAAAAGGGTGTCAGGGTGGATGTAGGTTATTCCGGTATCAGTATCGGTATCAACAAGTGCTAAGAAGCATGTCCTCAGACTTGTACTCAGTCTGAAAATATGGTATTGATGCATCCCTACTCAAGAGTGCTCCGTTCTGATAGAATTACACATTAACTTGCGCAAAAAATCATTCATAAAACTCCTAAAAAGTGTTTGTACTTTAATTAAAGGAGTTGCCATACTGCTATCTGCTAAGCAGCTTGTATTTTCCTGAATTGGCAGGTACGACTATTTGGAGTTTACCGATTCCAGAGGAGGCAAAGTGCGGTATGACATGAAAGTCGGCTCTGAAAAGTGGCCAAAGGTGAGCTATAAATATGTATCAGTTCCTCTTGAAATTGACATTGTATTAGTCTCATCATCTAGAGCAGTCATGTCCAGTAAATGTTTTATCTGGCCTGCTGAGTGAATATGGTATTCACTTCAACATGTTCTAAATTAAAATCATCTTGTGGGCTGTAATTAGAATTGAAAGTAAAAAAAAAAAAAATAGGGAAAATAGTGCAATCAACTCAGAGCCATACCCACAGTTACTGACCAAAATGTGCTGATGACTTTGACCTTTTTTGTTTGCATATAATTTTGCAATCTATACGGCTGTTATATTGCTGCACTTCAATAAAATGTGATATCTTCTGTATCTTTGTAACATATAATTCCAAATAAGGCTATTTCACACTACAAAATGTGGTAAAGTGAACAAAATGAAGCGAAGTGGAAAATTTGGTGAAACGAGTTTGCAATTCAAAAAATAAATTTATTATCATTATTGAGTTTGCAGTTCAAATAATACATTTATAATTATTATTATTATTATGTTTTTAGAAGGTCACATTTAAAGCAGGTCACCAGCTGCAGTTCCTATTCCACTCAGACAGCAGTAACACTGAGTGGGGCTACAAGTTCACAGTGACGGCGTTCGGTCTTCCAGACATCAGCGTGTCCTGGATGTCTGACCTGCAGCTCCTCGTGTCGAGGCTGATGGGCCGCCTGGCTTCACGCACCATGGCGCTCAAATCCACACACGGTATGATATTTCTGAGTTTTTCTACTTAACTTCCCGTTTATACGATCGTATGGACGAGTGGAGGTGATCCTAAAATAGCTGAATTCCTCTGAGTAGATCTGCACCTCTGCTGAATGCTGATATTCACTCAGCTTTCTTTCTTTCTTTCTTTCTTTCTTTCTTCTTTGATGATCCTAAGATTTGTCACGTAGTCAATCCAATTCTCCAATTCCAAAAGTGTCAACCCTGCAAACATAAGCCTACTATGTACCTTCATAACCAATTAAAACATGTTCCCAGTGTAAACCGTGTCTTAATTTCCTGGTTCAGGTCATTCTTGAGTGAAATGTTGATGTCATTACGTCATTCCTGGCTTGTTTTTGCTGTGTTTCTGGTTTCTCAGAGGTGCACAGTGTGAAGGAGCTTCCTGCAGCCATGATGAACCACGTGATTTCCTCTCCTCTGTGGAAGCCAGTGTTCACACATGGCCTGATTGGACCAGCCAGAAGCCGAGAACCTGAACACTGTGGCAACGATACAAAACAGGTACAAGCACTCGAACAAATGGATCATTGCATCCGACATCATTTCATTCTGCAATGAAGTACCTCACCTAGTGCTTAAGAAATGTAATATAGTATTGCGTTTTGTTATAACTCTATGAGTGTATATGGAGTTGTATTTTTTTTATTTATTTAGACTTTTTGTATGTGTCGTCTATGGCTATGAAATCAGAACAATGATGTCATAACTTGAATATCATGAATATCATGAATAATGATATCATAACTTTAGCGTAAAATGTAATGTTTCATATTTGTTTGTCCATATATTTACATTTTTAAGGCATAAAAATCTGCCTCTGGCACAAAAACTCTTTCTGTTTAACTTGGTATGCTGTAAATCTTGCATTTACTCAGAGTGCTTTTCTTACACCAAGTGACACAAGTCATGTGGAAATGTGGGTTTCCATAAACTTTCATGAATATGAAAAATGCTCAAATATGCTTCATTTGCCTTTTAATTTGAAAATATTATCAGTCAGTAGCTCAGGTGCCCTGAGTCCTGAGCTATTAGGTTTTTTTAATATATATAGTTTAACCTACAGGCGAGTACATTCAACAACCAGAAAAAGAAGGGAAAAAAACTACGCCCCTGGCCATCTGGCTGACGGTATTGTGGCCGTAGAACGGTGAATAATTAGCGTGCACGGATGACAGATGATCCTGACTTTCAGAATCAAGAACACAGACAAAACATATCGAAAGGAAACAAAGATGCTAGCCGTGCTCGAACAGTATCTTTTACATGCAACGTGAGGCAGAACAGCACATCTGGTTGGCCAAACGGTGATCAGCGACATGACGACCTTTTGTTTAGGGTGCAAACATGATGCGCTACGTTAGAAAGATGCTGAACCTCATGCTGTCTTAATAAACTAAAAATAGCACACTAGCTCGCTATTACTCGTTATTACGTTGTTTGCCGTCTAGCCAGTGAGGTTTCTGGGCTGACAAAACACGGGACTAAGCAAACACATTAGAGCTTTCCCTTGCTAGCTAATGGATTTGTGATTTGTCCACACTTAATTATGTGTTTGAACAGTTCGATCCATTCACACGGCTCTTAAGCAGGATATTAAATTTCCCCTTGGAGATGTCTGTCTGTCAAATATGACATTTTTTTGTGTTTGTTTGCACACAATCCTGTCCTCCAGACAAAATCCGTCTCTTCTGGAGACGACCTGGTGGAGTTCCTGGTGGACTTTGCTCGCTGGGATCCTTCCCGTGAGTCGTGTGACGAAAGGGCGGAGCTTATGAGGAACCTCATGCTGTCTTGCAAGAAGCAGCTGATCAGGAATGAGATTGCTGCGGGGTCGAAGGTCGATCAGGCCGTAAACGCAATCTGGGCGGTTATGGTGTACCACACCCCAGCTCTTCAGTCTTCCCTCAGGAACTTTGGTAAAGAGTTTTAATGTAAAAAAAAAAAAAAAGAGCAGGGATAATCTGAAATCCTGTCCAGTTTCATTATCATTTCATTTCGATATTATTTACCTTTAAATGTATTTGTAGTAGAATGAAGATCTGCCTGGTTCATTTATACGTATTAGGGTCATTTTTAGTTTTTTAGCTTTTCATAGAGCCAGTGCAGCATGCTTTCAGACACTTTTCACTAAACACTAGAAAACATTAGGAACACACATGTGAAACCCCAGTGAAGTTCAATAAAAAAAAAAGTTCTTCTCTTATAATTCCCTGACAAAATTGTAATGTTAGTAATGTTGACTAAATTAACACTGGTAGGCAATCAACAGCTTTGGATGTCTGTGTATTCCCCACGCACGCACACACACACACACACACACACACACAGATTGTGTGTGGATTGTAAGCTGTTGTTAAATTATCCGCAACTCACTTGCCCATTACCAGATCTGACACTAACAATACAATAAATTGGCATTAACCGTATACACAGTGTGTTTACATGCCCTCCGTGTGTCGCTCTCTTTTTGCTCGTCCAGTGGTAAAGCAGGGGCAGAGCTGTGTGAGTGAGGACCTTGTGCAAGTCTACATGCTCTCTGATGGCATTAGGACATGGATGGTGAGACTGAGCTCTACTCATTATTACTCTATTCACATGAGTGATGCGTCAGGTGTTTTTAAGTGAACCATGTTTGTGTTTTAGCTGGAAATGAAGCAGCGCTCTCTGCTGGTCAAAATGAATGGGTCAGGAGAGAAAGGAGACAGTCAAGGAGAAGTTACTCCAGAGTCTCTGGGTTCGTTTTTTCCTTTCTTTAATGAAAAAAAGGATGATGATGATAATAATAATAATAATAATAATAATAATAATAATAATATTTGTTCTGAATTATATTTATTATATTTGCAATGCAAGTGATTTTTGTGTGAAAGCTGCAGTTTTGTTTTTTTGTTTTTTTTAGCTGCATATTTATGTGTATTTTTTTAAGTGCTTCTTTTTAAAGCTTATAATAGATTTAAAGAAAAAAAAATATCACATGGGTATCGATATTGGCTGATACTTATGGTATGAGTATGGGAATAGAAAAAGTGGTATTGTGCCATCTCTAATTATTATTATTATTATTATTATTATTATTATTAATAATAATAGAAACATGCAATTATATAAACAATGCAGTAATTTTTTTTGTTTAAAATAAAGACAATAATTTGTTTTTATAAATAAAGAAAAATGTAAATACTTTTAAATAAAAATGTTTTTTATTTTCTGTTTTTTTAAATGTTTTTATGTCTGTTTTTTTTTATTTTTTATGTTGTTTTTTTTACATTAACTTTGTAAGTCATAAAATCACGTTTCACTTTTAAAAAAAAAAAAAAAAACTTTTGCCTATTTCTCACATTCTTTTCTCTCTCTCTCTCTCTCTCTCTCTCTCCAGCTGAGATCTGCATCAGTAAGAGCTTGCTGTTGTTCAGGTTCAGCCCCGGTGCTGGCAGTGTCACTGCGTCTCCTCCATATCCTGACTCCTGTAACCCAGCAGAGAGCCCTGTTGTCCCCGCTCTCCTTCACTCTGTATCTATATCAGAAGGTGATTTCCAGGCCTGTCCCGCTCCCTCCTCCTCCCAGAGTCCTACAAGGGTAGAGGCTCAGAGCTCTGCTTCCTCAGATCCCGGAGCTTCCAGCAGTGCCAGTGCTCAGGGTTCTAGAGGATCCACAGAGAGCCTTCACTCTCAGTGCGGAGAGCCCGTGTCCCCGCTGGCCTTTTCCCGCAGAGCGCCCTTCAGCCGCGGCCGCCTCAGACTGCTTTCCTACCGCTCGGTTGAGGAAACGCGCCCCATGCCCTCAGTCAAAGAGAGATTCCCGATTCTCAAACACATATTCAGCTTTGTGAAGGACATGGCGATTAGTGAGACCAGGTATGGAGGACACTCCACATTAACAGATTTAAAAATGTGCAATTGTTGATATGGTGTTTTAAGTTTTCTGTAAGGAGACGGTTATGTAGCATTTGTGGAAGGAGTCTCCAGTGTCAGCGCTTTGTAACAGTCAGAGGTAGAGCTGTAACTTTAAGTTTTCAGACACGGGAAAGTCTTTAGGATGGAAAGCTTTGTGGTTTCTTGGTAATAACCTGCATTTCTTTGTCTTACTATCTTCACGAGAGAGAAAAAGAAAAGGACTGGTGAGGGAACGTCTGTTTTATAGCTGCTCTAAAATGAACTAACTTGTTTCGTGGATGTTCCACAACATAAACATAAATGTTTTTCTAGTGTAAATTTTAACCACTTGTGGTTAACTGATGCTGAAATTTGTGGTGTATTATTGCTAAAAATGCAATAAATAATGGTTAATAAATAATATAAAGCATCGCAATTTTTTTGACTTATTAGTTTTAAAACATATTTATCATAATTATTATATTGATTAAATCTTATATTATTTTAACAAAATTTTTAAAGGGTTATTTTTTTTTTGGAGAAATATACTGAAATTTTCCCAGAACTGCTGAAATAACACTAATTGGCTTAGACTTTCAGACACTGCTGTGTAGCACTTTTATTTATGTATTTAATATATTAAATAAATGTGTCTGTCTATATGCTATGGTCAAACCGCATACAATAACTAATTCCTTAACTCTCTTTCTGTGTGTCTGCATGTGTATTTTTGTGCGTGTGCCTGCGCGTGTTTCACGCGTGTAGTGTTCTCCAGACTCTTGCCTTGAAAAAGTCCCAGGCTACGAGTGTGTGTGAAGTTTTAGACATGGTGCAGCAGTGTTTACTGTCCCTGGGGAAACCACACCTCTTCCAGGCTCCCTGCATTCTGTTCCTGCAGGAGCTGCTGGCCTGCCAGAAAGACTTCACCAAGTACGACTTGTCTATTCATACAGCTGAGTTGTTCGGTTGCGTTTACTTTTCTGTTCACGCTATGATTACAGGGGGTAATAGGGGTAATAGGTGTGGGTGTGTAATAGGGTGGTAAGATTTTACAACGGTGCCTGTTTCCAAGACGCTCCTGTGTTAATCATGGAGATGACACACACATGCCGAGTGACCGTTTGTAGGCAGAGAATAGAGCGTTTAGAAACAACGTGGCCATCATTGATCATCACGTTATTATGAACATGGACATGACTGTTAAATGATGTTTATGAATCCAGTCCAGTGCTGAGTGGCACTTAGAACCTTTATGAAGTTTGGATTTTAACTGACTCAAGAACAGGCACTGCTAAAGGCACTGCTGTTTAGATTGAACTGCTCAGTATGTCGTAATATTGTGTAAAAGGCCACGCTTTTAACACGGGAGCTCATCATGACCTCATATGGTGGATATATATCAAACAGGTCATTTTTGTTTACATGATCATTAAGTTCCTGCAGCATCTTTCAAGCAGTGTGCTTCACCTGGATTATTTTCTGTGTTGCCATGGATAGCATAATGTATAATGTTAATGGTACTGCTTATTCACTGTCCTAATTACATTATACCTTCTCACCAGTGTACACAACTAATAGTAGTCCTCTGTGTCTCTCAGTTTTTTCTCCCAGTTATCTGGCTGTGGGCCGGATTTGAAGGAGAAGGTCAGGTCGTCCTACCATCAGCTCATTCGCATGCTCGTAGAGGCAGTGCAAGGATTCAGCGAGCTCAATGACAAGTAAGATCATGTTTGATAGCGTGAATGAGCTTTTTGTTTTAGATTAAAGCAGCTTATTTGTACAGTCTGTTTAATTAATTTGATGTAAATATGAGAAGTATTTTTTTTTAATCATCGGGTGCAGGACCACATGCAAAACACTGAAGAAGTAGTGACTGATTTCTGTATTTTGAGAGATTTTAGCTTTCCCACTCTCTCTTGTGTGTCGTAAGTTGACGATTCTCCACAAGGGAGAGCTATTTAAACTGTTTTGTAAAGTAGTCTTTGTTTTTGTGTATCACGATTCAGCTCAGCATTTTTATTGAGCACAGTTATTTTATCACTAATTGTTTATCTTATTCCATGAAGGTTTTGGTTATTATTATTATGGTATTTCTTAAATGACCAGAATTCTTTTTACAATACAATGTAAACTCATTGAACTCCTTTCTATGTAAGAAATGTTACATACACTCACCCTCAACTTTGAGGAACACCTCTACACCTGCTCATTTATGCAGTTATCTAATCAGCCAATCATGTGGCAGCAGCACAGTGCATAACATCATGCAGGTGCAGGTCAAGAGCTTCAGTTAATGTTCACGTCAAACATCAGAATGAAGAAAAAGTGTGATCTCTGTGACTTTAACCGTGGCGTGGTTGTTGGTGCCAGATGGCCTGGTTTGAGTATTTCAGAAACTGCTGATCTCCTGGGAATCTCACACACAACAGTCTCTAGAGTTTACACAGAATGGCGCGAAAAACAAAAAACACCCTGTGTGCAGAGGGTCTGCAGGCTGAAACACCTTGTTGGTGAGGGAGATCAGAGGAGAATGACCAGACTGGTCTGAGCAGACAGGAAGTCTGTAGTAACCATATAATCACTCTTTATAACCGTGGTGCGCAGAAAAGCATCTCAGAACGCACAGAACATCAAAACTTGTGGTGGATGTGCTACAACAGCAGACGACCACATCAGGTTCCACTCCTGTCAGCCAAGAATGAGAATCTGAGGCTATCATGGGCACAGACTCACCCACACTGGACAGTTGAAGACTGGAAAAAGACCAGTTTTGTTTTTTTTGTTTTTTTTGTAATCTTCAACTGTCCAATTTGTGTGAGTCCGTACCCATGATAGCCTCAGATTCCTGTTCTTGGTTGACAGGAGTGGAACCTGATGTGGTCGTCTGCTGTTGTAGCCCATCCACCTTCAGTGTTTTGTGCATGCTGAGGTACTTTTCTGCACTCAGCACTGTAAAGAGTGATTATATGAGCTACTATATCCTTCCTGGCAGCTTGAACCAGTCTGGCCATTTTCCTCTGACATCTCTCATTAACAAGGCGTTTCCACCCACAGACCTTTTTTTGCAACATTCTAGAGACTGTTGTGTGTGAAAATCCCAAGAGATCAGCAGTTTCTGAAATACTCAAACCAGCCCTTCTGGCACGAACAAAGTCCCTGAGATCACATTTTCTCCCATTCTGATGTTTGATGTGAACATTAACTAAAGCTCTTGACTTGTATCTGCATTGTGCTGCTGCCCAGTGATTGGCTGATTGGATAACTGCGTGAATGAACAGGTGTACAGATGTTCCTATTAAAGTGGATGGTGAGTGTATATATGTGTGTGTGTGTGTGTATAACAGAATGCATATAAATTTGATATGTGTTATTTTCTTTTAAACAAGACTGTATTCTTGTGCCTCAGGGTGCTGCTGCCGGCATTGTCGTGTGTGCAGACGTGTCTGCTCCACCTGCTAGACATGAGCTGGGAAGTTCAAGACCTGCCTCTTTTTGAAGATATCAAGTTACCTGATCTGCTGCTCACCATGTCTCAGGAGAACATCAGCGTGCATGACATCGCCATCAGGTGTGCTCTGGAGCTTATCGCCCCCTGCTGTATTCTTGCTGTTATGTTCCAGCCTTATTTATTTAATCAATCATGATTAATCAGTTTACTTGGAGAAAAAAAAAACAAACAATGTCCACTGATGTATACTTGCTTGTGTCTGCCGTTTCTGCAGTCAGTGGACAGAAGAGGATGAGATCGCCGACTATGAGAGGAACACAGAGTGGATGGACGAGTGCATGGACGGCATGTTCGAGAAATGGTTCGACAAGATCTCCCAGGCCTCAGCAGAGGAAAAGAGAAAGGTAGACACACCTGAATACACAAAGAAATGCTGACGATCATGCAGACAGTGATTTTGCCATGCAAAAAAACTTCACTTTTGCATTTTCCTCTTTGTCAACTAGTTACAAAACCTGGGCTGGGTTCCAGCGTTCAGAAACCGCAGAGCATTATATTAAACCTAAGGAGCTCTGAAAACAGTGAATGGTAGAAGTAATAGTGAATGGTAGAAATAATCAAAAAGCATGGTGAATCTTTTTATAGCTAACAGGTGTCCTGTTCAGAATAATAGTAAGAAAAATGGGCCTTAAAGCATGTCCCAAATGCGTTTTTTTGTCTTTTTGTCTTGACTCAGTAAGCATGGGGAAAATGTCAACACCTGTTATAGTTCCACAGCTCGAGCCAGACAAATATTTACAATGAATTCAACCTCAAACTTAGCAAACTTGCCATTTCACTTTACACAAATCTCCTTTTTTTTAACAGCATAACAAAAACCTTTCCATGGAAAATGCTGCGTATATGCCCATGTTCATTTTTTTCACACTAGATCTTCTGTTTATCAGTTTGAGTCAGCAATTATGAAGACACGCTAAGGAGTGTTTCCATTTCCAGCTCATTCTGAACTGCGACTGAATTAACTATACGAAACATTCAACTAAAGCACTATACTGGTTTATAATACAGCTAATGGATACAGTTCTTCCGAGTGGAGCTTTGCTCAGCTTGTTCGTGTCTGCATTTGGAGGGTGACCTTGTGTCCTTTGCTCTCTGCAGATGCACATGTTCATTGCGCGGTACTGTGATCTGTTGAACGTGGAGATCTCGTGTGACGGATGTGAGAGAATCGCTCCTGGACACCGCTACCGCTGTCTGCAGTGCACTGACATGGACCTGTGCAAGACCTGCTTCCTGAGTGAGCTGCTGAAGTCTTTAACTCCTCATAAAAGCAGTAGCAAAGCAATGTCGGGATGTTTGGTTTTTATTTCTGTAACACAAAAGGTTGTTTCTCAACATGAAATTATGTGAGAATGGTGAGGGAATGACTATTTATAGCAGCTATAACGTGAATGACAAAACCAGGAACTAAATTCTCTCGTGGATGTCCCACAACATTAAATGTAACTATAAATGGATAAAATAGTAACAGGTTTTTTTTTGCCGTTATGATAGGCTTTGCTGTCATAACTGTACCACATGACGCCACCTCATTATTAATTATTTTAACAGCAAGCCCTGAAGTGTTTATTTCTTACTTATCACGCATATGACATATAATAGTGTTATAAGTACAGTCGTCTGCAGCAGTGGCACAGTTCCAGTTCCTGGAACAGTAGTTCCAAAGAACTCTTGTGTGATGAACATAGCCATTTCAACAAGAATACATGCATGGCTGCATAAAAATTGGCCAAAAAAGGAATCTTATTTTATTTATCTTATTTATCTCTATCTCTTTATCTCAGAGGCATGCAGAGGCTTTTTTTTTCTTTCTTTCTTTTTCTTTCTGCTCAAAAAATCTGACTTGTTGAGGCAGTCTCATTACAGGAGTATTGATAATATATTTAAATCGTATATATCCAATTATCCGCATGCATAATGTGTTCCTTGTTGTGATGTTAAACAGTGTCAGCAGAAGGGATTATTTTTTTTTACTGGTTATGGTTCTGCTTTTACTTTACAGGCGGCGCCAAGCCTGAAGGGCACGAGGACGAGCACGAGATGGTGAACATGGAGTACGCTTGTGATCACTGCCAGGGTCTCATTGTAGGCAGCAGGATCAACTGCAACGTCTGCGAGGACTTCGACCTCTGCTTCGGCTGCTACAACGCCAAGAAATACCCTGACAGGTAGAGAGTTTCGCCAGAAAACTGGATTAGGAAAGATCACAACAGTTCAGCATATCTATTTCCCTTGGCCTAAGAGGAGAAATTGAAAGATTTGTGGTGATAAAGTGAATGGAAATGCCACGGTTAGTCAATTTTGGCTACATGTAACAATTTCTTCAATATTTTCCCGCAGCCATCTGCCCACCCACCGTATCACAGTCTACCCCATGGTGACCATCCGCATCAGCGATCGGCACAGGCTCATCCAGCCTTACATCCACAACTATTCCTGGCTCCTGTTTGCCAGCCTGGCCTTGTTCACCTCCGAGCTGATGAGCGAGTCAACGGACACCGTGGCTCAGGGTCACGCTGCAGCGCTGCAAAGCCGCTGCTCCCAGCTCATCACCGAGTGTTTGATGAAGGGCCAGACAGGAAAAGGTAATATATGAAGAAGAATCCAGGAAATAACCATGGTGTTCTTCAATAAAGATGGTGGATTTAGTAAAAATTACGCATAGTACACAAAGTTTCCGGAGAAACAGGACGTTTCGGATGGGTGTCCTTTATCGTCTGAGTAAGCAACGTGCTTCTGAGGCTGTAGGAGGTGAAACTTTGCACTTTGCTTGCACAGCTGATGAAGGACATTCAGCCGAAGTGCCCTGTTTCTCATTGTCTTTATCATTGTGCTTTATCACCATCTGACTTCTCTATCCATCTCTTCCGTTTTCTGCTCCTGTCTGTCTCTTCACCTCCTCTAGGTTTGCGTGCTTCAGCTCTTTTGTCCTTGCTGTCCTCTAATGAGCCGGAGCCGTGTCCTCCCAGCCCAGAGCCCAGTCAGGAGCTCAGCATCTCAGACACATCCTCTCTACCTGGCAGCACTGCAGCTCTCTGCTCTCCACCATCCTCTCTTTTTAAATCATTGTCTGCAGAAGACAAGGAGGGGCAGGACCAGCTGGTTTCCCAGGATACACTGGATTCTCCGTCACTGTCCAGTGAAGACACACTGTCTCCAGAGCTCAGAGGTGAGAAAGCATGGCATATTAAATGTGTGGATTACCAAGAATGTAATAACATTTACAGTTAAATTAACATGGTATGACATCAAAAATGGTATGTGTAAGAGAGTATGATGGTGTGTATGAGAGTATGAAAATGTGAGAGCATATAAAGGTGAGTGAGAGAGTGTGATAGTGTGAGAGAGTGTGATTGTGAGAGAGTATAAAGGTGTATGAGAGAGTATGATTGCTTGTAAGAGTATAAAGGTGTATGAGAGAGTGTGATTGCTTGTAAGAGAGTGTGATAGTGTGATAGTGTGAGAGAGTGTAAAGGTGTATGAGAGAGTGTGATTGCTTGTAAGAGTATAAAGGTGTATGAGAGAGTGTGATTGTGAGAGAGAGTATAAAGGTGTATGAGAGAGTGTGATTGCTTGTAAGAGTATAAAGGTGTATGAGAGAGTGTGATTGCTTGTAAGAGTATAAAGGGGTATGAGAGAGTGTGATTGCTTGTAAGAGTATAAAGGGGTATGAGAGAGTGTGATTGCTTGTAAGAGTATAAAGGGGTATGAGAGAGTGTGATTGCTTGT
>CM075029.1:7459320-7541944 GCA_037576675.1 Pangasius sanitwongsei | reverse complement strand
TTTCTGTAAAGCTGCTTTGTGACAATGTCCATTGTTAAAAGCGCTATACAAATAAAACTGAATTGAATTGAATTAAATCACTTAGTGTTCTCCAACTGTTAGTCAGATGATGCAAGTTTGATTATCCTTACCAAACCAATACAATCAAATTAATTCAGAAGAACAATAGTTTTAAATCCGAATAAGGATCCATCGAGGTTTTAATTCACCCTTAAAGGCAGTCTGTTTTAAAAAAAGAAATAGATGACTGGCTGCACAGATCATCTTAAGCAGTGTGGTATAAAGAGTGGCTGACAGATTCCATTGTGTGTCTCCGTGTAAAAGGAGCCGTCAAGTCCCAGGCGCGAGCCGTGTTTACATCTGGCCCATCTCGCTAAAATGATTTATATTAAACAAGTATTCAAATTTGAATGGCCTTTGTGACAAGGAGTTATAAACATAAATTACCATGATCCAGATACACCTTGCTGAAGCTAAACAAACGGCTGTGGTTTCAGGTGCTGTGTATGGGAACTCAGTCGGTGTTCATAGACAATGCTAACGAGCAGCACAACATCATTCTGCTCAAACACTTCACCGAGAAGAACCGGGCCGCTGTCGTCGACGTCAAGACGCGTAAAAGGAGGACGGGTGAGAGAGATGCAGTCAGAACACACTCCAGAACTATGATTATGACTGGTCTGCCTGGCATCGTAATACACGACACTTGAAATCTCTCTGGACATGTTTTATACAGAAGGACCAATCTACATTATAGATATTTAGAATTTTTTGTTTGTTTGTTTGTTTGTTTTAGGATGCTTTATAGCTTTGATTCTCAAAGTGGTGTTCCAGGGGTCCATGATATATCCAGAGGGTCCCAGACAGTGGGATGTGGTTATTATTTATTTATCATAGATGCAAGCCTAGTTGACTTACAGTAATTAAAGAAATGTATAAATAATGGTAACTTTAATTGCAGTTTTTATGAAATCAGAAAGTTACAATATGAAACACAGTGTTCAGGAGGCAATGAAAAATTTTTGAGAACTACTAAGTACATGCTGCTTGTGTTTAAGAATGTAAAGCCAACCCTATCAACTATTCCTCTCATTACATTCATCACACCACCACATCATTGATTATTTTCCTATACGAGGAAAGTTTTTTATTTTTATTGTTTTCCCTGACTTATTGCACTGCAGTTATCATGTCAGTACTCATTACTCACTTTCTCCACAGTGAAGGATTACCAGCTGATGCAGGCTGATGAGAGCTTGGCTCTGTCCAGCCACTACCTGAAGAACTTAATCTCCATCGTGAGCCAGCTGCTGCAGACTGGGGTGGAGAGCAGCTCCGCGGAAGCAGTGGAAGCCACCTGGGTGCTCTCACTCGCCCTCAAAGGCCTCTACAGCATCCTTAAGGTGCAATAAGCTTATTATCACACATGCAAATACTACATAAAAACCTGAAGCATGTGCTCACGTTACAGAGGCAGTCTGTGACTGTGACTGAAGTGTGATCACCCACAATTGTTTCATGCACTGTCAGAAAAATGATACAGTTTTCTTCTTTAAAGAAAGAAGTAAAAGAGATGATAAAGTAAGCTTAAACGACTGTCCTAATTCTGTGTGACATGTTCGTCAGTTACAAGTGTTAGAACCTGAGTTCAACATATAAATGCAGTTATTTCTCAGACAGCTATGGAAATTTCACTACTTCATTTTTTTATATTTCTACAGGCTTTCCTGAATCGAAATTCATTTCACTTTTTTTTTTTTTTTTTTTTTTTGCATTTTGTAGCATTTTATATTTCCAGTTACCCCCCAAAAAATGAAAAGGCAGAAATCTGCATTTAAAGATTTAATCCCAACTGGAATGCCACAAATATTTTGGAGATAACTTCCACACGTATATTTATTCTTAAAGTAAATATGTAGGTTATAAGCAGAAATCTCTATTTTGGCCAAAACCCTTTTTTTTTTTTTTTTGGTTGAATTATGCCAGAACTCAGCCACAGTGACATCTCACATTTTTCTCCCAGACTGCAGCACTATTATTCTTGTGGTGTCAGAGAACATTTCATGCTTAATGATATCTCATTAGCAATTGATCAATTATGCCCTCTACACTGCAAAATATACTATGTGCACTACATGGCCAAAGGTTTATGAATACCTGACTATTACGCTCATATGTGCTTTCTGAGCATCCCAATTTTTTCCAAATTTAGTCCCTTTTTGCTGTTATAATAACGTCCACTCTTCTGGGAAGGCTTTTGCACTAGGTTTTGGATCATTGCTTTGGGGATTTGTGTTCATTCAGCCAGAAGAGCATTAGTGAGGTCAGGCACTGATGTTGGGTGAGGAGGTCTGGGGTGCAGTCGGTGTTCCAGTTCATCCCAGAAGTGTTCAGTGGGGTTGAGTCAGTGCTCTGTGCAGGTCACTCGAGTTCTTCCACTCCAAACTTGGAAAACCATGTCTTCATGGAGCTCGCTGTGTGCACAGGGGCAGTGTCATGCTGGAACAGGTTTGGGCCTCTTAGTTCCAGTGAAGCGAAACTGTAATGCTACAGCATACAGAGACATCATGTACAATAGTGTGCTTCCAACTTTGTGGCAACAGTTTGGGGAAGAACCACATATGGGTGTGATGGTCAGATATCCACAAACCTTTAGCCGTATAGTCTATGCTCTAAAAAGGACATTTCCGGAGGCCTAGCTTTGTGAATTAGTCAATACTTTACAACTAAAGAGGATCAGGGTCATTTGGAAAGTTAGCCCTTAATTAGTTTGGTGAGATCTGGCAACCTTTCCTCACCTACCTTAATGAAGTTATCGGATATCTCATGCAGTAAATGGGAAGGGAGTGAAGGTGAAAGGTACACGGGCGGTTATTTGGGTTCTGTGTATTTCTATTTTAAAAAGATAACACCGTAGTATTCATGTCTGCCTTTTTCTGTCTGTGTAAATCTTGGCTTCAGTAGTTGACTTTTGAGCCTTAGTGTACATAGTAATAGTACTGAATGCTGTATTGTTTCTTCAGCTTCATAGGAATACCTATTCATAGGAATTTTGTCACATTTTCTAAACTAAGAAAAGATCAGTAACTTGTAACACAAGGCTTATAAGGAAGCTTAAGGCAGACCATCTTCCTGAAGGTTTCCTGAGGCATTTTTGTCTTTACATGCCTCAGTTAGTAAAGTACCACCACAAGTTCTGTCTTCTGAAAAATAGTCTCATCTGAATATGATGAATTATACAGATTTAGAGCTTCTTTTAGAAATACAGTAAATGAGATTGTTCAGAGAGTGCTGGAATTTAACAGCTGCTCTTGGACTTCCATTATAAATGAGTTTGGAGTATAGAGGAGTAATGTTCTTTTCTCAGAACAGGGAAATGTGGGAAATTCTTGTCTGTGGCAACAATATGTTAGTTCTGCAGTTATGAGCTCACTTTGCTCTTGGCACCATGCTAACGTTTGTGCAGAAATATAGTATGTCTTGGCCTAAGACTCTGCTTTTTAACTCAGCATTATCGATTATGCTCCAGCAGACAGTAAACGGTGTGTGTGTGTGTGTGTGTGTGTGTGTGTGTGTGTGTGTGTGTGTGTGTGTGTGTGGGCAGAAGCACGGCAGCGAGCAGGCCCAGCAGGCCATGCACAGCGCCAGCCTTATGCAGCTGCTGGTACGCAAATGCAGTAAGGGCACGGGCTTCAGCAAGACGTGGCTGCTGCGTGACCTGGAGATCCTCTCCATCATGCTGTACTCGTCCAAACGCGAGATCCACTCCATGGCCGAGGAGAGCGAGAGCGGCGAGCGAGAGGAGGACAGAGAGAGGGAGAAAGAGCACGACTCGGACATTTCCAGCTGCTGCGCTGAAGACGTCGACCCACTTGAGGGGCTGGACGAAGAGACCAAGGCCTGCTTCCAGGTGAGAGTGATGAACAAGCCAACACTGAGACCACAGAGAACACGGACCAACAAGTTCTGTCACGACCACGCTCCAAGCATTTCTCTTATAGCCAACATAAATGTTATGTAAACTATACATTCAACCTCTTCCCAGATTCTTCGTCCATATATGGGATACGCAATAATTTCAGAATACAGGAGTAGGGATGCACCAGTACCAACTTTCCAACCAAGTACAAGTACGTTTTTTGGTACTTGTCGATACTGATTGCTTTACTAATACCAAAAATCTACTTAATCTACTTAATATTTATCAGTCAGAGGCGTCATGGAACATGTTATGAACTCCCTTTATGTTTCATCTATTTACATAGTGGCCATGGAAAGCACACACACGTGTGTGCATGCGCTCAGGCTTCTAGGATCGTTGTTTATATAACGAGTTGATTTTAACTGAAGTGAGTTTGCGAGCTGCATTCGTTACCTTGGATCGAGCAGGGTTGCAGTGGTGAAAAATGTTTTTTTTTTTTTTCCCCGCTTCGCAAAAGTGCTTCTGTACAACTGTATGTAAATTACATTTTGTTGCTTTCACAACCTCGTTTTCAATGAGCGATAGTTGCTGATCATCAAGCACAACATACTGAATAAGAGATGCTATTTTCACTCATCTAGTGTTATCTGTAAACAGTTTCTCTCACCTAGCCAACGTCTGCGCAAGTAATGAACTCCTTATGCTGAGTTTTATGTTTAAGATGTTTAACCTTCCTCTTGATATTTTCACACATTTGCAGTCTGTTTTGCTGTCATTAGCTGTGAAATACATCCAGATCGCTGTCATTTCGTGTCGTCTGTTGAGTAAAGTGACAGCGTACACTTATGTCACATTCTTGGCATCAGAGTATTTCCTTAAGCGTACATGTATAAGTAAATGAGCATGGTATTGGAGCGAAACCGTCAGTATATCGATATTGGTGCATCCCTATACAGTATGTGCAAATACACAGAAGACAATAATGTGATAACTATTCTTTCGATCCATATATGGGATACATTAAATCTTACACCACTATGAAAAATGAGACACTTAAAAATACTGGTGTTTCTGTGTGTGCTTCCAGCTTACTCATGATGCTCTAAACGCTCCCCTACACATTCTGAGAGCTTTGTATGAGCTCCAGATGAAGAGGACAGACTCCTTTTTCCGGGAAGTGCAGAAACGGTGAGTTTTTCAGTTGCTGTTAAAATTATTCCTCCTTTCAGCTAACATCTGAAATAGCAGCGTAACTTGGAACGGAGAAGTCCTCCGGCCTGATAAATCAAAAGGAACATCTGTAAAAAGCTCTATTAAAATGGAAATGATCTGAGACCGCCTTCTGTCTCTCAGGTTCGACGGAGACGTAATAAAGACAGATGAGACGATCCGGACGCTGGCACAGAAATGGCAACCTGCTAAACGCACGCACTCAGACGAGCGTCATGCAAAGGCCGTGGACACAGACATGATCATCATCCCCTGCGCGGTACATTTCTCTGGGCCATTTACAAACTGTTAAATGTTAGATTAGATGATGCCCAATACTTAGCATGAGGAGTAGGAGGAGTAGGCATCACAAGCAGATCTGGAATTTTAGAGAAAAAACTTTTTTTTAAGTACGTTTGTGTATATAAGTACAAGTGCATGTGTGCACAGTTTACTTTAATGTAGCCGTGAGGTACTAAATCTGAGGTTTAAAAAAAAAAATCCTACTGTGTGCACTGGTTTTCAAGTTGCTAGTTTGAGTTAGTAGAATTGTGCCTGTGTTTTGGTTAATTTGGTTAATTAAATCATTCTTTAATTAGCATTTGCAAGGCGACAGAGATTGCGTGGCTATAGATCGACGTAGAGAAAGCAGCAGTATAATGGTTAAGATGCCATCGCCTACAAGCTTCAGTAATTGCGATCGAGTTCAGCAAGAATTGTTCAGGCGTCTTTTTGAAACTTTCTATATCCAGTGTTCATCTAGAAATATTCCATCTCCTGTACTGAGTAATCAGTGTATTGATGGTGATTAATCTCATGCACCATTAATATCATCTGTCAACTGTCTTACATTGTTGCAGACATCTTTGATTTTGTGGCCACCCGGGAAAACCCTTCACGTGCTCAGATTTAAACTACGTACTTTCTAGAACTGAGATATGGTTCTCTTCTGCGTGTATCGCAGATTACAAACCTACTTTTTGATTACTACTTACTGATTACAAACTTAATTGATTAGACTTATGTCCGTTTCGCTGTTGACATAGAGTAAGTACACTTGGAGACTTCACCTTCATGAACGTTACCTAAGCTGTAACTTGTTTGTTCAGTTTGTTCGTTTTCTTAAAAGGAGAGCACAAATGACCCAAAAACAAGGACAATTTTATTAATTAAAGAAGACACAGAATGGCAGATTAAGAGGGAGATCATGTCATTGTATGTGATGTCACAACAGTAAAAAAAAAAAAAAAAAAAAAAAAAAAAAGGAAATTACAGAACAATTTCAGAAAATTCTTTATTAACCACTGAATGCCAGACAAGTTACAACTTTAGGAATAAAATGAGTTCAGACTTGGCAGTTAGCAGCCCTGTATTTTTCTCTGAAAAACCTGCTGAGGAATCAGTACCACAAAGAAACGAAGTACTATATTTTATTTGTGAGACTCTGACCTCTGATCCCCATCTCTCACAGTTGAAGCCGAGCCGTTGCGAGACGGCCACCGAGGAGACGAACGCGGTGACGCAGAAGCTGATCACCATCACAGAAAGTGAGCTGCAGCTCAGTTATGCCAAGCAGCGGCGCACCAAGAGCTCAGCGCTGCTGCACAAGGAGCTGGATGCACGCAGCAACAAGGCTGTGCGCCACTACCTGTTCCGTGTGAATGAAGCAATCAGCATCCTGTACGCCCGGCATGTGCTGGCTCTGCTGCTGGCCCACTGGCCTGACTGTGACCCTATCAGGGAGGAGGACTTGGAGCTGAGCGGAGCTTCACACATGGCCCACATCCTGGACATGCTCATGCAGCTGGAGGAGAAGCCGTTGTGGGAAAAGGTACATCTGTGTGTAAAGGCGTATACAAAGCACTACTGAGCTAGCAAAATACACCAGCTATGCTTAAATTCTAATATTTTTGCAAAATTTAAGCAGATTTTTAGGTCGAAACGATTTGAGGTTTTTTTGGTCAATCAGTAAGGAATCATCAAGAATCATATTTTTGATTTAAAATTTAAAAATACTGCTAGAGGAGCAATAGCTGTCATGTACAATCCCCTCCGAAAATATCGGAACAAGGCCTTTTGTTTTTGCTATACACTGAAGACATGTGGGTTTGAGATTAAAAGATGAATATGAGATGATAGATTAGAATTTCAGCTTTCATTTCCTGATATTTACATCTAGATGTGTTAAACATCTTAGAACATGGCACCTTTGGTGGAAGCCCATCCAGTTTTTAGGTGAGCAAATGTATTGGAACAGATAGTCTTAAAGTAAATTAAAGGGAATAACACTTAATATTTGGTTGCATGTCCCTTGCTTGCAATAATTGCATCAAGCCAGCGACCCACTCACATCACCAAACTGTTGCATTCTTCTTTTGTGATGCTTTTCCAGGCTTTTACCACAGCTTCCTTCAGTTGTTTTGGGGGTTTCTCCGTTCAGTCTCCTCTTCAGGTGATAAAATGCATGCTCAATTGGGTTAAGGTCTGGGGATTGACCTGGCCAGTCTAAAGCCTTCCACTTTTTTCCCCTGATGCAGTCCTTTGTTGTGTTGGCAGTGTGCATTGGGTCATTGTCTTGCTGCATTTTGAAGTTCCTCCCAATTAGATTGGATACATTTCTCTGTAAATTGGCAGACAGGATGTTTGCTACCATCATGAGTTACGTCATCAATAAAGAATAGTTAGCCTGTTCCAGAAGCAGCCATGCAAGCCCAAGCCATGACACTACCTCCACCATGCTTGACCAATGAGCTCATATGTTTTGGATCATGAGCAGATTCCTTCTTTCTCCACACTTTGGCCTTTTCATCACTTTGGTGGAGGTTCATCTTGGTTCCAGAACTTTTGTGGCTCATCTCTGTATTTCTTTGCAAACTCCAATCTGGCCTTCTGATGCTTACTGCTGATGAGTGGTTTGCATCTTGTGGTATGGCCTCTGTATTTCTGCTCTTGAAGTCTTCTTCCAACGGTGGATTGTGATACCTTCACGCCTGCTCTGCGGAGGTTGTTGGTGATGTCACTGACTGTTGTTTTTTCGTTTTTCTTCACAGCTCTCACAATGTTTCTCATCAAATGCTGTTGTTTTCCTTGGCCGACCTGTTTGATGTCTGGTTGTTAGTACACCAGTGGTTTCTTTGTTTTTCCAGGGCATTCCAAATGGTTGTATTTGCTATGTCAAATGCTTATGCAGTGGCTCTGATGGATTTTCTTTAAACACCTGTTTAAACAATCGATCTAACAGGGCACACCTGAGCAACAACACCTGTCAGTTCCATGTTCCAATATTTTTGATCGCTTGAAAAGTGGGTGGGTTCAAACAAAAAGGTTCCACGTTCTAAGATGTTTAACACATCTAGATAAAAATATCAGGAAGTGAAAGCTGAAATTCTGATGTATTGTCTTGTATTCATCTTTTGATCTCAAACTCAAATCTCAGCTGTCTTCAGTGTATAGCAAAAACAAAAGAATTGCCCTTGCTGTTCCAATATTTTTGGAGCGGACTGTATATAAGTAATGGAAATGTAGGTTCAGTTAAAAAAAAAAAATCTCTAAATAAGATTCAGCCTCAGCCATGTGCAAAACCTTTTTCCTCAAAGCAATATTTTGCTGTTTCCATTCAGATCTTCTTTATAAAACAACACAGGTGAAGAGAAATCCCTAAATCAATATGAAATTTTCAAGTATGCTTGTGAATGTGTAGGAAAAAGTGTGTGTGCGCATGTGCGCTTGTGTGCGCGTGTGTGCGCGTGCTTATATTGACTGTCCTCTTTTGTCCTGACACAGATCCTACAGAAAGTCATAAAAGGCTGCAGTCAGAGCATGCTGGACAGTCTGTCCCTGACTGCGTGTCAGTTCATGGAGGAGCCTGTTATGGCCATGCAGGTCCGGGAATCCAAACACCCCTACGACAACAACACTAACTTTGAGGTATGAAATTTGTGCTTCTATCATTATTCTACATCATTCTGCCTCCATCCTTTTCTCATACTGCTCCCATACTGCCACCTGTCTGCCCCCATTCAGCCTCTAGTCTGCCCCCATTCAGCATCCAACCGGCTCCCATACAGCCTCCATTCCAGCCACAACCCATATACTGACCCAGTATTGCCACCATTCTGCTTCCAATCTGCCCCAGTTCTGCCCGCATGCTGGCCGCATGCATTACTACTCTAATTCTTTCAGCATTTTGCCCCATACTGCCCATGATCTCCTCATATACTGCTACCATACAGCCCCTATACCTCCCTTATTTGTCCCCATACTTACACCATTTTACCCCTATTCTGCCCTCATGCTGCCCCATCCTGCTCCTTTCTGCTTCCTTTGTACCCCTATCCTGTCCTCATGCTGCCCTCATTCTGCCCCCACAGCACACCAACTTGGCCCCGTCTGCCACGGTTCTGCCCCATACCTCCCCAATTCTATATTCTATTCTATATTCTCCCCAAATCTGCCCCACTGCGTCCCAACACTGCCCAATTTTGCCCTCATCCTGCCACATTCTGTCTCCACGCGGCCGCATACCACCCCATTCTGCCCTGTACAGTCCCCGTCTTGCCCCTATACTGCCCCCATTCTGCCACAATACTGTGAATAATAGGAGTATAAGGAACACTGATGCTAAAACAGAAATCTTGTTCTGACATGCTCCATTTTCTCTACTGTTTCAGGACAAGGTGCACATCCCCGGGGCTTTCTATCTGTCTGTGAAGTTTGACTCTCGCTGCCAAACTGAGGAGGGCTGTGATGAGCTGCAGCTCTCCAGCAGCGCCGACTTCCAGCAGGACCTGCACACCTTTAGCGGCTCCTACCACAAATGGGCTGATGTGGAGATACCAGGTAATGGGTTCACATGCTTGAACAGTGCCTTGCATAAATATTCAACCCCAGTGTAACTTTGACAGTATGCTTCTACCCCAGTCTCAAGTGTCTTGCAGACTGGAACAGGCTTTCTTCTTGGATTGTCCTCTATTTGTCCATCCCTCTTGCCCTCAAGCCTGACCATTTTCCCAATTCCTGCTGATGGAAAAACATTCCCATAACAGGATGCTACCACTACCATGCTTCATGTAGAGATGCTGTTCTCAGAGTAATGAGCAGTGTTGGGTTTCCATCAAATGTAGTGCTTTGTGCCAGAGCCAAAAAGTTTACTTTTGGTCTCAGCAGACCAAAGAAACGTTTTCCATAACCTTTTTCAAACATGTCTTTTAAATGGGATTTCATATGACGTGCCACTCTTCCAGAAAACCTAGCTTTGTGGACTGTCCAGGCTAGGGTTGTCCTGTGAACAGCTTCTCTGAGTTGTGGATCTTATCCTGTCACTGACTTTTGGTGGACAGTTTCCTCTAGTCTGAGGCATGGATGTGCCACATTTTTCCATTTTTTTTAAATAATGGATTTAACGGTGCTTCATGGGGTGTTCGAAGTTGGGGATCCAAACCCTGATTGACATATTCCTAGAACTTTCTCTCACGTGTGTTTTGAAAGCTCTCTGGTATTCATGATGCTGTTTATTTAACTCTGGTGTTAGTTGTACATGTACTGAGCCTTTAGTTGCTATTTAATTGCCATCCAACTGTGAAAAAAAAAATTCAGTATTATTATGGACTATTTTGTGTAGATGCACGACATCAAATCACAATTAATTCATTTCAGTTCCAGCTTATAACACTATAAAAATGTGGAAAAGATTTAGATTGTTCTCTTTTTCTCCTACAGGGGACACCCTTCACTACAGGTTCGTGTCAGACATGAGTAATACAGAGTGGGGCTACAAGTTCACTGTGACTGGAGGACATCGTGGACGCTTCCAAACTGGTCAGCGTCTCTCACCTTCTAACAATATAGTCCTGTTTTCTTTCACTGTTTAGCCTATTTTTAGTAAAAAAAAAAAAAAAAGCTTCCAGATTCAGTCAATTTCCATCAGAATTGCTTGACCCAGTTCTACCTCTGCCTGAGGGAGGTGACATTTATCCCAGAGTGTGTGTGATTGATTACTGTAGTCATTTTTGGGGCGGCAGCAGGTGCGCGCTCCTCACCTGCGCCCTCGCCACTCTTAATTATCAAACTAATTGAGTCGTGCACCTTTCTGCCCCATGGCTGGAATTATGAGTCTGTCCAGGAATATCAAATAGCTTTTTTCCATCCGCGGTGTAAATGCTTTGTTTATATGGAACGCTAAAGTAATTTATCTCAGGCAGGAGGGGAATTAAGGTAAACTTGGCAACCCAGGCTTTTCCATGGCCTTTCAGGTAAATAGTGGAAAACGATTCGTTATGCAGAAAAGGACAGTTCCTAGCACAGGATGATGCCTTTTTTGTGTCTCTGATTTAAGAAAGCAGTGCTGCATTAACAGAACACGCTCTTTCGATGAGAGGTACAATGTTGAGGGGAAAGTTACCATCCTGAACTTTTTCTTTCCATCTGGCTAGTTGTGTAATCCAAACATTAAGTGCTTTGTCTTGGGCCTCGTTATAAATATTTCAGATTTCTGCCCAGGAGCCCTCATTGTCCATAATTGGCAAAATTCTTAAAGGTGCTGAGCCACAATCTTTTTTTTTTTTTTTTTTTTTTTGTATTGCTCAGACTCCACTTGTATGGAAAAAGCTGATCTGATATTAAATCAGTACTCTCATAGCTTTTTTTTTTTTTTCCATCTGACGATGTGGCTCATTGGGAAATCAACCATGATTGTTTTCCATTTCCACTACATACCTAAGTACCCTGGCTTAATTTGCTTACCCATCCTGCCCAGGTACAGTGCGAGCCAAGCCAGGTCATATTAGTGGAGCTCAAAATAGTGAAACCATAAAAGCTCACTCGTCAGAGAATTGCTCTGATACCGTGTCTGGTTGGAATTGCTTTTCTGTAGAAATCTTCGTGAGTAGTCAATATCAGAATCTTATTATACAATTTAATGTTCCAGATTAATTTGGATTCATTTACCTACAGCAATTATGTCTTGTTGCTGATCCACTTTATATTTCCGAACGCAGGTTTTGAGATCCTGAAGCAGATGTTGGCTGATGACCAGGCTCTCGCCCATCTGCCGCTGGCAGACATCTGGGAATGGCAGGTGGGCGTGGCCTGTCGTCAGACAGGAAGTCAGCGCCTAAAGGCGATTCACCTGCTGCTGCGGATACTGCAGTGTCCTACTCAGTGGTATGTGCTAGTTATAGCTCTCTCCCTCTCTCTCTCTCTCTCTCTCTCTCTCTCTCTCTCCCCCTCTCACACACATCAAGTGGAGTTTATTGTCATTCAACCATATACAGCCAGTTAGTACATAGTGAAACCAAACAACGTTTCTCCAGGACCAAGGTGCTACATAAGACAAACACAGAACAACACAGAACTACAAGGGACTACATACATTTACATAAGTGCACAAGTGCAAACATGTGCAGACGGCACAAGACAGTACAATGACTACTGGGACAGACAATGGGCACGGTAAGTCCCAGTGCAGCGCCGACCAGTACACAGTTCTGTTTAAACGTGAATCCAGTGACAATAGTGCAAAGAGTGCAATATAAGTTGCTGAATATAAGTTCGTTTCAATATAACAATTTAAGTTCGTTTCTATTCCCTCAGTCACAACACCACTGACAAAATGTATTAAACGAATGCAGGATGTGTTTTAGGTTCCCTACTACCCTACAAAGTAATGAATATTTGCTCTGTAATTTAATCACAAGCCTTACTCTGTTAATACTGAAGCCTAAGTTTAGATCACACAGGCAGGAGAATTTCCATACTGCATTCCCATAAATTTGCATCTGCTAGTTGAGGCCTTCAGCTTTTAATGGTTGTGTAAATGTACCCCTCCATTTCTGAGCCTGTTACTGTCAGGCCACGAACTCAGGAATTAGATCTGACATGGAATGTTAAAATTCCTTTAAAATTGCAAATGATAGAATTTTATACTTCTACCAGCAGCTAAGATTAACTGTTGCTGTACCCTATGCACTCATATCACATATACCACATTTGTTTTTCTTTTATTCATGTTAAAAATTTTTTTAAATATTATTATTATATTGATAAGAAACTTAGGATCCATGTGAATATAGAGTATTGTGCAAAAGTCTTAAGAACCCTTTTTTTTTCATTTTTATAGAGGTTTATTTTATAACTTATTTATTACTGTGTACAAAAACATTTTATATTTCCAATCATTACTTTTCCAAAAAAAAAAAAATAAAAATAAAATGATGTTTATATGTCAGTAAAGAAAGGAGTATATTACATAACAGACCACTTTTCAGACCAAAAAAACATAATGAATGAGTGCCAGTCATCAATCTATTATTTTAGAGCTCCAATGCAGTGAATATGATTTTAGTGGAATAGCTGCAGGGTATCACCTGATTGCTGTAGTTGTGACACATATTTATGATATTCATAAATTCATGCTTCTTTCCAGGACAAATGACATTGGCCACTTTTGTTAAGGATGCTTTCAAGGCTTCACGAAAGGCTTTCTCTGCTTAGTGGTTGGAAACATCACCACTTATTAGCTCTGAGTAATGTTCTGTGCCCTGCTCTGATTTAAAGTTGTTTCTGCCTGGATAGCTTCCAGCTACTTCAGATTCTGTGCCTTCTCATCCTCTGAATATTTTTTGCAGTGCCCTTGATTTGTTTCATAATGTCTCCTGATATTATATTCCTTAATTACCGCAAAAGTCTTTTGACGTACAAGGCTGTTAATGAAAAAGTATTCTCGTTTCCAGCTCTTTTGAAATCGCTCCTTCGCACTGTTAACTTTGCGCTTTTGCCATTATCTGGAGCCGTGACTAAATATCATTCAGTAAATTAATTTGCAGGTGTAGTCGGAGGTAAAAAAAAAAAAAAAAAGCCTCTTGCAAGTTAACTAACTGTGTTAGCACAGTCTACCGCCATGGTCAGGTGAAAGGAAAAATTGAACTGCGGCAGATTCTTCAAGATGCTCAGAAAAACTTAAGAGCTAATTTTCTTATAAAACTGCGCAGTGTACCTAAGACTACTAATTGTTGTTTTTTTTTTTAATGCAAAGGGTCGTCACACCAAATACTGACTTTGTTTAATTTATTACTGTTTACTGCTCTTCATAGTTTTTTTTTTTTAAATATTGAAACGTTTAATTGTATTATTTTTGAAGGCATCTTTGCTTTATAGCTTGTCTTTGTATATGCAAAATGGTAGCAGAGACCAAAAAAAGCTAAAACGGCAGATGTAAATATAACATATTTGGTTGGTTTTTACCAATTTTATGGCATCCAAGCTGGAAAAAATGGTCAGATTTTTGGTGGTAGCTTTCTCACAGATGTCTACTAACCCCTAATTATACACTAGTATTACTATTATAAACTAGTATTACTTAAATTCTTTACGTCCGTCAAGTGACAAGGCTTATTTGGCTAAAAGGGTGTTTCTTGATGTAGACTTACATCAAGTAGCTACATGGGATCTGTGTTATGAAATTTTGAATAGTATTTGTACAGACTTTCATTTTGACAGCCCTAATATTTACCCTTTAATAAAGCTATTGAATCAGCTGTAATGAAGGCCTTCTGATTTTCCAGCTACCCTTTTGGTCTATTTCTTTTTTTTTTTTTTTCAGCAACATACATTCTGCTTTGCAGTGCGAGCGTCCCAAAAGTATTAAGGAAATACGTTTTTAAATCTAAAAGTTGATGTTGCAAATACAGATATTATCAAACATAAATCCAAAGTAATTTTTCTTAAATATTCCTGTCACTTTTTTTTGTTTGTTTTTTCTTTTGAGAAATTTGCGAGAATGTGTTTTTTGCTTCTGGAATCATTCCAGGCTTCCGACCTTTGGCACATTTTTCACAAGTAGGCGGGGCTTAGAAGGTGGATTACACCCTAAATGTTTATTGTTTAGCTAGAATAATGGAGTGGCACCTCCTCCGATCTCTTAGCCACACCCATTCAGTGTTTGCTGGTGTTTGTCAGGTAGCTAACATTAACAACGGGCAAATATTTCTGAGGGAAAGTAAACTGCACAGCATTTCAGAGACACTTCCTGTAGTAATTATGTGATTACAGCATAAGGTTCATGTTCAAGTCGAGCTGGATATTCCATGTTGAGTAAGGAGAGGCGGGTCACTAAATGGGCGTGGCTAAGAGGTCAGAGATCATGTCACTCCACTTTCCATTTGACCAATAGACATTTCAGGTATATGCCTTCTCAGACTCGTTTACTTGTGGAAAATGTGCTAAAAGTCAGAAGTAAAAATATATATATATATATATTGCAGGACCTAAAAAAGGGAATCCAGAAGAAAAAATGCATCTGCAATTAACAAAAAAATAAATAAATAAAAACAGAACTAAAGGAGCTGGTACCTTTAGGAAATGTTTTCCCCCCTCACTATTCCTATTTGCAACTTTTATTGATTTTTTTAAAAATTATTTGATACTTAATATATTTATTTATTGTTATTTTCTTTATTACTTTGTGCACAAATTTGACTCCATAGTATGACGTCATGGTATCAGCAGCTGGCACTGTGTGTATGTGTCTCCCAGACTTAGTGTGTTTAATCAACTATAAAGGACTGAACCCAGATCCAGAGTAAATATAGTAGTGTTACCTCATTATCTCATGTATAGTCATCCAGACAGATGTGAAACATTTGGTTAATAAGTTGACAATTGTGTGTGTGTGTGTGTGTGTGTGTGCGTGTGTGTGCGCGCGTGCGCGCGTGTGCCTGCGCTTCAGATTTACAAAGCTTTTGCATAAAACACTGGCCGCATGCTTCCTCCCTTGATTGTTGCCATGACGATGGGTTCACATGCCAGTGAGACGATTTGCATGTTTTCCATGGTGTCTGGACTCCAGGACACGATCATCCCCAGCAGGGTGTGAGTGTGTGTGTGAGTGTGTGTGTGTGTTGATCTAAAATGAGGATATTATGGTCTGTGGTGTCAGAGGAATAAGAGGCTGGAGGAATAGGCCATGCAAATGGCTGAAAATGATGCAGCAGTCCCCAAAAGCACTGAATTACAGTGGATAATTGTGCCTATTAAAGAAAGAATGAGCTCATTCTTTTCAGTGAGTGTGAGTGTGTGTTCATATCCGTGTGCATATCTGACCCAGTGTGCATACAACACACAATGTGTATGTGTTTTCATGTTCTCATGCTGTCGAATTTTGCTATTTGAATACTATCCAAATTTTCATAATATTTACGTATTTGTTGGCAGATGCCATGTTCCACTTATACTCACCTAACAAAACAACGTTTCTCCACGTATTTGAAACTCATCTAACTTTTTTGTTTATTTTTTTTATTTGCACAATATTGTTTTTTTTTTTTTTTTTTTTTAAATTGTCAATTTTCCTATTAAATATAAAAAAATATATAGCTGCAAGCAGCGATTGCGGGGCCAAGCACTTTCTCACTCGTCCACTTAGTGACGATGAAGACCAGAAGCTATAGCCTTCTTCTTCTTGCAGATGAACTTGAAGCTTGTTTGTTAACATTAGGTCATGCTGCTAAACATATGTGCCAGGTCCTGGTCCTCCAATCGTATTAGTTTGGTCTGAGTATATCACAGCATTGCCCAGATATGCCCACTCACTTCCTGTTTAACAACTTTACTGTCAAATACGCTTTCACGTTATAGACAGACCGACCCACATATCAAAAATCTGAGAAATAAGTGCGCAGTCATGTTGGAACAGGAAGGGGCCATCCCCAAACTGTTCCCACGAAGTTGGGAGCATGTGTCGGCGTGCTTTACACCACTGCATCCGACACTTTGCATTGCACTTGGTGATGTAAGGCTTGGATGCAGCTGCTCGGCCATGGAAACCCATTCCATGAAGCTCTCTACGCACTGTTCTTGAGCTAATCTGAAGGCCACACGAAATTTGGAGATCTGCAACTATTGTGGGGGGTTGGTGTTGCTTGTGTCCCAATACTTTTGGCAATATAGTGTATAGTGAATAGGAAGTCGTTCTGGATTGGTCTAACTAAATTATTGCTATGTGGGGGAAAAAAAATTATTTTAAGCCAAAGAAATGTAAAAGTGATTGAAATGTCATAAGAAAGGAAACATTACTAAGGGTAAAGGAATCAAAATAAATCTAAAATGTTATGAAAATTATAGAAGCTCATTATTTGTGTTGTTTAAGAAAGCGATACAGTTTCAGCTTCTATAGTTGATGTAATATGAACACACAGCGAATGTATTGCTAGTGCTAATGTTCTCCCAGTGTGTGGCAAAATGAAATAATAGTCTCATTAATATTCAAATACTAAATGTTTTAAATAATTAAAATTTAATAGTTAAAGTAATTTAACTGTCCTGTCATGTTCCTGTTAAACCAACCATTTGTGTGTGCAAGCAAGTTTTTATATCTTGGTGGGGGCCAAAGTGTCCCCAGAAGGATAGGAATATCTGAGGAAAACTGCTTTTTTCTTCTTCTTCTTTTTCTTTTTTTGCCAAAACAACTTTAAGAAAATAATAAAAGCTAAAAGTGCCAAAAGGTTTGCGTTTTCTTAATGAGGTTAAGATTATTGTAGCTCAATGGCATTGATAATTATGTCAGTGGGAAATCCTAACAAAGGAAGTAAGACAAGTGTGTGTGTGTGTGTGTGTGTGTGTGTGTGTTGCAGGGGTTGTGATTTGACCCTGCTGAGGCCACTCTGGCAGCTCTTTACCACCATGGAGAGTGGCGTGAATCAGGATCCCACCAGCATCACCGTCCTGTTGCCTCTTCATCGAGCCCTCACTGAACTCTTCTTCATTGCTGAGACCAAAGCCATGGTGAGACTTCTCCCTCCTCCTCTCACACTCTTTCTTACACACACACACACACACACACACACACAGTAACACTGTTATTCCCCAGCACCAAACTCTAATTCAAATCATGTGAGTTTGCATGTATCGCATTACTCAGTGTATAAGTGTTAGTTCTAGGAGTACTGCTGAACACACACCCTGTTTATCCTGTCCACCTGCTCACCTGAATAGAGAACTGTGTGTGCGCTTGAAAGAGCGAGAGATGAATGAAGAAAAAAACTCCATTAGAGGGCAGTAGCACATCTTGACAGCTTTTAGAGTAAATCAAGTGCTCGTTACACACTTATATTTACACCAATCAGCCATAAAATTAAAATCACCTGCCTAATATTGGGTAGGTCCCCTTGTGCCACCAAAACAGCTCTGAGCCATCGAGGCATGGTCTCCACAAGACCTCTGAAGATATGCTGTGGTACCTAGCACCAAGACGTTATGTTGTATGTTCCGAGGTGGGGCCTCCATGGATCTGACTTGTTTGTCCAGCACATCCCACAAATGCTCGATCGGATTGAGATCTGGGGAATTTGGAGGCCAAGTCAACACCTTGAACTCTTCGTCATGTCTCTCAAACCCCATTCCTGAACAATTTTTACAGTGTGGCAGGGCGCAGGTAGGTGGTACATGTCAAAGTAACATCCACATGAATGCCGGGACTCTAGGTTTCCCAGCAGAACATTGCCCAGTGCATCACACTGCCTCCATCAGCTTGCCTTCTTCCCATAGTGCATCCTGGTGCCATGTCTTCCCCAGGTAAGCAACGCATACACACTCAGCCGTCCACACGATGTAAAAGAAAACGTGATTCATCAGACCAGCCCACCTTCTTCCATTGCTCCCTGGTCCAGTTCTGATGCTCACGTGTCCACACTTTCATCAGTGTAGACACTTTCATCAGTGGACAGGAGTCAGCATGGGCACTCTGACCGTTCTGTGGCTACGCAGCCCCATATGCAGCAAGCTGCGATGGACTGTATGTTCTGACACATTTTTATCATAGCCAGCATCAACTTTTTCAGCAATTTGTGCTACAGTAGCTCTTCTGTGGGATGAGACCAGACGGGCTAGCCTTCTCTCTCCACACACATCAGTGAGCCTTGGACGCCCATGACCCTGTCGCCGGTACACCGGTTGTGCTTCCTTGGGCCATTGTGGTAGGTACCAACCACCGCATACCGGGAACACCCCAAAAGACCTGCTGTTTTGAAGATGCGGAAGAAGACCCAGTCACCTAGCGAACACAATTTGGCCCTTGTCAAAGTCTCTCAGATCCTTACGCTTGCTCATTTTTCCTGCTTCCAACACATCAACTTCAAGAACTGACTGTTCACTTGCTGTCTAATATATCCCACCCCTTGACAGGTGCCATTGTAACGCGATATCAATGTTATTCACTTCACCTGTCAGTGGTTTTACTGTTATGGCAGATCGGTGTATATACACACACCTTCGCACTGCCCTGGAATGCATACTCGGTGTGCGAAAGCGCAAAACCTGACAACTTCACAGTAATTAAAATAATGTTGTGAGAGTTATTAGCAGCCCACACAACTGTTTAATTTTCAACAGCTACAATCAGACAGGCTTTTATGGTGGATATGGAAAAATGAACAAAGAATAACGTGTATTTGTTGATATGGTGAAGTCTTCTGTAAAGAGACGTTTATTTAACGTTTACGGAAGGAATTGTCAGTACCAGCGACGCTTCGTAACATTAACTTTTCCACCACAGAAAAGTCTTCAGGACAGAGGACATTAGTCCAGTTTCTCAGTAATGACAGATCCCCATGAGCCCCATTTCCCAGTTTGTTTGAGAAATGTCTTGGGTAGTGTCCCACAGTTTGAATACCTCTGTTCTCCAGCATTAAATGTAGCTATAACAGCATTCCGAGTCGTGCAATAATAAATTAAAAATTGCAATCGTCAATAAATTGGTGTGGCATAAGAGGAATAAAACTCAACTACAAATAATCAACTACAGGGTGGTAACTAACTCTGCTTCACGTCATGCCACCTGGTCGGTGATTAACAGCATGGCCCGTCACATTTTATTCCTTACATATATCACACGTGCACACATTTTTCGAATCTTAAAGGTCACTCAGTAAAGGAGATGTCATGGTGAGAGGTTTTGATGGTACGACTGTGAGGAGGTTTTCAATCCACTGGCAGTTTGGAAATTTCAGAGTTTGAATTTTACCTGTGGCATTTTAGACATGGGCAGTGGTGGCTCAACCGTTAAGGCTCTGGGTTACTGATCAGAAGGTTGGGGATTCACCGCCAAACTGCCACTGTTGGGCCCTTGAGCAAGGCCCTTAACCCACTCTGCTCCAGGGGCGCCGTATCATGCCTGAACCTGAGTTCTAACCCTAAATTTCTAACAAGCTGGGGTATGTGAGGAAAAGATCAAAATCAGTACAAACGTTTTGTAACCGTTACATGCACTGCACATGTCTGGGCTAACAGGGTACACTGATTAACAGGGGAAGGTGTTGGAAGCGTCTGGTGTTTTTATGCATGGCAGCCATTTTATTATTATAATGGCGCTGTGACTAGCAGAACATGGTTCATTGGTGACTGGCTTCCAAACCGTACCGTTTTAGGTTTATTAGTGAACTGGTTCAACATTACTACTCGATAACAGATGCCTATATGCTACACTTTGTCATGAAAGACACACCACGATCAGTGATGCTGTGTTTCCCTGCAGCATATACAGCAAGTACAGCTCAATCAGGCTCTGTGCAACTCCAGGCTGTTTTACCATTCACAGTGTAGATCGAGTGAAGCTCATAAAGGACACACGAGTACTGCCAAAAAACACAACACTAATCACTCAGCAACGTTCCACAAAAGTTCATCATGAGGAAAGGTTCAGGGAACAGTGCACCTCCTTACCGTAGATGGCATTAAGAGCTCAGGGAGATGAAGAGGAGTCTGGCTTGAATCAGGATGATGTCTCCTACATGACATTTTTCTGCCCCAATCCCACTTTTAGTCTCTCTTTATAAACACTGCAAGCTTCTTATCTATCTCAGAGCTAGCTGGTCTGTCTGCAAGTCCTCCACGTCATAGCCATTGAATAAATGCAGTTGGAAAATCAATTTGTCGGTGTAGAAATTGATGAAATGCCAGCACCAGGAGAAGATAAGGGATGACTTTGGTGCTATCATTGATCATATTGTTTATTGCATAAGATGATTAAGTAGACGTTACCCTGGTGATGTGCACATTACTGTTTTGCAGGACTTTGTGTCGAAATTTAAACACTATAATTACATGGCTGACATTATATGAGGTTGCAGTTTTGGTAGTGTCTTAGAGTATTAGCTTACACACAGCTGCTCATTTTTTTTTTTTTTTTTTTTCCCCAGGAGCAGGGCATACTTCAGGAGTATCTGCTTGCTCTCACAACCAACGAACAACTGGTAATGCGCACAGCTCAGGTAAGACGACCTCCCTCCTCTCGAGTCTGCTTTATGAAGTGTGTTAACCTCCTTCACAGGAAGTGTTATAACATGAATACTACATTGTTGCAGATGCTAGGAGAAATACATCCTGTGCTAATAAATGAAAAGTCCACAAACCAATTCCGAAAATGACTCTCCGTGCTCGTAGTGTTAACAAAATGTAGCGTTATGCCTGTCAAATGAAGCGGTTCTTCTTAAGAGGCATCGTGAATAAAGAATGGACGATAAATTACACAACTGAGTCTCGTGCGATATTGTTTAATCAGTTTGTAATTACACCATGATGTGTGTGTGCAGTGCCAGCTGCAGAAACGTGAGCCAGGACATTTCATTTCATAAATAATGTAACACCTGTAATACCTTGTTTCCTTTTCTTGCAATATTTTGTCATGTTGTCAGGGGGCGGAGCTAAAACGCACGGAAAGCAAGCAAGCAAAGGGAACAAGGAAGCGCAGTCTTTAGTAGCGGAGAGATTTCCCCTGGTTTATTGTATTATTACAAACAGTAGCAAAAATTGAAAAGGGATGATTGTGACATTACCTGGCAACAGTCCATAAAGGAAAAGAATATTTGTTTTCAAGCAGGACAATCAAACAAGACAATCTGTTTTCACTTGTAAAAAAGCTGAGTGAATCAGTGAATAATGGTCAGGCTGCTCTGTTTGCTTGTAAAAAAAAAAAAAAAACAAACAAAAAAAAAAACGAGCTTCTTTTCTGACTAATCATTTTCCCGCAATGTTACAAAGCTACTAATGAGAAGTCCAACACAGCTCTCTTTAAGTAGACATAACGTGAGATCCATGTCGCACTGGCACCATGATCAGAAGTTGAAATTGTAAAGCAAAGTGAAAATATTGACCAACATGTCGATGTTAAAAGTTAAAGTCAACTCAGAAGTTCATTACAGAATAGATCTTGGATGTCATTTGTGAGTAGAAAGATTAAAATACATGTCGTTCAGGGTGGATTTCTCTGCTAAATAGGCACTTTGCAGATGAACATGTTCGAAATTTTATTTTATTATTTTAACATTTTAAACATTTCTAGCATCAGTGTGCTGTGTTAAAAAGGAAACATGTAGCCCAGAGCATTCATGACTGCATATGCCATGTCTATTAATATATGTTGACATACATGACATGTTGTATGAGAAGGATCGAGCAGATAAACTTTGCACACGTGATCTTGTTTACATACACCGTTGAAAGACCGCTATAGTGCGCTACATATCATGAAAGCTTAATGATGTTGTTACGGCTATGTTTTGTTTTTTCCTTGGCAGTATTCAGTGGAATAATGATCCTTCAGTGCTACTTTTTTTGAGTGTAATAACAGTCATTCCTGAATAGTGCACTCGGTATGGGAAGGTTGTCTAGAAACCGAGAGTATCCCGAAGACGTCGATATAAAATTGAATCTTGCCTTTGGTTACACACGTGTTTGCAGCGGACCGTAAATTCAGAACTGCCACTGGGGAAAGAAAGACAAAAGAAAAACAGATTGACAATGAGACATGAAGGAGATGAAGCTTTTAAGCACATAATGATAAATGGGAACAGTGATCAGCCTTTGGAAAGATGGTTACGGTGATTGTGATTCTAAAAAGGACACAAAATGTTTAGAGTTGTTGTCAGGAGCACTAGGAAAAAAAATAATAAATATAGCAGTGTTGCATTCATGTTGTATCATAGCACTTCCTGTGACGGAATAGAATGGAAAGGTGGTAAAAAAAAAAAAAAAACCTGGCTCTGTTTGATTTCACACAAAGCCTGTCTTAGAGTGTCTACGTATGATGCATTGATGTAGCATAAATATACACTCACTGCCCACTTTATTAGGAACATCTGTACATATCATGTGCCAGCAAAAAATCATGCAGAGACAGGCCAAGAGCTTCAGTTAATGTTCGTATCAAGCAACAGAATGGAAGAAAATGTGATCTCTGTGACTTTAACCGTGGTATGGTTTTTGCGGCCACGTGATTGGCTGATTGGATAACTGCATTAATGTGCAGGTGTTCCTAATAAAGTGGACAGTGAGCGTATATAATAAAGTATAAAATACCATAAAACTATTATTTATAATTTTGAATTTGCCCCTTGTGATTTTCTTCACCATTCTCGGGGATGGTAACGATGATGATTTGCGCAGGTGCGAGAAATGGCCAACTCGTTATTTTTACACATTCGACATTGTTTCCAGAGCTGCTGTCATCAACAGTTCAGCCATAGCAAAGCCTATTCACTGAATGGGAAATGAGACAGGATGTGAAAAGCATGCTTTGTTTCTGACAGTGGTTACTTTCACTTCACACCGGTTTTATCTAGATGAACCATGACCTGGGAATTCACGAGCCTCAGTCTTTGAGCCAATAGAAACAAGGACCATGAACCTTTTGGTCAGTTAAAAAAAAACCCAAGGAACTGTTTATTATTAAGTAGCGGAAAATTTTCTTGCGGTTTCCTTTTTACTGTTGCTTGGCTTACATTTGGGGGGAAAAGAAACAATAAATTTGCCAGCTAGCTGGACTCCCATGTGGAACAACAGAAAGGTGTTTGCTCTGTTGTGACGAGTTTGAATCCCAACTATGCCACAACCAAGGGAGCAAAATTGATTGTGCTCTCTGGGTAGGAGGGTACTCTTTCTGTCTCTCTCTCTCTCTCTATCTCCTGTCAATCATAGCGACACTAGGCAATCATAGGCATCTGTGAGCTCATGTATGTAGAAGAGGGCAGATAACTCTTGTAAAAAGCATGTTACACTGCCCTGTGATGCAGCATGAGCAGCAGTACGCAAAGATGTGGTTGGCTGGCTTCACGTGTCAGAGGAAGCACGTGCTAGCCTTCACTCTCCCCAGCTGGTAGCTGTTGTACGATAACGGAGAGCTGGCTGGGAATTGGAAGGTGACCAATTTGTGGAGAAAAATGGGGAAGGAGAGGGAATTTGCTAGCTAGCTATTGTTGCGTTCAACTTAACATGGAAGTGGGAAGTCGGAACTTGGAATTACAGCATTTTACGACATCCATATGTTCAAGCGACAAAGTGGGGGGAAAAAAAACATGGATGCCTCATGTTTGTCTTTTGTTGGCAACAAGCTAGCTAGATAACTGTGGTGTGTGTGATTTTATATTTCCCTCCTCATAACAGCGAACTGTATAGTCAGGGTTCAAAATTTACCAAGCTAATACATCTGTGTTTAGGTGATTAACCTAAAGCAAATACTTGTATGTACAGTATAACTCATTTAAAGATAAGAAGTGATGTTTTGTTTACTTGCTGACGACGTGAGCAGCCATGTTGAAGTGATGTCACTTGCTGAACTCGTGGTTGAGGAGACCTTCTTGACTTTCCGTGTAGGAATTGTAGGTTGAGGGGGAGTTTTCTTAGTCAGAGGTTGAAAAGTTTGAGTTACGACTTACGAGTCAAACGCAGCATAATTTTACCCCTATTTTCTGTCCGAAATCACATGCCATCAGGACTCCCTGTAACTGTAAATGTGGCAGTGGTCTAGCACCCATCAGAACTAACATACTGCTGAAGCACTGAACCTGATGCTGTCTAATGAAATCAGTTAACTGTTTGAAACGATGGAATTTGTTTTTGTTTTTGTTGTTTTTTTTTTTATATGTACTGTTGTAGACAGGATTGTAGAGCAGACATGCACCTTATTTTCATGATCATAAAAATATATATACAGTATATTCAGGTAGTTGCTTATACATTTTTGCAGATTTCTAAGCATTGAGTTAAATATCAGTTCAACCACTAAAAGTTTTATTGTTATGCTATTAACATCGAGTCACTTAGTCCGCCGACATACACTAGGGGGGTTTTGTGGTGAAAATTATGGTTTTTTTTTTAAAGTTATTTTGCAAGCAATGTTGGCACTGCTGTGTCTCTTCAGGATTAGCCTTAAAACTCACAAACCTTGCTAGTTTTGTCTCTTGTGAAACACTAAAATGTTATCGCTCAGTGGATTTAAAACAGCTCGACAGTCGCTGCCTCTGCAATGTGACTATCAGGACATGAAATGTTGAAGCTGACAGGATGCATGTGTGGGCATGGTTTTATAGCTTGATGGGGTCCAAATTTTTTGACAGTTTTTACCTTGTGGGGACGTTTGGCTGGTCCTCTCGAGGAAAACTGCAGCTTTTATTTCATAACATACCTAAAAGAGCCAAAAGGTTAAGGTTAGGATTAGATTTCAGTATAGGCATAGCATTAATTAGCTGCGTTTAATAATTATGTCAATGGACGGTCCTCACAAGGATAGTAAGACAAACGTGTGTGTGTGTGTGTGTGTGCGTGTGTGTGAGTGTGGGTTGTGGTTAACTCTTATGCTTTTAGTAATTATCCTGCGTGGATGTGATCAGAAGAGGTGGGAAGATGACCATGTTGTGTTGTGTGTGTGCACACGGTGTAGGCAGCTTAAATGCGCTGAAGTGTACCGGTCCATATCCACAGCACGCTCTTACTTTAGTTTTGGCTCAGGAAATTGTTTTTGTCAGGCTTATTTATTCCTACGCCAAAAAATGTTAAGTGCACATTTACAACAAAACAGCCATTTGTGTGACTGCCATTGATTACAGCGTAGGTGGTCTCAGGACCACAGGTGTGTAAAACAGTCTGATGAAGTCCCTGTAATACTTTGCTTAATCATCCTGCTGGCTGCGTTTCTCACCTTCATTCTGTTTCTCTGTCCTTTTGCTCTCATTCTTTATTGCACAGGCCCTGAAGAACATCGCTGCCATCAGCCTGGCCATCAATTACCCAAATAAATCCACCAGACTGCTGAATGTTTCTCCTTGAGACGAGGAAAGTTGGGGCTGTCAGCGCAGTGTGTGTCCTCCGGCGCTGCCTTATAGCAGGCAGGTAAAAGGTGTACCAGGAAAGCCCCCTCTCTCTCTCTCTCTCTCTCTCTCTCTCTCTCTCTCTCTCTCTCTCTCTCTCTCACACACGCACACAAACAGGCCGACACGCATATGCAGCGTCTTCCAGAAACCGGAACCCTCCTTAATCAAAAAGGAACACGGTGAGAAGAGTTCTCCTTGTTTTAATGTCATTTTAGTCGAGGACATCAGAATTAGCAACATTGATTTGAAAGCACTTCGGACGAGCCAGCGGCGTTCTCAAGAACTCAAGAGCATCCTTCTTTTTTTTTTTCTTTTTTTTTCCCCTCTTCATTTCTTACTTGAAGCAACTCCAGCGCTGAAAACAGGGCAGCGGTGCCGCGTGCCAAATTTGCCATCGTTTTCCTCAGCAAAGTCGCTCTTTCCTCCCTTTATTTATGCTTCTCTTTTTCAAGCGCACCTCGGGCGAGACAATCGATCATACTGAAAGCAGGTCACCTCTCGCCGCTTTGGCCCTAAAAATACAAGCGGCCCACACAGCCTCATCCGTCAGAGCGGCCCGAGACTTCAGCCCAACCAGCGATAGCCTCACACCGCAGAGAGTCGCTCGGACATTTTCTTCTCAGCTTTACAAAATGACTATAACAAAACACAGCTTGTTATTTTTTATTGTTATGACTATTATTATTATTTGAATGTTCACATCACATGTATACTGTTATATATCATCACTTGAAAACTCGCATTCTTATACATGAATTTGCATCTGGGATGTTGATTTGATGTGCCATAGGCACCTGTAGCCTTAAAGCGATCAGTAAACTGACGGGTTTAGAATAAGGGACTGCTCCAGACCTGAGAATGAAATCATCTTTTAGTTAGTTTCTTTTTCTTTTTTGTTTTTTTTTTGGGGGGGGGGGGATAAGCTGCTTAATTTTTTTTCCTGGTTTGAAGAATTAGATGAATGAGATTACGGGAAATGGTATTTTAAACTTATAGAGTGACATGGTGGTGGGAGGTTTTCAGGGTTTTTTTTTTTTTGTCATTGCATAGGACAACAATCAGATGTGTGCTAAAATCATTTTTGGTTTTATTTTATTTTAGTGGGTGTAAACTAGAAAAGATTAGAAAGTCGTTGACGCCAAAGAAACTTCTCGCCTAAAAGAAACAAAAAGTGTTTCTTAAAGATTGAGGAACGTTCCAGAAGGTAGCAAGGGTCTTCTGACAGGATATTGGATGATAAAATAATAGACTTTAAGGTATTTTTGCATTGCTGGCTGAAGACTGGTTAAAGGGATTCATAGGACTGGCGTTGAGGTTAAACACAGACCCTTTAGTCTTCAGTGATTTTGTTTACAAAAATGCAAGTACATACAGAGCGTTAGCTGCTTTCGGTGCCTGAACTCCACTTTCAAGATGGCTGCCAAGTAGACTTCGAGTCTCTCCAAGCCTCAGATCTGAATAAATTTATGTGCCTATGTTTGAAAAGAAGCAATCTTGATTCGTCGTGTCATTGTAAGAGAACTTAACCGTTATATTTTTTAAAATGAGAATTCTATGGCTTTAATTTGAAGTATCCTTTTTTTATTATTATTATTTTCATGAATGTCATCCTGTTTTGTATTTGGTTCATCCATTTCTTGGTTGATGTTTCATGTGAATTAAAATCAACATGAATGTAAATAGTTCTGTATTATAATGGTAATTGCACATATAGGAAAAAAATATTTCATATCAACTCACTCCCCATAATAAATCCAAATTATTTAATATATTGCTCTGGGTTAAGATTTAACTCTTGATTTTGTATGTCATGGCACTAAAAAAAAAAAGAGTTTTTAATTAAAATGCAGTTGATGCTCCATCGCTTTCTGTTTTTCTTTTTTTTTTTTTAATTAGTTAAAATTAATTAATGATAGGGATTGTAGGGATTGTGTATGATGTGTTTTGGTACCTTTTGTTACAGATAGAGATATTGAATTGAGCTACCTTCTTAGTGTTAATCAATCAGGGATGTCACAGAAGATTTTATTTAGCACTGTTTATGTAGCAGTGAGCAGTATCTTTAATAGAGAAAGGGTATTCTTAACCCCGAGTACGCAGAGCATCAGCAGCGAAAACATGGTCATGAAAAATGAACACAAGGTGACGTGAATTGCACCTTTGGTGCGAGCAAAGAAAGGACCTGAAGTGTGTATGGCTCAGTGCTCGCAGAAGTGAATTGCTCGCTCTCTCTCTCTCTCTCTCTCTCTCTCTCTCTCTCGCACACGTATCCCAGTTTCTCTTCAATGCGCTACATTTTCAAATACCTTTGTGTGTGCACACAATTCAGTGCACTTTGCTCTCATTTTTAATGACCACGCTCGGTGATACTGCTGTGTGTGCTCACGTCAGGCGCCTTTGCGCTCTCTGTTAAAAATACTGTTTATACACCCTAAGGATGTTCTTGTGTTGTAGGAAGATGCTGTAGTAGCACAGTTTGCTGCAATTGTTAATCGAGAAAAACATCCAGATCACTGTCATTTCATGTCATCTGTTGCTTAGAATGGCAACTTACAATAGGCTTGCTTCACAGTATCGCTTGGTATAGAATATTGGTATCAGAGTATGAGCATGGTGTCAGACTGATACCTGATACCAGTGTCCGTATCGATGCATCCCTATTGTTTTGTATGTCAGAGATCACTGGTACTGTACCGAGTTTTTTTTTTTTTTTCTCCCCTGTCTCAGTTTTTCCTTTATGTCTCACTGATGTGTGTGTTCAAGTTAAGCAAACATCGTGTTCCACCCTTTAAAACAACATCTCACATCCACTGCAAATAATTATCTCTGTCACCATTTGTACCCTCCTAGAATGTAAACCATCTGTTGCTTTTTACTATTGTTGTCCCTGAGTCCTCTATAGTATTACATGTCACTGTTTTTCTCTCTCTCTCTCTCCCTCCCTCCCTCTCTCTCTCTCTCTGTCTGTCTTTCTGTCTCTCTCTCATATCCTGGAGGTTCACACACCCACACTCTTGCTGAATTAAATGCATTCTTCATCACCTGAATGAATGTGTGCATCTTTACTTCAGCTGATCTCATTCTTTCTTTCCACGTCTCTGTTGCTCTCTCACTACTAGTCTCCCACTCGTTTCTCCCTCCCACTACCTCTCCATCCATGCGTAGAGGGTGAACGGGGGACATGTTGTACCCCAGGCCGCTGATGATGATAATGTTTGGAGTGATAAAATCCGAGGGGGAATATATTGGATAAGATGCTGATGATTCAGTGCAGTACTGCACTCAAACAGCCCCCACATCTCTGAGTCAGCCATGCCTCTCTCTCTCTCTCTCTCTGTCTCTCTCTCTCTTTTTCTCTCTCCCTCCCTCTCCCTTGATCACTCCATCCTCCTCTCTCTCTGTCCATCTATCTGTGTTGGCCACTCTGAGAATTTGAGATTACAGTGGGTTGGGGTTGCTGAATGTCAACAGAAGGGAATCTATGGTGGTGGGTTGACTGAATTCTAAATAACCTGTGACACTATGAGAGTGTAACGCTTGCTCGCAGCACCAACACTTTGACAGATATCACCCAGGAAAGGAGGAGGAATGCAAATCTTTCAGAATGATTCAGCTTTGAACAGGATAAGTCCTTGTTTTTTTGGAGTTGTTCATCTTTTGCATGTCCTTGGGGGTCATTTGGTGGGCTAAGCAGGCCCGATGGGCTCTGAAACACCATCTGTGATCAACTACTTTGTACCTACACTTATTAGCCATTTAATCAGATACACCTACCCTATAGGTGCCTAGATATACAATTATCATCCACAGACCATGTTGCTATTTAGAGTTTCTCAGCCCCCTGTATACTGTCCATGACCATAGGACTACTACTGAGCAGACATATTGTTTGGGTGAACTTTGTGATATAATCCTAATAGATTCATTGTCCATCTATTGATAGATATTACATTTTAGCCTCCCCATCTAATATCACGACTAGCCGTCACTGTACAAATGTATCAGGCGTAGCAGTGTTGCTGGTATTTTAAACATTGTGTATTTATTCTGGTTGTTTTATTAGACACGTCTACCTTGTTGGTGCACCTTGTAGACCTTTGAAGGCTATAATTAAAATTCCCTTACAAATAATAACTACTCAGTGGTGATCCTACCTTTGTTCCTTTCCACTAATGAATGGGATAAATGGATGCTGAGAAACTACATAGCAACACGTGGGCTACATTGAGTAATCGTGTATCTAAAAAGTGACCTATATGGTAGGTGTACCCAAGTGGCAACTTGTACAGAGAAACCATATGAACTTTCTACAAAGGTCTTTTAAGGTTCTTTGTTTTCTAGGGCATGGAATTGTGGTACCTATAATATTGAAGACATTTCATCACTCGTCATGAGGAACATGCTTGGCCAGTTAGTGCTACTTAGATATACTCTAAAAAGTCTTACCAATGAAAATATCTGAATGAGGAACATCCATAGCATTGATTAGCACTGAAAGATGCTACACTGAAACCTGTTTAAAAGAGAGACGATTTAGAGTGGCTGTGGTCAATATACAAACATATTGATCAGAGAAACCTGTTTCTTTGCACTTTGCAGTCAATTAAAGTAGCAGTGTGCAATATTTCACATGTTTCTAGACGTAGGGAATGATCATAGAAAAAATAATAGGAAAAAATTACCTTAGAAAAACCAATTTGGAATATGGCCTTGAAGTTAGATCTGGCTAGTTTCTTCAATTTAGATTCATGCTTACTGTTTTTCTGGCCGAGAAATAAGTTACGCTAAATTCTAGACTTTTTCTCAAAAACCTACTCACAAAGTGTACGTTATACAGGTTTAAGCGGGAGTGAATGTGGTTTCCCTGCTGTCTGATGTATTGTAGCGAGCTGCCTAAGAGTTCTCATTTAAATAAGTTATGAAAGAGATGCCGTTTCAGTATTTCCAAAATATAAACTCAATTTTTGTGAACTAAAATAAGGAGCTATAAAATGAACTGCAGAGATACACAATTAAGTTTTCGGTAGGTGTGGAGAGAATTTTCCAGTATTTTACTGCAGTTTACCTCATGGGCAGGATGGAGGGCTCTAAAAATGACAAATGGTTCCTTTAAAGAAAAACCCCCATTTTGTTTCAAGAAGCAAGTGGGATTTCTTTATACACAAGGGACGCATAAGTGATCTGCTTTTCAGGCTTTTCTGTTTTTCAGGTTTTACACATGTAGAAATTTGAAATGATACTTTCAATACTGTAACTTTTCTCTCTCTCTCTCTCTCTCTCTCTCTCTGGTCTCTCTGGTCTCTCTCTCTCTCTCTGGTCTCTCTGTCTTTCTGTTTGTCTCACGAGTAAAGCGAAGGTCTTGATCGCTATGCTGTACCCCTCCCTTGAGTGAGCTAAATATGAAACTGCGGTTATAACGTTTGTCCTTCGAGAGAGTTAAAAAGAGGTTATTGGAGCATCTCTCTTCAGCAGGTGCACTTTCAGAGCACCAGCTCTTCGTTTTCTTTTCTTAATTTGTTTCCCACACACAACAAAGGTGAAAGTTACCTCAGCAAATTTGGCATCACTTTGCCCATCCCTTCCCACACAAACTAACTATACACACACACACCTCCACTCTTGGAACAAGCTTTTATACACTTTCTTTCCTTTCACTAAGTACACAAACTCCGAAACAGTACAATCTGACAGCAGATACGACAAACACAAACAAACAGTGCCTAATAGTACGTGGCACATCCAGTTACATGTTGTGTTTATACGTTGTTTGTTATTTCAGTGCCTCTCCTCATTATCACAGACGAGACCACATTTTCCGTTGACAGAAATACCCAGGCAGAAAGCAAAATGGCTGCCTACTTGACATGTGCACTTCTGCACCGTACATGTAGTGTACTATATGTGAAATCTTGATTCATCATAATAATGAGACCTACTTCCTGCCTCCCGTCTGAGACGATAAGGGCGGTGGGTGTTATTTCCTGTGAGGCATGCACGATAATTGGCTCGTTTAAATAAGCCATGAGAGTTCTGTTAGACCTTTCAACCCACATTTTGCAACATGGCTGAGGGATGTCTGATTGCTGAATGGGAGCCACCCGAGACCGATTTGTCCTCTCATTTTAATCTCATTTGATCCTCCACTCATAACTGGTTTAGTATTTAAAGAGATGGATGTGTTAATGAGAATGTAGCATCCACATCCTCACAAATTAAGAGTTGCAAGGAGTCTCAGGAGCACTGAAACAAACACAGCTGACCCAGTGCACTTTCACTCTCTGCTGAACCTAGAAGTCAAGACAGGCACTAATAAAACATTTTTCTTCTTCTCTATTCGTCATGCTCTTAGTTCCTCTCCAGTCCTCTAATATTGACTGGTGTGTCACAAATGTTTCCACTGGAACCAGGGAAATAAGAGACAGTTGGGTGCCTAGACTGATCCGTGGCTTTGAAACTCAAAGAAAATTCTTTTTTCCTATTTAGTGATCAGTATACCCAGGTGATCAACTGACTGCCTAGATGGCAATTCTAATCCAAACCAATAACACTCACAGATGATTATTAACAATACTTTACTTAAGGGTAATATGCATAGAGCTATGTAATACCTTTAACGACAATAGATATAAATCTTATGAAAGGTTTTTAATAAGGCTCATTTTAATTGCCGTCACCTGACAGCTTGTGAGATTGTAAGTCGAAATCCCGACAGTGAAGGTGTTACTATTTCTCCTACCACTCAGCACAACATTATCCAGTCGTGGGCATCTGAGATCTCATTAAGTTAGGGATCTAGGGATGCCCTGTGATCTAGCATTAGCAACAGTTCGAGGTGTCTGACTTCATGTGTGTCAGAGGAAGTATGTATTAGTCCCCATCTTCCCCATTTGGTAGTTGTCGTGTGATAGGAGAGCTAGCTAGTGGGTGGAAATTGACAAATGGCCAAATCCAATCAATCAATCATTAAAGCCATGAGAACTGACTTTTTATACTGACATTATATGAAAGTTATGATATGTCAGATATCAAAGCAAAACTCGCTGTAATTTAGGGTCATAGAAAATATGCATAATTTGTCATTATGGCATCACTTCTAAAGGAAGAATGTGGCTCTACGGTATATGCATGTACAGTGTGTACAAGTTTAAAGCAGAGTTGCTGATCAGTCTGCTCTGTAATTAAGCTCGGTTTACGACCAACCACAAACACCCCCCCAGCCCACAACATGTCAGAAACTCTAAAATTAGAATTACAGTTGAAAGGCAATTGCCACTGATAACCAGAGAAAACAGCCCTGCATATGCTACAGTGTGGCTCTACAAAGACCTCAAGTTGATTAGAGAGGAGTTGTCCAATCATCTCTTCCCAAGCAGAGCTTATATATATATGAAAATAAACATTTTCCACGTATGTGCATCACTCTACATACAGCAGCATTCTTAAGAAATGTTGTTTGGATCGGTAAGGGTTACTGGCTTCCTAGAGATTCACATAGAACCTATGTTTTATTTCAAATTCTTTTAGGGTTTTCCTGGGGGGGGTGCATGGTGGCTAAGTGGTTAGTTCTTTTGCCTCACACTTCCAGGATGGGGGGTTCGAATCCTGCCTCTGCCCTGTGTGCATGGTGTTTGCATGTTCTCCCCGTGCTTCGGGGGTTTCCTCTGGCGACTCCAAAGACATGTATTGTAGGCTGATTGTCATTTCCAAATTGTCCATGGTGTGTGTGTGTGTGTGTGTGCGATTGTGCCCTGCGAAGAGTTGGCACCCCATCCAGGGTGTCCCCCAACATGTGCCCCGAGTCCCCTGGGATAGGCTCCAGGCTCCCCCACGACGCTGTGTAGGATACGTGGTAAGGAAAATGGATAGATCGATGTTCATTAAGTTTGTTCAATTTGGGTTCTCAAGAAGAAATATTGATATGGACATCTCTTTTTAAGGGCTCTCTCAGAAGGACAAACCCTTAAAGGTGCTAGACGGAACTAGTAGTAGAATAAACATTACAATCTCTGGCTCATATAAAGATTTGGTTAATTTTTACAAATAGTGATAGTGCACAGTGCATGATGTTAATACTCCTGCAGCAATTCCTACTTTTGTGTTTGGTTATTATTAAGACACTTTATACTTGCAGGATATTTAGCAGGTGGGAGGGAAATTTTATTTATTTATTTATTTATTTATTTATTTTATCTGCAGTGAATTTTAGTAGGCTGTTGGGAGTCAAAGATTAAGGAGTGATAGATTTTTATTCCTGAACGCTTTTTCTTCTTCATATAACAACTCTTATTTTCTCCCTTCCAGACCAGTGGTTTTCAGCCTGCGAGCTGTGCTACTAAAGGGATCCCTCAGTATTTCCTGATTATAATATAACAAGCAAGAAGAACATTTATTAGAGTGTAATTAGACCTGTTAAAGTGTATACCAAATTTAATGTAATATGCTGCATTGTAATTGCTATAACATTTCCCCGTAAACAATTGCTCATGGACCTCAGATTCACCGGGGACTAAAAAGTGATTAGACATCTCAGAAACTCGGTGCATTGTGATGGCAGCTTGCACAAGAAACATACTGACGGAGCGGCCAAAAAAACATGGACAGCTGAACGATTTTGCCAAGAGCAAAAGCTTCTTCTTCTATTTAATGAAGTCGATTAGCTGCAGTGGCTTATTAAAGTCATTCATCTTCCGAGCGTTATTGCTCCATTAGCTGCTCGTATGTTTGTCCTCACTTTCCTGTGCCAAAGATAATCATTATAAACAGCAGACATCATTGTTCTGCTGATTTTGGCTTACTCACATCCCAACTTTAAATATTCTGGTATATTATGACAAACCTGTTCCAAATTAACATGAAATTAATTTAATTTAACATTAAAACGCTAAACGTTTTCAGCTTTCTCTTAAAAAATAAAAAGGGTACGTCCAACACACACACACACAAAACGGGGCACCTGGAGGGCATTAACTCATTTTTTTTTCTACTAAAAAGGCACCCTAGAGGGCACTTCATCTCATTTTCTTGCATGCAGGGGAGCCTATAGGGCACTGTATCACACATTCTCCACTGCAAGGGCACCCATTATGGTACTTCATCACGGCTCCTTACACGTAAGGGACTCCTGTAAGGCACGGCATCACATATTCTTAACTGGAACATCACACTAGAGGGCACTTCATCACATTTTCGTGCACATAGGGGCACCCTAGAGGATATTTCATCCTAATTATTCCGTTTGAAGGACACTAGGTCACTTCCATAAGGCCATTAGGTCACTTCATCATGTCTTCTCCAACTCTAGACGGCGTTTCATCGCATTTTATCAACCGTACGTACGCCTTTAGGGCACTTTGGCTGTGCTTTTTCAACCATGGGCCCACGAGGGGTCGCCCCGGCCCTGAGTCTGCCAGTGATTAGAGATATACTTCATCCAAAATCTTGTTAATAATGAATGAAAACCATAAGAACTAATATTATATAAATGATCCCAGACTTTCATTTATTATAAGCCCCATGTACATTTTTTAAATGAAATATTGCTTTAACCTTATAAAAGTACAAAACTGCAGCGAATGCTTATGCACCCTTAATGCACCACTACCTAAGTACATTGCAGTGCCTGTTAAAGAGGAGACTGGCAGTGTGTGTGTGTGTGTGTGTGTGTGTGTGTGTGTTTTGCAGCATCCATCCATAGTAGCAATAAACCCCCTCAAAGGTCAGTTACGTTCCTACAGCACTGCGACACATCAAAATGAAACTGGGATAAAATGTATACCAAAAGATGCTACAAAAGGACAAACTTTACGGAGAGGGGTGGAAAAAGGAGGAGGCAGGTTGTGTAATGAAGATAGACAGAGATGATCACTGTGTGGGTTAAATAAAAAGAGGGTGAGGATAATATGAAAGCAGCACGCATGGTTTTAAGGTATATTCAATTCCAGTCATGATTCCAGCTGCAGTAATTGGTTCTGCGTGGTGGTCATGACCTTAACCATAATGTTGTAAGTGTAGGTAGCCCCACACACACGCCCACACACACACACACACACACACATTCGCTAAGCAATAACCATTTCACAGTAGAGTGATTCATTTACCTGCTACTTTTTGAAAGTGAACTTTTCAAAGTAGAAACAGTTATCACTATAGTGGCACTCTATTGGATCTAAAGGATGTATTTTACCTTTAAAGCTCAATTATGGTACATAACTAGAGCTTAAGGACCCCTATAGTACCTTTGAACAGTGTCGCTGGGTATTCTGCAGGATTTCTCTAATGGGTGTTTTGCATACATTAGATTCAATCTCTATATATACACCACATTAACACATTTTATACCACAGTGCTGCTGGATTTTTATTCTGATTGGTCAGAAGGTGTTGATTAATATTCTTGAATCAATAGCATCTCTGACAATAGTTCCAGCTGTAATTCAAATCACAGGTTTATATTTATGCACTCATTCTGACATGTTATCATTTCTATAGTAACAGCCATGCCGTATGGCAGATGCTCCACATATTAAACAGATTAAAAAACATATAATTATTGATATGGTGAAGTTTGTGTGAGGAGGTTTTTTAGTATTTTTGGAAGGAGTCTCCAGTGTTAGTCCTTTATAACAGTCGGAGCTAAAGCAGTAACTGTAGGATGGAGGGATTTGTGGATTCTCAATAACAAAATTCTGTAATTTTTTTTGTCTTATTAACTGCTGAGGGATTTGTCAGTTGATGACTGCTGTAACATAAGTGAAAACAGGAACCAACTTGTTTCATAGCTGTTCCACGACATTAAATGCAACTATAAATAGATAAAAGGTATGACTTGCTGTTTTTTAATAAATAAATAAAATTGTTGGCGAGTTGCTGTGGTATAAGAGGAATGAAACCCCTCGGGAGATGCTATTCTTCTTCTTCTTCTTCTTCTTCTTCTTCTTCTTATTCTTCTTCTTCTTATTATTATTATTATTATAGCTATTATATTACGTTATTAGAAACTTCGGAGTGGTTTCCTGTAATTATTTTCCTATATTTAACTGAATTAATTTACCCAAATCCTGTACCAAACCTGATACCAAAATCAACACACACACACTTCAGTGGAAATGCTCAAACCCCCCTTTTTGCTATTATTCTCAATTTGGGTAAGGCTTATTGACTATTCGGCTAGTTTTCAAAAGCTTTTTGACTGCTTGTATCTTGGGAACGAAGATGTACCTGTATAGTACTTTTTTTATCTCTAAGTGAAAGAAGGAAATAAATAAAGGAATCAAAAAAAAGAATGTTCAGTTACACAGAGCTTGGCCAAGGCCTCTCTTTTCACTTACCTATAAAGCTGCTTAGGGAACTACATAACTGGCCTGACTAATGGCTTAATTCACCTAATTAAACCACCTAGCTGGTGTTATATTGATCTATTTCAGTAAATGGAACACAGTGAATTGGTCTAAATGGATATCAGTGTGCTTTTGGCTCGTTCTGGTTACACCGCAGCTTTCGCTCACCAAAAAGAGCGGGAAACCTGACACTCGACTCATCTGAGGAAAACGTGATACGATCAACTTCACGAGAGAGCATATGAAAAGATGAAAGACATCACTACATATTTCATGTACAGCCAATTTCTCTGTTCTTTGTTGCCGACACTGAAGAAAAGCAGTGCAGGGCAGCTTCGTAAATGTTTAATTCTGCTGGAACAGAAGCACAAAGCTGGTGTGCTGAGGTGGAGAGGAGAGTTAGCAAAGTGCATAATGAAAATGAAATACCTATGAGCTACGATTAAAAAAATAAAATACCTTCTAACATTATAGCACCATCCAAAAATAATGCATTTCTAATGCATTAGAGGCATCTGCAGATATTGTCTGTAGATTTTGTCGGAGAAGGTGAAAAGATGAAAAATTGCCTTTCTGCTCTTCCTTAATTGCTTTCTGTCATAAACAGCTGATTCTGCTATAGTCAAGGACCTATCAGAAACACCTGTATGAACTCTCTCTCTCTCTCTCTCACACACACACACACACAAAACACACACAGCACAAATACATTCACCAACAACCCAGATACAGGAGAATGTGTCTGTGTATCCTAGAAAGCCTCTTATTTAAATGATTTAAACAACTTTCTTAGTACTCTATGTCTAACGTACAGTAGTGTGTAGACCTTCTACGCTGTTGATTTGTTTACATGTCTAATGTATGTGGTTTTGTGGAACTAGCCTTTCGACCCTTGTCATTGTTCCATTGATCCAGTGTTCCATTGTTCCAACACCACAGATTTGACACACTCAGCTTCAGAAGCCTCAGTTACAGTTATATTGGATACAACGTATTATACTAGCTACTGACTAAGAAATCACTCTTCTGGTTTTAGTGTAAGTTGAAATTATGAGCCACAAACCTGAGCAAGAAGATGTAGCCTGGCTTTTTAGGCTCAATGTAACAATAAACGCATAAAATCGATTGTATTCTGAGTTGAGTTACGTGCGTGGAGTGAGGAGTTAATATTGGATTTACGCACACCAGTATCCATTTCAGTATTCAGTTGTGCGGGATTTGTGCATACAAAGCAGAGTTTGCTGAGAACAAACAGAGGCGTGTCTTAGTTATGCACAGTTCTGCCCTTGGACTTTCATGTAATCACCATATGTCACACTAAAATTCATGTTTTGTGCTGTAATTACTGTATATTTTAAAAACTATGTGGAGTCCAATAAAATAGAATGCAAAATAATTATTTAATAATAATAATAATAATAATAATAATAATAATTTTTAATAGGCTTTTGAATAATGAGAGTGGAAGCCATTTTGTTGAATTCAAAACAAATTTACAGTTCTTGATGTGATTAGTAAAATTAGGATTATTCATGCAGCAATATATTGGCAATATACTAGACTCCTATTAAATGTTCAGGTCAATGCTTAACATCTTCTCATTGACATATCATCTTAGTCTTTTTTATCATTTTTAAATTATCCTTTGCTTTATGTTACAACATATTACAGTTAACAGACATTTCTAGACATTTTTACTAATTTCAAGCTTGAAATTATCTTACACTATTGGCAGATCAATATTCTGCTACTTTCTAGAAATAAACTTAAGCAGGTGCATAACCCGACTCTGAATACAAGTAACTTTCCCTACATAAATATAGACATAACTTTTGAACTCAGAATACAGCCATTAATGAGCACTGATTTGGAAAGAAGAAAATGGCTTCTGATTGACTAACACTGGCTGAGTGTAGCTTTATTTGAAGTGATTCTCACAGACACTTTAACCATCTAACTTGAATAAGGATTATGGTATGATATGCAAGGTTAACTACATCTCCCAGCATTCACCTGTTGGCTTTAGCCTACTTCCTGATCCTCTGAAAGGTAGTTCTGCTGATGGCTTCTCTTTCATATCAGGTTGGCATATTTGCATGGATGCCTTGACCTCGGTTTGTTTGCTTTGCAAATCAGTATGTCGTCATGCCTTATTTTGCAACCTCTTCCTTCCACCTTTCATTTAAATACTCATGCGCTGGCTTGTGGCATCTGCAGGCTAGATTCTGGGCTTTATCTTTTCTAAAATAATGCAGATCAACTTTTGGAAACATCATTGTTTTTGGCAACTTATACCTCATGTAGCCATGTAGCCATAGGATGACTAACTTCTCTCTCTCTCTCGGTCTTCTCTTTCTCTTTTTGCTTCCTTCTGTTCTGAACAGAATCAGGCCAGCGTTTTATTTAAAGGCTCAAACAGGCGCTATGTTCTCCTGAGGCCCTGTTGCAAAGCACAGCCAATATAGAGGTGAGGAGGAAAAGAGGCACGTTTTTAACAAGTTAAGCATTTTTTTTTTTTTCAGCTTTAAGATGAACCGTTTTGAATTTTGGACAGCATGACATTAAAAACAAAAGAGAAAGAAGGTAGAAGTATACACCAGATTTTACTTGATTCTAAGTAGAATGCATTAAAAATAGCAGCTTAGCCGTTTGCTTTGGACATCTGAGCTTAGCGTGATGGGTTTTTTTAGTATCTATGTGCACGACGCAACATTGCATCAAGCCTCTTAGTGTGCGTCTGTCTGTGCGTGCATGCGTGCCGGGATGAGTGTTTGTTTTACTGAGCGTGTGTGGAGGCGTCTGAGCCAGAGTTGATGTCGTGACAAGCTGTCAGCCCATCAGCAGCTTGACTAAGTGTCATTTGGACACAGTGGGTAATGAGAAATGATTATGACTGTGGACGCAAATGCACACCCCTAATAGCCTTTTATTCCCAGCTGCAGCCCTCATTATTTCAGCAGAAGATACTTCGAACTGAAGGCTCTCTAACTGCGCTTTTTGAAGCATATACTGTATTTGAGGGCCTAATTGAGTTTGCATGTATTTGTGTGCACAAGAAAGGAGGTTCAATGGCGGGTGTGCATGCTTTGCATATTGCAGGTGGTGGGTATAAGCGTGTAAAATTTTGTGTGCGAGTGTGGGTGGACATGTTTTTATATCTTGACGGGGACCAAAAGATCACAAAAATAGGAATATTTTGACTTTGTGGGAACATTTGGTTGGACTCCATGAGGAAAACAATGGAATGTCCACACAAGGAGAGTAAAAAAAAAGTGTGTGTGCGTGCGTGTGTTAGGAAGTGACTTTCTGGTGTTGAATTGATAAAGGTAGTGTGATAGGAGACACAAGAGAAAGGGGAAGCCCACTCACTGCCTCATCATCACAAGCAACAGCAAGAACATACAGATATGCAACACTGGCAGAAGAGAGTGAGGGACCTCGGTAGCATGACAGAGAGAGAAAGAAAGAAATAGGGAGAAAGAGAGGGACAGATATAATTGGTGAACCCAGGGTTGTTTTAGAACTGCATGAGGTCTGTGCTACTGTTCAAATGAGGTATAAGAATTACGCAGAGGATGATGTGTGTATGTATGTGTTTGTGTGTGTGTGTATGTATGTATTTCTGTGGATGATCATTCATGAGTAACTAAATTTTAGACTTACCTGTAAGAAACACCTTCAACCAACATTTTATTGTAGGAGGTACAGCAGAAATTCTTTGGAATCGCCTGGGGCCACCAACTTATGTTTTTGGGCTCATTTCATCTTTTCACATTTCATCTTTTCACATCTTCTACTGGCTTGTTCAGCTGAATCATTATATTTCTTGTTTCACTCATAACTGGCCTGAACTCAGCATTCTGATTCATTTAAATACAACCTATCACCGGATTACATGATGCTTTTGCAGGAAACGTGGTCAGAGCCAATGGATCCGCCAAGAGATCATCGGATGTATATTGAAAAACGTATGTGGTCACAACTATCAGAATCTTGCTTAGCGTCTTTTGTTTGACAGTCTGGTTCATCATTAATCACAGCCCAGAACTGCCTACTCACTGACACTGCAAACAGTCAGTCACGGAGCTTTTCCCAAAGCCGTTGGCAAACAAGCAAGGATATCTTGTTTACTCACCACTAAATGTTTCAAACAAAACTCTGACAACTTTTAAAGATGGTATGCTGTGAACCTTTTTCATTATGTCATGGTGTTTGATTGTGTCACCGTATTTGGAAACCCATGTGCAGAAGTGCATGGAAATGTGGAGAGCCAATCAAATTGCATCCTTCAAGATTCTGAATCTCATGGCCAGAAAAGTGTACAAAGATATCTAACATAGGCTAAAATCTCCAGTCAGACTTTCAAACACCTGACCGTAATGAGCTTTTCCAAGCAAGACATAGTCACTGGATTGAAACAGGGTTTGATAGGTTCATGGTTTTAGTCTCAACCTTATATTCTCCATAAGTCTGGCTTGCAAAACTGTAATCATCTATACTCTTTCCAAGTTGTTGCACATGGGTCTGTGGTGGGTTAGTTGCAATGTCAGATAAACGACCACTTCCTGTAAAAGTAGGTGGTTATTGGCTATGAATGAATAAATTCCAGACTCTCTAGCATTATATAGAAGCCTGGCTTGCAAAACTATCCCCTATGTGGCAGAGATGACAGAAAAGCTTCAGTAAACATCATGTTCCTGCATATTTCAAACTCAGCGGAAATGATTGCATCTTCAACACTATGGGATACTCTTCTTACATTTTGGAAAAAGAAGACAAGTGGTTTGAAGATGGGTGAAGAAAGCCATCTACGACAAACTAGAACAAACCGTCTGTGAACAGAGGAGAAGGTCTGCAAAACCATTTATCACCTACTTACTGTATATTACAATTGACACCTCCAGACCATAGAATCATGTCATCTCCTGATGCCACAGGTGTTAATTACAAACAGTGTTTAAATAGCTAGGATTTCCCACCATTCACCTGAGCAATAAACTAAACATCTCTCTAAGACTCGCTAAGACTCACTACTATCAAAACCTTTGCTGCAGAGGCTTTCATTTGACTTGTATGGTCAGAAATACATCTATTTCTTGGTCGAAATGTGAAGACACAAGTACGTAAACATTTGTGCATTTTGATTCATGTGTACCCTCCAGGCTAACAGACAACCTTATCAGAACGTTATTAGTAACAGATATAATGTTATTTGTGACATATTTGTGGCTACTGTATTTTGAAGCAACCTGTGCTAATCAGAGGGGGCCTGATTATAATTCATCCCATCACAGCTGAACCAGACAAGCAAAAGGTCAGCAAGTCTTGTACAATAAAAGCTAGAGATGTCTATCTTTTCATACATCAACTCTTTTACATGCAGCTTAAACCCAATTTAAAAGGTCACTTTCAGTGAAATAAAGAGTAATTGCCAGTTTATGGAGATGATGTGAAATTACCTTTTTTAATGCCCATGCTGCTGAGAATTTGTTGGAATAAAATGTCCCAAGGTCACAAAATAACCGAAATCATTCATTCATTCATTCATTCATTCATTCATCTTCAGTAGTCAGGGTCGTGGTTGATCCTGAGGTGGGAATAAACCCTGGGTACGATGCCAGTCCATTGCTGGGCAACATGCACACATACATTTATTCACACACTCATACACACCTAAAGGGCATTTTAGCATAGCCAGTCCACCTACTGCCTTGTTTTTGGGAGGTCAGAGTAACCCACAGAACTTTGAATGGCATATTGACATGGGGATAACATACAAATATCAGCACTTAAAATAAATCATGCTCAGGACCAACCTGGGAATGCTGGAACAGTGAGGCTGCCCTAACCTTAATCATTCCAGTATAATTTTGTTTGGACTTCTGTAGAAAACTGAAGAATTTGATTTTACTGTCTGTCATTTATTTAACACTCAACCACACTGAATGTTCTAATGGCTTTTGCTCTGTCATACCCTGAACCCCAGAAAAAAAAATCTTTCTCTGATGGCAATGATCATTATATTATATTACACAAGTAAATGTTCATTAGATGGAAGTTGCGACTATGCAGGAATTGCAGTGGAACGAAATTTGCTGTGTGAGACTGAGAGCAGCAGTGTGGAGCCATGATTGAGAAGAAAGAGAAGATGGGAGGCCGAAAGGCAAAATCCGCACAACATTTATAATAACACCTTTCAGCACTTCCTGGCCTTAGAGCACTTCAGTGACGTTTAAAACTGATGCCTCGAGATAGGAGTGTAAACAGAGTCGCAGTAATCAAGCTCATGACAGTTTCCTCCCGAGCTTCCTGTCTGGAAGCCCAGAAGTATCATTCTGTCCTCACCAGCATATCAGCATGTGCTGAATTGTCTCTTTTGGCAGCATGGTAAACAGGCTCGTAGCTGCTGAAATGCAGATGGTGTAGTGTTTACATAATGCTATCTTCTCCTTAAAACTGTCGATGTTTATTGATTTCATGAAGTTCAGCTTTAATTTTCTTCAGGAGAAAACATAGTGAGAAAATGCTCTTTCATTGTCAATGAATTATTGCCTGATGTTCATATGACATGCCACATGGTAAATAATGCATGTCTACAACATATAGTCTCCATCTGCAGCATGACTGTATAGGCTATGCTATGCAAGCTGTCCATGTTGACTATCTTAACATAATACGCTTTGTTTAATTTTCCTTCAGAAATCCTGTTTGCAGAGGGAGACATCCTCCTTTGGGTCCCTCAGGGAGGAGCTCATGATGCCTGGGAATGATTACACAGTTCCTAAGCAGTACAACAAGCTCAGGAATATTGCTTTCTTTTTGCCCTGAAGATCATTTGAGTGCATTTGCGTACTTGAGTACATCATTTGTGTAGGTTTGTGTCCATGTACAGCAGGGGTGTCAGTCCTGGAGAGCCACACCCATAAAGAAATTTGTTTTCACTTTATAAAAGCCTTAAAAGACCATTAGAGTTAGCTAAGAATTTGACAATGAGTGTTAAATAAAGTGGAATGCATGTTTAAAATTTTCCATTTAACACTTGCCACTTCCGTGTAACACAATGCCACTACCTGTATTTGTTTTAGAATTTCAAATATTAATATCTGTATCTGTAAATTGTGTGTGTGTGTGTATATATATATATATATAAATTGTATATACAATTAAATATACTAGTTTGTTACTACTCTATATTGGTTAGGGGTGCTACTGAAAAAATTTCAGGTGAAAAAAAAAAAAAAAAAAAAAAAAAACACTTTTTCAGCTGTAGGAGGAAAAAAAGATTAAATAGGCCTCCAACAATGTGTCAAATCAAACACTTTACAGATCATTTTAATGGTAATGATAATTATAAAGTCATTTAAAATACAGCTTGCTCTCCCGTGCCAGTCAACACAGACGTCGTGTTTTCACAGTACGCAAAAAAAACATAAGCCAGAAGTATAACAAAAAATGTCAAAATTAGTCTCGCTTAGAGGCGGACAGCTTGAACTTGAGCATGAGAGCAAGTGAGTCCTGGAGAGCATATATGACCCCCCTGTTTATATGTGGTGTACTTCACAACCCAAAGACCCCAAAGGGAATTATAGTCTACACACAGAAATATCTTCAATACACAATACACAACAGACATGTTCAACCCCAAGCACCTGGTAGTTACTGTAAAACCCATATATTTACACACTACAGTTTCTAACTTAGACAACCGTTAACTTTTTACGCATTATTGCACTTCGGAGTTGGCAGGACTGACATTTTCTAACATTTTTAGGTGCCTCTATTTCCCAAAATACAAAATACCTTATATCAGATCGCTCGCCTACATCATAGTAAAACCTCCTGCCTGTGTGACTGTCTAAAAGAAACAAACAAAAAAATAGTGTGCCTCATCTTTGTATCTGTATTTGTATCGATTTAGAACTCATTATCTGTTCAAGCTAAATAATGTATTCCTATTTGTTTACGTCCCAGGCCTGTACCCTTCTAGCTAATAGAGAGCATTATCAGAATGTTCAGTATATTAGGTTGTAATGTTAAAAAAAAACAAAAAAAAACTGAGGTAATCAATGGTCAGTATCAAATAGCAGTCACCTAATGTTCATGACATTGTGGAAGTGTTTGTTAGTTAAAAAAAAAAAAAAAAATGGCAGCAACGTTGCAGAAATATGTAAAAGTGACATGTAAAAATGTTCTCAGGACACCCAAGAAAAGTGACAGATGGAACGTTCTAGAAAGGCAATGGTCAGAGGCTAAGCTCCTTACATTCATTTATTCATTGAAAGCTGTGTGTTTTTAAAAATCCGGCTGTGGTGATGGATTAACACACTACCAGCCATGGTGTAAATGTAAACATGTATGCATAACATCAATCTCTATATGTTCATGTCCTGAGTCTGCCTTGCGTCTGTTGTTCATCTGAGTCTGAAAATACCGTTTTACTTTGCAAATACGTCTTCACCCTAATCGTATGTGCATTCCACGAGTATCTGTAAGTTTTGCTCTGACAAGCAGCGAGATGAAAGTGCTGCTGGCGACAAACAGAACTTGTTATGAAACGAATGTCCGCCATGATAGTGCAGTTAGCGATGTGCGCTCTGCTTCCTGTTTGACAGAGAGGAGAGGTGTGCAGAGTGCTGTTTATTACACATTTCCCCTCTGCGGCATACACACAGTCCCTGCCAGAACTCTGATAAATGAAGAAAGGCTTGGGTCTTCTGGCTTACCGTATGTCACACTACAGCCTTAACCCTCACAATTTGCCCTTGGTATGCTACAAGTTTATAAAAAGTGATATGGTTATCCAGATGTGGTGTATGATGACGAGACTGGTTAAGGGTCAGGTTGGAGACAGTATGATCTGATAAAATAATAACGTTATTAGAAAACAAGTTGGAGCGATGAATGATGAATGAGGTCTCAGTCAGAATCCATGTTAAAAGTCAAACAGTCCAACGAGTGACAATTCCCAGAGTGCTCTCTCTCTCTCTCTCTCTCTCTCTCTGTCTCCATTTCTGCCTGGAGGAATTCACATCCATCCCTTGAGATTTCAAGAAACCTCTGTTTTCTTCCTCTTCCCCATTTTTTTTCTCATTCATTCCCAAGTCCTAAATTTAGAAAAAGATCAAATGCTGCTCAAAGGGCAAGGGACAAGGGAAACCAAAGCCCCCTTTGCAAAAACAAATGCCTTTATTTATTATTTAAGCTTTAATAAACTCCGAATAACTGTCACCAATAGACAAACAGAGCTTTTTTCACAGAATGCATAGATGATGCCCATTTTCCAGGATGTGTTTGGTCAGTGATGGTCTATTTTCCAACCATGAATGGCAGTATCATTGCTTTAAAGCATAGATCTGATTAGGAAGTATTCGAATGCTATATAAACATGTAGGAGACGCTTTCATCCTATACCTTTCGCTCACTCAGACCCTGATTCAGACCCCTTTTTTTCTTTTCTTTGTATAGACTGAGTTTAATGGAGTAGAAACATGGTACACAGGACCTCCTGATGTGTTTCGTTTAGTAGGAGGTTAGCATTGCTGTAGTGGAAATGTTCAGTCAGTGTTTGAAAGAGCTTAGCTGTAGCATGCAGACAGAGTGAGGGACCTTTGGGAAGCTCTCCGACATTGCAGTAAAGGGATTGGTTTCAGGAGTGAAGAGGGAGAGCCAGTCTCTCAAGTGGTTAGCCAGACTTGCATGAACAGTCTCCTGGAGGTATTTCTTTGAGAGTCAGAAACATGGGATATGTTTTTTTTTTATTTGTTACATTTGTGCAGGCATACTTGCCATATTGGAAAAAAAAAGAGAATGATATATTTCCTCCACACTGTGTTGATCCACACTGTGCTTCGTTTGCTGTTGAACACTTTGTTTCCTGAGAAAATGTGTATTGTTCTTGTTAAGGGGCTCACCAGCATTGTTATTGTGGCAAACCAAAACCAATTTATGGACTCAAGTGTGTGAACATCTGAAGTCAGATCAGTTTTGTCTCCCGAAAGACAATACAAAAGTGTGTCTTCTCCAGAAAAGGCATTTTCACTGACTGACTGATCATCCCGTTGTTAAAATGTGCACGCATTGAAGTCCCTCAGGATATTCTTAGACTAGGTGGTACACACCAAAAATGTTGGACCAGCACTCCAGCAGTAAACTAGGACAGGAAAAAGTAGCGAACAAATTTCTCATTATTTTGAGTTACTGAGTAATAATTCGTGACCTTATGGTTCTGTCTGGGTGAAAGCCTTTTTTGAGATATGGGATGTCAATTTTTTTTATGTTCCAGCTAGCAGAACTCTAGTTTTTTAGTACCAGAGTACTGAAATTTACATTTACAGCTCAGAAAGACCTGCACATTTAGATTAGTTCAAATTTACATAATTGAAATTCTGAGACAGTAAAAACACAAGCTGAATACAGATAGAGCCTTATTATTCTGTAAGATCAAATACTTTTTGTTTACTGGTTTTATAAGGTCCTATCTTGCTGTTTCGTATGACGCAATCTCCTTTAAAAAAAACTAACAAATGGTAATAGAATTAGCAGAGAAAGACATTTGAGCCTGTTAAAACCATGGGTGGAAAAAGGACTGAGAAATTATACTTAAGTTAAAGTAAGATGACGAATTTGCACAATTCTTGATCGTTTTTTTCTACATTAATAAACGTGATGAAATGTAAACAAAATGCACAGGAGCCCATTAGATTGATATATAGCAGATGATCATCGGCTATTTGAGAGGAGAGACCTTTAAGATTTGTAATGAGTATTTTTTAGGGTCTAAAGAAAAAAGGAAGGAGTCAAAAGTTGTTGTTTTTTTCTTGGAAATGCAATTAAGTAAATGTACTCAATTTCAATAACACTCATGTAAAGGATAAATAACCCCAAAATGTTACTTAAGTATAGTAATGATTATGGTTATGATTATAAATGCTATTCAATAAGTTTTCATTTTCTCAGTGTATTCTCTAAAATCTAAAATACGTATTTAATAGCTATTTCACTTGTTCCTAAGCAAGATATTTTACCTCGGTATTTCATTGTAAAACATTAACAATATGAAAATACATTAGAACATACAGACACCCAAACACATCGTACAAGCCTGCTAGCTGACATTCATCCGCCATAAAAGAATTTTAGCTTTCTGCTATGCTAAATATGCTAAATATTTTCTAATGCATAAGAATTACTGTGCTGTACCAGTTTTTACACTTACGTTTTATTACGCACATCTACAGAACATCTAGTGGTGAAAGTTACTTTTTCCTGCAGCTTGCCAGAATGAGACTCTGAGTCTTTTTTTTTAATTGTTTAAATTGCTACCTGTGTTCGCCTACGTATGTGTGTTTATCCTATGCTCATCCTGGATGATGATTGGCTGGCAGATAGAACCTTACTTAAAAAAAAAAAAAAAAAAAAAAGCTTATCTGCAAGTTTGGAGATAGAACTTTTTATTTTCTTTCCAAATCTTGTACTGAAATACATTGAAAAATAGGAGACAGAAGAATAAACTATCCCCCAGTGATGAGGTTTATGTAGTTAACTCCTTTTCAACCAAATTATCAGACAGAGCCTTATGATACTGAGGTCACGATTTGTAATTATCTGGAGATTCTGAGTCATACTTTCAAGAAACTTTCACATTACTGAGTTATTGTTTTGAGAAACTTTTACAAGAAATGTTCATATTATGTTGAGATAGTAAGTCATAATTTTGAGGCACTTTCAGATTATTTTAAGATACAGTCATAATTTAGAGAAATGTTATTGTTATTTTACGATATCATGCCACAAGTTTAATATTCTCTTTTTTTTTTTAAAGATACTAAGTCTTTTTGACTTAGTATTATGACTTAGTAAATGGTTGTATTTCTGTAAGTAACTGTAACTGTTGGACTTCCATAGTCTGCCAACTGGCTCATTTAGAAGCCAGAATCTGTACTGTAGAGACAAATATGCAGCAAAAGATTTGTTGGAATATGGGTAAGACATCTCAGATGCTTCTTAAGGAAGCCTGGGTTGTGACAAACACTATTCTGCTGTCTAGTCTTGTTTACAGATGCCAAAAAAAAAAATCGAACAGTAGCATGGTACTTTAGTGCAATACTAGTCTTTGCTTGTATGGTAATTTAGTCCAATACTAGGCTTTGCTGGCATGGTAATTTAGTCCAATACTAGGTTTAATCTCTGTCAGAAAAGCCAGCACACAGATATCAGGGCTAATATGCTTCCTCCAGTGCTACAGGGCTCTGCTGTGCACTGGCACTGTCCTCATGAGTGTAGTTGGTTTTCCCAAGTCATTAATGAGCTGTTGCTTTCTGCAGTTACTATGCCGACAGAGAGGGATGGGAGAGGCCAAAAGATTCTCAGAGTGAGAGAAGCCATCTGGCCCTTATTATGAAGCACTGAGCTGAGGAGATGCAAAGATTTGTTGTAAATATCAGCCGAGTCGAATTGATTCACTAGGGTTCATTAAGAAAGTGAGGATTATAAACATTAGATATAATTTAACACTATCGGTTTTGGTTTTACTGTATTTTGTATAGCTATACCTTCAACTAAGGATTTTCTTGCTCAATCAAAGGCCTGAATTTTGACCAAAAGTCAAATGTCCCATAAAATACATCGTCTGAGCTTCTCTAAGTGTCATTTGGACAGTGTCAGTGGACATTTGGACCGAAATTGAATTTCTCTCCATGCTTTGGGATCATTCGTCGCTAGTGTTCCAGTTTCTTTTGGAAACTGATGGCATCATTAATTCCAGTACATACCAGGATGGTTTACTCCAAAAACCTGGTTGCCTCTTCCAGAGAGTTAAGATTTGGCCACAGAAGGAGTTTCAAAAAAAATAACAAGTACAAATCTGAATTAACAAAGAAATAGTTGAGGGGACACAAGATCAAAGTTTTGCGATGACCATCTGAGTCTCAAATGATCATTTGGTCTGAATTGAACCTTTGGTCTGAATTGTAGAGGAAAGTCCATATGTGCAAACATATAAATATAAATATAATGAATGATCTGGATTAAGTAATGGTTCAAGATCAAGTGTCTACATGTATCTTCATCCTTGTTACATTACAGTAAGAGGCTCTTTTATTGTGTCCAGGGATGTGTCACCAAAGAGTAATGAAAAACATTTGGAAAGTGTTTTGCAGAAAAAAATGACTCAAAGTGGCTACTCATATGTTCATTTTTACTCGTTTTCCTGCTGGGTGCCAATAATTCTAGAGTTGACTGTATACACTTGACTGTATATGTTGACTTTTTGGGATCATGTTTACATGATTATGAGTATTTGTTAAAAGCTACAGCTTCACACTATCCAGAAATGTTTCCTTTCTTAAAATGTCATGCAAAGTGGATAGCCCTTACCACCCAACAATAAATTATTATCTTATAAGAGCATGCCCTGAAGTGTTTTATTCCTCATATCATGTTACAGAGAAATCTCTGTCCTGAAGACTCCTGATGGAAAACAAATATTGCAAAGCACTGACACCAAGATTCCTTCTATAAACATTACATAAACATCTCCTTATGAACAACACTTTTTATATGTTCATTATTAGCCTTAGATAATGTGGAGTGGCACACGGATATTTCTCTGGATTGGTCTTGCGAGGTGTCTGCATTAGCATTCATTTTGGGGTACTTATTTGCCAAGCATGCTCCCTTCATAGTGCACTTGATTATGGGCAGGGCTAATAAAAGAGAGTCAACAGAATACGCTGTCTGGGTAGTGCAAGTAATCAGAAGGACAATGAGGGTAATTACTGACCCTGCTTGTGTGTGTGGTAGATCCCAGTCTCTATAATGTGATTCTGTTGTGCACTGCAGGCTTGGTAAGGAGGATTAGTTATAGAGCCTGGAGAAACGATGCTCTAGCTTTCCCCTGATCTTAGGAACAGAGCAATATACCATGGCTTATTCTTCATGACAAAGACCAAACATCTTCACTAAACATACATCATAAAAGACATACAGTTCCTTTGCTGCCTGGCCCATAATGAACATTGTCACCTTTAAGATTGAAAATAACTGATTCTCTTTCCAAATAATAGCTTAAAACTCCGGTAAGATTCAGATAGATTGATTGTCTGAATTGATTAAACTTGTTTTGACACTTCACTCATTGGTTTTAACTAGCTTAACCTAGCCTAATTCATTCAAAGTCTTCAGGAAGATAAGTGACATATGGTCATAGTCAGCAGGGTTGATATGTCCCCACCCATGCATATAGAGTAAACAGTAAGAATGAAGACCTCCCTTGCTCATTTGGATGCTGTTTGTGTAAAAACTATAATATATAAGCTATATCTGTAAGGTTGCTGTGGCATTATTGGCTGTATATCTGTATCAAACCATCACTGGTAATGCCAAATAATTAGTCATCCTGACATATTCTTGGGGACTGACAATGCTATAACTGATAAGCAAACTTAACATGGAATAGCCCTTGTTTGCAACAGGGAGACTAGGAGGTGATATTAAAAAAATTGTTCTCCATTGAAGCAGCTGCATTGCCATCAAACATAGGATACTAAAATGGCAAGCAAGCTCCCTTAATAGAGTGCCCTTAATTATATCTAGCGCACTTGATTATAAGATAACGGCTCAATATACTTTTTAAGAACTGCGTCTAAGAGCCGACTTATACTCATAAAGCCTCAGGAGAACAGCAGGAGCACATGTTTTATTGTTGTCCATTTCCATAAAATGGTGGCGTTTCGACTGAGATGAGGTTGCTGCTGTTTTCGCTGCAGAATTACTTTGTCTAATGGGAAACATTCATTTGATAGTACGACTCAAGGCTTTTGAACTTTTCTACGAGCTCGATTAAAACAGAATGCTTGTATGATTCGTCAGCAAAGTGTCCCCCACAATTTAAACTCGAATGGGAAACCTAATTAAAGTAGCTGTTAAGCTACAAGTTAATTTAAATCCCTAAACGCTGATTCCGTATAAAAAGCTATGCTGTCCTGAAAGAAAAAAAAAGGGTCTCCAACTACTTCAACTATTCTGAGTTCGAAGCCATTTTTGGCTGATTTTGCATCATTTGGCTGATTTTGCATGATTTTACTGATTTGCATTTTGAAAATGTGTAATTGAAGTTTTCCCTATCACGTTTTATATCATTTTTCACCACAAAAATGTTGGCATGACTCATTTATGGGATCCTAAAGCTATTTTATATCTAAAATGAGACAAGAATGATTAGACTACTGCAACTCGCTCCTGGCAGTTCTTCCCCTGTGTGCCATCTGACCCTTTCAGTTGATCCACAATGCAGCCGCTAGACTAGTTCTCCAACATCACCCCATTGCTACACTACTTCCACTGGCTTCCTGTAGCTGCTCGCATCAGATTTAAAACACTGCTGCTTACATACGAAGCCAAAAACAGATCTCCCAAAGTAACCTAAAGTTACTTATCACACCCTGCTCTGCATCACACTCCCTTCGAGCCTCTAGCCATACTCGTCTCGACCCACCATCCCTCAAGATACGAGGAAGACATGCATCAACACTCTTCTCTGTCCTGCACCCAGGTGGTGGAATGAACTCCCCCTGGCTGTCTGAACAGATGAGTCACTGTCTGTGTTCAAATGAAGACTGAAGGTCTACCTCTTCACCAAGCACTTATGTGAGCACTAAAAATGTTAAAATTCCTATGACTTGTGGGTTTTCTTGCTGTACTAACTTCTCTTCTGATATGTTCCTCATGAAGACAACTAAGCACGTCTGGTAGTCACTCTGGATAAACGCTTCTGCTAACTGCTGCGAATGCAAATGTAAAAATGGACATGCACTTAAAAAAAAAACCTTGTAGAGGCAGGTGGACAGCATGGACACACTGGTTTCAAGAGTGACTCTTCCAAACTGCTGTGTTCTGCCCCATCCAAAGTGCCTGTCCAATGCTAGAAAGCTTAATGTTTTCCCCCAATTTGGTCGCCTGACAATTCCTACCCACCATCCAGCTCTCCCAATCATACGCTAACTATCAACTGGGGAGGGTGAAGCCTAAAATGTGTTTCCTTTGAGGCATATGAAGCCAGCCAGCCACATATTTTCAAACTGCTGCTCATGCTGCCTCAGAGGGCAGTGTAACACACTCGGAGGAAAGAGCTATCTGCCCTCTTCTGCATACATGAGATCACAGATGCAGATGATCGCCTAGTGTTGCTCTGAGTTAATGAGTTAACTATGAGTCCACTATGAGTTTTAGTCCAGAGTCCCAAGCCAAAGAGACTGAACCCGGTCAAGAGTTCTATGTTGTAGTCTGAGATGAGTCCAGAGTCCATAGAATCCAAATGTGGTTTTGAATGTGAAAGCATTTTTTAGTTTTAGATGGTTCACCCTGTGTGAAACAGAAGAGAATAAAAGTTTACTTAGAAGTATGTTTATAATGCTTGACTTTAAAATCCTTAAGTCTTTAAAATCCTAGTTGAGTTGCAAGTCAGTAAATTTGGAACTGAAGTGTGGCTTGAGTGAAATATCTCCTGTTGTGACTATGATTAAGTAAAGAAAAAAGTAATGAGCTAAAGTATAAGAAAAGAAAGTGTATGTTCCAGGAGACCTTGAATCTGCTGGCCTTCCTGCATTCTTTTTATTGTGAGTTTATGAAAGACTGCTTTCCCATTGCTGGTGATGGAGAAAAGCTTCGGCCAGCTTAACTACCCGATGCCTGTAAATCAAGACTGGCTGACTCTCAAAATCGATATTTACTCCAGGCCTCTTTGCTTTGCTGTCAGTGTAAGCCTAGCTATCAATGACACCTGCTATCCTTCAATCCCTCACGCTTTCTCTCATTCACACACTCTCTCTCTCTGAATCCATTTCACTGCCTGCATCCTTTTTCCCCTGACACCATTGCTTTGTTTATCTTCCACTGCTCTGGCTAATGTTCTCTATCTCATTCAGCCTTTGACTGTTTTTCAGTACCTTTCAGTTTTTTTTTTTATCCTTCATTCTGCTACACTGTCTCACCCTTTCAATATGTTCCTTTTCTGTTCCCTCTGTTTTTTTGTTTTTTTGTTGGTTAATTTGCTTTGCTTTGTTTTAGAAAAGACTCAGCCGCACTTAAAGTAGGACTTCATTTCGAATCAATGCACAAGTTCAGCTGCAAAGGCTTTGCATTAGAGCTGCATTGATCCAGACTTCCTTTGTTTCACAGTCAGTCAGAAACAGAAATAAAAGTGAATGTGCCATAAATGAGAAACAGAATGGCCAATAGTAATTTTTCTGCAGCGCACAAACCAGTGAGGTGGGTTTTAGATGTTTATCCATTATTAAAATATTATTGAAATGCCACATAAAATACAAAATCGTTTACCAGAGACATGAAAATTATCCAAAGTTGCTGAATGATCCAAAGTGCCAGAGTCTGTGGACTATTATTTTAAGAATAGAGTGATGATAGTGAAGGAATGAGGATATAGAACATTTTATTCCTGTTTCTTAACCCAGCCTCCACTGACTACCTATGTCTAAGAATGAATGAATGCTGAGACAAGTCTTTGGTTTGTACCATACAGTAATAAATCATCTTTCGTTCTCTCATGCTGAGTAAAGATAACTGGAAAATTAGATACTCTTCAAGGTGGCGCTGTGCTGCACTATAATATTGTGTCAATTTTTCAGGGTTTTACTGCCTGCTGGGTAATTCCTTTAGACACCTAGTGAAATTGTAGTCCCTGAGAAGCAAAGCTGCTGTGCAAAGACGATTCCTCCTTCACAGATTCTTTCACAAGTATTTGCAGCTCATCAACTGCTAATTGGATCAATTAGGTGATATTGATTTATTGCACTCTGTTAGGAATATAGTGTGAACTTTTTTTTTTTTTTCAGAATCCAGGCATAACACAGGCCTGTTGAACTGACTGCTAATTAACCAGCTTCACTAAGCACTTTATGCTTAGTCAGGGTCATGGTGGATCCAGAGCCTATCCTGGGAACACTGGATGTGATGGCAGTCCATCACAGGACATCGTACACTCTCAGATTCAGACAGATACCAATCCACCTACAGGCATGTTTCTGGGAGGTGGGAGGAAACCAGAGAACCTGGAGGAAGCCATCAAATACATGGGAAGAACATGTGAAATGTCTGCACAGAGAGTTACCTGAGCTTATGATGAACCAGTGACTCTGGAATTGAAAGGTGAAAGTTGGATTAAAATTTGTGAAATTTATAGCAAGTATTCTTGGTTTTCAAATTCAAATCTTCAGCAGCAAATATCCACAAGTTCTTTTTGACCAGTAGAGAAGCTAAATAACATTCACACTGTCAAAATGTCAATTTTCACACTGTCAATATGGCCAAGTCTGGCCATCTAGAAACTAAGTAGGGAATAAAACACATGCTCTTATGGAAACCATGATGCCATTACCACCCCAAAGTCAATTATGTTCCAATAACAGCATGTCCCAAAGTGTTTGTCTTTCTCTTATACCATCTTTCTCATTTCTCTTATACCACACCAATTTGCCAATGATTACAAATTGTATTTAATGAAACTGTTTATAGTTACGTTTAATGTTGGTTATTTCCAGTTTATGTTATGGTAGCTATAAATGGTCATTCCCTCAGCAGCCTGTCTTTCTCTGTCTTGATGTTAATAAGACAAAAAAAACTCTTAGCTTGTCATAATACAGAGAAACCGGAAACTGTTTTTCTGTCCTAGCGACTTTCCTGTGTCAAAAAACTTACTGACAAAGCACTGACACTGGAGACTCCTTCCATACATGTTAAATAAACATCCAACAGAAAGCTTCACCATTTCAACGATTATACATCTTTGTTGAAAAATCTGTTTGTTATTAGTGTTAGATTTCGTGTAATGTCCATCATACAAGTCCCTGCACTGTAAGACATTTCAAGTTGGTTAAGCTTAGAAATTAAAGTTCACCTGCCACCTTAAAAACATGAGTAAACTCAACTTGAAGATAGCCTTTGTTTCAAAAACTCAAAGTCAAGTCAAGACAGTGGATTACTGTAAGTTCCATTTTTGAAAACTTATAAACTTGAGTTCAATATCCAAGACTTGTCATGACAATGTTATGTCATAAATACATGATATAAGGATAAGTAGTGGCAAAGATGTCATAGAGTCTGTGCTAATACAAATCTAGGTATCATTAGCATGACTATATACATATTGTGATGATGAATATGTATGACGAATGAGTAGTATGAATATAATAAAAGGAGGTCAGAGGACTCCCTGGGGAATAGAGGGAATACCATGAGCTGCAGTAGCAGTGTAAGATCTGTCAGTGGAAAATAAAATGATATATATGGACCCGTATTGTTTATTGCTCAAGTGATCTAGTGCAGTTAATAACTCTAGGCAACATGCCTGAGATGTAACTCAATTGGACAATGTGACTGGCAGGCTTTCAAAGACAATATGTTTTAGAGCATGATAACTGTAGACTGTTTGATTCCATTAGCCAATTACCAGCAAACAAAAACTGGCAATGATAAATGTGTGACTCATCTTTATGAATTAAAATTTCAGTCACATCTCAGACTTGCAGGTGTTTTGCAGTTCAGCTCTTTGGGTGCTTGTGATATTCCTGCACCATATTAGAACTAGCATTTGGAGTTAACTGTTATGACAGACAGGTATATGAATTTGAATGCGCTGCTGAATGAGAGGCAGGATTGCATTGAAATGTCATCTATCTATGATGAATGTGATCTGTTGTCATATCGTTTTCTGGAGCACTATAGCTTGCTCTGTCTTTCTCTTTTTGTCTTGCTGTTTTCATTTCTTGATATTAGAATGAAGATGATGTGGTGCTCAATCAGTATGAAGGAGTCGGCTATGTGAGAGCTGATTGGGCCGCACACTCCAAGATGATTGGATCCCACATTACCCAGTTCTCCCCCCTCTCTCTTTCATGCCATCTCTCGTTCATTCTCTCTCTCTCTCTGTCCTCATCTTCTATTCATGTCAGGTAGACTAGTAGACAGCACATTGGCATCTCTTGGTACCATCCTGTGAAATTGCTGCGTCACGGATGCAGTTTGTTGAGAATGTGTGTGTGTGTGTTTGGGAGAACGAGTGTAAGAGACAGAAACACTCCCTTTGTTATAACACCCTCTATGCACATAGTCTATTTTGATTCTCCTCTAATCACTAACCGTGGACCCCTACCTCTCTCTCTGTCTCTGTCTCTGTCTCTGTCTCTCTCTCTCTCTCTCTCTCTCTGATATGTCAGGTTCAGCTGCTGCGGTCTGACGGCTGCTCTCACTCCAGATCTCCTTGAGTCAAAGTTAATGGCAGAAACGCAGCATAGAACCTTTAGAACAGATGACTGGGGATTCGGACAGATACATAGGCTACGAGGCACAGACAAAATAAAACACTCTTTGCAGTAAACACAGTAATGATCAGAAATACAGTAATTTTCCAGACAAACGTCTGTAAGTAGACCACATAATTGGCACAACGAATGGTGAAAAGAGACAGGCAATCTTTTGTTGCATGATATATGAAAACAAGAAAGAGCGAGAGAAACCTCAGTTTGACCCCAGTACCCCATTTGCAGAGACTCCAAATGGCAGAATATACAAATAGGAGAATGCGCTATTATACTTTCAGTGGACCTGGCCTGATTTCCATAATGCAAAGTGAGAGAGAGACCTGAGGTGAAGGCAAATGTAGCCAGGATGCACTCAAGACAGAATGGAAACTCTGTGTCTGGACTCAGACAGGCAGACATTGTGTGCCAGTGAGGTAAAACAACACACACACATACACACTTACATACAGAGAATCACCATGTAGAGAAGGAGAAGTTCCTATTTTTGCAAGCATTTTAGCATTCAAGGATTGCTTTTGGTTTCTGTCCTGGTGAGGTAACTTGGAATCAGACAATATGGTCAATATCTGGGGTCATGCCAAGGTGCCAGTACTTATATCCCCTACAGTGATGATAAGAGCTCAGGTAGCAAGTCTGATTTCGAATATGAACTGGTTTCACCTCCTGCAGCCTGAGAAGCACTTTTAGGAGCCTTTTTATCCAAAATGTTGTGTTCCTCTGAAAACTTTGTGTACTATAGTTCATTTTTACTACATCTACTATGCTCTATGCACTTCACTCTATACATAGCAGATTATTCATCTGTGTATAAATAATGCGAAAGTAGCCCCAGCCCTGCTAATATCCTGTTAAGATTAATATCCAGGAAGATGACCTTGTCAATCAGTTTGCATTATTGCCCATATAAACTTCTGGACTCTCCCTGGATGAAGGTTGATAGCTCAGAATCAACTGATTAAATGCAAAGTGCTCAGGATAGTAATAGTAACAGACACTGCAGCATGAAAGACACATTCTTAGCATTAAAGAACTATTGCGGTGAAGGTATGCTCTGATCCAGTGACTCAGCTATATCTTCAATTTGAGCAATGCATGAAGAAGCTAGCCAGCTTTGTCAAACCGCAAAGATTTGAGACCTGAGATAGGCCTGTGGGATCTTCATTTGCTTGTCCCCAAAAAGTGATTTGAATGTAACCTATGTGAAAAGGAGAAGGCTGGCATAAGGCGTATCTATGCACCGAGGCAATACATTTGCCTGTAAAGCAAGGCTACCCAAAATACAGTGAAATGACTATGTGACTTTTTTTTTTTTTGCTTTGCTTTGCTTTTTTGGCTGACTTTTGGTTCAGACAAAGCTAGGGCAGGATCAAGCAAAGACAACTCGGACTCATAGAGGGGTGACTTACACCGAGTGGAAGTTTTTAATGACCTGAATAGAAGTAGGAGAACCTGTTCACTTTTCTGCACCTTTCTGGGATAAATATAGTACACAAAGTGTGAGCAAGCACAATAGTTGGGGAAACAAAGTAAAAGTAGGATATGCATACGTTGGGGACGTCACAGAAAATCAAGGATACAGTGTATATTACAGTATCTGGTGTAACAGCATATTTCATCAAATTACCAAAAACTGAGAAATACTAATGCACTTCTTAGAAATGTTGGTCTGATGCACATGAAGTTTTGTAAACTCATTTTTTAAACTCTAGTGGAGTGTCATCTTCTGTACAGTTCCTGCAAAGATGTTTTGCTGGATTGGTTTGCAAGAGTTATAATATTAGAGCTACAATTGCAGTATTATTGTTCTTCTCTCAAATAGAATGATCTTACCTCTTCAATAGGCCTTTTGTATATTATCCAGGTATTTTGGTTCAGGTATTTTGGCTATTTATAGACTTTGCAGAGGATAAGAGGACAACCTGTGATGAAGAAGAAAACTAGATCACCCTGTTCCTAATCCACTTTTTCCTCTCTACAGTGGCCAGCTATGCAGTGCCCTGCTACCTGGCTACTTCACTGCGGATGTAGCAGAACTCCAATTTAGTCTTATTAAATCATTTAGATCTTTAAAACATAACCAGACATGTCATGTCCTGAAAGACTTAATGACATCACTGCCCTAGAGGAACGTATAGATAGAACCTGAGAGTCTAGTCCTAAAGATCTAATCAAGAATTGCTGGTACACTCATGGCAAGTGGAATAAATCCCTTTTCCTCATCTATATCCAGGTTACAACTTACAGTTTCACACTGACTGTACATGTACTGTTTCTCAGTGGCATCAGTTCACCAATATCCACGATGTGGCATAATAAGACAATCCAGCATTAATCCAGCAATCAAATAATGCTCCTGTTTGCACTCAAAAGGTGTTTCATGGACGTTATGTCCCTATTTCTCCTCATTTGGTCAGGAACATTCTGTGTCGTTATGTGCCATTTACCCAGAATGCTAATTTAGACAAACAACACTGAAAAGGTGTAGTACTAAACAATAAAAGCATGTAACAGTACCTACCAGCTTGTTAGACAAAGTGAATGCTTGTGTGAATAGTGCTGCTTCATGCGTAAAGCTCTAGTACTGTAATCTGATAGAAATGGCAGAATAATGATAATTACAGTGCATTCAAGAGAAATTGCTTTCATTTCCATGCCACTTATCCTACATGGAGTTGTGGGGGAGCCTGGAGCCTATTCCAGGGGACTTGTGGCACAAGGTGGGGGACACACTGGACGGGGTACCAACAATTGCACACACACTACGGACAATTTTGGAACTGCCAATCAGTCTACAATGCAGGTCTTTGGACAGGGGGGAGGAAACCGGAGTACCTAGAGAACAGGGAGAACATGCAAACTCCACACACACACACACACACACACACACACAGAGCAGAGGTGGGATTCAAACCATCAACCCTGGAGGTGTGGGGAACAGTACTAACCACTAAACCACCATGCTATCATTTTAAAATGGTAAAATGTATTACATCAGACAAGGCTATCATTAACTGCCATGTATGTACTACACTTGGTGATTAAAATATGATTCAAATATGTTCATTTTCGTAGATTAAAGCTTCCAGATTTCATGTCTTGTTGCCAGAATCAGAAGATAGGTTGATACCATTTTGATGTGACAAACAAGGAACTAAGAAACAAAAGGTAACAAAATATATGTCAATTTTTAATCACATTTCTATTACTGCTGAGCACTCCATATAATAACACACAATGAATGGTACTAGTCCTCACTCTCAGAAAAAAAAACGCCTAAACTGTCTTCCTTGTCACGCCAGTGGTACCCTCTAGAGTACAATCTGTATCGGTAAGTATGTATCGTTTACATGATGGTGTAGTGGTGAGCACGGTTGCCTCACACCTCTGGGGTTGCGGGCTCGAACCCTTGAAGGTTGCGTGTTCTTCCTGTGCTTTGGGGGGTTTCCTCAGGGTACTCTGGTTTCCTTCCCCAGTCCAAAGGCTGATTGGTATTTCCAAATTGTCTGTAGTGTGCGAGTTTGTGCCCTGTGATGGGTTGGCACCCTTGTCCAGGGTGTCCCCTGCCTTGGATAAGTGGTACAGAGAATGAATGAATTGCACCTTAAGGACCACTGCATGTTTAATTAGCTTTCAGACTAATTACTTTAAGGTACACCTTTGCAGGTAAAAGATGCACAGTAAAGGTAGAAATGATGTATCCTTGAGTGTACTACAGTACAGTTGAGTACCCTTTCTTAGAGTGCATGTTGTTGGCTCCCAGCTATTAGTTAAATTAAATTTCCAGTTCAGCTTGAGTATTAGTGTTTTACTGTGTGGTTTCTACTGGAATTTCCTGAGGGGAAAGTGCTATTTAGAGGCTTGAGATGTCATATTCTCCTTAAAATATTAAAAATTGAGGGTTGGTTTTCTTTTAAAGATGGTATAAAATACTAAAGACGCTATAAAAAATACTAAGCCTGTTCGTTGACGTACTAAAACTGTATAAATAAAACAAATGGGAGAGATTTTAGGCTCAGTGGAACTGAAGAGCAGTGTTTGAGGAAGAAGATTACAGAGCTCAGCTCACACAGAACACGCTAGAGCCCGTGGGTGAATCCTAAATACCTCGCTACAGCACATGCAGTGCACTAAAAGGCAGGTATGTCACTGCAGCATGTAGGGTACGCATGTAGGGAGTAACCCGAGCGTTTAGGATTCACCCATTGAAGACGTACACGCGCGCGGTCTCGCGCGCATTTCTGGAACGCGTATAAGCCCTGTCAAATCGACGGCTTCCGATTTCTAACACAAACTGAAAACATATCATAGTCGATTTATTCTCAGGAAACAACAACAACAACAACTTAAGGAAATGTATTTAAATTATTGTCACTGTTTACATAATAGGGTATATCGAGTGAATTTCTAGTTCAGAGAAATATGAAGTTGCCTTCTCATTCAGGTAACATCAGCGCTCAGACACTCAGGCTAAAATTCATACTACACATACTGTACTTAATAGTATGTGGGGAATAGCACACGCTGTAATGCTGTGGCATACTACTTAGTATAGTAGTACACTAGTATGCGGTTTTAGACACATCCGCTCTCGTTTACAACCAAAAAGAGAGGGAGGGAGAGAGAGAGAGAGAGAGGCGGAACCCGGTACCGAAGCACACCTTCCTAGTAAGAGAAGAGCTGAAGCTTGAAGCGACGAAGGAAAGAGGAGGAGAGAGGAGAGAGGAGGAGGAGAGAGGAGGACGGTTTGAAAGCGAACGGCTCGCAGAAGGGGCAGGTGGAAGTCAACGCCGACCCACCTCCGCTTGGCGGTCTCGAACGGACCTCGGTGGAAAACCGGTTTTAACCTCAGTTGAAATATTTTTTTTTATTTATTTAAACAAACAAACAAACAAACAAACAAAACACACAGACCATAAACTACATGAATTTCGGCTGTCCGTAAGGAAGTCATCCCCTCCAAGAAGAGAAATGGAAAACGCTCACACTAAATCCACGTCCGAAGTTTTAAAGCACTTCGACGTGAACGAAAACAACGGGCTGACGCCGGAGCAGGTCAAGACCAATTTGGAGAAATATGGACCGAACGGTAAGTGAACCTGCCGCCTGCATTACACCATAAGACCTCTCTGAGAAACTTCATGAGAAAAAAAATAATGTTAAAGCGGTTGATTTGAAAGATTGCGGTGCCAGTTGTTTTGGCGTTTAATTGCGTTAGAAGTGCATTAAATGGTGTGTGTGGTGCGGTTAGCTCCGTGCTGCATGCTCGTTAGCGTTAATGAGGCGCTGTAGGAGGCTGGGTGCTGTGCAGGTATGGAGTTTACTCTCAGAAGTAATTCAAATTCAGAGTCTGTGAAGCACAAATTCTCTCATTTGGCTCTGTGAATTTTTGTAAATAATTTTCACACCTTCCCTGCCTCATGTTACGTTTGTACAGGCTACTGTTTTTTTAAATTAATTAATTAATTAGTTTATTTATTATTTTTAAAAAAAAATTTAATACCTTATAAAACTTTTAGCTTTAGCCCCGCCCCTTTGTCTCTTAAAGCCATCTTCACACTTGCAAATTCATCATTTGCACGACGCAGGTCATGTGGAACGGCATGAAGGTTAAGCACGCTTTCCTAAACTTTTTTTTTTTTTTTTTTTTTTTTTTTTTTTTTTTTTAATAATTCTTTTTTTCATTTCTGTCATCCTATAATCAGCCCACTTTAATTACACCCACAAATATTTGTTTTAGCAGGTTTATATCCTGAGCTCTGGTTCCTGTCTGTGCAGAGTTTTGTGTTTTCCCAGTGTGGGTTTTCTCTGGGTTCTCTGGTTTCTTCCCATCTCCCAAAAAGCATGCTAATTATCTAATCATGCCCAGTTTTCCCTGGATAGGCTCTGGATCCACTGTGACCTTGACCAGGATAAAGTGATTACTGAAGATGATTGAATGAAAGAATGAATTGCATGCACGTGTTGTGATTTGCATCTGTTACTATTTTTTTAAATTTTTTTTTAAAAAGGGCAAAAAAAATCATTCCACAATACCTGAAGACATTTTCGTGCTATATTTTCATGTTGAATAATACTTAGGTTTTTAAAAAAAATTTTAACATTTTTTTTATTATTTTTTTTTTTATACCAGCCACCAACCACCTGACCTCAAAAACAGTAGAGCTACATTTTAAAAGCAATTCATTTCAAATGGAATAGGAGGGACAATAAAATATTTGTTGCAAAGACCTTTACAAAAATGTCCTGCTCATTCAAATGCCAATGATGTTGCTCAGTGCTAATAACTGTACTGATAAATATTATATCTAGGAAAAAAGTTATTGCAAGCTACAGTATCACTAATTGATAGTATATCTTCATATTTTGACCTAATTTGTAGTTGTTCCCACAGAACGTAGGTTGTTTACAGATTACAAAGCTGCGTATGGATTCGTAAAGTCACCCGCTGACAATTTCAACACGGCATCTACACTGGACTCCTTTTGTCAGAAATATAACTCCATATGCAAGCTATAGTTACAGGAACCCAAGCAGTCAGTGAAGCCTGTGCAAATTAGATAAGTTTATTGTTTGTAGCATGTAAATGTCTCACGATTCGCTCTGAAGATGTCTGTCATGCTGGGGTGTATTTAAAAAATTTGCTTTTGTCTGGAATTCTGTGTTTCTCGAGTGTGTGCTAACTACTTCATTCATCTGACTGTCACTGAAGCTCCAGGCAGGATTAAGATTAGAATTTCAAACACTATTCATTGCAGGCAAATGTCTTCGAACCAGTTTAATTTATGATGTCCCTGGGTGACAAGATTTTGTCTTTGCTTTGTAATGTAGATAATTCAGATTACAAGTTGATGACCTTTTCTAAAATCAGGTAGACGACCTATGTAGCCAGAGGGAGGAAGTAGTTATGTGTTATGGTTGGACAGTATGGCTAGTGGTTTTCCTGTTTTACGATGAGTAGTTTCCAAGCAGAAGATTTACGCGGTATGAAGACGATGGCTGATTCAGTGGAAAGTGTCCTGTCGCAACACTTTAATGCATCAGTATTGCATAATGCTCCCTCGCTCTGAGAATGCAGGTAAAGCACGCACTGCAAACCCATAACCCCTTGGTTCGTCCCCAGTGACTCCCAGAAACGCCCAAGCGGCCGTCGTGGAGAAGATCTCTGATGATGCATAGGCACAGGGACAGCGAGACTTAAAAGAGAAATGTTTAAACAAGTGATAAAGGACTGGATAACACACCTGCGACCAGTGCTGCAGGCGTAAAACTTGAGCAACCCGTTTTCCACTTCCTCAAGAGAGAACATAAAACACTCTGCAGAGACACACCATGTTTCAGGTTACATATGTGGCCCTCGTTGCCGTCACTGCAAGTTACAGTTAGCCAGCATCGTTCAGTTTCACATCTGCAGTTTCACTATAATCGCGTGTCGGCGTAATTACCGAGCCGGCTTTCAAAGCAGCTGTTGTAAACCTGGACTCGGATCAGGTGTTTGTGCATTGATGCAGTTGTACATTTGTTTGCCTCATTTACATCGACTCCTTTTCTTGAACCTGCGCATAGCTGTGGCGTAAAACCAGCTTTACATCGTACGCCTTATTTTGCTGTCGCTGATAAAATTCGCACGTCGTAAAAGAATTCTTTGGGATTGGCGGTCAGACCGCGTAATTATTTTCCGTTCCAAACAAAGAGTGGTGACGACAAAGTTCTGGCTGCATCAGAAATATTTGATTTAAAGTGTGACCCTTATCTAAAAGCCACAAATAGGAGGACATGATAAGGTTATGCAAAACTCATGACACTGTTCCAGATATGTCCGTGGAGAAACGTAAAGGAAACATGCCAAATGCTAATGAAGGACAGAAAACATGTCCTTATTACTTCAAACTCATTTGGAGGAGTGTTTGAGTTTCGGCGACCCCGTATTTCTGATCACACTCTGATTGATGTACACAGAGCGTAGTCATTTTCTTTAATCACAGGTCTATCGTTAGAGGATCTTCTTCGTCTTGTGTGATCTGACACAGAGAACAGTTTATCATAAGATTGTAAGGTTTTACTGGGATCATGTCGTACAGTGTGACGAGTACTAGTCTTAAAAAGATGGCTGTAAATAGCACGGGTTTAATTTTAATTGGTGCAGTAGTAAAGGCACAGACAGGCAAGTCCTGTGTGGGGAGGATGGCAAATAGTGTCAGAGCTTTGAGAAAGTGTGAGTGCGAGTACAGCTGTGGGTGTGATCGTACAGCCAGAAATAAAAAAGTGTTATGAAGACCGCGAGTGGTGTCTTAGCGAGAAGGTGAGAGGGGAGTGACGCGGTTTACGTAGGTGTGTGTAGTAAATCAGGCTCGAAGTTATTGGTCTCGCCGGGCTTCTGCCGAGGGTCTCGGCTGTTCTTCCAGCAGTGATGTACGCATTTCTCTCTCTCTCTCTCTCTCTCTCTCTCTCTCACGCACGCACACACACACACACACTCGGAGTGAGCACACTGGTCTCTGAAGAATCTGACCTGGCATCAGTGGTGCTATGGTGCTATTTGGCCCAGTTGTCGGGGTTTGGGTTCAACTAAGGCAGCTAGATCAGCATGAAAGAATGGCAGTGTTATTTCTGACTAGCTCTGACTGAATGAACAAGAGCATGTAAATAATTTTCATCATAGAGCATCTCTCTGGCCATTCAACCTCTGATGACTTCATGGAAAAAACGACATCTCGTAGCTGATAGTGTCGCTTTCGCTCTGAGCTGTCGACTTCCTGCCCAGTGTGTTGCAGCAGAAAGCCACAGGGAATACCCTCAGCCCTTTTGAGCTCACTCAAGAAACCACAGCCTGAGAGCTTGCTCACTTTATAACTAGTTCCCCTAACAAGTTTACTTCTGCTTTGAAGTTTTTTTTTGTTTTGTTTGTTTTTTTTTGTTTTTGGTAACGTATGTTATCTCATCACCTCACCATGTTGGCTGTGAATGATAAAAGTGATGAACAGTCTGCACCACATGGACATGGCTTTTTGATTACTGTTGCGTTTTAGTAATTAGCCCATTTGCATCTAGCGCTCGTCTTTTTTTTTTTTTTTTTTTTTGTTAGCTGTTTGCTGTTGTCAGGACTTGTTTATATGCATGTGGTTTGAATTCCTGAGTGCTCGGGGTGAGACAGCGAGGGAAAGGGAGATGTGTGTGTGTGTGTGTGTGTGTGTGTGTGTGTGTGCGCAGTGTGTGGGTGGAAAGCAGTTCTGCCCCAAACCCTTTAGTGATTACTCTTTAACAGCCTGACACATCATTAAAAGCAGGACTGTTTTGTTTACCATTAATAATTTATTCTTTTTTTCATGTTGGCATCCATCTGTCTATTTACCATCTCTATGTATCTCCAGGTTTTTCCAACCTGATGGAAAAAATTCACATCCTAAGCTGGTTCTCAAATCACATTTATGCACTATTCTAAATAAAGCTCGAGTAGTATACAAAACTGTATAGTTTCTTCACACCAATAAACATGTCAGGACAATAGTTCGAATCAGAGACCGTATTTGCTAAACTGGAAAAGCAAACTTGAGCCCATAATGCAGTGCTGAGTGGAAGGGGAGGAGCTTGTAGCTGATGATGAGCATTACTGCATTTTCATTTCATAATTGCCATAATCGTAAAGAGCTGTAGATTAAAATAATCAATACACATAGTACAGCGAATTTAACTATTACTCCCGAACTACCTAAAGCTGAACCCCCTGTTAGCAATTTGAAGACAGCTTAAAGTAGTTTATAATCAGTAAAAAATACAGGTTTGTCTGATTTTCTCTGCTATAATTCTTGCCACCGTTACATGATGAAATAATAAACAGATTCAAAAAATGTTTCAGATGTTTATCAGAGGCATGTAACTGTTGTAAGGAAACATTTATTTAACATTTTTACAGAAGGAGAACTTGGTGCCATTGCTTTGTAACAGTAAAAGCTTTCCACCACTCTCTGGTTTCTCTGTAACAGGACAAGCTGTATTTTTTTTTTTTGTGTTAATAACTTTAAGAGAGAGAACGACTGTTTATAGCTGTTACAACATAAGTGACAACAGGAACTAACTTGTCTCAGGGACATTCCATAACATTAAGCAACTATAAAGCTTTAAAAGAATAACATTCCTTACTACAATTGTAACAATTTGAAAAATTGCTGTGGTATAAGATGAATAAAACACTTTAGGACATGCTCTTTTTGGATAATAATCAACAGTAACAGTAACAGTAACTCTTTGCACTGGGCTGAATCACACCACCTCGTCACTGATTATTCTTCAGTAACAGCATGTGCCAAAGTGTTTTATTCCTTAGTTGTGAGATGGTGCAGCGGGAAATATGGCCCAGATCAGGATATATAGCTTTCAGTGTTGCACTGAGTAAAGCGTATGCATTATTCTCTCTTCCGGGACATGGACCCAAGCAGAAGCAGAACAGCCCTGAATTTTATTGGTATTTCTGACTACAGCCTTACCCTTATTGCTATACAAGACTTTATCTTTGCTTCCTTTCGACATCCTAACTGAAAACCCTCTGTACTTACTGAAACCATCCGAGCAGACAGGTATTGGGTGTCTTACAGCGCTGTAAAAGGTCAGGTGGCTGACTTCTTTGGGCTGTTATCTTGAATAACCTGTCTCTGTGCTAAGCCTCTGCCTTCACTTCACCTCTTCACTGCTGTGGTCTGTGATGAAGGTCTAAGCCAATATCTTTACTCCACTACACTACACTCGCTGTTCACTGTCCCTGTGTCCCTTTATTCCTTCTTTTGATGCTGTGGATTGTGATGCTTTGGTGTCTGAACTGATCCAAATCAAAGTATTATATGTGACATACCAGAAGTTTCTTTTTCTATTTATTTATTGATTTTTTTTAAACGAACCCTAAGCTCAAGTTTATAATTGGTCTCAACTACAAATATGCACTTTTAAAAAAAAAAAAAAAAATCTAACTTCCTCAGTTATTATTCTCCCTATTCCCACCCATCAGGCAGCTCTCCCCTGTCACACGTCAGCTACCAGCCAGGGAGGGCGAAGGCTATCACATGCTTCCTCTGAGGCACAGGAAACCAGCCACGTGATACTGGACATATAACATCTGGAGGCGACGATACACACTCGGAGAAAAGAGCTAGCTATCTGCCCAGTTCCGCATGCATGAGCTCACAGACACCCGTGATTGGCTAATGTCGATGTGATTGATAGGGGAGAGAGAGTATGCCACCCTTCCCTCCCTGAGAGCACGGTCAGTTTTGCTCTCTTGGGCTCCCGGCCACGGATGGCTGTGGTATCTTCAGGATTCGGACTTGTGATCTTTGAAAAGCTTTTCAGCTGAGAGCCATCTGTTATTACTTTTGTTTGTACCTGGCCGTGATATTTTCTAGCTCATTTAGTTGGTTCCGTTTTCCCAAAATATAAACAAACTACTAGCCTAATTTAAACCCCGACCAGGCAGTTAGTAAGGACCGCTACATGTTAATAATAATGAACAAGGTCTTTTTATGTCTTGCAGTCAAATAAAATAATAAGAAAATAGTGTAGCTGCCAGCAGTTATTAAGGGGGCCAATCACTGTTTGGCCCAGCTCCTAAGCATTGGAGGAAGGCCAGAAGCCACTGGGACCATCAGCACTTGTTCCCAAGGAGATGTATTAATTTGAAGGCAAAGCATCAAGCCCTTCCTGAGATATTGATTCAGTTCCTGTTTTCAGTAGCACTCCCACGTTGCAGATGAACTCAAAGCTTGTTTGTTAACAACAGCTCATGTTGCTAAACAACATTTGTGATTAGTATGGTGGCAATATGTAAAGGCGTTTTTGATATATGCCCTCACCTATTTGGTGACTCTGCCATCAAGTTTGTTTGCAAGTTATCGATGAAACACCCCACATTGGACAAAATTTCTAAAGACTGCGTGTAGAGGATTCTTTTTTTTTTTTTTTTTTTTTTTTTTTTTTTTTTTTTTTTTTTTATTTTAAATCTACATATGGGCCAAACCATCAAATTCATTTGGCATGGATGAAACGTCTCACATTGCACACAATTTGTAGAAGAAGAAGCAGGAATCATGGTTTTGAAAAAATTCAAAATGGCAGCAAGTCCATTATGGAGGCAGTTAACATCATAGTATCTGTTGAACGGAGGAAAATTTGTAAGTTTCTACGATGTTGCATTGCAGAGTTATTATTGCAAGCATATATCCGACTTTACCTGTTGGTGGTGCTAGAGTGCTTGAGTAGCGTACACCAGAATTGCTGTGTAGGTAGCTGAGACTGTCCTCTATCACTGTGCCACATTTCATTAAACACAAACGAAGTGTTCTAAGAGTTGCCATAGACTCCAGTGTCCAGAGTATTTATTTACGGACATTTACATACAATTCCATTAGGGTGCTTATTGGTGTAATATAATAAAATAATCTAAAAACCTCCCATATTTATATACCATGGTCAACACATTAGTTGAAATCGCACCATGTCAAGCTGTGTATATTCTATCTTGTGCAAAATCCTCTTGTTTTTGTTGTTGTTGTTGTTGTTGTTGTTGTCATCTTAAATAAGCCTGTATTCCTCGAGCATCACCTGCATGCCTGACCGGAGCTGTGATTCTGTTCCCATGTGTAATGTGACATCACTCCTTCTTTCTCTGCTTCTCTCATCTAAGCAAAGTTTGTGCAAAAGGGCATAAGTAGGACGTTGCTTCAGAGTTTGACACCTCTATTCAAGTGCTGCTGAGACACATAGTGTGAAGCGACTGTGGTAGAGGAAGCAGAAGTTCTTCTCCTCGAATGCAGATGCGTTCTCAAGGCAGTGTGTAGAAGATGTTTGTGTAAATTCTGCATGTGGGCCATCACTTTGATATAATTTTGATATAATATACTGCAGATCTGCTACTAACCACTTTTCACTCTTTATTAGTGCTGCCTCTCTGCAGTGAATCGAGCGACCACATCTGTGTAACTGCTGCTCAGTGATAAGGAGTGTTCGAGGAGGGAAGACGGAAGTTGTGCAGAGGCTTGTGGTGTCTTCGCGGTTGCAGCTTATTTCAGTTCCAACTCTTTATTAGACAAGTTAAACAATGCACTAATCATGCTCTCTCTCTTTTCTGCTTCACAAAGCTTGAAGAGGAACTGGCTGTGTTTACAAGATTATATTTAGGTTTTCTTTTGTCCATTTTTTTTTTTTCCCCCCTGTTTAATTTAGACGTGTATGTGTGCTAACTTGTCACTCATTTCTGCTTCTCACCTCCCACCTTGGCAGTCATCAACACCTCCCCCTGGCAGACTGTTAACTTACTCTGCGTGTGTTTCTGCAGCCGAGGATGAGCAAGGCTGCAGCATGGTGTGTGTGAGTGTGTGTGTGTGTGTGTGTGTGTGTGTGTGAGTGATGCATCGCACTTTCATAGCAGAAGTAGTTGTGTGTAATGGAGTATGATGTGGCAGAAATAATGTGTTGCGATACTGGAAGATGTTTTTGAGATACCTGACATGTATCTCTGTGTTTATTTAACATGGCGTACATAACTCGTATTGTCATACAGAGATATTAAAATGAATAAAGTATTCTGAAAGGAACAGGGGGGGAAAAAAAAAGACAGGAAAATAGATAGTAGCATAATTCAGTAATACATTAACAGACAGTGGGCGTCATTTATGAATCATTTTGTGAAATTGTGTGTAAAGGTTTTCATAGGACAAACCACACACAAATTTGACACCAGACTTTTTCTTCGTACTCGGGTGTGTACTCGGCTGAATTACATTTTAGCAACGCCTGCAAAACTCCACTAAAGTCAAAGCTCACACAGAGAGCTGAAAAATGACAAAATGATGATATAAAGGTGAAAGCGGCTCAGCTGCTAACGACCACCATAGACACAAGTCTTCCTCCTTTTATAGGGTGCCATTACTTTTGTCTCGATTGAATAGCTAGTCTTATATGTCTTAATTTATGGATTTGTTTTGGATCGCGTTTTGCAGGTCATTAATATGAAATGACAGCGTTTTTACGTTAAGCGTGTGTGCGTAATTGAAATGAATAAGCTATTTAAGCGTGACAGTGTAATCTGTATATAAACTTGCAGTAGCTAATCGACTCTCCTTATACAAGGATGAGTCAAATGAAAAGCTTAAATTTTTTTTTTTTTTTTTGCTTTGTTTATTGCGAATAGGTGTCACAAAAGCACATAATTTTCCCACATAATTGTCATTTTTTCCAACGCAAGTGTTCCATGACTTACCGAGGGTCCAGATTCACTTTCATTCTAATTTATGTCGCAGTTGTAGGGTTTTCATTTGACTCACCCACGGACGTAAATTTACAGAAACCCGGGAGCTCGTAGGACACGAATGTTTTTCCAAACTAACCGGATTTCCGCGAATACCGCATTTCTTACCGCAGAGCGTTTTATGAATGAATCCACTCATATCAGTTGGAGAATTTTGCTTCTCTGCGTTATCTCTTTGATCACTGTTTTTATATGATGATTCTATCAGTGAGTGTTCCTGAGCAGATTAGTTGCTTTAGGATACAGGTAACCACCTTCTGAAGCCATTATTACCTAGTAAGGAGATGTAGAAACTTGTATACGCCCCTTCGTATACAGTCAGGAAATATTCATTGTTCTTGAACATATGCGAAATTGCTCTGTTGTTTACAGCTCACTAGAAAAGAGATACATCTCGTCTGATCGTGGGCCAAGTCCTGCTGTATAGCAGTCCTGCTGCTGTACTGATGAAGTGTGCTCCCTCTGCAGAGGAAGAATAAACAGCTCTCCTTTTGATCTATAAGATTATCTGCTGGTCTTATCTGAAGGAAAAAGGAAAATTTATCCAATTATACTGCGCCTCATATACGAGGCTCAATATTCTCACTAACATTATTTTACCCATTGTAATCTATACTGATTATGTATATTAACCTCACATTAATTTACCTCAAAAACTGCTCTTTGATGTGCCAACAACTTACATAAAAAGATAGAAATGCAAAAAAAATGTAGATAGATAGTAAAAGGTAACATCCAGTCACATACTTGTTACCGTGTAAGTTTAATTCCCCAGTGATTCCACTGGATGTTGAATTTCTTACAGAATGCATTTGGTCAACATTATAGAAGTACTAACAACATCCTTGATACTCTAAGTGGAAAAAACAGTGCATCAAGGTGTCATTTATTATAATATCATATCGCTATAGTGCTCAGTCTTACCCTGCGATGACTCTAGCAAGCAACAATTCGCTCGTGTCGCTTGCAGTGTGTCTCTTGTGGGTGTGTAGCGAGCGCTACTGTAGCTGCTTGTGAGTGTTTACTGTCCGCCCAGCGTTTTTAGTTCCTTTGATAAAGGGTAGAAAACCAAAATATATATTCTACAGCACACGATTTACTTGCACACTTTTATGAACTTTTTTTTTTTTTTTTTTTTAATCCTGATTAGCTTGTTACTGTAGCTTGGCTTTCTGCCAGAGACTACACACAGTGCACGCATATATCTATGTGCCTTTATGTGCCTGTGTGTGTATGCGCGCATGTGTGTGAATGCGTGTTCCTGTCCGTTTAGCTGTTTCATCTTGGCGCGCGAGCCAGGTACAGGCATGTCTGAGTACAGAGGAACAGGTGATTCCTGGTACATGCCAGGAGCTTCTAAAGAAGACACGTCATGGCACAATATCCGTCATCCAAAAACTTGTTTTGAATAACTTTATTTTTCCAATCAGAACTCACATGACATCAGTAGACACCAAAACAAGGCACAGACACATGCCTAGACAAGAAATCCAGATTCTAAGAAAACGCTGTTTGGAAACACCTCCAAAGCTAAACACGATGTCCTGCTCACCCTGGGAAAGCACATTTATGCTGGAACCTGATATTTTATGGCACAATAGTACTTGCCTGTCAAATGAAAGTAATGCAAACCTTTCTCCCACTTCTTAAAGGAATGCTTCTGTTGAGGGTCGACAGGTGACGTTGTTAGAGCAGTCTTTCCTGATTTATATCTGTACTTCCACCCGTGTTTTAGTGAAGATGCTGCCTGTCTGACTGAGACGCTGCTTTGCCTTTAGCACTTTCTTGCATTAACCCTAATCTTACCCCTAACCCTTTCTCTCGGGGTTAAATTCTGAAAGCCATGTATAGTATCAAAAGTACATTTGGAAGTATTTGAGCTCTAATGGTTATAAGGCAAATTTTAAAAAATTCTATACATTTACTCCTTGACTCCGCCTCCCATCCATGACCATGTACATGAAATCCTGCCTCTCAGCTTCTTTTTTTTTTTTTTTTTTTTTTTTTTTTTTTAAATGTGAACAGAATGTAGACTTCGTAGCACATGTGAGACCAGAGTTTGACTCGTGCAACCTACCACCTTTTACTTATTATTTATTTGATAAACAAATGTTTATAATGATTAAAGACCTTTGCATGTTAGACAGCACTCTGCTCCACCTTTCTCTCTCTCTCTCTCCTCTTCATGGAAGAAAGGTCAGAATTCCACGCATTTTCATACAGCAAAGGAGAAATGCTCATTACACCTAGGTCATGTCTACAGGCCAAATGTCTAAGAAATGCTTTCCCACAGATTTACAACAGTTAACTTTTGACCACATTTAACATTAACAGACCAAAACTGCAACAGCAAATCAGAAAACACAACAGCAGTACTAAAAGCATAAGTACGAGTCAAAAACACACATGAGAATTCAAAAAACACTGCAACAGCCAAACCAAAAACACGACAGTAAATTTGAAATCATAACAGGAAATTCAGAACCTCATCAAGATGAACTCAGAACAGAAAGGGGAGGTTGTTATTGAACGGCTCATCCTCGTTGCTGATTGGCTACAGCTCATGTCAGTCTCAGAGCCTGTTTTCTCTGAGAAGTTGCTGTTGCATTATCTGATTTTTAGGTGTGTTTTTGGTTTTCCTTGGCAAAAAGCTAACCATGGAATAAGGATGTGAAGCAAAATCACAAACAATATTTAAATATTTTAAATGCCTCATATAACTGATAACTGGAAGAAAGCGTAGCATCCATCCCCTTTTGTGCGTGGACACTCTAGGCGTTTTTTGTTGTTTTTTTTTTTTTTGTTTTTTTTTTTTTGCTTGCAGAGTGAGTGACATTCGATAGTGTCAGCTCACACATTGTTAAAACAACAATTAACATATCGTAGACGATACACACACCCCTACGACAGGCTACTTGATTCAGAAACTATCACCTTGTTGTTTTTAAAAGAAAGTAAATTAACTTTGCTACTTTTAGCATCACGACTGCTCAGCATTTAGTTATCTGTAGCAAAGCTCGTTCAAAGAAAGTTCATAGTTATTTTAAACTAATCGAGGAAAAATATCATGCTTTTGTAATGTGTGTGTCAAAGATATCAGAGTTGTAATATGATTCTTTGTGCAGCCCTGGTGAAGAACTATTATAAATTCTTAACGAAAGTTGTTTGGCCTACGATTAGGCTTATGTACTGAGTAAGATTGGAGAACTACCATCTTGTGTAGTTATGCATTTGTGTTCGAGTGTGTGTCCATCTGCTTGTCTTCAGGAAGGTCATTTGCATGTCACTTGGGCGGGGTTAGTGGGCACAAAGCTGTCACCATTATAACAAACCACATTTTCCTTTCTACCTCAATATTGTCAGCCTCAGGGCTTTTTAACCTTGCACAGGTCTCCCACCGAAACCAACACGAAATCAATTATTGGCCGAGTTTAAAACCTAGAACAATAAAATATAGATGACCTCTAAAATGACTTGTCAGAGAAGAGACACTTCTGGGGTTTTTGGTAAGTTATTGAGTTCCTAGCACATACTGTTTGTGGTCATGTGACCTGCTAATGATCAAGCGCAACTTGCACGGCCACTCGCACTAGAGCAAGCGCTAATAGTAAAGGACAGAACAATCAGTTGATATTTAAATAAGGTATGCATAGTATGGAATATTTAATGCGACAACCATGCATACATTATGAAGACACTCCCACCTCTGTAATGTGTACTGAGGTCACGTATCCTGTGTGAGTCCATCATAATTACTACAGATATCTATACTTAGTATGGACAAACCTCTCAGTAAAGTGGGACTTGTGAGTACTTGTGCTTTGTGGTGATTTTGAACACAGCATGAACCTAATAAGCATTTTTTCGTTAATGGTTCTCCCTTCAAGCAAATTGATTTTCTAACATTACAGTAAAATAGTGAAATTGCTAATTAACCCCTTGACCAGCTTTATGTCTCCGTTTTTCTGGGGGGGGGGGTTTTCCCCTCCCAACTTGCTGGATCACCAGTTCATCATGAGGCAGCCCTTTGCTTGGTTCTGGTGAAATAGCAGAATTGACATCCATCCATCCATCCATCCATAAGACCTGCCAACCTTTACTCATTTTGCATAGGAGCTCCGCATTTTAACATCAGAGAACAGAGTACATGAGTTACCAATCAAAAATAAGCAAAAAGAGCAGTCTTTTTTTTTTCTTTCCCCTCATAAAAACCACACATGGAGCCTATCAACATATAAATATGGAATGATTGACAGTTGCATAGGTGTTTTGATCTCTCTGATATTAACTGACCCCCTGAAAGCTCTGCCCCATGTCTCCTCTCACCTCGTCTTGGTTTTCTTGCTTGCCCTCACTTTCTGTTAAGGTGTTAAGCGGAGAATGTAAAGTTCATTAATGTGAACTAAAAATGCACCAAACTATGTTTGACTAAGCTAACATTTTAGGCAGTTATAGACATCAGTTAACTATCAAGAATGCCGCCAATCATTTCAGCCGCTGTTTGCGCTCCTGCTCACAGTGCGGTTGAAACTAGAATGTATGTATATACAGGATGTATACAGGGCATGTATTACTATAGCCACCAGGCACCTCTCATTTGTTTTAGTTATAATGTAGACGCTAGAAAGTTTACATGCACATTTTCCTATTAATTCCTGTACATATTTTTCCTAGAATAGGAAGAAAGAAAGAAAACTTTTCTACTTTCCTGCATGTAAACTTTTCTATTGTCTACATCTCAGTTAAAACAGAGGAGTGGCACCTCCCCCCACCTCCTCCCCCACTACCACCAAACTCCTAGTGGTTACTGTTAAACCCTGTAGATATCTGCGGTTCTTACAGCGTCTAGCTTCTATCTCTCTTGCCGTTTCTATCTTAGACAGAATTATATTGGAAATGTGGACCCATTCCCTCACCCATCAAGCCATTCTTCTATTTTTCTATTCATTTTTTTTTTTTTTTACTCATTTACACTCTGCTGAGTGGTTCTATAGTGAGAGAGTTTATTTAAGCTTAACTGCTGAACCACTTCATTTTACTCCGTGGATGATTGTCTATGAATGAGTTCACGTTTCACAATCAATCTCGTTGACGTTTATAAGACTTTCATTTGTGATCCATTCCAGTGGCACATAGTGTGTTTTAATATAAATAGGGCTGATATTGTACCAATAGTCCAAATGTTGTTCCATTGGGGGTTTATGATGACATGCAGGAAAGTGCGAATGAACCTCCACCCAATCCTCTTCATTTTAGGAGACAATATGTTCTCAAAGCTAAACTTGGCTAGTCTGCATTCACACCTTGAAAACACACTCTGACTAGGCATCAGATATTTTCTGAAAGATGTGCGCTAAAAACTAAAAGCCACCCGTTCTGTATTTTCACACTTTGAGCGCTTAACACACAGTATGCTTTGGAATAGGATTAGTACTCAAACTCCCAAACTCCTGCTTTCTGCTGCACGTAGGCCAAAACATGACTCTTGCGACTGTTTCCAGTGCGGTCTGTGTTATTTTAGGGTGCCAAGGGAGATATTTTTGGTTTTGCCATCTGGCTTGTGTGGCAGAGTACGCACTTGGATGTAGTGCATTTAGCTATATGTCGTCAGCTGCAACTATTAGAGCCTAAAATGATGCAATGTACAATGATTCACAAACTGCTGCTGTATATGAAGACCAAAGAGTTCAGGCACATGCGAACGGCTTGCAGTCGTGTTGTGTAAGGTTTATTTCGGGTGAGCGAGCAAAGCTAGCCAGTAGCCGCCAGGGAAAGCATGCCCACAAGCTGGGTTGGCATGGCGACTGTTTTTGAAAACTTGATGTATTTCTGTTTGAGCATCTGCACAAACAATGGCTTGTGCAATGCAGTCTTCAATGGGGTTTTCATTGTAGTGCTGTTATTGTATATTGTGCGTCGGCTTCATTGTGTAGGAGGAAGGGTATGACTGCGATAGATGTGGGAAGACGCGATGTCTGAACTCTAAAAGTGGGACGCTAGTTTAGTGTATTTTTATTATTGTTTGGCTCTCGAAACCCAGCAGATTTCCTCCTGCTTCCCTCGACACATGCGTTCCGAGCTCTGTGTTGTTGGCAACCGTTTCCAGGAAGTGTTTCCCCCCTTGCCTCTGCCTGGTGGTGTGTAAACAGGCTGGCACTTGTTTTCATGAGCGAGAGGGCGGAGAGAGAGAGAGAGAGAGAGAGAGAGAGAAGCGTGTGTGTGTGTGTGTGTGTGTGTGTGTGTGTGTGTGTGTGTGTGTGTGTATACTGGCTGGCTGGTTGGCTGGCTGAAGTCAGTATGTTGGAATGTGCCTGGGCAGATCGAGGCCGGCGCGGCCCAGATGACACGGAGGGAATCCTTGGCAGAAGACGGCTGGGAAACCCCACTCAGCCCTCCTTTCTTCCTCTCTGTTTTCCCCCCCCCCCTCCCTCTTTCACCAAGGCTCTCTTTGTCTCTCTGCCTGTTTCTGAAGCCAGTCTGTCTCCCATTAAACCCATTAAGAGCTTGCTTTCACTTTTGGTGTATGTTGGTAACAGATAGAGGAAACTGGCGTTGGAAAAAGAAGCACCAGTGCCAGGGAGGTACAGTAACAGGACTCAGACAGAATTTGCCCTTGCATGCATGTAAAGACGCACACATGCACCTGGACAATGGGGCTGTTGGAGACATTTCTCCCCTTCCCAGCTGCCAGGTTTTTCCACACGTCTCGCAGAGCGGCAGTGCTAGCCATACCGTTTCTTTCCACAGGCCAGTTACATAATTCTAAACTAGAGGCTGCCAAACAAAACTATCACATTTTCACTTGCAAATTGTGTTGACAAATGTTCAGACTCAGTAGATTGAGGAGTTGCCAAGCAAAACTAGCCCAAGAAGGCTAGATTTTTTATTAGCATGTCACGTAGCAGGAGACATCTCATGTTTTTCCAAGCATGCTCAGTCCATCCTTCAAGTTCACACACCTCCATTCAGACGTCTCCTGTCTCTCTGGCCGAGCGCGGATGAAAAGGAGCCTCTTCTCTGTTGTTCAAAGAGGAGCTCTCGGCTCTCGCTCTTTCATGCTATGCGACTGCCTCGCAGTTCATTCACCCTCCCTGTCTGTCAGTGCCGGCCAATTTCACAGACCGAACCAAATCAAAGAGGGATAAATACGCTGAAAGTAAAACCTCATTATAGCCAGTTCACCCCTCATCCATCATGGTTTTTCCATGTTCTCAAGGCGGCGTGTTTGATATTCAGCCCACTGCTGCATGTTTTCTTGTCCTTAAGCCTGGCCTCCACACCATTGTTTGCATGTGTATGTGTTTGGTTTCCGAACAACACGGCATGAAACTTTTCCAGCTTTCCTTTTTTTTTTTTCTCCCATTTTTAAATATTTTTTTAATTAATTAATTTTTTTATTTTTTTCAGTTAAGAGCCTGACTGATTAAAAAAGAAAAGACTTCAGTTTTATCAGAGCACGCTTGATAAGGTTTTCCATTTGGATACAAGCAAGGAAACACCATGAGTTTCTGTTTAATTATAAGCAAGTATAAACTGGCCCAGAGTGCGAGCACGCGCGCACACACACACACACACACACACACACAGACACAGACAGACAGCCGCATCCACGTGTACACACCCACACACAAAGCAGTATAGTGACGCCATGTATTTTTACTCGCTATCTTTAGGCTCATTCATGCACAGAAATCCACAACGAGTTCGACATTGTGCTCGAGTCCTTCAGCACGGCTTGGTTTTATTTATTTTATTTTATTTTTTTTCCCCCAGTCTTTCTTTGGTACTTAATACCAGCGTTTGTCAGATCCTGTTGACTGGCCACATAGCTAGCTGTAATTGTTGTTAGACCAGCTGTAATAGGCACAGTGACAGACAGAGCTTCACACTTACAAAACATACACACCCCCACACACACACGTCTGCACTCTAATGACCGCACAACTGGTAATTCTGTGACATGTCTGAAGATTTAAGCAGGAGTGCTTCCTAGAACCGAGTTGGTAAGGAGGTAGGATTGTAGCATGGATCATAGAACAAAGCAAAGGCTTCTCACTGATCTCTTGCAACACTATAGATTTCTTAAGCCCCATCAGGACGGCATTAGTTTCACCGGGCGACGCCTGTAATAACGTTTTTATGCGTCTTCTCTGAGATACGCGTGACGAGCGAGTTTCCACAGGGTTGTTTTTCCTATGAACTCATTTGTGTCACACACAGTTGTAGCCTGGGGTGATTTCAGGTTTGAACCCTCACTGAAGTATTTTAATGACAGCGCCAAACACTTTTTCAGATGTTTAACCTACGACGCACACGGCGCAGCTGATTTATGTACGCTTCATATAACGTTGTTTTGCTCAGTAACTGTGCTGCAGTGATGTTCTTAACAGATCAACCAAGTCATTACTGTTCCCAGAGTTCAATCGAATGCTTCCTTTAATTTGTTTACACTATGTTTAATCTGCTACACTATGTTTCCAAAAGTTTGTGGCCCATCACACTTGACTCGCACCTCAATCATCTTGTTGTTGTTGGTCCCCCACCACTGGGATGCAGTCGGCATTCCAGTTCATCACAAAAGTGTTTAGTGGGTTTGAGGTCATGACACATATTCTTACGCACCGACCTTGGCAGACCATGTCTTCATGGACCTGGCTTGTGCCCAGAGGCATTGTCATGCTGGAACAGGTTTCGGATTGTTAGTTCCAGTGAAGGGAAACTGTAATGCTACAGAATACAAAGACAGCCTGTACAATCGTGTGCCTCCAACTTTGTGGCAGCAGTTCTGAGAAGGCTCACATGGGTATCACAGGTCAGGTGTCCACATACTTTTAGCCATATAGTGTATACATGTAAAATGGCTTTATAACCATAAAACATAATAGTGCAAGTTCACACTTCTGATTTGTTTAATATGATCTGCTTTAGATAAAGGTAAACTCTAGAGAGTTGTGTGTGTGAGATTCCCAGGAGATCAGCAGTTTCTGAAATACACAAACGAGGCCATCTGGCACCAACAACCAAACCACGGTTAGAGTCACAGAGATCACACTTTTTCCCCATACTGATGTTTGATGTGAACATTAACTGAAGCTCTTGACCTGCACCTGCATGATTTTATGCATTGTGCTGCTGCCACAGAAATGGCTGATTGGATAACTGAATGAATTCCTAATAATAAAGTGACCGGTGAGTGTACATGCAAGATGACTAAATACAGCAAGTTTTTTTCTCAATGCAAGAGGTAGGATCTGCCTACAAAATTACAGAGGTGTTGATCTGGACAGACCACTGCAGAGTTGATTTAAAGAGGGGAAAAAAAAACAGTATGTTATTTGGTTTGTAATTTTCTCAGGGGAGATCCTTCCTCAGGTGGGCTGGGCTGATGAATCATGTTTTCTTTTACATCGTGTGGACGGCTGGGTGTGTGATTACCTGGTGAGGACATGGCTCCAGCATGCACTACGGGAAGAAGGCAAGCCTGCAGAGGCAGTGTGATGCACTGGGCAATATTCTGCTGGGACACCTTGGGTCCTGGCATTCATGTGGATGCTACTTGGACACATACCACCTACCTAAACATTGTTGCAGACCAGGTACACCCCTTCATGGCAACGGTATTCCTTAATGGCAGTGGCCTCTTTCAGCAGGATAATGCGCCCTGCCACACTGCAAAACTTGTTCAGGAATGGTTTGAGGAACATGACAAAGAGTTCAAGGTGTTGACTTGGCCTCCAAATTCCCCAGATCTCAATCCGATCAAGCATCTGTAGGATATGTCGCAACTTACACGACTTAAAGGATCTGCTGCTAACGTCTTGGTGCCAGATGCCACAGCACACCTTCAGAGGTCTTGTGGAGTCCATGCCTCGACGGCTCAGAGCTGTTTTGGCCGCACAAGGGGACCTGCCCAATATTAGGCAGGTGGTTTTAATGTTATGGCTGATAGGTGTGCATAAATATAGATATGCTCCCACACTACTCCCCCAGCACACACACACACACACACACACACACACACACACACACACACACACACAATAGAAATCAAATAAAATTGTAGTTACATACTGTACATGATGTACACATTTTACTTGCATATGTACTTACTTTACATGCAAAGTGTTTTTAGTTTAAGCTTTTAAATTCCCTCTGAATTAATATGAATGAATTGCAGTCTTTTATTTGAAATATTTATGCAGGTGAAGGAATGCACATTAATAATGCACAAGTGTCAACGAGAAGTGTGTTTATGTTCCTAAATGGTCAAATAATAGTGATAAATAATTATGAATGCACTATTGAGCAAATTAAACCTGAATTTTTTTTTTTTTTTTTTTTTTTTTTTTTTTTTTTTTTTTTTTTGAAGGAACAACTGTTTATAGCTATGTAAATATAAAT
>CM075029.1:7436715-7450438 GCA_037576675.1 Pangasius sanitwongsei | reverse complement strand
ACTTGGATGGGTTAAATGCAGAGCACAAATTCCGAGTATGGGTCACCATACTTGGCCACACGTCACTTCACTTCATTTGTAGCTGTCTAGTCAGTTTTATGTAATCCTATGCATAATCAAAAACTTCTTACACTGACAGAACTTTGGTCACAGTGGCACCTCATATTATTTGTTCCAAGACGTGAACAAAGAATCCTTTTTTTTTTTTTTTTTTTTTTTTTTTTAAAACCAGTGTGTGTTTTTTGTCTGCAACAGCAAATCTGGGCCAAAAATCGCACAGTGTAAAGCTGGCTTTAAAGCGAAATGCCAATGTTCTCCTGTTTTTGAGAATAGTATAAACAGAGAACCTGTTTATTTGAAATGGTGAGTCTAAAAGCAGTTGTTGAATGCGGTCAATAAAGGCGTAAAATATATGAGTACATAATGCAAATTCAAAACTGCAGCTGTAACAGTAAAGGTCTTGGGATGAGGCAGACATGAATGAAAATCTTAACAAAGATGTTCTATGGAGTTTTATCCAACTTTCCAACACTGCAACAGTAACTCCGGTTATTTATGCTTTCCCGAAGGTTTTCTGGTATCCATGTGCGTTGGTAACACAAACACAAATTCTTCTCTCTGAAAAAGTTCCATCTCTGAAAGAACAAATTATCCAGATTCATGACATAATTCACAGATACTGTTAACTGAGAGAATTGACAATTATTTCTACAAAAATGTGTTCCGCACTAACAATTGTTATTGATGGAATTTAATAATCCCCTTAAAAATTCCTTTATAAATTTCGAGTAAACAAGTTTTTTCTGTTGTCAGTAATTCTTGCCTGTGATGATTACACACATTCTGCAAATGTGGTAGATAGAGATTGCCAGAGGAAAGGCAGGAGAAACCACAAGATCTGATCACTGAACCCAGTGGCTTAGTTTATAGGGAGTAAAAAAACACATACCAAGCGCTTACCCCTGAGAATAGGCCTAAAATTTACTTTTATTCACTTGACTGAAGTGTAGACGGTGATGAGCGACAAGAACGGAAGCAAGTGTGTCTCAGTGCTCGCAGAAATGAACTGCTCGCATACGCAACAGTTTCATCTATACTAGGTACAATAAATGTGGTATTGATGTCGGATATCACAACACCCAAATGATTTAGTGGGAATGCTAGTTTCTATCCATGATTTGCATGAAGCAAATCAATATACTGATGTTTTTTCTAACTGTCTGGTAAACAAGTTTTAATCGTTACTAGGGGCTTTTACTCTGGTAATTCGGTTAACGGTCACCAGGCACAGGCCTAGGTAAGGAACTCCTTTAAGTTGTAAGGTGGTGAAACAGAAGCTCGCCATGCTTTCTGATAGGATCAGTCCTGGAGATATGATGGAAACCAAGTCAGAATGTAGCCACCAGCCCAAAGTAAGCAAGCGTGGCGATGAGGATCTGGAGATTCATATCGATCAAGGACAGAAGACAGAGTTTTCTTTTGGCTTTGTGTAAATCTTCAGTAATTGACTTAGTCTGTTAGCACTAACCACCAAGTCCAAGTGTCAGTGCATCAGTATTCAGTACAGAAGCTTGTGTATAAACCTCCACACTGTCAGAAGGGAATTATGGGCTGACAGTAATTCTGAACGATAGACCGCAGTCAAAGCTGAGTCCCTTTTTTCTTTATTTTAGCTGCTTTTTTTTTTTTATACTTAACACTTTCTTCTAGCAATCAGTTGGTCAATATCTCATTGGCTTTACTTCGTTGCTTCATTCCCAGGCCTATTTTCTCCTTCTCTTTTTTCTTTTTTAGCCACTCTTTATATGTGCTGTGAGCATTCATTCCCATTTGATTTGTGATTATGGTGTTTTATCCCTCTCTGTTTCATTTTTTTTCCTCTCTCTCTCCACTGTTCATCGTATTTCATGGCCACATTAAATCCTTGAAACCTTTTGAGTCAGTGTGTAATGAAATGATGAAGAGAGGCTGAGCTCTGCCTCCACTGTGGATAAATGGCTCAGATTAGGAGGATGAGAAAAAAAAGGGAGTGAGGGAGGACATAAAAGTTTTCTAGGTAAAGCAAAATTATTTGCACCCCCACAATTAACAACAATTAGTATTTGGTTTCTGCAGAAAACCACTGATTGACTTCAAGGTTGGAGAACACCTTTTTTTTTTTTTTTTTTTAAACACTTTTAGAAAATCTAGAAAGCTTATGGGTTCTTTGGTTTGCCCCCCAGGAAGGCTTAATGGTTCCATGTAGAACCCTACAGCTACTTGGATTGTGAGTACCCTCTGAAAGTTTAAAGGAAAAATCCACCCTGAAGGATTTGCATTGTGATCTTTATCATTAACATGTGATCTTCAGTGAAGTCCAAGATTTATTTTGTAATGAAATTCTGAGTTGACTTTTTGAAACTTTTTTCTTTTCACTTTGGTTAATGGTGCCAGTGAGATTTAGCTCTTGCTCCATCTTTACCTAAAGAGAGTGATGCCACAGCGCTTTAGTCCTTTAGTCTGTCCAGCTCTTTGACCTCCTCATCTGTATTCTCTGCTCAAACAGATCAGCTTTCAAAGCTTCAAGCTAATACTGCCAAGCTAATAGTGCCATTATGCTCGTCATCTCGTAGATCGCTAACTAGTCGAGCCAACTAACTAGTCTCTACCACAACTCGGTGCAACTGTGTCATATAGCTAGCTGCATTGCATTCTGGAACTTTGAGTCCGGTATTTGCTGTCTCTACTACGTCTACGTTAGATTTCTGTTGAATGTGACATTGAACATCACTGGAAAAAGGTGCATGAGGGGGTAAAAAGCTCTTGCTCTGCTGTTTGTTAGGAGAAAACAGCAAAATCTGACTGTTGTCCCTTATTAAACACTATTGTAACTGTGCTAGCAATGTTCCAAAGTGGCATCAAAGGAGTAATGAAAATACAGCACCAACCAACAAATTAGCACCAGAACTGCGAAGCACATCACAAATATTGCAATATAAACATAGTGAATGTGTTTTAGACTGAAGTTTTGTTTTAAGTATCCAGGCAAACTTTAAGGAAACCTTTTTTTCTAAAATAATAATAATAATTTCATAAATAAACAACAACAATAATAATAATAATAATAATTCTCAGGTTTGCGCAAATGGACTGCCGTCTGATTTTTGCTATAGAAAAGTTCAGTAGTTTCACAAATCGTTTTGTAAAGTTGTGTGTAAATGTTAGTGTAAGCCAAACCGAGCAAAAATTTTCAACCAGATTTATAAGTTTCGAAAATGCTGATTTACTTCATTCTCACGTACTGATCACCTGTAAAGTGCAAAGCGCGTTCTCGACACAGCAACATTTAGTGATGCTGACAAACTCTCCATAAAAGTTAAAGTGCACAGAGAGCTGGGAGCACAAAATAATGGAAAATAATGGTCAACTTTATTGTCATTGTCAGAGTACGAGTACAGAGACAACGAAATGCAGTTAGCATCCAACCAGTAGGGCAAATAGCAAATAAGTTAAAACGAGGTAACAGTGTAGTTACAGTGTACAGGGTGCAGTGGTAAACTGTATGATGCATTAAGTTAAATGCAATAAATAGGAATTATGGTGGAGTTAGTTTTAGACAGTATACAGACGGTATACAGGTAGTGGTTAGCAGCATGATGCATGCAATATGATGCAGTGGATACATAGATTGGGTAAAAATGCGGATGTGCAAATAGCAATAATGTGCAAATAACAATAGTGTCTAATGCTAATGTTTAGTTATTAGGTGGAGCCTGGCAGTTAATGCTTGGAAGCTGAGTTCAGCATTACAGCTGAAGGCAAAAAGCTGTTCATGACTCTTTTTGTGTGACAACGCAGACTTCTGTAGCGTTTTCCTGATGGGAGACACACAAACAGTCCATGGTGGGGATGGGAGGTGTCCTTGATAATACCTCTCGCTCTCCGCAAGCAACGCTTTTGATAAATGTCTGAAATGTTGGGCAGCTGTGATCCAGTGATGTGTTGGACAGTTTTCACTACCCGCTGTAGTGCCTTCTGGTCAGACACTGTGCAGTCCTTGTACCATACTGTGATGCAGTTTGTAAGGATGCTCTCAGTGGTACAGTGATAGAAGTTCACCATGATCCGAGGAGCAAGGTGAGCTTTCTTCAGTCTTCTCAAAAAGTACAGGCACTGTTGCGCCTTCTTGAGAAGAGAGGAGGTGTTGAGGTTCCAGGAAAGGTCAGCGGAGACATGAAGACCCAGAAACTTAAAGCTAGAGACCCGCTCTACCTCAGTCCCATTAACGAGGATAGGGGTGTGTTTGTGGATCCTCAAGGACTTCCGGTAGTCCACAATCAGCTCTTTGGTTTTTTGGGTGTTAAGGTTGAGGTTGTTATTGGCACACCATGTTACCAGATGCTGAACCTCCTCATCTCTGATCAGGCCAACCAATGTAGTGTCATCTGCGAACTTGATTATGGAGCTGTGCACAGGTATGCAGTCGGGCATGTAGAGGGAGTAGAGGAGCCTTGTGGTACGCCAGTGTTTAGGATGATGGTGGAGGAGGAGATGTTGCCAACTCTAACAGACTGGGGTCTGTTGGTCAAAAAGTCCAGAGTCCAGTTGCAGTGAGTGCGGCTGATACCAAGAGTGGAGAGTTTGGGGATCAGCTTAGATGGAATGGCAGTATTAAACGCAGAGCTAAAGTCAATGAAGAGCATCCTCACACAGTCGTTGCTGTTTTCCAGGTAGTCAGTTGGCGTTGTGGGTGATGTAGGAAACCACTAACCAAAGTGAAAATAGACCAACCTGTTGCTAAAAAGAAGTTTAAACTAAAAAGTGCAACTCAGAATTTCATTACTACATAAATCTTAGATGCCATTTTAGGGAGGCATCAATACCATTTTTAGTAGTGCAAGTACGTGTGTGTGTGCGGTTCATAGCACAATTCACAATTTTCCTTTAAGGAACCACACTAAGCTTAGGCTGCTCTCTCTAAAAATCTGGCAGTTTGGTTTGACCCCATAAACCACAGGTCCATAATGAACAAACTATATTGGTGTGAGACTTGCTTGCTACTTCAGTCTGCAGCTAAACAGGTCAGGAACAGACTAACAAAGTGGCAATTCAACCCCCTACATATTTCCCCTATTAGAGCATATCCTCACTTCCACTTTTACCCTCGACTAGTCAGTCGGGATGTAGCTGGGTTTTGCAAACGACAGCTTTCCCCATTTCCTCTGCTGGGAGGTGTGCTGTATATATGGAGGTGTGAAATGAACAGGCTTTTGTTGCGTCCCATAGCACCTGAGTACACCGTCACGGGTACCACGGGTGTGTTGATAGTAGCTCTTAGGAAGTGAAAGCATATTCGCTCTAGGTGTGGACATCACAGTTCTTCAGAGCAGCTGTATAATATACATTCATTCAGTGCAGTACATTACAAACTTAGAAAATCTTGGGTTACAGACATTATACCAAACTTTGGCATTGATACAGAGACCATATTAAGTACAGTGATACTGGTACTGAAATAATACCATGGCAAGGGAAAATATTGTTCTTTTTAAATAAGTAATGTGTGCCCAAGAGTGCAAAGAAATTTTGTTGAAGTAATACACTTTTAAACAGTAATGCACAGCTTAGCTTATACGAAGATAAAGAGCATGAATGGATCCATCATTTTACGTTTTACACTCGATTAGTCAAAAATGAGAAGATTGCATTGTATCCTTAAATTTAAACTTCACAGTGTATCATTAAACACTACATTGTATCATTAGATTTAATCTTGTTATTATATTATTAAAGTAAAACTACACTTCATTAAAGTTAACCATTGTTATATCAATAAAGATAAACTTTACATTATATCGTTAAAGATGTACATTAAGCTTTACATCTTTATCATTAAAGTTAAATTTTATGTTACATCAACTTAAACTTTGTTATTAAAGATAAACTTTACATTGTGTCATTAAAGATAAACTTTACATTGTGTCATTAAAGATAAACTTTACATTATATTTACATTGTATCATAGAACTGTTGCTCTTTTTTTAAAAAGGTTTTTTAATAACATTATTTTTTATTTAAAAAAAAAAGACCACCAAAAACAACACCCAAAAAAAAAAAAACAAGAAGAAACAAAAAATGCAGAATCCGAGCAGATGAATTGAAGAATAAAGTCAAATCGTTAATGTAAGATAAAACTGCTGCATGGATGAGTGTGATGTATGGATTGTGCTGTGTCTCTTTCCCCAGGTGCTGGCACTGTTTGAGGAAGGCGAGGAGTCCACTACGGCTTTTGTGGAGCCTATAGTCATCCTGCTCATCCTGGTTGCCAATGCAGTCATTGGGGTTTGGCAGGTGTGTGTGTGTGTGTGTGTGTTTGAGAATGAATAATTGAGTGTTTGTTTGTGATGAACTCCAGCACAAAAGAAACTGACCTAATAAATAAGGTCTGTCCTCCTCTTCTGTAAGTCTAAATGTCAGTGTACAATGAAATTGCGCATCATTATGCAGCACAGAGACACTTTTCATTCCACAAAGCACCAGTTTGCTTATGGAGGTAGATACGGATCTGCAGGCTGTTGCACCAGCACAATATTTTTTTTTTTTTTCCTAAGTCAGGGTGTAAAGTCGATCCTAAACCGTACACAGAGACTAGTTAGTTTGAAGCTAATGCAGTGCAGAATTTCAGTTGCACCACAGACACTTAAAGGTACATCGTACCTAGTAGTGATTGAGAATCAAGAGTGACGTATTTCAGCATCACCAGCCAATCAGAAACACGATCCGTTCGTAAACAGGAAATATTCCATCCCTGACTGAGATGTGTCGAGATGCAGGGATGTAGATAGTGTTTGTCTTTTTTTTTATTGTAATATGTTTAGTGCAGGTTAGATATATTTTACACATAGATAAATGAACTGTCTGCTTTACAGTAAAGTGGTTACTCAGTTTATCCATTGCTTGTATTTGCATTTTTATATTATTATATAAGCACTTTTTTTTTTTTATTCACAAACTTAATCTGCATTTGAATACACTGAATGACCGTATAATTAATTTTATATTAATGCTAATCTAAAAAAAAAAAAAAAAATCTTTTGTGCTGTGTACTATTTTGCTACGTTGTGCTGGTGCAATAGGCTGCTGGGGTTAGCACATTGTTTTTACTACTCATGGTCAAGAGAGTGTGTGTGTCCTCCAAAAGTTCTACAGTATAGATTCTTCCATGTTATCCTGTTGCCTGTGTACAGTATTTACAATGCAGCTGATGAGTAATGCTGTGAGAGGTGTTGAGCTAAATGTAAATGTTACGCAAGAACTGCAAGATGTGTTGATAGTGTAGATCAGCGTGAAGAGGCTGGGCTAAACGTGTGTGTATGTGTGTGTGTGTGGTATGCTGTTGCAGGAGCGTAATGCGGAGAATGCCATTGAAGCTCTGAAAGAGTACGAGCCAGAGATGGGCAAAGTGTACCGCATGAACCGCAAGGCTGTGCAGAGAATCAAGGCTCGGGATATTGTGCCAGGAGACATTGTGGAGGTGGCAAGTAAGCATTGATTTAGAGTCGGGGTTCTCAGGCTTTTAGTTAAGAACGCCTTTAACTGTAAAATCATGGACCCCATCAATACAGATTTATTTTACAATCAAACAAATAAAAAAAATTAGGTACATAATATAAATGTTTTTTTTTCCTACCTGTAGAACACATTTTTATTAAAATTGTCATTAGATTTTAATTAACATTATTTACTGGTATAATAATTTGATAATGGTGGGTTGTGCTTTCCACAACTGTAACAAAATGAGAAAATCACAAATCCCCTGACTATACTTCACGGACCCATGGGGGTCCCTGGACCCCACTTTGAGAACCGTGGTATCTGGTATCCGAGGTCTGAGATGGGAGAGCTTGTTTGGCCTTGGATTTCTGTGGGTTTGTGGAGTCCTTATGCAGGTGAGCCCTAAATGGAGTTTGATTTGATTGAGGGGCATCTGACAGGTTTGACCTTGTGGGAACCTATGGCCAGTTCCCATGTGGAAAACGGGAAAGGAAAGCTCGAGCTTTTTAAAAATAAAAATGGAGCTAAAGGGTTTTCTTTTGAATAAATTAACTAACCAACTCTAACCTTAGTAAGGTTTAGGTGTAGCATAGCAATAATTAGGTGTGTTGATTATTATGTCAGTGGAAAGTCCTCACAAGGATGGTAAGACGTGTGTGTGTGTGTGTGTGTGTGTGTGTGTGTGTGTGTGTGTGTGTGTCCAGCCTGCACCCTCCTGTTTTCCCATATGGTCACTTCCTAATAACCACCACAGTGGCACCACCTGGATGCCACAAGCTGTTTGCCACCCAGGCTCCAGAAAAGCCCCTATTGACACGCACGCACACATGCGCACACACACACGCACGCACACACACGCACGTGCATGCGCCTCATGATTCAAAACATAGAAAGACTCTTATCTAAAAATAGACCTCTTGTCACATGTCAACCTTGTATGCACAAATAACACACGTTCACACGTGCATATAAATCCTGTATATTGGTTTTTTTCATTAAAATAATTAGTGTCGGTTCCTATAATCCTGACTTGTTAATGATGTTCAGTTTGCGTGGGCGAGGAGAGGAGGAAGAGAACAGGGGAGACAGAATGAATCCAACATCAGGAGGGGGGAGAGCGAGAGAGAGAGAGAGAGAGAGAGATATCCTGCAGGGTTTCTGGCTCTCATTCATAGCAACAACAGTCGCCTGCTGAATGGAGCTGAAAAAAAAAAATGGGGAGAGAAAATAGTCTGCTTTTCAGTGAATAGACACCATGTACAGGATGGTTAAATTACACAATGGGACACTCGGGTGTCTCATCCAGCACACAAAAGGCATCAGTTAAGCGGGGAACATTTCCTTCAGATTTTGCAGAGGAGTTGCAGTAGGTTTGTGTGATTCTGCTGTTACCTTACTCTTCACTACTCACTCCTACATTTCAACACTATTTAATGTTCAGAGACCGTTGAGCTCAATTTACGGCCATTTTCTCACCACCTTCTCAGTTCAGTAACATATTATAGGCATATTATTAGAGTCAAGAGAACTTAAAGCCCTTGGCAACATGGTTACAAATATATATATATATATATATGTATATACACCTGCTCATTTATGCAGTTATCCAATCAGCCAATCATGTGGCAGCAGCACAGTGCATTAAATCATGCAGATACAGGTCAAGTTCACATCAAATATCAGAATGGTGAAAAATGTGATCTCCGTGACTTTACCTGTGGAATGGTTGTTGGTTCCAGCAACCTTCTTCTGAGCTTCGTTAATGTTTTTGAATTAATTGAATTAAATTATGGTGGGCTCAAAATGTAAAGTTAGTAATGTAAATGTACCATTTAATCTGAAAAAATTGTGACCCCATGGCAAGTTTCATGCATTTTCTAACATGTTGAGAGTCAATGACTCTGTAAATAATGCTTTCACTGCCACAATATTCAGTGTTATCTCTTCTCCAAACCTATCTGTTCTTCTTTTGATTGAGAATAGGAGATAAAACGAGAGCGGCAAGGCTGAGGTGGGTGGAATGAATGAGTGTGTAGGGGAAAATAAAAGGCGGAGAGAGGGTGAGTTAGGATACTAATGCGACATCTGAGTCAGACTGATGGGGATTGAGAGAGGTAAGCTGAGAGAGAGGGAGAGATTGCAGGCTGGGAAGTAGAGAGACACAAGAAACACAGCTAATGGCCAAGAGAGAAGGAATGATGGTATAAGAGGGGAGGGAGAGAAAGTTAAAATGGATTATGTTACCTGTCCTGGTGGGGTGGGAACAAGCCATTCTTTGTCCTCAGGTCCCTGCTGAGACAAGTCTGCATTCCGTAGGCTGTACTTACACTCACTCTCTCTCTCTCACACACTCACACTCTCTCTCACACACACACACACACTCACACTCACACTCACACTCACACACACACACACACACGCCTCATCATTGATGCTCCAAAGATTCGCCACACTGTCTTCAAGGGCTCTGCAACTTGCTCGAACCATTTTACGTCACTTTTGACCCAAATGTTTGTGGGACAAATCCATATGCTTGCTTTGTGTCTAGTCTCGTGTTGTGCATCATATACTGCAGTCTGGTATTGGTACATCCAAGCAAATGGACTTGGCATGTGTGCCTGTGTCTTCAATAATCCTGAAGATGTTCGGACACAAGGGTCCTGAAGAACATCTCATAACTTCAGACGAGCTTTTTCTGAGTCTAGGGGCCAGTGAGTGGCTAAAGCTCTGGGCGACAGATCAGAAGGTCGCAAGTTCAAGCTTTCATTATAGGGCCCTTGAGCAAGGCCCCTAACACTCGCTGCTCCAATTGACAATAAAGGCTACCACCTTCTTTCTACTGCTATGACTCATGTAGGCTACTGGAGAGAGCTGACACACACAAAGTAAATATTGTGATCAAGTTTACAAAGACAACTGATGTATTTGCCTTACAACTTTACTTGTTGCTGAAGAAATGTCTTTAGTGGCCTCTTTACTTTCTCATTAACCCTGTTGTCGTTTTTTGTTTGAATCCCAACAATGCCACAGCGGGGATAACATCCTACAACATCTCCCTGTCAGTCAGAGTGACACTGGCTAATTGTGGGCATCTGTGTGCTCATCTATGAGGAAGAGGGCAGACATCGCTTTACTCTGAGTGTGTTCAGCTACCCTTTGACGCAGCATGAGCAGCAGTATGAAAGGTTATGGTGGCTAGCTTCACAAATTAACCTTCACCCTCCTCTGTTGGTATCTTTCATGTGAGAAGGTAGAGCTGGTAAGGGGGTGGGTGACCAAATTTGGAAAAAAATGGTGAAAAGTTATCCCCAGAAAATGACTAAAGGGTCTTGAACAAGGACTGAAGGGTCTGGCAGTCACTGCAGACAAAATGTTCTTGCAAAAAATATGCCTAGCCACAACATGGTGACTGACAAGAGTACAGCGCCAAACAGGGCTAGGCAATACGATATGAGGTCTATATCATGATAGAATGACATCATGGTACACTTTTCTAAGTATTCTCATTATTGTCATATGTCATTGCTTCTGTAACCAAACAACAAACAAACATTTTTTGTACCAGTTGTTTCATTTTCACTGCAATTCTTCATGAAATACTTAAATTTTTATAAACACGGGGTCTTTGAACCTATAGCAGCCCTTGTTGCCGCTTTCTTAGCAAAAACTCTCACCAACCCCTTGCACCACCAGAACTACAACATTTTGGTGCTACATCCCTTCACACCAGTTCAGGGCCATCAAGTGTAAATCAGGTCAGTTAACACGCAGCAAAACAGAGCAAGCCCTCTCACATCCATATATCAAACAAAATGAAAACAAAGTTGCCTAGGAACTCATTCATTTGTGATATATACGGAGCTGTTAATTGGATATTAAGAACATTAGTTATTGTGCTGCCACCAGACTGGATTGTGGACCTCTTGATTATTCACGGTAGTTTTTTATAATTTTTTTTTACATTTTACATCAGTTTACATTCTGATGAAATTCTCACTGTGTGATCAGTCAAAGACGTTAAAGATCCTTTCAGTAGTCATTTTCATTCACATTTCCATTCACAACAATTTTGAAAATATTGGATAACAGTGTATATCATCCACCCCAATACACACACACACACACACACACACACACACACTCAGTGTACATAAATTCATGCACACCACCAGACAGATGTGTGTATTCGTTACAGATTGAATGATGCAAGTGCGTGGGCATGTTTTTATATCTTAGTGGGGACCCAATGAATATTTTTGAAAATGAAAAAAATATTTTTGAATGTTTTCAGCAGGAAAATGTTTTGACCTTGTGGGGACAGTCCAAATAGGTTTTTAACAGTAACTGAATTTAAACTGCATTTAAGACTTTTAAACTGAGTTTAAGGTTAGAGTTAGATTTAGGTATAGCATAACATTAATTAGCTGCATTAATATTTGTCAGTTGAAGGTCCTCACACGAATAGTAAAACAAATGTGTTTTTTTTTTTGGGGGGGGGGTTAGAGTTTGTATGGGAGCTGGCAGAGATGAAGGTGTTGTCAGCACTGTCAGCTTAAATGCTTTTGTCTCTTTATCAAACCCTTACGCAATCTTGTTGCTAAGCACCAATAAAAAATATACAAATATAAAGTCACAAACCCAGCACAAAAGCAAAAGTGAAGAATACCACATTTCGCATCCCAGGGAGTACAGAAAAAAGAGAATTTGAATGAAAAATAGATGTGGAAAAGAAAAAAGGAGTTGTGGGAATTCCAAAAGGTGGCACATACAAATTGGTTACTAAAACAAGAAAGAAGAATCAGATGGCAAAACAAATGGCAAAATGGTGGGGGAAAAAAAAAAAATCAAGCCCCACATACATATGTATGTTTGTCTGATTTGTCTGCTGCCCACCTCCTGCATTCCTGCTCAGGATCATTTACAGGCATGTGCCACTTTCAACGGAACCTTTGGCGCATGTGGGTCTCAGTCTAAGCAGGGGGTACTGGAAACCGCCACGGCTATTTTTGAAAAGCACAAGTTAGCAAACGTAAATCAATTCACACCTTAGTTTCCAGCCGGCCCTTGCGTTGGGGTAACAGTGGAAGTCCAGAGTGGAACTTTCCCCTGGCTCTTTCACACACGGAAAACTTGTCCATTACAGGCCCCAAGGAGCTGCTGGGGGATTTCTGTTTGTCCGACAGACATGGAAAGCTGGGAGAAGTGGAACAGTTGTTTGGTCGTTTTATTACTGTTTCAATGTTTTAGTTACTCTCCATCAGGTTTGATGAATGTAGTCTTGCAAGTCAAATCATACCAGATTCTTTGGACAACAGGGACCTTTTTATCACTATATGTGGGCAAAAACAACCTACTTTTACATGGAGAGCCCATTTGACTGACATTGTAGATAACCATATTACAGTTACTATATCTTGCTCTAGGAAGCTTATTGTGTTACAGTATTGTTTCCTCATAGAAAGTCAGGGTGTACATAGAAGTTCAAATAGTTAGTCAGATTGCAACTTTTATGATTGCTAAGGTTGTGGTCAGCTGATCATACACTTCATGAATTGTGGGAGTAGCACCTAAGGCTAACACTAGGATGAATAAGACCAGACTGAATGAGGTCTTCTATAGCTTCGCTTTATAGCTTGCGCAAAATAGTGCAGTAAACGTCTGTGAGTGGCAGTTTGGAGAATGGCCATACTGGTTTGAACTGACAGGTAGTCTACAGCAACTCAAATAACCACTCTTTAGAACTGTGGTGAGCAGAACAGCATCTCAGAACGCAGAATGCAGAACACTTCTCATCCTGAAGTGGATGCCCTACAATAGTAGAATACGACAATGGATTCTACTCCTGTTAGCCAAGAACAGGAATCTGAAGGTATATTGGGCACCAAATCTGGATGGTTGATAATGGAGGACATACAGTCAGGTCCATAAATATTTGGACAGTGACACAATTTTTGGAATTTTGCCTCTGTATACCACCATGTTGGATTTGAAATTAAGCACTCAAGATGTGATTGAAGTATAGACTTTCAGCTTTAATTAAGAAAATGCATTAATTAACATTTAGGAATTACAGCATTTTTTTTTTTTTTTTTTTTTTTTTTTTTTTTTTTTTTTAAAAGTTACCCACAGTAAAAACAAACAATATGGTATTTTGACAAAGGGGTTTTGAGGGATTTGTGGGCCGGGGGGG
>CM075029.1:7421774-7435836 GCA_037576675.1 Pangasius sanitwongsei | reverse complement strand
TGGCAAAGCATCTCAAGGGAGGAAACTCAGCATTTGGTGATGTCCATGGGTTCCAGACTTCAGGCAGTCATTGACTAGGTATCCAAGTATTAAAAGTAATCCTGATATTTATGATTGTTAGTTTGTCTAATTACTTCTGAGCCTGTGAAAATGGAATGACTATGTAAAAAAAATGGCTGTAACTCCTAAACGGTTAATGCAGTATTTTTATTAAACACCTTGAATTAAAGCTGAAAGTCTATACTTCAATCACATGTTGATTGCTTCATTTCAAATCCACTGTGGCAGTGTACAGAGGCAAAAATCTGAGAATTGTGTCCCTGTCCAAATACTTATGGAATGGACCTGACCATACATTGCCTATATATATATCATGTACTTTACCTTCTTCTAGAGATTGTTTCCACCTTTTGCAAGAAGTCTGCACATGTCTCAACCTCTGCATTTGACATCATGCCTTTGCAATAAACTTTTGCATGCAGTAGCATAATGGCTGTGTTTACTTGGCTTGTTTTCTGATGTTCTAGCCCAATGCAAAAGTCATCTAACTGGAGCTGGTCACATTAGCATTTAAATGGGCTCTGAAGCCATTCGTGGTGGCTGACAGGTTGGTGGGAGGAAGGCCAGGGGCAGTCAAAAATGAAAATGTGGCGAGACAGCATAGAACACAAGTTGAAGACATTTACAGAGACTGGGATGACTGAGAGAATATGGGACATTATTTGAGGGATGGACTAGGCCTGGGTTCTCACCCCTTCTGGTCACTACACCCACCTAGACCAGCCTCCGCCTGCATCCTGAACATGTTGTAGCAGGGCTGAGGAGGGGTGATGGACGTATGTGGGTGAGGACAGAGAAAGAGAGAGTAGGGTGAAAAGGTACCAGTTGAAGAGAATGGGTGGTTTGTGTAACAGTAGCATTACACAAGACTTTGACATGGAGCATTATGAGTAGGAGTGAGATGTATCGAGTGGGAGAGGAGGTCGAGTCAGGCATGTTGAGCTGTGTCTCAGCAAAGAGCTGGCATTCAAGTCAATTCTTTCATCCAAGCGTTTTAATTCTCACTTTGCTATTACTTGAAGAGCAATCGAGTCTTCCATCCTCCACTGAGCACATGGACTACCACCCCATCTAGCACAGATCCCAAGTTTCCCTGTAATTCCAACTTTCTACTCTGCATCAAAGATGCATTATTCCTCATTCCATCTCCTTTGCTTATTTGCACAGTTTTCCCAAAAATGAATAAAACGTCTGTAAGATTCAGTGCACATTATTTGTAACGAAGCATCTGTAACATCATTAGGCCCAACCCGACATCAGCAAAAGATCGGAAGGATCTTAATGAACACACATTTGACATGCCTAGTCACAAGGCTACGCATCATTAATATGTTTCCAAATATGTCAGAGAAAATGCTTTCAGCAACTTGACTGTCAAACGAATAAAGGAAGGTTATCACGAGGTTAATTTGCTGCTTACGGATTCTGAGGTATTTTCAGAATGAGGGATTAAATGTAGAAAACTTGTTACTGGAAGGGTGCTGAAGCAGGATGTGAGATAAGAGGGCTTAACTTGACAGATATAATTATACATAAAGAGAACCAAGCCCTAGACAACACTCGTACTAGGAGACACTTTGTAGATGTAGGCCAGGGAGGTTGGTGGTAGTTTTTGAAGCTGATGTAAAACTTTCTGATTTTAATACCACTTGCAAGTGAAGGTCTGTTTGAAAGCGATATTGAACGTATTTGTTCCCAGACAGCAATGTTGATTACCTTTATCTCTTGTTTTTCTCGCTTGAAAATTGGAGCCACTTTTTCCTCTCTTGATGTAGCACTCAAGCAAATTATTGATCCTATAACCTGTCTGAGCTTATATCAGCTTGGAATCGAACAGCCAGGGCCATCTACATGTTAGTTATATGTCTGGAGTGTTGTTTTGTCTCCGGACTTGTGTGTTTTGCACCAGCCACTGCTTTGCTTTGTTGTTGCTGTGTCTGTTCTCAGAGAACATTAGCAGTGTTTATATCTAATGATATAACAAATAATAAACAGATTAAAAACCATGTTGTTATTTAACAAAAATGTATAATTGGTGATGGTTTCTGTAAGGAGATTTTTATTTAGAGACATTGAAGGAGTCTCCAGTGTCAGCACTTTATATCAGTCAGTAGGATCTTTGCCGAAGGGGAGTCCTCAGTACAGAGGATTTTGCATCGGTTTCTTGATAACATTACGAGCTGTTTTTTTTCCATGTCTCATTAACTCAAAACGGTAGGGAAAAGAGAAGCTGTTGAGAGAACAATCGGTAGGTGCAATACTTGATTTATTTATTTATTTAATTAATTCCTTACTTATACAAATAACCTGGAAGATACGAAGAACATACTTTAAAAAAAAAAAAAAGCAATGTATTAAGCCTTGGCCTTAGCAAAAGTGTAATAAGTTGGTGAGAAAACCCGTTTGTGGAAAACTGACTTCCTATCTGGAATGCTTGTTTGTGTTTGGATGGTCCTCCTGTCAGTCATTTTATAGACGCTTTACTCTATGGGCCACCGTAGATCCTGAGGGTAGAGATGGGCAGAAATCATTCAAATGTCGAACCCACCTACCTTGGAAAAAACTAATCTTACCTAATGCACCTTTAACCGTAGCTATAAATGGTTGACAACGTCTTTGTTAACTAATAAATTAAAAACTGTAAACATTGGCAAATTGCTGTGGTATATGAGGAATAAAACACTTTGGGATGTGCTGTTCTAGGAAGATAAGGTTGGTAACTTTGGTATCTTGCATCACACCACACCAGTGTTGATTATTTCCCTTTACTAATTTCATATGGACCATTAAACAGCTCTGACATTTTTTTGGGAACAGAATAGTCGTAAGAAGGCCCTTCCCTCTGACATACGTGTATATTTATTATTTTTCCAGTTGGAGACAAGGTGCCTGCTGATATCCGTATCGTCTCTATAAAATCTACTACTCTCCGAGTGGACCAGTCCATCCTCACAGGTAGTGTGCTAGAAAAAAAAATGCTGCCTCTTTATATGTGAAATGGGTTACATTTTTTTGTTGTTTGGTTTGTTCTAAATCTACAGAGAACATACACCAGTGTTCAGTGCTTATGTGTGTATGTGTGTGTCTGTATGTGTTTTAACAGGCGAGTCAGTATCTGTTATCAAACACACTGACCCAGTGCCTGATCCACGAGCAGTTAATCAAGATAAGAAGAACATGTTGTTTTCCGTAAGCACTTCCTTCCTGCTGCATGTGCACATGCATGTGTGTTTGTATGTGTCTGTATTTGTGTGTGCAAAAAAACATGCAAATGCTCCAGATATTTAAGCATGCAGCATTATTTCCTTGACCTATTTACTGATTTTCCTACGGTTGCTATTTATAAATTCTTTGAATTCATTATTTTAAAAAAAAAAAGTCACGTTTGTTCAGCATGCAGTTTTCACTTTTAAGTGAGATTAAGTTCTGACCTTTTTTTTTTTCATGAAACTCTCATGTCTTGCATAATACAACTGTGTTTCATAAGTGTCTCTCTCTTTCCATCTTTCCCCTTCTTTTTTCCATCTCATTTCTGTTTGCGCAAAAAAAAAAGCATTAGGATGTCATATAAATACAAGACTTAAGTGTTCCTTCTTGCTCCCGCTATGCTGGTCCTGTCACAGGCTTGACCCAGGAACACATTTTTCCATTCTCAGTCCACATACATTCTATCTGGATTATTTATAGTCGAGGGCACACCTTTTGAAGCGCTTTAATCACCTGAAGCCACAGAATCACTTGAGTACGCCTCTGTTTAGTTTAGCAAATTGCACTTGCGGTATATGCTTTTTAGGGTAGGCTTTTATGCATTTTCCAACACATCATCCCTTTAATAAATGTGGTCCACTGGGGGAAAAAATGTCTAACGACATTACGGCCAATGAAGTTTCCAAGCTGCATGAAGAGAAATAAGTGTACGAAAGGTTTGAAATGGCTGCCATTTCTCTACCAACCTATAAAGACAGCGGGGAGAGAGTGTATATGTGGCTGAAAAGGCTATTTTTATGTTTTTGAGCTGTATGATTGTGTGTGGGTCTGTAGAATGGAAAAAAGAGTCTGCTCTGATTCTGTCTTTTAAGCTGTAAGCGTATTTCCGTACATGTGTGTGCGTTCTTGTTTAGGGCACCAACATCGCCGCAGGCCGAGCCATCGGCGTAGTGGTCTGCACCGGCGTCTCCACCGAGATCGGCAAGATCCGTAACCAGATGGCGAGCACGGAGCAAGAGAAAACGCCACTGCAGCAGAAGCTGGATGAGTTTGGCCAGCAGCTCTCCAAAGTCATCTCGCTCATCTGCATCGCAGTTTGGCTCATCAACATCGGCCACTTCAGCGACCCCGTGCACGGCGGCTCCTGGTTCCGTGGCGCCATCTACTACTTCAAGATCGCCGTGGCCCTGGCTGTGGCTGCCATCCCTGAGGGTCTTCCTGCCGTCATCACCACCTGTCTGGCTCTGGGCACACGCCGCATGGCCAAGAAGAACGCCATCGTGCGCTCACTGCCCTCTGTGGAGACACTGGGCTGCACCTCGGTCATCTGCTCTGACAAGACAGGAACCCTTACGACCAATCAGATGTCTGTGTGTAGGGTGAGTTGAGACTTCTTGTTAAAGATAAAGGTAGGACTAGCACAGATTCAATAGTCTGCTTCTCTGAAATAAAGAATGAAGGAAAGTGTTCAGCTCAGGAAACAATGTAGCTCAAACTATGGTAACATGAATGGGACGAAAACAAAACTGATCTGCATGAATAGGAGCCTGTGTATGCCTGGTGCAATAATTTTTTTTTTTTTTTTTCCCCCTAAGCAGACAGAATACACTTCCAAGCAACATATTATTCTGAAAACACCATACTACAGGTCTTGAACTGTGAAATAATTTTTAAATTGGTAGCCCTGTTTTTATACATGATTCTTTCTTACTGTCCTTGCCTAATTTTACCTTCATATAGTCCACGCTGGCCAAGCTGCTATATTTGTTTGTATTTGTTTGACATTCCACCTCTAAGACCTCTCCCCCTGCTCTCAGTTGTGTTTCTATCAGCACTCTTGTTATTTTTGGAGCACAGACAGGTTGCTTTCACAGGCCTGGCAACTCCCAACCTAGCTGCATGAGCTCTGACGCATTGCCAGTGTCGGTGAGACGCTGTGTGTACACCTGGATGATGCAACACTAACAGTGTTCAGGGTCGACACTATCTGTGGTCTGTATTTATAAAGGAAAAAAACAAGAAAAGATGTACAAGAAAAACCCTAAAGGACAGGTCCAGGGGTGCAACAATTAATCAACAAACTCAATCCAGTAATAAAAATATTTGCCATCGAATTTCATTGGCAACGGATTTCATTAACTGGAAATAATTGGCAACAAATTTCATTATCGATTTGTTGTGTTATGACGTCCAGTTATGCGTCCAGTTATCAAGTTGCCATCCTGCTTCTGGTTCACATCAAAGGTGCTGGGATTCCAATACAACACATAAGTAATACAACTAATTGATTTATTAAAGAAAAAAATAATCAATATGCTTATCAAGTATCAATATAATTTAGTTGCTGCCCTAAAAGGGTATAAAAGAAAGAGGTATAAAAACATTATAAAGATTATAAAACCATTATAGTCTTGAGCTTAACTTGGAGTGTTCGGTGTTTTGCAGTATTCTTTTCATTAAACACTGGAACCTTTCTTTTGACACACCCACTTTTAATTCTCATTATAAACCCTTTAGAAGGTTACCATCAGTAAACACATGAGCAGTGATGCGATGTGCTATATAACAGCAGACTGGGATGTTTAAAAAGTACTCTTCAAGAGAAATTACTTTTCTCACACCTGTGATACATTGATCTTACAATATCAGATTATTTTAGTGTAAACAGCCCACTTTGACCCCTCTAATACTTGGGTGATTAAGCAGATGCAGAGCATTACTCTGGTATGTCTCACTTTTCTTCATGCAGCCAGGTAGAGGAGAAACAATCGGCCTTTGGATCGAAGCTCAAAGAAGGATTGCATTATGTGCAATTTGCAAACATAAAAACTCCCCACCTGACTCGCAGCCAGTAACCTCAAATCAATAGTGCTTCCAGTCAAGCGAGAACGATCAAACAAAGTATAGATTGTGCATATTAAGGAAATGAAATGTAAAGTTTCTCAGTGTTACTCTGCAACTTTGTTAACATGACCAGTTTTTAATTTAAAAAGTTGTAATGCTACACCTCAGTAGTGAAAATGTGCTCAAATGAATTTGCTCAAACGGATTATTGTCTGATCCAGAATGCATCTAAAGGTATTGCTCGATTATTGCTCAAATTTTTTATTTATTTATTTATTTTTTTTTTGCAGTCCTCGGATTGCGTTCTTGTAAACACACTCAGTGAACCAAAGCACACTTCCAGTTTGTGCCAGCCACTTGTGATCCTTCATAAGCACACTTTTTCTTTCTTGGTTTTTATCTGAAAGGCAGAATTGAGAAAAAGTTCTGAGAATGAAGGCCTTGTTTTCTTTCCTTCGCCCCTCCTTTTCCATCATTTATCAGGCCCCCACACACACCCTTGTGTCACTCCCAACTTATGTGACCTTTATGATTTCAATTGGAAAACTGCAATTGAATTTTTTTTTTTTTTAGTCACTTTGTTCCTTGTCACTGTTTCCAGCTGGATGACTGCTCACTTTAGAGTAGCCTTTCCAGCTTGCTGCCTTTCTTTCTTTGCTGTTTTGGAAAAAAGGTAGGGGTGTGTGTGTGTGTGTGAGAGAGAGAGAGAGAGAGAGAGAGAGAGAGCGAGATGCAGGTGTGTTCATACATTGTGCTTATTCATGCATGAGGGAAAGCCGTCTGCTTGCCGTAATGCCCTGAGGGGTGTGTGTGTAGGTGTGTGTGTAGGTGTGTGTGTGTAGGTGTGTGTGTGTAGGTGTGTGTGTGTAGGTGTGTGTGTACTACAGGCCTTGCTGTCTGTTTATATGCAGGGAGTTCCCAGTGTGCTAAAGTTTAATCTCTCGCGGTCCTGGGAACCTTCCGTCAAGTGTCCTGCCACACAGCTGTAAATATTTACTCACCTCAGCCTCACTGTGATACGGGGACAACCTAGCTCTCAAACACTGACCAACCTCGTGATCGCATTATTGCAGTGCACACACACACACACACACACACACACACACACACTCATACACGCACACAAACATAGCCTTTCAGCACACATAGTACAAGCAACACTCCATTTATTTGTGTGTTTCTTAAATAAACCATACAGAAAAACTGAGTTTATTAGCCCTGTATACAGTAACTGTATACCTACAATGTGCTACAGTTCAGTGCAAAAGTTTGCACATCCTTATTACAAAATTAAGACGACAGCTGCACGACTGGGTCCCTCTGAGATTACCTTTACAAAAGTGTGTAAAGTAAAGGTGAAAGAACAAGGTTTAAACATAGGAAATGTCTCAACATCACAACAGCCTATAAATCAAATTGAATTTTCATGAAAAAATCCTTTTTCCATGAGTCAGTCATTATGGGTTATGAAAAATGTATATTTTAGTCTCTTTCGCTCAATCCTGTGACCTGAACACAGTCACCCTTATGAAATATTTGGAATATTCCACAGATCATCTGTTCAGTAGAAAGTTGCATCATCCCAATTACCTGAAAATCAAAGGAAGAAGAAAATTTCTTTCTGCCGTTCTGTTTTCTTTATTTTTAGTGATAGTCTTATTGACTGATGAAGTCACTTTGAACGTACAACCCTGTGACCCAAATTATAGTTGAAAGTAAACTACTAATTAAAAAAATTACCATTTTATGTTATTTGTTAATTAAAATCCTTAATGCTCATTAACCGCATGTTGTATAATTGCAGTTTCAATGCTAAAACCTTGACCCTGGTACTTTCAAGCCCCGTTGTAGCCGTTATCAGCAAAGACACCTTGTAACAAATGAAATTTTTTTTGTTGCCTGAGAAAATGTTGAATGGTTAAATGCTTGTTTACTTTGATTCATTGATGAAAAAAATGATAAAAGCACTGTTTAATTTTTATGTTTTACATGGGCTAAATTCATGGGCTAAAATAAACCCCATTCGTGGAATCACTCTTATAGCAAAAAAGATATTTAGGTTTTGGATTTCACAGATGTTCAGCTTTACAAGTAACAAAAATGGTCAATAGTCATCTTATGTAGATAAATTGTATACTAGATGTACAATTAATTTTGTTTCAACCCAATAACCAACCATGTGGGATGCAAATTTTTGCACTTCACTGTATGCTTGGTGTACATGATCAAATGGTAACTTGGTAGTTTTGTTTTTCAATAGTTATCTAATGAGGAAATAAAAAAGGTGCCTTTTTTTTTATTTTTTTTTAACTTGCATGAGGCAGATCTTCTGTGCAGTGTCATAACTGCTGTATCATTTGTATCGTGATTGCGGAATTAGTCACACTAATAGTTTCCAGGAAGTTGGTGTTATTATTGCTGGTGAGAATTGTACTTTTCTTATCTTACCTCTCTTCCTGTCCTGCTCTCACCTCTTCCTCTGTCTCGCTCACTGCACCGTCATACAGATGCTTATCATCATGCAAGGTAAATGATGTCAGTGATGTATGCTGCTGAATTCTCATATCTGACTGGTCAGAAGGTATTGATTAATTTTCTAGAACAGCAGCTCTGACAGTAGTGCCGGCTGTAAGTTAAGTCACAGGTTTATGTTAATGCACTCGTTCTAATACGTTAGAGTAACACCTCATTCACAGGGACCAGTATGGAGAACGATTTACATAATCCAAGGCTATAATAAACAAACAGTGTTAAATAAATTATTTTGTGAAGCTGTATGTAAGTGGATGTTTGTTTAACATCTGTAGAAGAAGTCTCCAGTGGCACTGGTTTGCAATAGTCAGAATGGCCTGGTTTATACTTGACAAACAACTTTGCACACGTATCTTGCGTACATCTGAAGGATTAAAAGCCACATCCTTTAGCTCTAATGTCAGAGCCAAAACATCTCTTTCCACCAGGTTTCCACGTCAAACTGTAAAACGTTAAGTGCACAGCAATGTTAAACACCCAGTCGGGCCTTGTCTCTTTTTAAAACTTTACGCCATCGTCGTGATTATTGTCATGGGCTGTGTCTCAAATCGGAAAGTATTACCTTACATTCAAAAGTATTCATGAATATAGAAGATCTAGAAGACTTGTACGCAAAACAGACCTTGCCATAGGTTTGAATGCTACGAGAGGTTTTTAAAATTTAAACACTTAATGTAATAGGAAAATTGCTTAGCGCTAGTGTTCAATAACTGTCATGGCACTATATTGTCCCCGTGTGTAGCATTAATTTCTGAGGATGTGCACAAGTGATACTCCAAACAAGATATGTGTGGCAGCCATCTTGCGTGTGCACATATGTATGCATAGTTAAAAGTATAATCCTGGCTTAAGTTTTCACCATGGGAAAGTCTTCAGGACAGAGGAGTTTGCCTTTTCTGGTTTCATGACAAGCTGCATTTTTTTTTTTTTTTTTTTGGACTTATCATCTTCAAGAAAGTGATAAGAGAGGCTGGTAAAGGAGAGATGGTATAATGTAGGTGATAACAGGAACTACCTTATCTCGTGGTGATTCCACAACAAATGAAACAAATAAATGTTATGGTTAAAAGTATGAAATGTCGGTCTTTAATAAATTATTGTTGGTTATTGTTGGCAAATTGCTGTAATACGAGGAATACAGCACTTCCTGACATGCTGTCATTGGTTATTTTCCTATAACCGCATACCCGAAGTATTTTATTCCTTACAAATGCAAGTCTGTGTTCTGAGAAGTGTCCCTTCATTGTTCACCATGTTTAGATTCATCTCTCTATGTACGTATCCTCACAGTCTATGTGTTTTAGCAATGATTTCCCTCTACTTCATCCTGAGGCACGCTGTGATGCAGGCTAAATCTCCGTTTACGTGGCTGTGTTCTATTCATGGCTGTGCTGCATCCTTTGCCCTCGATCTCTTTCTTCCTCAACCCGACATCAGTGGGACGTCTGCTTGCGGTCCCTCACTTTCCTCTACCTATTTTTGTATGTCTTTCCCTTTGTTTTGTGATCCTGCTGGGATCTGTGCCACTTCGCTGATGTCAAATTGCTTATATCAGGAAAGCCAGAAGGTTAAAACGGATGTTTCAAGCGATGCGTGTGTGATTTGTATTTGTCTCTGTAATGACGTATCTATTTACCTTGTGCGATGTGTGTCTGCTAGGGTGTGTGTGTGTGTGTGTGTGTGTGTGTTTAAATACCATTTTTCTACTCAGTGTCTATATGAGGTGACAGTTGTTTTTAAAGGAGCAGTTTGTAACATTTAGGCCCCTGGCTCTCTGTGAGGTGAATTGCAAGCGTGGTAAAAACATTGACAAGCCTCGCTCTTATCCTCACACAACCTCACCTTCCTCTTTTGTACATGCAGAACATATAGTATGCATGGTGGTTTTAAATTTACAGCTACGTAGGAGCCCGGAAAAACATAAATAGAAGCATGAAATAAAGAAACTAGGCAGAGCCAGAGCCTGGCAATATTATGTCATTAAAATTATATGCGTAATGCAGGTCTAGAAACATGCAGTATTTAAAGGTGCAGTAAGATTACACACAGCACCTTTAAATACGTACATCAGACTGGCTACATTATTTTGTAGGTGTTCAAGTGGTATTGCTGAGAAATTGGGGTTTCAGTGCTTTTGGTACCTGTTGCTTAGTGTAACAGCACCAGTACACTAAGTATATCTAGAAGAGAAAAAAAAAAGCCTACAAAAATGTTTGGAGATGTTCTAATTTTAATTTTATAGTTTGCCGTGGGTGTGGCCTATCTTGAACGCTATTGGCTATCAGAAAACTTAAACGGCGTCACTATGAGTTGCTGTTGCAAAATGAAATACATCAAGAATCAAATCTCGGCTCTCAAGCCGTTTCATGTGGTCTCTAATAGTGGCCTGTGTGCATGAGTGACTATTCATCTCTCTTACACCTCACAGCCTGGATCTGCTCTTTTCTTTTTCTCCATTAACTTTCATCATTACATCTCTGTAGGGAATACAAGGGCGAGGAACTGACCTGTATTCTCTCTCTCTCTCTCTCTCTCTCTCTCTCTCTCTCTCTCTCTCTCTCTCTCTCTCACACACACTCACTCACACACACACACACACACACACACACACACACAGAGAGAGAGAGAGAGAGTTTCATCAAGCCCTTATCTGTCAGCTAATCATTTCATAGCACCACACGCCACCCAGCACACAGGCAGCCACTACTGCAACAAGCCACAGATCACTCGAGGCACAGGGAGGCACAAATAAGGCTGTGTGTCTGATTTCTATAAAATGGAGAAATCGATACATGAACATCACCATGATGAATATTAGATCAAAGTAACTGTGACGTTCCTGTGCTTAGTGGCTATTTGTGTTTGCTGCTAATGTTTTCTAGGATTATGGATTATTTTTGAATCGAAATCTTTTTTTCTCCAGTGTGAATGTTTTTTCTCTCTGAGTTGAACTAATAATCATTTAATTTAACAGGATAGTGTGCCAAAAAAATTTAATTACCACATTTTTTTCCCCACTTACCCCAAATGTATTGCATCAGCCAAGATAAGTTTGGTGCCTTGGAGCTATGGTGATATTGATCTCATGCAAAGTATTTTCGATAAATACTTGCTCATGATAATCTCATAGTCTCATCTTTAAATAAACAGTTTATAAAGTGCAGGGAGCATCTGTATTCAGCCACTGAGGTGACCTAGTGTTTTTTTTGTTTTTTTTTATAAGACTTAGCCACAAATCAGTATTTGATAGTAATTGAGGTAAGGAGTTCTTATTTTGAAGCCACAAATTAAGTACCATGTGGCAATGAATTGTGTAGCATGAGCCCCCAAATGTAGTCAAGCAGCCAAGACATGTTTTTACGTTAGTGCTATGTGTGCGCGTGTGTATGTTTTAAATCTTGACGGGGACCAAATGTCCCCACGAGGATAGGAATATATAGTGTTGAACTTGAGACATTTGGCTGGTCCCCACAACGAAAACTGCTGATTTTATTTAAATAACTAAAACAGCCAAAGGTTTCCATTTGGTTACTGCGATTACAAGGATAGCAAAAAACGAATGTGTGTGTTTGTATGTGTGTGAGGAAGCAGGACACTCAGGCACTGAGGGACAGAAAGTTTTACTGCCCGATTGCATCATTAAATGTTTCATCAGGGAATGTTAATTGAGCATTGAGTGAAGAGAAGCTACAGAGGAATGTGATTGCCCCTCTCTCTCTCTCTCTCTCTCTCTCTCTCTCTCTCTCTTTTTGTAGAGGTGTGTTTTGTTGTGTGTATAGGTGTGATGGTGTCTGTGTGTTCCTGAAAGATTTTAAAATCACCTTGTATTGCTACTCCTCAGCTCAGCAATGCCAACGTCTTTTAAACGATTTTGCAGGTTTCTAAAAAAAAAAAAAAAGAAAGAAATAAAGCAAGCAAAAAAAACGAAACAGTGTTCTTATCCCTCCATCTGGGTGATGAAGCTTGAAAATTCAAATCTTTGCACCAGATGAGCTTCAGTGAGTCCGTTTTTTTCATCCATCTGGCTCAATATCAGTGCTGCAGTCCATAACGCACTCCCACTTACCCAAACGTGAGCACTATGGCATCATTGTAAGGCGACGATGACTTTTGCCTCTAAACAGCCTCTAATTTTGACAATGTTGAATGAGTATTTTCAAAAAAAATTTTCTTGTAGTGGTGTGCATCACCTCCGCCTCCCCCATACAGAGCTATCAGAAAACAAACAGATAATGCTGAGTCAGCTTGCAGTAATACGGACTACCAAGCAGCAACATTAGCTGGATTGTTGGTGGTGTTGCTGATAGACTGAAGGCTAGAGTCTACATCTGACACCATGTTTGTTTTTCCCGTCTTATATTATCACGCCCCCCCTCCCATTTTCAGTCTTTTGTACTGAATATTGGTTAATAAGCTTACTTTTACTTTGGATATTATAAACCAAGGTTGTTCCAGTAATACATAATATTCTTACTTTAAAAGTCTAAATTACCATCATTACATTTCAGACAAACATGTCAGATAACTGCAGTAGTCGTCTTAGCAACGAGGACATTCATGCAGTAGAAATAGTTTAGCTGCTGCATAACGTAATTGTGGAGTGTGTTTTCAGGTGTCTCATTACAGCCTGTTTCATTTATTGAAAGATCATATAGGCATTTTCATTCATGCTGTTACTCCCGCATGTGCACTTAAGTAACTGAAGATTACAGCCTCAACACAAAAACTGTCAACGAAAGAATTCTCACCCTTCTGTTTTAAGAGATCTCTCAGTAAAGTTTTTTGTTTTTACTTTCTTTTGTTAGGATTAGACTAGAGTTTAATACTAAATAAATAACTAAATATTAACATTACATTATTTTTCCTCAGCATATAAGACATTGCCTTAAATGTCAGTCATTTCACAAGTCACCAGATGATGCCATAGACTGATTTGCATACTCATTGAAACAATGGGATATTGTGATTGGTGTTTGGAAATAATGGTGATTGGTGGTTGGGTTCAGTGTTTGGCTTTTGGGAAACTATGGTCATCAGTGATTGGTAATGGGGGACAGTGGTGATCAGTGATTGGTGTTTGGAAGCAGTGGTGATCAGTGATTGGTTTTTGGGAACAATGCTAAACAGTGATTTGTTGTTGGGAACAGTGGTGATCAGTGACTGGTTGTTGGGAACAGTGGTGATCAGTGACTGGTTGTTTGGACCAATGGTCATCAGTGAGGTCAAAGGTCATCTAGATTGGTCAAAAGTTGCCCAATCTAGTGACCAAGTTACTAATTTGGCAGCACTGGAGGGGACAACATCTGCTTCGTCACCATGGCACCTTAAATGTGTGTGTGTGTGTGTGTGTGTGTGTATATACAGTCAGGTCCATAAATATTGGGACATCGACACAATTCTAACATTTTTGGCTCTATAC
>CM075029.1:7402318-7414884 GCA_037576675.1 Pangasius sanitwongsei | reverse complement strand
GGACGGCCTGACCTGGCCATGTTGGCAGTTGTTTTAAATGTTCTCCACTTGTAAATGATTTTCTGGACAGTGGAATGACTGATTACAAATTCTTTTGGGATCTTTTTATATCCCTTACCAGACTCATATGCATCAACAATCTTCTTTCTGAAGGCCTCAGAGAGCTCTTTGGATCTCACCATGGTGATACCTATCATTTCAACGATTAAGAGCAAACTAAATTAAATGTCTGAGGTTTAAATAAGATAAGCCGCCTTCAAAATGCTCTGTAACGATGTTCTAATAATTTGCACCTGATGTGATATACCTGTAGGTAATTTTAGCCATTTTAAGTACAAATAAACGTGGGGGTGTCCTTACTTTTTTTTTTTTGGACTGAATTAGTGCCAGCATTTGATATTTTTTGAGTTATTGGAATATTTTGCATATGTTAGTACCAGCAAGCAAGTACTACATCTAGTTAAAACCGTGTAGGTTTAATAAGACTGTAACAGCATGATATCGAGCCTGTCAGTGCCAGCTCTTTTCATCTGTGTGCGTGTGTGTGCACGCCAAAACCTCAGCACCTGGGCTTGACAGGTGGCCACAAACAAGCTCATCCGCACACCGCCCTAGAGAACAGCCGAGAATGACAGCAGCCTCATACACACACAAATAGAGACACACACAGCTGACTGTTCTTTTAACTTTCAACTCTTTTGACTTGGCTCAGGTAATCAGGAAGCTGATGAATAAGGAGTTCACCCTGGAGTTTTCTCGGGACAGGAAGTCCATGTCTGTGTACTGCACGCCCACTAAGGCCGGCGTCCAGAGCAGGATGTTTGTTAAGGTACGAACCCTCCTCAACTCCAAACCAGCTGGTCTGCCTCACTTACAAGACACGAATAATAAATATATACGCATTTCTGTCATGGTTGTTTACTGCATTCAACATCTCCAGATTATACAGATAAGAATAACTCATGGGGGTCTGGAGTGGTGCAATATCAAAGGGTTGGCTCAATTGTTGGGAGATCATTAGTTCGAATCCCGGCGATTCTACAGTCATCCATGGCCAGGAGATCAAAACTGTCCATGTTCTGTGGGTGGTAGAGATGGTGTACTCTTTCTTCCCTGTCAATTACAGTGACACTAGCCATTCGTGGGTATCTGTGAGCTCATGTATTTGGACGAGGGCGGATAGCGCTTTCCTCAGAGTGTGTTACACTGCACTGTGATGCAGCATGAGCAGCAATTCAAGAGGAAAAAAAAAACGGTTGGTTGGCTTCATGTGTCCCGGTCACCTTCAGCCTCCCCAATTGTTACTTGTCATGTGATAGAGGAGAGCTGGCCAGTGGATAGTAATTGGCACATTGCCAAATTGGGGAGAAAAATAATGGAGATGAATAAATAAAGAAAGAAAGTCCTTCCGGTATTAAAAATGTGACTATAAAATCTTTATATTTAAAATTTGTAAACGCATTCATACACACATCATTGAGGTATACAATAAACATTACACACAATTTTCCACTCTTTCCACTAGTCCTAAAAAAAATTCTTAATAAAGAATGTTAAAAAGGAATATTATAAATAAATAGAAGTTTTTCATTTGCACTTAGTCCCCAGGAATTCTATTAACTTTATCCATTCCATGTTTAACTATATAAATATAAGGTTGCACCCAAGTAAAATCCCTTTTTCATCCATTACTGTGTGTAACAACAAAGAACTTTCAACACAACATGGACAGATGGTAGTTGACCTGCATAAATAAATAACATTTTACCCTATTTTCAGAATTGTAAGGTGTGGGTTTACCCTCTAGTATGTGCCATGTATGTATGCCTTGATGTATGTTACAGTTGTGTCTAATAATCCCGTTTATTAGTGTATTTATGGTAGATGCTCTAGTACAGCAGTTACAAAATAATGGCACTAATATAACACTGTCATAGCTGGCCTAGTGGAGGTTAGCATCTTAGTACTGGTGATTAGACAAGCAAAAACTACTTATAATATGAATTACAAGGTTTCAGCATTAGTAACTATAAGATTACTTTCTGTTAAGGATGTACTTACATGTGATTTTCAGGCCTGACAGAGGGTTTCAGCTCCGGACTGTGGAAAAGGCTTACACTCAGGAAATAATATAACATCGAATGGGGCTTTAAAAAACAAAAAAACAAAACACTAGTCTACCCCAGGGGTCACTGACATGCTCATAAAACTAAAAATGCTCTGCATGTTAGTGCAACATTAATATTATGTTTTCCACTTTCACTGAAGCAGTTTTTGACCTTTACAGCAAAATCAATAGTAGCCATGTTTTTATATCTTATTCCTTTGGAGCATGGTGCATAAATATTTACTAGACTCTTAAATTCCAGGATGTACTGTACTGCATGCATTCAGTTATCCTAATTAAGGATTTTGTTGCATTCCAATATGTTCACATGATATTTTACTAACCATTTAATATGATGCATAGTCTTGCGCTAAAGCGCTTTATAACTACATTTAGATTCATGTAAAGGCATTTCATTCTCTCTTCGTCAGGCACATGTGCAATGCCATCTCGTGTCTCATTTTGTCTCTATCTTTTCTCATCGTCTGTTCTCTTCCTGATAGGGAGCACCGGAGAGTGTGATTGAGCGGTGCACACATGTACGGGTGGGCACGGGGAAGGTGCAGCTGACTATGGCTGTGAAGGAGGAGCTGTTGGGCACGATCAGAGAGTGGGGCACGGGCAAGGACACACTGCGCTGTCTGGCACTGGCCACACGGGACACCCCCCCTCGCAAGGAGCAGATGGACCTGGAGAACTCGGCCAAGTTCTCAGAGTATGAGGTCAGGGAAAGGGAAAGTGTTTGTAAAAGCGTGTGTTGAATTGTAAGCATGTTTTCCCGTTATTTCACAATTAAAGGAAATACAGCCTTTTGTTTTTGTTTGTTCTTGATAGAGTATACAAAACCTGTAAACTTTTTTATAGTTGCATGAGTGTTTTAGATCTTATAACAAAGATGATTGCAGTATTTTTAGAAAAAAGTGCCAGTACGTCTGGCAATTTTTTTTTTAGGCTTCTGTTTAAAAAATTTTCAGAACAGACCTGTGCTGCTTGCTTTTTTCTAAAAGGCAAGTTATAAAGCATACAGATATTCACCAGAAGTGTATCAGTGCTTGATTCTGAGTTTTTTCATATATATGATTTCGTAGTCGGACCTAACCTTCGTCGGTTGCGTGGGCATGTTGGACCCACCTAGGAAGGAGGTGATCGGCTCAGTGAAGCTGTGCAGTGAGGCAGGCATCCGCGTCATCATGATCACGGGAGACAACAAGGGCACGGCTGTGGCCATCTGCAGGCGCATCGGGATCTTCTCGGAGGATGAGGACGTCGAGGGCAAGGCGTACACGGGTCGTGAGTTTGACGACCTCTCCCCCGAGGCACAGAGAGAGGCGGTGAAACGTGCACGCTGCTTCGCTCGCGTCGAACCCGCACACAAGTCCAAGATCGTGGCCTACCTGCAGTCTTTTGATGAGATTACAGCCATGGTGAGAGCGAAAGAGAGTCTGACTTCACCTGTGCCACTGTGCTGTATTCAGGGCTGTCAGGATTATTACATAACTGAATGACCGCAAATATATGAGCTGACAGCAGTCATCCAAACTCACTTACAGTGCAGCACATAGAACGTGAATTAAAGCTGAGCTTTCGACATATGGCTAAAGGACTAAACAGCTGATCTGTAGGATTTGCTCTACGATTAGTTATTTACTAAATGCATTTATTGCATTATTATTATTATTATTGTAATTTAATAAAATGTCCCCAATATCTCAGAATGCATATTTTGACATTATTTGTCATAATAGCAATATTATTTCATCACATCAAGGACCTAATCTAATGTTAAAGAGTAGCTGTTGGAATGAACAACATGGATTTAGATCTAGTTGCAAAGACAAGCACTACATCACAGCTTTGGTTACACTTTATTTTCAAGCCCAGTGAATGAGTCCATTAATTTGAAAAGGAAATTAGTCCAATTTGCAAAATCTGCCAAGTTCTGCTGTAGTTCATTCCCTGTGGCTGTTCCAAAGACTCTTCTTTTATTTGGTGTTTAACTATCAGCGTGATAGTGCAAGATGCTTCACAGTAATATTCAGTGAGAGGAGTCCTGTAGCTAAAGGATCGTTGCCTTCCAGCTATTAGACTTGTACTGGAATAGTGGCATAAAACTGACAGTTAAATCGTCAATCACAACTTGTGACAATCATCAGCTAAAATCTCATGATTGTGACAATTGTGTTGCTACATGATATGTTATCCCAGTGACAAGAATTGTTTCAACCTAGCAGACCTGGTACCAACGTTATTCTTGGACTTCTCTGTCATGCTGCCTGGGCAATTTACACAACTAGAAATAAATGCAAGCTAAGAAATAGTTTCTGTAATTACCCCCAATTTGACTAAAATACAAAGTCACTAAGGCTTTTCATCCCAACATGCCTCACTGATTTCTGTTCCCAGCATTGCTCAAGGCCTACAGTTTTCAGCTGGCTTTATCTCACAGATGAGGACAGAGAACATGAAAACTCTACTGTTGTGGTGGACAGCTAACTTGCCGTGGGGAAATGGTTTTAAAAAAACAAGCGTAACAAGCTTAAGGCTTGTTGTAGATTAAGGCATAGCCGTTAAACTCATCTCAACATAAAAAACATTCATGTCTGTAGTCCATCTGTCTAATCAGGGTTTGATCATGTCTGCATATTGAAAATGTTAGAATCCACTACATTAACCCTTAATTAACCTCGACCTCCTGACTCGCTCCATCTCTCTCAGACCGGTGATGGTGTGAACGACGCCCCTGCTCTGAAGAAGGCCGAAATTGGCATCGCCATGGGCTCAGGCACGGCTGTGGCCAAGTCCGCCTCCGAAATGGTGCTCTCCGACGACAACTTCTCCACCATCGTGGCCGCTGTGGAGGAGGGCCGAGCCATCTACAACAACATGAAGCAGTTCATCCGCTACCTCATCTCCTCGAACGTGGGAGAGGTCGTCTGGTGAGTCATCCCAGCCCGACCACTTCACACCAAATAAATCCGACACTGCTGCATTTAAGTGATTCAGACTGAGCTGGAGCTGAATCATAATTCCATGGCTTTTTGTTTGCAGCCAGAGACCTTTTCCGGTGTAAAAATATTTCCACAAATATCCAAATGATTGTAGCGCATGTTTATTTTATTAATATAATTGGACTGTTTAAGATTTAATACATTAAACAGTGTTGTACCATTGTGTTTATTTACTGGTGAAGTTAAAGCTTTTATTCCACTTACAGACGTATTTTCAATACCATTTCTCATTAGAAATACACTAGACAATGCACACCCACAAGCGACAATAATAGTGGTCGAAACACACTGCAAGAGACAAACTATAGGCGATACGAGCAGCTTGTCACCTGCTAGTGTGAATTGAGTAAGCCTAAATCATATTCGTGTAAATTGTGCATAATCTGAAGTCAGAATGCTGAACTTTATACATTAAACACAGTAAATCTAGTATATATCCACTGTGCTCATTTTGTATACATTTAGATAGTATATATTAGATTTGTGTATGTGGCCATCTGCATATACTTACTCATACACTGTCATATTTGGGTGCACACTGTTTTTTTTCACTAACATTCACTTTCTCTCTGTTCTCTTTTTTCCCTTCCAGCATCTTCCTGACTGCCATCCTGGGTCTTCCTGAGGCTCTGATCCCTGTGCAGCTGCTGTGGGTGAATCTGGTAACAGACGGTCTGCCTGCCACAGCGCTGGGCTTCAACCCCCCTGACCTGGACATCATGGTGAAGCCTCCTCGCAACCCCAAAGAGCCACTAATCTCTGGCTGGCTCTTCTTCAGATACCTCGCCATCGGAGGTGAGATGTGCTGTTGTGTACATTGTTCTTACAGACGAATACACTCCTGTAAATAGCTAATTGGATTGTTATGTTGTACATGATTCCTTACCTGGTATTCATCGTTTGTTTTCATAAAGTCTGTGGAGTGACATGGTGGTTAGTTTTTAATAAGGTGTGGCCACAAACGACTATAAGTTGAGTTCTCAGATCTGTTTCATTGTCACAAATCGGTCAGAGAGAGAAATCAGTTGAGTTAGACTGTTATGCATTATGAATCACACAAAGACATGCTGGATTCACAGGTTTCCAATCCTGGTCCTGGAGTACACTCTGCCCTGCACATTTTTGTGTTCTTCCAGCTTCCAGGAAAACACTAAAATCTGTAGGGATAGGTACATTTAAGGACCAGTGTTAGGAACCTGTGCTTTAAGCAAATTCTCAACGTGAATAGACTTTAGTAGACCAAATAATTAACGGGTAAGACATGTATGTCTGTCATACCAGTATGACATTCCCAAAACGTATTAATTTGTGGGCTCAGGTTACACAACATAATAATCCATGGCCACTTTGAAATATGAAATTGTGGCCATGTCTTATGTAAAGAATAAAACACAACGGCGTGTGCCGTGATTGGAAAATAATCTACGCCATGGTGCTGTGATATCATTACCACCCCAAAGTGGATTATTGTACTGTAACAGCATCCTGAACTATTTTAGTCTTCTTATACCACAGTGATTTTCCAATGATTACAATGTAAATTTCTTAAAGAATTTTCACACTATGGTTTAAATTGTTTATAGTTACATTTAATGTTGTGGAACTTAAATGAGACAAGTTGATCTTATTAGTCCTATTTTATTGAAAAGAGTGTGCTAACATTAGATATTTTGCTCATCTGAAGAATGAGATTTGCACCTGTGTTTATCATTTTCTTCTTGTTTTTTTTTTTTTTCAGGGTATGTGGGACTGGGAACAGTTGGTGCTGCCACCTGGTGGTACCTGTATGATGAACATGGTCCACAGGTGTCTTTCCAGCAGCTGGTGAGCTCATTTGATAAACTTTAATTAAATACATTGTTAAACAAAATACTCAGCTCATTGAGAGCAAACTCTCATTCTGTGCCATTATGATTGATCATTCTAATAATCATATCAGTTCAGTTTAGTGAGTTAATTTAATTCCATTTACTCTTTTAATAAGTTAGTCATGTATAGTATGGTAAGCTCAAGTCTAATAGTTTCTGGTGTAGAGAAAAGGTTCCTGCAACCTTTGACCCAGGAACTAAAATTCTTAAGGTTCCTGAATTCCTGAAAAAATTTCCTGACTTCCTAAAAAGTTTCCTGCAGTGGAGTCTTGCGTGGAACATCACACTGATATCACACGTATCATAATGAATTGATTTAGTCTAATCCTGTGTTTGGTGCTGATGTGGCTTTACCTCACTGCTCCTATGGCGTGTGTTTCTGTGCAGCGTCACTTCATGCAGTGTACTGAGGATAATCCCATGTTCAAGGGCATCGACTGTGAAGTGTTTGAGTCCCGCTATCCTACCACCATGGCCCTCTCTGTGCTCGTCACTATAGAGATGTTTAATGCATTGAACAGGTAAGGAATATTGCCATAGACCTAACTGGGGAAATAGTTTAACCTGTGGTACAGAGAACCAAAGAGTTAAAGATGAACTGCAATTGTTATTCAATAAAATTAAAAATAAATATTCAGTAAATATTAAAATATTTTTTTTTACATATACAACAGACTAGTTTATCTGTCTGCCTTCTTTCAGTCTTTCAGAAAACCAGTCTCTGCTAAGGATGCCTCCATGGGTTAATATCTGGCTTTTGGGAGCCATCTTACTCTCCCTGTCTCTCCATTTTCTCATATTGTATGTGGAGCCACTACCAGTAAGTGTACTGTGCAGATACCCACTCATTCCGTTATCCTGTCTTTCTTCCTCTATATGAGATAGAACTGCACCAGATTGCTGGTCTTGTTCTAACTTAGTCTGCTGTCTAATTAACATTCTTTCCCCCCTCTGTCCTCCTCCTCCTCCTCCTCCTCTTCTCTCTCTCAGCTGATATTTCAGGTCACTCCTCTCTGCTGCTCCCAGTGGATCGTTGTCCTCAAGATCTCCTTCCCTGTCATCCTCTTGGACGAGGCGCTCAAGTACATCTCCCGACACCATTTAGAAGGTGCCTTATATGCACAGATAATATCTGTAATCTTCTGACAATCCAATTATGGTCATTTTACAGTATAACGGCAAGCTTAGATTAGATCATGCAATAACACCAAGATTAGATAAGATCATGCATTTTGAAATGTTTGTGTAAATAAAGTAATCCCCCTCATTCATGTTTATTACCCCCACTCTTCTACTTCACATGAGCCTTCTCAATCATTTTCTCTGAGTGTGTCCGAGAAAGCCCCAATGCACACAAGGTTCTAGGGAACCTGACACGACTGACACTGAGAGGCTGCATGAATCTACAGTCTGGGCTAGAAAGAAATCAGCACCATCCATGTATTATTTTTTCTTATAGACATGGGGCAATTGTAAATAATAATAATAATAATAATCATAATAATAATAATAATAATAATCCAGTTGTTTAAGCTATTTGTTAACAGCAAATAAGATGATGTGATGTCAAAATTGGATGTGAAATGATTAAGTGCATCTGTGTGCTGGCTGGTATAAATGGACTTAGGGTTAAGCCTTCCTTCTCTACATTAAACCACGTTAAAAAGGAGGGCTTAACCCTATAAGTCCATTTATACCAGCCAGCACACAGATGCACTTAATCATTTCACAGCGTACATGCAGTCAAAGACTCAAATGAACCGTTTTGGTATTATTTTTTCTAAGCGCCATATGAAGAATGGGGCCCAAAGGGCTTAAGATTGACTCGTAAACCCTCTCAAGACATTTCTGTTTGAAAATTTCTTTTTGTTTTGTTTTTTTTCTCTTGCTTACGCTCTCATGCTGTCTGTGTGACATTCCCTCTCACTGCATATTCAAGCATTATTTCTTTTCTATTGTGTTTGTTCTCTAGGGGAAGAGGAGGCGAGGTACAGGAAGAGTCGGCAGCTGAAATTCTAGGACGGCTCCTCTTGCTCCAGCACACACACTCGGACACACGCACATACACTCATTCTCTTTTCCCCCATTTCCTTTTTATAATACATCAGGCAGCACTCACACACTCCTGTTTGCCTCTCTTCTCTAAATCATCCTACCTGCAGGCCCGGTCACCACTAGAAACAATCTGGGCTGTGTCCTGAGTGCGAGTGTGTCCTGAGTGCGAGTGTGTCCTGAGTGCGAGTGTGTCCTGAGTGCGTGTGTGTGCACCTGTGTGAGTGTGTATTGTCATGTAACAGCACAAACATGGCCTCCGTGAAAGTTCATTAGGGATTCTCTTTTATTTGGCTTCCTGGCTTCCATGCAGTAGATATTAGTGCAATAACTGGAGCTAGAACTGGGAGAGCAGAGGAAAAGGTCACAGTTTAAAGGTCACATTGTGTTTCACATGTTGAATTAAGATTTTGGATCATGTTCAAGCTGCAGATGGACGGTTCATTCCATCACAGGGCCGTGGGAGGTGCAGGAAGAGAAACACCATCTGGACAGCTCCATGTCCACGTGTGTGAGTGTGTGTGCAGGGACAGATGCCAGGCCAGTTTAATTGACTAGTCACCTATAGTCTCACACCATGTACATTATTTGTTTAAGGCGCATTTCCACCGAGGTCAAAGCACCTTGTTATTGAAGCTGTGGTGTCCCTTTTTTGATTTTACATTGTGTGAATATGAAAAATATATGTAGCTTTCAAATGCAATTTCACGGTTTTGTCACAAATTTGCCAGTTCTGTGCCATTTTGAATAGAAAACATTTTAGTAATCAGTTGTTATTCTGTGAAGATTGCAGTTGACCAATAAGCAGCATTCAGCATGGCAAGGCCCCCCCAATAGTACAAAAAGTACCTAAGATCAAGCAGGAGTTAAAAACTTTCATGGATCTGGTGGAAAAATCCCAGGTTGCTGAAACTGTTCTCTCGAGTGGAGATGCTCTAAAAGTTCCTGTACCCCTGAAAGCATCCTAGCCACCTATAAACATTTCTGGGTACCTTTAAAGGTTCATTTGGTGGAAATGCGCCTTTTTAAACTCCAAAGCCTCAAAATTGTTCTGAAGTTTTTTTAGTTAAAGTCTCCCGGCTGCGGTTTTACAGCATTTTACAGACGAGCAGCTCCAGGGAATCTGTAGGCCCAAGTTGGTGATGTTTACACACAAGCACTTAATTTTTGGCTTGTTTACTTACCCTGAATTGTCCTGATAGACCTATCATCTGTGTTTTCTTGGGAATCCTGCTAAGGAGTCGTTTAGCTGAGTCACGTGTAAATCTACTGACTCTGAAGCGAAAAGGCTCTCTAACAGGCTCCTTCTCTCGTTTCACATTTTATATGAATTTCACAGGAACACTAGTCACCAGGAGCTGCTAGCAAACCCATTTCCAAAGAAAAGGATTGATTCCTGTTAGTGAGTGAGAGAAAGAGGATGTAGAGCTGTAAAGAAATTTCAGAAAATAGCGCAGCTCCGTGTAAGATATAATCTGCAAGAAGCCTCGGCATGTATAAACATACCTGAAGCCTTTTATGCTAGGATAAGGATACACACCCACATGGGAGGAGAGGGTGCCTCTTTGCTTTTAACACACACACACACACACACACAGAGCGAGCGAGAGAGAGAGAAAGAAACACATTTAAATATACAGAGCAAGGTGTCTTATGAATGTATGTTCATTTCCTTATGAATGCGAAACTGCTTTTATTTGTCTTTCCTTTTATTTTAAACTGGTTTGCTTCTATTCATATCCTTTCAACCTCAAGTTCCGTTCAGACAGAATTCATGTCATCGTCTAAAAACCTCTGGAGTTTTACTGTTGACAGACTCACCACCTCCTCCAGTGCTTCTCCAACCTAGCTCCATGCGATTTTTTTTTTTTTTTTTGTGTGTGTGTGTTTGTTTTTTTAATGAATATCAGTAATAATAATAATGTATTTGACTGAAAGAACCCAGGTGGTTTATTTAGCTTGTCCATTTTGCTGTTCAAGGTGTAATGCTCTCAATATCTGATTATGGGCCTGTGTGTGTGTGTGTGTGTGTATGTGTGTGTGTGTGTGTGTGTGTGTGAGCGCAGGGATTTAGCAGAGCAGCTACTTCCATTGCCTATGTGCCACTATGTTGACCTTGATAATATAGATATTGGGAGATGTAATGTAATATCTGTCCAAGTCTTGATGCACTTCTCATTGTGACAGATGTGCTTATGTGAAACGTATAGCCTACAGTGTGTCGGCGGCCATTTTATAAAAATGTCTTTGACAGCAGTCTTTTTAGCTCTATGTACCGGTTTGAAAAAAAAATCATCCATATACCGGTTTGAACTGCTCTGGCAGAACTTTATGAGAAACATCGGGCATCATCTACAGAGTGGCTGGTTTGTGTTGTACATCTGTTCGATTCGGAATAAACGGACTGTAGAACTCAAAGCCCAACGTACTGACATAATGGCAATAAGGCCTCGTCCCCCTCACTGTGGCCACACAAACCACTGGCAGTCCAAGCAACAGAAACCATGGGCTTGTACAGCCTCGCTAATTACTACTGATCTCTTTCCAATCTGTACAGGAGAAAAAAAGATTGCATGGAACCTTGTTACTGTAATTAATAACCTATACAGTATGTAATATTTAAGTTTTTTTAAAAAAAAAAACTTAACCTATTTACCAGCAGCAAAAGAAATGAATGATTTTTTTTTTTTTTTTCAAGGACGTGGCATCAGGGGATCTTGTTCTGTTTGTTTATAGCAGAGTTTGCTTATTAATAGTTTGCTTTTAAAGGTTGATGGAGATCTTTTACTTACTTATTTTGTGCTTGAAAAGTTGTAAAATAAAGTTAAGAATCATGCTAATATTTGAGGAATTTTTTTTTTTTTTTTTTTACACAATAAGTTGGTTTGAGAATAGCTGAGAATTTTTTTTTTTCCCCCCAGATCCATTCAGCCCCTGTTCACTTCACCACTTAAACAGGAATTGATTTGTATTCAAACTAAAATGGTACAACATCTAATATAAGCTAAAGCAATGCACCTAGATAAAGAGTTAATCAGAGATAATATGATGATGATAAAAGAACCACTTAATGTGTGAAGTGTGTGTGTGTGTATATATATATATATATATATAGATGTATAAGTTCTGAAAGAGCAGGGGCTGATTTGAGATTAGATTCTGGTTTACACAGGCCAATGTTGAATGCTGGGTAATGAAGTTTTTAAAGTGTGTACTTTTTGAAGGGCTTAGGGGTGGGTACAGTGGCTCCAGAGGCCCGGGATTGTAATTGTGCATACGTGTACGTGTTTATCAGAGAAAGGCAACATCATCTAATTTATTAATATTTTATTCATCAGTTGATGCTGGCTAGTTATTAATTCACCAGATTTCCTGCTAGAAATGGTGACAGTTCTGAACTCCTTTTTTTTTTTTTTTTTTTTTTTTTTTTTTTTTTAAAAATTATTTTTTTTTAAATATACATTTTTTTTTTTTTTTTTTTTTTTTTTTTTATTTTTTTTTTTTTTTTTAAAAAACCCCCCCCCCCCCCCC
>CM075029.1:7386850-7402308 GCA_037576675.1 Pangasius sanitwongsei | reverse complement strand
CAAATATTTTATTTATATTTTTTTCATCCGTTGTTGGGTGTTTGTTTTTAATTCACCATTTTTCCTGCTATTAATGGTTTAATGTCTGAAACCCTTTTTTTTTTTTTTTTTTTTTTTTTTTTTTTTTTAAACCTTCTATTGTAGTAAAGACATAAAGACATCATACAGTTGTCTATGTTTTAACTAATAAATTGTCAGGCTTTACCTGGAAACCCTGTTTTATGTGCACAGTTTCTATTGCGCAGCATCTGGAGCCTTGTACCCACTACTGAGTATGGAAATATCTGCATTGCATTGGTAATATTGATTGTGCATACATAATTTTATATATATGAAAAAGACATGGAAATAATAAAGATTATTTATCTTGTTATTTATTTAAGGTGTATGTTTTGTGCTGTGGAGCCTTTACTCATTATTACTATTACCACTAATCACATTTTTAAAAATCTTTTTGCTCTCTTTGTGATTTTGTAATAACTATTGGTAACCACCAGATGGCAGAGTGGTGCTGTACTAGATTTATGTTCAACACAAATACGTTACATGTGCACAAAAAATAATTCAGCTTTTTGAGCTATAATTTGAGAGATATTTTTGAGATTAGACTTTAAAGGCAATTTTAAAATATTTTACTGTACAGCTTCTCAAATTATAGATGATGGAAGGAACTCGTCCATAATCAGAGGTTTACACAGATCACAAGCAGCACATCATTCGTGTTTTGTGAAGGAATAAGAATTTGTGAGTAGGTGGTGACCTAAAACTATTAGTAATCCATTTATATGATTTAGCAATATTCTCTACACTTTCACCCTTGTTAAGAAATGCTTTAATTTTCCATAGTAAATAACTGCAGGTAAAATAGTCTTGCAGTCTGGGTGAAAACACTCCTACCTTTCAATACTTACTGTAATAAGTCAGCAAAGCTTACCTGTTTACTGAAATTACTTAAATTAAAGAGCACCAATCAATATTATCTTATCCCAACACACTTCTAGAACTTACAAGGTCTAGCAACAAATACTTAACTCATTAGAGCTAAGCACTAGATTTAGAAACATAAGATTAAACATGCTACTAAAAACGACATGGTGTGATTGCACATCACTGTAATTATGAAACCGCAGTGTACTATAATCTATATTATAATTTTCTGCCATTCTGAGCTAGTAAAAACTGCACCTACATGAGGTACAGAAGTAAAGCCACCTCAGTGGTCAACCACAAGAAGTGTCCATTAATGCACATCCTTTGTTATGTCAATTATACACATTCTGACGCTGCATGTCTAAGAAAACCTGTCCATAGCCCAGAAAAAGTGTGTGTGTGTGTGTGCGCGTGCATGCTAGTGTACAAACATCAGGTGAATTATGTTCTTAGCCTTTATCTATGGTGAGTGTTGCACAGCAATTTAATTATATGATTACCACTTTATTTAGAGGTAGTTAACAGGTTATATAAAATGCTGTGATTATAGAAGTGAGTCTTGGAAGAACAGCCAATAGCTTCAAAATAACTAGGTATAAAGACATCAGGTTAATTGTGTTGACCTTGAGTGATGCCAAGTACTGCACAACACATTAATCATTAAACTGGCAATTTATTAACTAATAGTTAATAGTTAACTAAAAATAAAGATTCTGCAAAGTCCAGTTTCGGTGAGCCTGTGTCTACTGTAGCCTCGGATTCCTGTTCTTGGCCGACAGGAATGGAACCTGATGTGGTCTTCTGCTGTTGTAGCTCATCTGGCTCAAGGTTCGTCAGGTTGTGCATTCTGAGGTGCTTTTCTGCTCACCACGGTTGTAAAGAGTGGTTAGTTGAGTTACTGTAGCTTTTCTGTCCACTAGAACCAGTCTGGTCATTCTCCTCAGACCTCTCACATCAACAAGGTGTTTCCACCCACACAGCTGCAGCTCACTGGATAATTTTTTTTTGTTTTGTTTTTTTCCCCCGCACCATTCTGTGTAAACTCTAGAGGCTCTTGAGCATGAAAATCCACAGGAGATCAGCAGTTTCTGAAATACTCAAACCAGCCCATCAGAATGCTTCTCTGTTGCACCACTTCAGACCTGTAGGTGCATTTTTATGATAGAAATTTATAAATAATGACTATTAATTTATAAAGTGCCAGTTTAATAATTACGGTGGTGTGCCATATATGACACCAAGTCAACAGCACACTAAACCTGATGTCATTAAGTTCAGTTAAATTTAAGTTCATTCATTTAAAGTACTGCAATATTATCTTTTATAAGGGACAGGCTATTCATGTCTTGTCACAAAATATCTACCATCCAATATATATTATACCAATATAAATATTAACTGGTGCTATTTGTAAAAAAGGGGGGCACAATTTATCTGGTCAGGATGGGAAGGTGTTCAGGTCTCATGACCACTGATTTTGGTGGAGCAGGATGACATTAATAACGGCACAGCCTCAAACAAAATTAAATCAAGATGCCCAACTACAACTCAAAAAAAGAAAAAAAAAAACCTCACAAAAGACCCGAAACTAGCCCAAAAATCAGGCATTGAAAAAGGAAGACTCATTTTTCTTCTTTTTTTCTCCTTTGTGTGGAAAACAAGGTCACTATGATCCTCTTACAATCTTTGCAATATATCTTACTAAAGAAATTGTTCTGTGCATCATAAACATAATGGCTGCACTTATATTTTGCCTTTGTTTGCAGAAATTTATTAAATTTAATTGCGAAAGAAGATCTTGGTGGCCATAGAGAAGTTATAAACTAGATTCACAAACTGGCAACTCTGTCATTAAGTGTTCTGTCAGCTGCTCTTCCTCCACTGAAAATGTTCATAGAACAAGCATGGGGCAGCGCAATACCCCGATCTGTCTCTATTAGTGCTTGTTGCAGTTCCCATTTTCGAACACTAGGTGCAATAAAACTCTATGGAGCTAAATGGGGCAGGGCATTTGTTAACGTCTAGAACGGTGAACAGATCATATATAGAATATTGGCTTACATATATCTGTCATATAACAACATTTTCAAAAATCGTTGGGCACTCAAAAGAGGTAATTAGTATTTAATGGAATTTAACATATGAGGGAGAACATTATGAAGACTAACATTTGTTGATTTGTATGTGATGGGGCTTTGTGTCACCTGCACCCTTGGATGAGCTGCCAGTGGGTCAGGTTCAAACTAAAAGTTCACACTTTCACATGTAATGCATGTCTTTTGGTTGGATTTGTTTGAAAGTTGAAAGTTTAGGGAAACTGACATTGTTTACTTCTGGGGGCAAAAATTCATAAGCGTGATTCGGTGCCCATCACACTTTAACTGAGTCATGCAGAGCTGAAAGTGGGCATACAGTGAATCAATATTACTTAATATAGAGCCTTTGGTGCAGTGAAAACATCAATTTCCATTCCTTTTTTGCATTATAACTGAATGTGTGTGCTGTGTGTACCAGTGCTCAGTGCCAATTAATTAGTTACAGTTTGATAGTTGAGGGAGCAATTCTTATCTCATGGCAACGATCCATACTTCCTGCGTTATACTAATGGCTAAGCTGTAACAATAATAGTCACGTGGAAATATGACTCATCACCATCTCTGATTTTAAAAGTAGCCTTGTGTTCACAGTATTGTATGCCTACTACAGCTCTCCTCAACCTAACCCACTGAGGCCAAGTCAGGCTTCATAATGGCACTGACGTGTACCACGTTTTGAACACAGGCTGGAAAAGGGAAGGCCAAGAGCACGCTAAAGGGTGGCATCCCCTAATCATGTATAGGACACTGTTGCATTTGCAGAATATCGAATCTGTGATTTGCCTCACTGAGGCAAAATGAATGGCCACATAATGACATTAATGACAACACTATAATTCCCTGCATCAGGCAGATTAAGTAAAAGTCATCTATATAATGACTTGAGTATGAGTAAGAAAGTATCTAGTGAAAAATGACTTAAGTAGCACATTATTCCTTACCCAGGATTAGGTTTACATTTTAATAAGCAGTGATGAGATCAAAACCATTCAATGTAAAAAAAAAATGGTTTGAACACATATATTAATTCACAGATCAGAGAGAAGGCAGCATATGTCTCTTATCCACTTTCTAGCTAGCTGATATGGCTAATATTATGGAAAGTACTGACGCATCATAGCTCCCAGATTGGCTCCGGATCCACATTCAATGTGGAACCCAACAACAAAAAGGGTTCCAAGCAGAACCCCTTTTCACAACCCCTTAAAGAACTGTTGAAGAACCATTTTTCTAGGAGTGGATGTATTAAGCGGATATGTTTTATTACCAAGGTATTGGTGATTATTTTGATCTGAACACTTGTCAGACATTTCAAAACTGCCTTCATACTTGGTACACTGGAGGGAAGAAAAAGGAAAAAAGGGTTCCTTAAAGGCACATTAGTCAAGATTGGAGCTCTAATAGGTAAGTGGGTGAACATTGTAAGAAGTTTTTTTTTTTTAAAACCTTAAACCCACCATTCATTTCTGACCATGTACACAAATCCACGTCCCTGGAATCTACGCTGGCCAGCAGAGCTTAATTGATGTTGATGGTGTTAGCATTTTAGCCTGACATGTGCTTTTTTCCCATTCAGCCATTCAACAATTTGATAGCCAAGTTATAACATATAACACAAACACATGAAATTATGAAATTTGGCTCATACTAATTTGCTGATACATGAATGGTCAAGAGTACTTTTGCTGTTCTGTTTTCCTTTGCAATGAGCTCCCATGAGTTTTTCAATTGACCATCACTACCGGTGTCTGGTGTTGGCATTGTTTTCTGCACGGGAGTTAGCTAACGTTACATACATTTCTGTGAAGTTGGTTCATCTAAATTATTACCTTACCTGGCTCTTTAAGTGATAAAAATGTATCTACTGGATTTGTTAGGTAAAGCTGGCCAGGTTTTTCAAACAGTTTAATGCTTTATACAGATTTAAGATACACTTTTTCATAGATATACTTCCAGGAACATTGAGATGGGGGCGAAGTGAAGGGGTGTTTATAGTGTCTATAAAAAGACAGAAAGGAGGTACATGTAAACACAAACCAAGCACTCCAGACCAGAGCGCAGTTTTGAAAATGGGTCTTCCCAGCCACAAATTATAATTGTGATACCATTTCTTTTTTTTTTACATTTTCCAGGTTGCTTGTACTAGTAAGAAATAAAAAAAATCAACTATTGCACCTTTAAGATTCATGAAAAAATAAGGTTTCTTAGCCTCCTAAAAGTATTCTAGCCATTTTTGAGCTTTTATAGAGTCCTACATAGAATCATTAAGGACTCCCTCAGACAGACAACCTAACAACCTTAAGGGTTTTAAATAATCTAAGTGTGTACCCTTAGCCTTACTAGATAGTGGTATTGAGGCTGATATAGCAGCTTGCCTGAAATGCTAAATTGGCATCAGATTGGTTTTGGCATATTTCCCCAAACCTGATATATTTTATCTCACCAAAGTGTATCATGTTGCCTGACACAACGCAAATCTTGCACGTGAACACAGGACATAACTTCGTATTAAGCCTCCCACCATCACGCCTCTAATGACACTCGGTTACTTTGAGGATGTCAATATCACCTCAGTGATACACAATATACAGGGTTCTAGTACATAGTACTCAATGTGAGTGTTTAAACGTGACATGCTGAGTCAGCGGTATCACGATTGCACCCTCGGCCCTGGGGGTTTCTGCAGAGCCTGCTGGGATACGCTCCCATGGGGAGGAGAGCGGAAGGTAGTGTCTCGTTAGTGTCACCGAGGGGTCGTTAGTTCCGCTTGCTGTGCTTTTCCTCCAACTGCTCGACTACAGGGAAGGCGAAGCTGACTGATTGTTCTCATGAGATCCAATCAGAGATGCAATGTGCGACACAGCCGGCGTCAGTACCCTGGAGCTTTTTCTTCATAACTCTGTCTTCATCTCAAATATTTGTTGATTCATCCATTCAGTGCATTCATTGATCAATAAGCTACAATCAGTCGTACATTCTCTTTCATGATCTTACTGTACATTTATTACATTAATCTCCTGCTTAGCTATTTTCAGCTTTTCAAAAGCTCTATATGAGTCTATCCATCTGCTAAATCTACTGCTCTAATATCCTAAACCTGACCTTGTGTCACTATGTGTCCCTATGGTTATAGTTTTTTTTTTTTTTTTTTAAAAAAAGATAAACAGATTACCAGGAAATGCATTAGCTGGAAAAAAAAAGCTGGACATTTCGACGCCATGCATTGAAGTCCATCATCATTTCCAGTATGCTAATGACATTCTGCTAGCACACTCTCTGCAATGCAGATCTATTGTGTATGGGTGAAACAGACTTGCAGTATGACTATGAAGACCAGACTGCCATAGTACGAGCCATAAGAATCTCACCTCAGCACTGAGCCTCTGGGCCCTTCACAGCTCCCAAACCTTCAGCAGGAAAAACTAAACCTGTCAGTGCTTTTCGTCAAAAGTACAGAACTGAAGATATTTTAATATTTTTAAGATGCAACCTTCTCTCTCTCTCTCTCTCACACACACACACACACTCCCTGATTTCCATCTTTGGTCTCTCTGTCTTGCTTTTACAAACAGGAAGAAAAACAGAGAAGCCTGCAAAGACACAGAGGGAGGGGGGAAAAAAACCAAGGTGGTTGTGTGTTCGTGAGTGCATATACTTATGCTAATGCCTCAGACAGCAGCTCTTGACAAACAACATCAGTGGATGAACCTGAATTAAAACTCTATCCCAAATGATCAAGCATTTAACAGCTCTGGTAAGTTGCAATAACATCTTGCATAGACCCTTGGCCTGCTAGAGACTGTAGCTTGTAGGACACACGTAACGATGTGGTAATGTGTGATCCAGTAGTATAGCGACCTTTCAGATAAATTAGCCGTGCTGTGTTGCTCTGCTTCTTTCTCATACTCAGAGTATATATTTAATAAAAACATGTCAGACTTTACATCCTAGCAACGCGGCTGAATAATGACATGTATAACACAGTGCTGTTGGATGCTCAATTGGTCAGAAGGTGTTGATTCATTTTCTATAACAGCAGTTCTGGTACTAGTTCCAGCTGTAAGATGAATTACAGATTCATATTAATGCACTTGTTCTAATGCATTACCGTTCCATTAGTAACAGCTTACACACATTGTTGATGGGGTGAGGTTTTCTGTGTGGAGAAACTTATTTTGCAGTTTTTGGAAGGAGTCTTCAGTGTCAGTGCTTTACAACAGTCCGAGGTGAAGCTGTAACTTTCAACATTGGAAGTCTTCAGGATTGATGGCTTTGCTCTTTGTGGTTTCTCGGTAACTTGAAAAGCTGCATTTTTTTGTCTTGTTGACTTCAAAAGAGAGAAAAAAAAGACAGACTGGTGAGTGGCGGACTCACAGACATTCCACGATATTAAATCTAACTTTAAATGAAGCGGCATTCTTTAATTAGGAACAACTGTAATCATTGGTAAATTGCTGTGGTACTGGGGGAATAATACCCTTCAGGGCACGGTGTTATTGGAAAAGAATCAACTTCAGGGTTGTAACAGTAATTCCGCTTCATTTTGAGCTGCATGAGACCATCCTATCACTGATTATTTTCTTATAACACTAAGCCCCCAAGTTTTTTATTCTTTTATTTATACTATCTATAAAAAGGTGGGCTATTCAGATTTAAAATACTTCTTATAATATTTGTACAATAATGAAATGTTTAATATTTATTCAAATTGTCAAAAATTAGAGTATGATAATTAGTAGATTAACTGCTAATTAACTAAGATAGTTAGGTAAAGTTTCAACATACTGTAGCATGTGTGTGTCTGAAAAATTAAAAAAATGCTGCTTTTTCAGGTTCTATTTTGATGCAGGAAGGTGCTGAGACGTGATACCTGAGAAACCTGAGTATCTTTTGTTGCCATACACATCCCCCAATCCTGAACATCAACTTAATTTTATTTTATTGGATCTAACCTAGACATTGAGGATAAATGCCATCAGTGACATATACTGGCTTTGCGTGTCTCAAACTATCTCCTTACAGGTACTGTTTTAGCTTCTGAACACACTGACAGCACAGGCAGTGAGGCATCAAGGCAACTGCCTTCTATTTCTGATGCAGCCCACATCAAATTTTAATAACTTGCATGTCGGTTGTTATTAGTCCAAAGCCATGGGGCTTATTTTGTAACTTCATTCAGGGGTGGAAAAATCATAAATTCATTAGCTGCCACCGGGCAAGTGAAAGCTCCACTGTGCTGCCCAGTCCCATGTTATGCTTCCTTGGAGGCCCAATTAACTAGGCTAAAAAATGGCAAGTTTTGCTAGCAATAAAGTTATATAAGAGTTTTTGTGCTGGACTGTACTGTATTTTGTCTGTTTCCACATCTCTTCTTTTTACTGATTCTGAGACTATTGTCTAGCATGTGTTCCAGCTAATCAGCTAGGCTAGTAAAACCTGTTCTGACCAACAGGCAAACTGCATTCTTGTGCATGCTGGAATTTGAAATAGTATCATGCGGGACAGCATCAGGGTACGCTGCTGTAAAATGGTGTGAAAAACAAACAAACAACCAAAATATCCAGTGAGTGACAGAAATGTGTTGTTGTTGAGAGAGGTCAGACTGGTTCTTGCTGACAGGAAGGCTACGGTTACTCAAATAAGCACTCTTTACAACTGTGGTGAGAAGAAAAGCATCTCAAACAGGCCAAACCTTGAGGCGGAGCTACAATAGCAGAAGACTGCATCAGGTTCCACTCCTGACAGCCAAGAACAGGAATCTGAGGCTACAGTGCTCACAGTCTCACACAAACTGGACAGCTGGAAATAGACCAGGCATCTCTAGAGATGGTTGTGTGCCCATCTGACACCAACAACCATGCCATGGTCAAAGTCAGTCAGATCGCATTTTTCCCCATTGTCATCTGACGTGAACGTGAACTGAAGCTCTCGACCTGTATCTGCATGATTTATACATTGCTGCTGCTAGATGATTTGACTGATTGGATGATTGCATGGTGGGCAGGTGTAAAGGTGTGTGTATTGTATGCAGTCAAGTGTATTATGACAGTTGATTATCAGTACAAATGAAAATGGATCTTCACATATCTGAGAGATTATACTTACGTGAAAGTGGAGATAATGTAAAAACTTTACTCAATAAAAAGTGGAACTATCCTTCCAAAAAAAAAGTACTCACATATATGTAAAAACGTTACTTTTAAATGTACTGAAGTATTAGAAAAAGAAAAGTAAATGTTTTTAACTGATGAAATGAAGTTAATGGTATGTTTCCATGTGGAAAGTAGCTTTTATTAGTTATCTAAAACTGTTAGGTTTTTTTGTTTTGTTTTGTTTTGAAGCAATTGTGCTGTTTTGCTTGAAAACATTATTCATTCTCTTTAACTCTGAAACATTTACCATTAGCTAGGAACTGAATTGCTTAGCTAATTGAATCAATGCTCGTCTAACCTGGTATTAGCAAAAAAAACCATTAAAAAAAAAAAAAACAGGCTAACTTAGTTAAATATAGGCCGTTAATGTTAGGAAAATTACCTCACCATGTTTTTTTTTTTTTTTTTAATTAGATGGAGTTCATACGTTCTAAGAAGTCAGCCAAGACACCTCAGTTTATATGAGTATTGATACATTTTACTGAGGTAGGCCCGGGGGACTCATCCTCAAGTTCAACACTGCAGTCTGGTGACTTATACATATTCAAATGCACACAGATAACTACAGTGTGTGGCTTGAAAAAGTCATGGCAGATGATGAATTGGCATGATTGTTTAGGTATTTTTCTATACTGATGAACCTGATTGGATGCTTTAAACTGAAATGATTGTATGCTAAACTGATTTGATTTATATGTAACGTACAGTCATCGGCTAGATGAATATGGAGCCCCAAGGGGACACGGTGACGGAAAAAAATATGAGATAGGAGGAAAATTTATATTTCAATGCTTTTGCGTTCGGTCACAAAACTTTTGTGTTCGCTCGAGAAAACTTTGCATTCTCTCGCAATTTTTTGGTTTCTCTCGGGAACACAAATATCTTCGCGAGACAACGCAAATATCTTTTGCGTGAGAATGCAAAGGTTTTGTGAGCGAACAATACGTTTCTCCAGTGAATGCAAAAGTTTTACGAGCGATCGCAGAGTTTCTCTGGGGAAAGCAAAAGTTTTACGAGCGAACGCAAAAGCATTGAAATATTAATTTTCCTCCCATCTCATATTTTTTTCCATCACCGTGTCCCCTTAGGGCCTCCGTAGATGACAGAAGAAGAGACCTTCAAGATTTGCAACAAGTACTTTGGTGGCATGAATAAAAATGGAAAGCATAAAATGTAAGTTTTTTTTTCTTTGAAATGTAATGAAGTAATAATACAAGTATTCAGTTTTGATAATACTTGAGTAAAGTATAAATGCACCAAAATAATATTTGAAGAATAATGAAGTTCAATTACTCAAGTATTTTCCACCCCTGAGAATCTTCTTAATGAATCAGATAATAATATATATATATATATATATATATATATATATATTGATTTATTGATTATACCATTTAATTTCACCTAAAATGCAATGATGTAAGTAGTAAAAAATTCAAACTTGGCTTGCACATGTGCCCAGTGTGAGGCTTTTGCCCATTAGGCTGAGTGTGCATGGCTGCAGCTAGATGTCACTCTCTTCAGCAGCACAAAGCGACGGGCTTTAGGACCCGACGCGGGATACAGAAAAGGGGGAAAATGTTTCACAGAGCTTCGAAGTTGCACACTGGGCTGTTGAATTGCGCGCCGTGCACGCGCTCGGTCCTCGCGCGCTCGTTACTGAACCGAGCTCCAACTTTGCACTCCATCAGCGCGGTGAAGCAGAAACTCCCCACCGCCTCAACACCGACAGCTGGAGCGGAAAGCGCGGGTGGCCGGTGACGCTCGCTGCAGAGCGCTAAGCGGAAGCCAGCTGACAGCCAGTGATATATCTGCAGTCACAAAAAAAAAAAAAAAAAAAAAAAAAAAACAGGACAAAAACGGTTGCGAAGGAGGATCACCGCGGAATACAAGCGGAGCATCCAGGCGAATGAATCGATCAGTTCACGCGCCTTCTGCTGAAGCTGCGAACCGATTCAGGAGTCGGTTCAGTGAGCTAACAACACTCTTCACGGTTTAGAAGATTAAAAGAAAGAGGGGCCAATATTTCCGGAAACTGGTGAGTGAGTGAAACTTTTTTATTTTTTATTTTATTTATTTATTTTTTCCCCAGCAATGCAGCATGAAAACAGAAAGAAATCTAGATGCTGAGCATCTGGAAATTATTGTGTTCACATCACTATCTGTGTGTGTGTGTGTGTGTGTGTGTGTGTGAGAGAGAGAGAGAGAGAGAGCTTCAGGATGAATATGAACAGATGACATGAAAATAAAAAAACACACTGCCTGCTACTTTATAGCTGTCAGATTCATCTATATAATAATGATGATGATGATGATGATGATGATTTATCTTTAACAACTGCTATTCTGTGGTTGTTGAGTGTGACCTATTTACAAAGCCAGTTAATTACAGTGCAATAATAGTGTTGTCTGTATACAGTATTATTAACACATGCAGTTACTTTCCAGTCTATCCAGCCTCAGTGATCTGTTCGGTGTAGCTTATTGATTGTGTTACACGTAAACATATGGTACTGTGTACTATATACACACGACATTAGACATTTACAGTACACCCACAGTCTCATGCGCACCTGCAGATCTTATATTGTGCCACCTTAGGAGGCATGTTATAAACATCATTATACACTGTATACTGTATTAGTAGCACGCTTCACACCTCTCATCATATGGTTGAAGATTTGCACCATGTATTAATGATAGGGTTATTTTTCCTCACAATATATTACACTTGTATGTTACGTTGTGTAATATGCAGAATTGTCCTTGAACTCTGAATGGTTCAAATGACTATCTGACTATTATATTTTATCAAAACATACTTACTACAGTTATTTACAATTATAATGCAGCAGCATGGCATGGCATGGCATTGTTAACTTTATGAGCTTCCTTATCATTACCTATTATGTAAAACAGTCCATGAATCTCAGCAATGGAAACGTATTAATCTAATCATTGCATATGTTTGAATGTATTATATACTTGTACTTGAACTGTTCATGATTGCTCCAAAACCGAACATATTGTATTGCAGTAGATATAAGTGTATGCGTCCTGTATACTGAGATTTCACAACTTTTTGAAAAGTGTTACAAACGTGGCCAATCTCCTCAACAATCTGTTAGTCGAGTTACAAAAAAGTTGGGGAAATTGAGAAACCATGTGATTGTAGAGCGAGGAAAATGCAAATTAGCTAGTATTTGGGTGGAGAGCACAACTAAAAAAAAAAAAAGAAGAAAAACAGACCAGGACAACAAGGGACCAGTTGAGTCATATATATGAGAATGAGATTTTTGCTCAAAATGCCAAACAATAAAAAATATAGAACACACAATCACAAAAGCATCAGTATCAACAATATATTTTAACCATTAGAGATGATGCATCACTTACTGTGTGTTCTGACACCTTTCTATCATAGCCAGCATTACTTGCTTACTGTGCAGAACGGTCAGAGTGCCCATGCTGACCCCTGTCCACTGCCAAAATTACCTACAGTGGGCACGTGAGCATCAGAACTGGACCATGGAGCAGTGGAAGAAAGGGGCGTGATCTGATGAATCTTGTTATCTTTTATATCATGTGAAGTCCATGTCTCGACGAATCAGAGCTGTTTTGGTGGCACAAATGGGACTGACACAATATTAAGCAGGTGGTTTTAATGTAATGATCGGTGTACAATGACTGGAAAATGTGCTTGATATTTTATTGGCAAAACCAACACGTTTTCGAAGTCAGAAATTTTAGCTTCTACCTCAATTGTATCTTTGTCTTCTTTATGTCATCAAAACCCAAAGTCACACAAAACCTGAATGTCTTGTATAACCATGAGCTTCCGTTTTCTTCACTTTGTGCTGTACATCAATTCGACAGCATTCGAGGCTCCTGGCGAGACCACAGACAGCTTTCACCCACTCCTGGTGGGTGTGAATGAATGTGCTGAAGGCTTCTTGATCGTGTGTGTGTGTGTGTACTGTATGTGTGTATATCTGCTAAGACTGGTGGCCTTTTCCGGTTAGCCTGTAAAAGGACTCTATTAGTGTAGGTCAGAGCAGAACAGTGTAGGCTGGTCATGAAGACAGAGAAAGTGAGATTGGTTTTAGTCTATTCTGAGACTACAGCTGGGATCAGTGTGTGGAAATGGCTTGATTAAATGTATGCATAAGAAATGACTGCAGAGAAATGACGACTCAAATACACAGACTTGGATAGATTGAGTTGGCTTGTTTCGGTCAACAAGATGTTTCAGTCACTGCAATGATGTAAGAATTGGCAGAGCATTTTCAGTGCCTAATCCAGGGAGATTCATCATTCATGCCTGTTGGAAGCAATAATGATATCATTGCTTCTCTGTGAGTAATGCGGATATTGTTCACTTTCATAACACTGACCCCTGTTACATTGTGGAGTAGCTAATTGTTACCTAAATAATTTTTATCGTCCAAATGTTTCATCAGTGAAACCATTGAAACCCTGTTTTTTTTGTTTTTTTTTTTCTAACTGGTTGCAAATCTAAATACTGTGATACCTTTTGTGTTTTGTGAAAACGATTTTTTTGTGATATGATGTTTTTACCTTACTACATTGCTGTTGAATTCTTGATTGTGATTGGTGAGAAATTGTTGATTTATTTTATATAGCAGCAGCTCTGACTGTAGTTCCAGCTGTAGTTAAAATCACAAGTTTATATTAATGCTCTCTTTCAAATACGTCATTGTTTCTATAGTAACAACTTGCACAGGGGCTCGTATGGTGGACGCTCCACAATAACCGAGACCAATAATTATTATCTTGATATGGTGAAGGTCAGAGACATTTATGTAACATTTATGAAAGGAGACTCCAGTGTCAACACTTTGTAACAGTTATAGGTAAGACTGTCCTGTTAAGTTTTCCTTTACAGGAAAGGCTTCAGGATGGAGGGCTTCCTGATTCCTCAGTAACACGACAAGCTGCATTTTTTTGCCTTATCACCTTCCAGAGAGAAAAAAGTGAGACTGTTACTGTAACAATAAATAGCTAAAAATTTAATTAATAAAATATTGTAATCATTGGCAAATTTCTGCCGTATAAGAGGAATAAAACATTCACGTAACACCACCCATTATTGATTGTTTTCCTAACAGAATTGACTGAACTGTCCGTGTGAGATATTAAATACAAACTGTTTTTACACCCATTTAAGTAGTCTTCAGTCAGAAGTGTTTTTGGTTTTCGGTTTGGTTCTAATAAGTTATTATTCTCCTGGTTCTAAGATAGCATCTGTTTGACGTGTGTTAGTTTCATAGAACTGATGAGCAACCAAACATTATTTGCTATGGAATTAGATTCTTGACTTTTTTTTTTTTTGCCTGGATGCTTGTATCAGGACAAGTGCTGCACAACAAAATCGTATTAAAATCACAATCTCAATTTGTTTCTCGATGTAATTTCATTCAAGAACAACATCGATTCTGCAGCATTTGCACTCAGGCAACTATCACGTAAACCTGAGCACTATTCCCCCTTCGTTTGCTGTGATCAGTGACCACAGACTTTGTACAAGACGACCTCACACACACACATACACCTGAAGCTCGGTGAAGAAAAAGGGGAGTGTTTTTTTTTTTTTGTTTTTTTTTTTTAAATGATCCAAAGGCCCACATGTAGTAAGAAGGAACAAATGTGTCCTAAACAAAATATAAAATAAATACAAACTATTACATTCACAATTCAAATGAAATCAAACAAATGAAATGAATGAATGGGGTGAATGAGTCACGGCTGCATGTATCGTCTCACTCAAAACATGCATAGAGTGTCTGATTTTTTTTCCCCACGAATGGCTTATGAGTTGATATTGAGAGAAAACAGAAACAATGACTAATTATTTAACCAGCTGTTTATATTGCTGGTTTGAGTATAGCGTTGGGAGGACACACTGTGCTCATGGCAACCTAATATGATTAAAGTTTTATACTAAATAACAGTTATTTTGGCTGTAGCAGTACAAATGTGTAGTAAATCAGTCGGCTCAGATGAGCTGCCATTTATAAACATCGGCTAGAAAATGTAGGTACTACGCTCTCTAGTAGGCTTCCATAGGTGTATGTATGTATACACCGATCAGCCATAACGTTAAAACCACTGACAGGCGAAGTGAATAAAATCGATTGTCTTGTTACAATGGCACCTGTCAAGGGGTGTGATATATTATGCAACAAGTGAACAGTCAGTTCTTGAAGTTGATATGTTGGAAGCAGGAAAAATGGGCAAGCGTAAGGATCTGAGCAACTTT
>CM075029.1:7350321-7386750 GCA_037576675.1 Pangasius sanitwongsei | reverse complement strand
TGTATAAATTCAAAAACACAAAAACTCTTTTTATATATATATATATATATATATATATATATATATATATATATATATATATATATAAAATATTTCTCCTAGTTATAATCATTACACCCCTCAAATGCATTACACCCCAGACGCTTTACCTGTTTGTTAAATTGTGATCAAAAAGTTTGTATGATCTTATTAAAGTCTATGGGATTTATGACAGCAGACAGTTGTACGTTCTTTGCAGTGTTTGAGCACATCATCAGTATTTTACAGTGTTTGAGCACATCATCACTGTGTAATTATTGACTTAGAAATGTTCGAACTGTCCTGGAAGAGCAGCCTCCACTATGAGGCTCCAATGCTCCTCATGCAGCCTTAACAGGTTGTGCTATTTGATATTTTGCTTGTTTCCCCATATCCTGTTGCGTGTTTGGTTAGCAGCCCTGTTGAACGTGTTCCTGAGTGCTTCAGTGTAGGGTAATGGGGACACTACAAACACCATCACTTCTCCTTTTGCTTTCCCTCGGACTCGGTGAGAACAGTCGCTTGAGGCTCTTGTCGTAACTGAATTATTGCATAGCACGCGCACACACACACACACACACACACACACACATTCCTCTTACTATCCTTGTGAGAACCGTTCCCTGACCTACTTATTAGTGCAGCTAATTAATGCTATGCTCCACCTAAATCTTTGTAAAAATTAAAATTATAAAAACATTTAAAAAAAAACGATGTTCCGTTTGGGGCCAGCTTCATGTGCTCAGAAGGTTAAAACTCTTAGATATTCCTATTCTTGTAGGGACATTACCAAAGATATAAAATCAGACACGCACACAGGCAGAGTCTAGCGCACACCTGTTTTGTAGTGTCATGCTGTCTCCTTCACCTCTGCTTCAGAGTGTCTGACCCACACTGAGCGAAATCTCACTCCTGCTGTCTGACAGAAAGACTTGCAGGTGTGTGTGTGTGTGTGTGTGTGTGTATAGTCTGAGGGATTCAAAGAGAAGCACAGAAAGAGATTTACACGAAAGGAGTGCATCTCACCAGTCAATTTAAAGATGCACTATGAAGGGATGAGAGAGAAAGGAGAACAGAATGAAAAGGGGCACGCAGAGGAAGGAGAGATAGCTTTCAGCTGTCAGGTCGCATGACAGCTACAGAGAAAACTGTTGCGTGCGATTTGGACTTGTCACACTTTACAGAGACTACATAGGAACACACTGAGTGTTTGAGTTTTTGTATCATGTTTACCTGGGCTGGGCTGGGTCGTATCATTGCGTGTCATGTTCAGCGATCACACATTTCCTTTCTTCATACTTCTATTCAGTTCAGCCAAAGCTTAGTAAATGTTTGCTGCATCTTCATCAGGCCGTTAGACAGTAATTACGGGGTAGAATAGGTGGCGTGGATAGTGCGCAGGAACAAAGCTTGTTATTATCAACTGCCATGCTACTTCTGTGTACGCAAAAGGGGCGTACATGCATGTGTGTGTGTGCGTGTGTATGCGGGCTCAGTGCTTTATAAGGTGGATAGGGTGCTTGTTAGACATGGTGCAGTACATATTATATAGCTTTGAATGTGTTTATGTTGTGTGGTCTCCACTGTGGTCATAGTGATGTCATAGTCATCTGTAGTGATGTGTGACAGAATCTCTGCCTGATTTCATTATAGACTCTAAACTTCTACGTATTGATGCCATTTCTAAGTATTGATGTACCCCAACATGCTGTAGTATCAACAGATACATTGCCATTGTCTTTGCCATCTTGTTTCAAAAATCCCTTCACAGATGTATAGGGTTGCGCAAAATAAACTAGCATATTGTGATTATACTGCTACATATTTGATCAAAATTACTTAATACTAGCAACACTTTAGCAATAATTTTGCAAATAAATTTGCAATAATAATGACAATACTTACCTTCAATATTAAATCAATAGGATTTACAATACTTAGATTTTAACTCGGTATTACGTACAGTAATACTTACTATACTTATGCAAAGACATGTCTTTGTAACCTTTTGTTTTGAAATTAAATTTTCCTGAGCCAGATCTGTATGGATAGATTCTGTGTAAGGGTTTAAACACATTCCAAACAAAAAATCGTGTTGAATGTGAAAATATAGCACAAAGATGATTGGTTGTTGGATTCAAACAAATTGATACAATATGGTGTTGTATGTTGGGCAAAAGAAGAAAAAAGTATTAGTGACATGCTAAATGAATTTTTTTTTTTTTTCATGGAAATGTAAAAATAATTGTGTATTATTAAAATATTATTTTCAGTTGTGTTTAAGTTCAGTAATGATGCACAATTACTTAAGTAATTTCCACCTTGGGTAGTAATCAGAGTCGCTCTACTGGGAAATAGTTATGGGAGTTGTTATGGTTGTATGCTGCACTTGAGGAAATTCCAGTTGAGCTGTTACTGTTCTGATCCAAAATGGAAAGAAGTATTTTTTTTTTCTCTATCTGGTTGTACAAAGATATCACATTAATGTGATTTTTTTTTTTTTCAAATGTGATAACAACTTAAAACTGATTTAAGATTTTGTAGAATGCTGTTTACATGAGTACATACACTCTGATAACTACCATTCTGATAACTAGTGTGTATGTGAACATTATAATTTTTATGCTTTCTGGAATGAAATGATGAAAACAGTGTGTGTGTGTGTGTGTGTGTGTGTGTGTGTGTGTGCGTGTGTGTGTGTGTGTGCGTGTGTGTGTGTGTGCGTGTGTCTCCCCCCACCACCCAAAACTGAAGTGCTCATGCTTAACAGCATCCTCAGCTCCTGTATGCCCATAAATAATTCTCTCTGTGTGTCAAGGCTGTATTGCTGCCTCTCTCTTTCTGTCTTTCTCCTGCCAGTATCTCTTTCTCTCTCTAAATCTTGCTCTCTTTCCGTCTCTCTCTCTGTGTCTTGGTAAACCTCGCTGTCGTGTCTCTCACAGTGTCTATCACTCTTTTTTTTTTTCCCCTCTCTCTCTCTCTCTGAGCCGACCTGGCTCATGTTTTGTCATCTGTTGGTCTCCCTCCCTTTCTGTTTCACTCATTCCCAGACTCTTCCTTTAAACACACTTGTGCTTCACTTCCTCTCATACTAAACTGTGCTACCTCACAAAGTGTTTATGACCCAGCTAAAACACACAGTTAATGCAGATATTCGGCTCTTGGATACGGGGATCCCCATTAGAAACTACAGCAATTTACCAACTATTACAAATTTTCATTTATGAATGAATGTAATATTGTGTTTTTTATCTTTAATATCTAATATCTAATGTTGTGGAGCATCTGCGAGACAAGTTATAGAAAATTAACACCTTCTGACCAATCAGATTTGACAATTCAGAAGCAGTGTGGTGTAAGACAAAGTTATCGTCCTTGTGACATCTTTAAGACCCCAGAAGAGTCTCTGAATTCGAACATTCACAGAGCATTCAAATCCAAATACAATAATCAATAATCATAGTTTAATGTGGATGCAATATTCATTCCTCTTCTCGGAGAAACAAATGAGTGACAGAATTGGCAGCGATAGGGAATAGCAACGGCTTGGAATAGCAATGAGGTTTAGGAATATGTGCCGCCAATCAGTCCTGCTGAATGAGTTCAGTAGTGTGTGAGAGTCTGCATGGAGTTCAATCATCTAATCAGCCTTCTAGATGGATTCTTAGAAGCGAACTGGAACCATGTTATAAATGTGGACAAGCAGGAACAAGTGTAAAAAGAATTTGCATAACGAGGAAGAGGTGATGAACTGGAAAGATGCCAGATATCACATGTTACCAGCTCTTTAAAGGTCCTGAACATCACAGTCAAAGGTTATATACGTTATATATAAGTTTATATATACGAAAAAAACAGATTGCTGAAACTTAATCAAAAACTAAGCTTGATCCTTTAAATGTATGTCTACTATATATATATATATATATATATAGTAAATCAGTTTAAATCAGTTTGTTATATATAACAAACTGATTTAAATGCACCTGACTTGATATACATTACACAAACATACTGTATATATAAAGATAAATACCTAATGTATTACAATCTCCATATTCTTTATTCTCATATTGCCCTGCCCTATCATACACGCTTAGTCATTTCAACTCACTTTTCTTTTCCAAACACAGGGCCAGGTGTGTTAGCAGATCTGTTTCCCAGGCTTGTCTTGCCTTCGTGAATTGTTTTTCACCTGTCTTTCTCTCTCTCTCTCTCTCTCTCTCTCTCTTTCTCTCTCCCCCCCCCCTTTCCAATGTTTATAGCAGCTGGTGATAAGATACTCATTAGTTCATGAAGACCCAGTTTCACACAGCATCTTCAACCAGTAGTAACATTTAAGCTTACCATGAATTTGTCAAAAACAGTCTCTCTCAAACAAAAGATAAGAACAGTGTTATGAGTCATAAATGTGATAAATAATTTCTCTTTTGATTTAAAAAGAGACGAACATACTGTACTAGAATAAACAGATTAAAATGTGTGATAAGCTTAAAGCTGAACATTATGAATCTCTCTACTGTGATTATGTAATGAACCTCAACTCCAGCAGGACGTAAAGCATTTATTAAGCTTTATGAGCTGAAATCTTTGGTTATATGGGGTTTTTTATGTATCCTTTTATGGACACATACAAGGGTTTTTCATGTTTTTATTATTCTCTGTAGTTTAGAATAAAAGTGACATCTATACAATTCATGCATTTAGTAAAAGGTCACAAATCAAAACAATCAGAGTATCTCTAATGTTACTTTGGACAGTTTGCATTCTGAGGCACTTGGGCTGCCTTTACAACAGTCTTAACAGTCTTGTTTTCACACATGCATTTTTTTTTTTTTCGGGATTTGGGGCTGGTTAAGGCAACACTGTTTTTAAGCCCAGGAGCAGTGCAGATCCCTGGTTAAACTATGGCATGGTCTCTATTAGGTGTGGAAGCTGTTCATCAGTTCAACCTGTCACATTACTTCTTGTTTCTACTTTTGTGATGCTGAGGAAAGGGTTATTATGGTTACTGATGCATAAAAATAAACTTTTACGGTGCTGAAGCACTGTAATTAGCTAACCTTTGTGGCACAGGTGCTTGCGCTGAGAGCACAACGCAAAAAAGGCATGTCTCATGATTGCCTGCATCCAAAAAGCATTTGTTATTGCTGCTTACGTGTTGATACCAAATAAAAATAATTTTAAAAAACTCAAAAGGGATGCTGTTTTTTTTTTTATAACAATGAATAAATTTACTGCCTACAATTTTATGCACACTGGTTTGCAAAAGTGATGTATGGATTTGTGCAATCAAGCCGCAGTTAGGAAGGAAGTACTGTATGTGAAAGCAAACCTGCGATTATGAGCTTCGCCTCCAGATGAGCCCAGAATTGCTCCTAGGTGCAGACTTGAGTATTTGAACCAAGTGTGAAAACGCCCAGAAAGAATACATTTGTAAATAAAAGCTTAAATAGGGCATTGAACATTTCTGTGTTGTTGTTGTTGTTTTTTTGGCTGCTCTCGTTAGGGGTCACCACAGTGGATCATTGGTCCGCATATTTGACTTGGCACAGTTTTTACTCCGGCTGCTCTGCCTAACGCAACCCTCCCCAATTTTATCCAGGGATGGGACCGGCACTGGGAGTGCACTGTCTTGTGCAACCCCAGTGGCTCCAAGGTATGCATTAAAGAGTCCTATATTGTTTATTTTATTATTATTTTTGCATAAACATCACCTAGACCTAGGCCTTAACCCTTCATGAAAGATTACGAAAAACATTAGGAACGCACCAATTACATTTTTCTGTTTTCGACACAGCACTGATCTCAAAGTCGGAAACTACTCATTCCTGATACAACTCTCATGCACAGTGACTGTACACACCTACTGTACTTCCAAGCTTACTGCATCATGTGCTATTCACATAAAGAAGAGCTGTGTCACATCAAGACAATGCATTACAGTTGTGGTGCATCGAAACCGCCTTGCTGTGCTGTGGCACTTATGCAGAGTTTATCTACCGAAATCACATTTTTTCATGGGCTATAACTAAATTCATGGAAACAGCAAGGAGATGGCCAGTAGAGAGAAACAGTGCGGGGGCATACAGTGACAGAATAAGCAAGTGGACACGCACAGTGACAGTAACAGAGTGCCTTTTAAGCAGTATGCGAAATGCTGTAGGCGTGATCTGAGTCATGTCACTTATCAAGCACGACATTAAGAGAATTCTGTAGTTTGGATTGAAAAATGTCAAATCCAGTCTAGCATTTCATGCCAATATCAGCCTCTGATACTGATACAAACCAAAAAAAAAACAAAAACGTAAGTCCACATTCAACCAAAGTATGAATATGTGTGGTAGCCTGGCAAAACTCATCAAATGTAACTGTGGCTGGATTCTGGCAAATAGTTTTTTTAAAAAAAAGACCAAAAATCAGGTTTGGCCAAATTTCTGTTCATAGCACACTTTGACACCTCAACTTTAAGAAGTTTTATTTTCTTTATAATCTTGCCTAACTGGCCTTTGGGACAGGGGTCAATATGCCTTTGCTTTATCGTGGCCCCTAACCTTCAGTGATTGATGATAGTATTGCCTGTGGCTTTGGAGGGGAATAGGGTGCAGCGACAATGAAGAAAGAAAAGAAGTGGGTGTGGCCAGATATTTGTAATGCGTGCTGCATACACGTTACATCATTGCAGTAAGCTGTAACTGCAAGTAGCTAGCATTAGCAGGATTAAGTACTGTACCTGCTCACAAGGTCAGGAATGCTTGCTTGGACTGTAAATAAACCAAAAACTTATTAGCTGTAACTAGCTCATTATAAAATTGTAAAAAATTGATATAAACTACGTGTGCATGTGCTCTCTGGTGAATAGTGAAGTAGTTCGGATAAACAATGCAGTCTATCAGTTTCTTAATTTAAGCCATTTTGTGAGCGAAGACGTTCACATCTTTATCTGTATGGCGAGAACGGACAAGGGAAGCTAAGACACATCAGAAAGATGTCTTGTTGCCCTGCTCCGAAGTCAACTGGCACAGATTATTAAGCTTTGTATAGGATAAAAAGTGGCTGAAAGGAAACATACTGTAGTATGAGACACAACACAGTTAATTTTTGTTGATCTTAAAGCTGCAGACACCATGTTTTATGACAGACCTATAAATCAATCAAGTTGAAAGCCACTGAGATGGTTGAAACCTACTGGCGAGTCCTGATAGTATCAGCAAATCAATCCAAGCCTATTACCTAGGCTTTCTGACCCAGTTTAACAAACGTGGTGGCAAAGAGTCAGATTGTTTCAAGATAGCTAAAACCTTGCTGGATAAGTGTTATTTCCTCACCCAGCGAATGTCATGTTATGATTAAGTTGTTGGATAGCTACGTGCCCTAGCGAAAAAGGACATAAGATTCAGTTTGTAATTAGATACTGGCTGTTAAAATGACTGTGATGCTCCTGTGCCACAGACGGAATGAAATCTTTAAATGCAACTTCTAGTTGCATTTAGTTCCAGGCCACAACTGTGTATGATATGTGCAAAACACTAGAAGAAAGTTGAAACAATAGAGAGAGATTGTCGGAAAGAAAATACGTTTACTTTTGTTTGCTTCTCAACCAAAATAATATGCATGTATTTTGATTAAATAATTGTTCATAATTGTGCCACTTTGGGTGCCACTTTCAGCTCCTCTCATCAAAGCCCATTAGGAGAGCTTCTAATAGCTTATGAATAAAAATAAAATCATACAGTGTGTTCAGCTTATTCTGTAATTAATGCATTCTTTGAAAGCAGACAGAGCTGTCTGTGTGTTTTGTACAGCATTAGAGATAGACCTTAACAATGAATACAGTGAGATTTAGAGTCCATTAAGAACTGCTTATTGGTGTATTTTTTAAATTTAAGGAAGCATACGTTATTTATTACTAAAACGAATTGAAACAGAAGTACTAATGTAGTTTATATATCTATATAAACTATAATTAAACCTTAAATCTCTATTAAAAGCAGTAAACAGTTTATTAAGTGTAACAACTCTTTCCTGTTTAAAAACAAAAATGCAACAGTTGTCTCAGGCACACTTTGTGCAGTTTTTTAAGGAAATTAGTTTTTCTGAGCATTTTGGAGAAGCTGCCACAGTTCTTCTGGATCTCTGACTGTCATACTTGTTTCTGTATTTCAGATAAAATCCAGACAGACTTCATTATGATTTTTGTCTGAAAAGTGGTGTATTATGTAATATGTTGGGTTTTTTTTTACTGCCATGCAAACATTTTCCTGTAACATTTAATTTTTTATTGGAAAAGTAATGTTTGGAATCTAATTTTTTATTGACTCAATAATGCTGAAGTTATAAAATAAACATTTAAGATGAAGTTTGTGTTCTAAAAGGGTGCGTAAGACTTTTGGACAGTACTGTGTATGTACAGTATATCAGTGTCTAGTTGAGCCAACACGAGTTTGTCATTAAAAGGCAACAACACTGTGTTAGGAGTACTGTGTGTTACTATTTGTATTAAGGAACGCAACAGTTTTAAAAATAATCCAGAGTGCATAAAGATGAATTTGAATCAGTTTAAAACAGTGTTAATAAATAACAGATTTCAAACGGGTAAACTGGTTGTACGTTTATGTATCGAGTGAAAAACAACCGGTTTTAATAATCACAGACTTTGCACTTTGACTGTGCATGAACACTATCACTCAAGATGGTGGTTGGGACTCACATGCCAGATATGTGCTCAGACCTCAGCACAAGATATCTGACAAAAAAAGGGTTCTGTATGTCAGGGATGGAGCAGCAATCCAAGTTGGAAATCCTCAGCGTGTTCCTAGTGAATGTTTCATCTGTTTCCGAGCCTGTGCAGAGAGAGAAAAAGCTTAAATGCCTTCATTTCTAAGCTTAACTTGCTTTTCCCATCCAGTTTGACAAATGTCTGGATTGGCACGGTTTAATTTCATTCGGCCGGATTCCACGCTTCCTTTGCGGCGGATATTGCAGCTTTGCAATGACATTAAGCGGCTGTGCGCTCTGATTTAGGAATTCAGAACACATTTTAGATCCCTTGGCATTTATTTATTTATTTATTTATTTATTTATTTACTTATTTATTATTATTTTTATTTGTTGCTGTTATTTTCTCTAACAGGTGACGGAAATCAAGTGACAGATGGCTCCTGCATGAGTCTCGGCCCAAATGCCCAGTCTGCAGATCTGTCACTGGAGAAGAGCCGGCCAAAAGAGGTCTCCCGATGAGCCGGAGTTGTTACTTCTTATCCACGCTTGCGAAACTGCCTGTCATGTACCAGTTTGGTCCCTCATACTCACTGCCTTGGTTACTGAAACAAACAGAATGTGAGGGGTGAAACAATTTGCTGTAGATTCGGTGGTGAACTTACATTAAATATGATTATATTGAAATATTGTGCCATGCTTAGTGATTATGGAGCTGTTGTGTGCCATGCTGACATCACAGCGGGACAAAATTAGCACAATTACAATGGCATTTAATAGGAGAAAATTTTCAGCAAGCTCAAACGTAAGGGATAAAAGTTCCAGCAATGTTCATTGTCGTGCTAATGAGAAATCCAACATGAAATTAGTTGAGAGTGCAAATGCTGGCCTCAGAATGCAATATGACGCTGAGTTACAGCAGAGACTTGGCACGGCTAGTTGGCGATGGTGACAGTGGTATTAGCATCTAAGTTGAAGGTTTAGAAGCTGATCTGTTTAGATATGTTAGAGTGTACAGATAAGGAAATGAGAGAGCTAGACAAACTAAAGGACCAAAGTCCTGCTGAATCGCTGTCTTTAAGTTGAAGCAAAGGGTAATGCTGTGTTCGAGTTAACTTACATATGGGCGCCTCCATGTTTGTCTTTTCTTAGCAGCAATCTAGCCAACTGCGATGAGTGATATATATTTTCAAAACAGCGATCTGTATAGTCGGTGTTATAGATTTAACAGGTGAATATGTCTGTATTTTGATTGATCTAAACTCATTTAAAAGTAAAGAAGTGCTAGTTTGTTTACTGTTGATGTTGTGAGCAGCCATGTTGAATTGATGTCACTTGCTGAACTCGGGGTTGAGGAGACCTTCCTGACTCTCCGAGTAGGAATTCGAAGTTGAGAGGGAGTTTTCTTTGGTTTGGAGGTAGGAAATTCTGAGTTATGAGTTTTAGGTGAGTGCAGCATAAATCGCTCTGGCACCGGTATAAGCAGGTAGTCGAATTGTGGGTAATGTAGGAATCCGTTAACCAGAAGAAGTTTAAACTAAAAAAAGTGACACAGAATTTCATTGTAAACAGAATCTTGGACGTCATTGAAAATCACATGTTAATTATGAAGATTATGTAAGTCATGCAGGGTGGATTTTGCCTTTAATGGGCTGACTCAGTCTCAGAGTACCGAGTTGTGTGTGATTGAGAAACTCGAGCCTCTCATTGGGAGCACAATCACTCCCACTTACTGTCGATTCTGTACATGTAATGGCAAGATTGAAAAGTGAGCCTTCATTACTTTAGAGCTTTTTCTGTGAGCTTTTTTACTGCTGTCTCACTGCCATTTATACTTGCTGACTTCCAATAGCTCAAAGTTGATTATGAGATTACAGTTATGATCCTTTACAGCTATCTCTGGATGTGTGTGAAGGCTAGATGACATGGAGGGAGCTCTGATGAGTGCAAGGTTTTTCACTAGCCAATTAAGATGATCTTCAGAGAGCGGCATTTGGAAACAAACAGTCATGAAGCCCTCAGTCTTGAACATAATTCAATTCTGTGCAGATGGTGAGCCCCTCACAAACACATTTAGCGAGGCGCTTTGAACAAACAACAAACATTTTCCTCGAGGAAAGCCTTGCCGCTTTGGCTCCCGTCTTTAAACTCTGACGCAGGCCTGTAGATGTAGCAGCAAGCTGTCCCCAGCAAGAATTCTGGGCTGCAGATGGTGTAGCTTTCCCATGGGCTGACGGGGGAGCTTTTTGCAGTTTATCGACAGAAGGATGACACTTGGTTTTAGGGAGAGAAAGTTTACAGAGGGGTGAAGGAATCTGTCCATAAATAATGAGCAGATTTCATTCCTTCCTGTTATCAGCTGATGTTTGTAGAGACCTTGGCGACATGAAATGTGTCTGCAGAGCTCAAAGACGCCAGACTTATCATTTTGGAAAGCTTGACTAAGCTCTGAAATGGTTGTTCTGGGAAAGCTAAACTGGAGACTCCAAGCCTTTTATGGCAAGCCTGGGGAAACCAGAAGGCTCACACACATTTAACAGGCTTGAGCTTCTGATACATAATTATAAGGCAATACTGACTGCTTATGACCAATATATGCCTTGGTATGAAGGGACAAACAGAAAGTCTGCTAATAAGACGATTATCTCCATCATCACTAATAACAGGTAACAGCAGTGAGTATGGGTTATTTATAATATTCCATCAATTCATTCATAGACAAATATTATTTGTATTCCTCTGGAAGGCCTTTACATCTTTACAAGGTCACGTAACTATTTTTTTTTTTCAAAGATCCTATTTTTTTCCCCATTTTTCCCAATTAAATTACTACTTAAATAGCATCTGATAGAATGAATTATAATATGGCACATCCCTTTTTATACTTTATACTCTGTTGGTTTGAATAGAAAAAATATAGCAACGATAGAAAAACCCAAAATAATAAAACTTGAAGTAAACTTTGTTTACCCATACTTTATTAAACTGTTTCAACTACTAAGTTATCCAGCTTTCTTGCTTTACTATTCCACGGTCATGACATAACTATCTCATTCCCACAACTTAATAAGCCTTACTATGGCCTGGCCACAAATAAGGACAAAAAATCTAATGAAAGAATGGGAGTAAGTGAATTGAGAATTATTATTATTATTAAATGTTTAGTGAATTAAAATATGTCTTTGTTTGCTTTGACTTTATGGCTTCTTGACTGAGATATAATTGTAATAAGTAGAGCATCTACTCTAAATCTAAGCTAATCTTTATCACTCTAATTAGACTAATTACATTTGAGGTGGTTAGCATTAACATTTCAGAAACAGCCCGGTTCTTATCACTGCTAGTTTCCAAATACACATAGAAACCAAAAAGCTTTCAAGCCTGGTATCTCTTAGTGCACTGCCAATAAAATACAGTCTCCCTAAATCAATACTGATTTCATTCAGAGGCTTCTGAAGCAGACCATTTTTAAAATTAAGCCAGAGCAGAGGCAGTTGTTTATAGACTCTGTCTGGTTTTATTAATATTTGCAGAAATTGATGTGCGATATGAAATGTCATTGAAGTGTACACGTGATGTAAGGGGTATGAAATCTCAGAGATGGTTTAGGAGGTCTGGGGGTTTTCCCAAGCCCAGAAGCTAGATATTCAATAGCCATGAGTGGCATTTTTGGACTGTTTCTTAATCACAGAACCTAGTTTAGGTCTCAGCTCTCTTTAAAGTCCATGCCAGATGTCTGCATTGTGTAACTCCGCAGCGTGCTCCAGATTTAATTAGGCGATTAGAAATGGGTTATTAAAGTACATCATGGTTGATCTACTGGAACTGGCCTGCTTTGGTTGACAGGAAAGGGATGCAAAGACGAATGACTCAGAAAAGTGTTTTGATTCTGGTTTAATTGTCATTATTTTTGCAAGTAGATTCTGGTTTATGGGTAATGTGCTTGACATTAGGTGTGGATCATCAGTTAGGCTACATGTTTTAACATGCTCAAAGTGATTGAAAGATTATTCACAGATTTCCATTACATTCAGGGCACTTGTAAGCAATTGTAAGTATGTAATTGTCACAGTGATCTACCAGTTATGATATATGATGATGTTGAAATGCAGCCCAGGTTCAGATAAATATGCAGTCATTTCAATATAAGTTCAATATAAATTCAGTAATTTAAAAATAATTTTAATTTAGGCAATTAATGTGATTTGAAAAAATGATATAAGCACATTCCTGTTTGACCTAATGTGAAAATAGCCAATTGCAATTTGATTTCATTTAGTCCAATATTTACATTTTTCCATACATTTCAACCATGGCACATTCATGCAATCACTTGTTTCTGTTACAAGCACAGCTTTACATGTAGTTTAAAGTTTTGTTATGTAGAATCTAAGATGTTTTATTAGTGACCTTTAGCAGCAATATTGCTTGAGTTTATATCATGTTGCTTTTTTACAGGTAATGTCAGCTATTATAAAGTCAAATGAGAATGGCCTTAATTCATTCATTGTGGGTTCGGAAAGTATTCAGACCCCTTCAGATTTCGCACACTTTATTGTGTAATAGATTTCATTTAAAACGGAGTAAATAGACTTTTTTGGCCATCAATCCACACACAATAATCCATATTGACAAAGTGAAAACAGGTTTTTACAAATTAAAAATCAAAAATTGAAATCTTTCATTTAGATAAGTGTTCAGACCCTTTGCTCAGTACTTTGGCAGCATTTACAGCTTTGAGTTTTCTTGGATAAGTCTCTACAAGCTTTGCACACCTGCATTTGGGCAGTTTCTCCCATTCCTCCTGGCAGATCCTCTCAAGTTTAGTCAGATTGGATGGGGAGAGCCTGTGAACTGCCATATTCAGGTCTCTCCACAGATGTTCTATGGGGTTGAAGTCTGGGCTTTGGTTGGGCCACTCAAGGACATTCAGAGACTTGTCCCAAATCCACTCCAGCGTTGTCTTGGCTGTATGCTTCGGGTTGGTACGGTGCTGAAAGATGAACCAGTCTGAGGTTGTGTGTGTTCTAGAGCAGATTATCTTCAGAGACCTCTATGTATTTTGCTACATTCATCCTTCTCTCAATTTTGACCAGTCTCTTTGTTCCTGCCGCTGAGAAGCACCCCATTTGCTTGATGCTGCCACCACCATGCTTCACTGTAGGGATGGAATTAGCCAGTTGATACGCAATACCTGGGTGACTCTTGGAGTTCAGCCCAAAAAGTTCTTTTTATGTCTCATCAGACCAGAGAATCTTTTCCCTCATGCTCTGACTCCTTTAAGTTCCTGCAATATTACTTTTACTCAGGAGTGGTTTCTGTCTAGACACTCTACCATAAAGGGCTTATTGATGGAGTATTTGTGAGATGTTTGCCTCCTCCAGGTATTTTTATTTTTTTAATCTCTGTGGAAGACTTCTAAAGGTCTGTTAAAGTGGCCATTCGGCTCTTCCTCACCTCCCTAACCCCTTCTTGGGTTCTTGGGTTCTTGCTCACCTCACTTCTTGCGTACCTTGCTTACACCCTTCTAGCTTGGTTACTGAGTTTGGCTGGACAGCCAGCTTTAGGTCCTGGTGGGTCCACAAAAACCATTTAAAATATTGTAGTATTGCCTGACTAGTAAGTAGAAATATTGGTTTAATACCGCACATTAGTGAATATAAGAAGACACTGGATTCTAGAGGCCTAGAATCATTAGACTGCTGAATCCCAATCAGATAATGAGATGGGTATATTCTGGAAAAGAAATAATAATAGTCATGTTGCATCTTGACATGTTTTGTTGACGAATGATAGAAAGATTGTTTTTTTCCAGCTTACTGACCTGCTATGAATGTTCACATGAAATCATACTGCAACCATCTGTGTAATTCCTAATTGAAATAAATCTTTAGTCACCAATATAAAGCCGGAAATGCATCTGTAATGCAAAGTGATTTGATTCTAATAAAGATATGTAATTTCCAGTAATGGAAATGGGAGATTATGATTTTTTTTGTACTATTATGAACTCTTGCCCACTTTTTTCTATTTAATTATACATTTATAATGGATATTCTGAATGTATCATTGAATGAATGAATTCAGTTCAAGTCTCTTTTCTTTAAAGCAAAAGCAGTTTTCCTTGTGGGGACCGGCCAAATGTCCTCCCAAGGTCAAAACAGACAAATATTCTATCCTTGTGGATACCCACATGGACACCCCGCTGGCTGGGGCTGTTTGATTTCCCATTGCTGCTCTTTACATGCCACCTTTTCCTCTTAATTGGATTTGCAGGAACAGAGGCTGACGCAATTACAGAAGCTTTAGAAAATTTGATCGCCCAGCAAAACCACTTGCACGCGCACGCACACACACACACACACACACAGAGAGAGAGAGCTCAGGAACATTGTGGTTTAGTCCAGCATTACTTATTACTTTTTCCCTGTTAATTTAATCACAGTTTCCTTTGTGTAGGCGGATCACGAAGCCTTATTTTCAAAAGCAGTTGGGAGACATTTCAAGTTCCTATTAAGAACGGTTAATAGATGTCTCAAAAGAATCCATTTTGCATTATGCAACCAGAATCCGATTCTCATTAACCTGAATGGGTTTGTGCATTAGTTGAGATTCAAAGTCATAGTTAATTAGTGAACAGAAAAAAAAGTGTAAATGTAGAAAGCAGTAGTTAGATAGCATGCTCTTCAGTAATTATCCCACATTCAAAATCACTGTAAAAAAAAAACCTCTGTTAATGTGTCCCTGCAAGCCGAGAGTCTTTCAGGTCTTTGCTCACACTGGTAGGCATTTAGATGGACACCTGAATCCTCTGTGATCCCCGCCTGTCTCTGGGCATAAGTGAGCCAAGCTCATTAAAATCCCCTTTTCTGTGAAGTACTTGTGCTTGGACTGCTTGCCCACAAACTCTCACACACACAATGGTTTAAGATCGAGCCTTGAAGTAGGGTTTGCAAGGACACAGATGGATTAACCGATTAGAGCCACTGTACAAAAACGTGTACGGTGTTTGGGTGGAGACAGACTGAATTTGCTCTACGTTAAAGTACCAGGGAACATGGGGTAAAATATTAAAATGCTTGTTGGATACCAAAGTCACATTTGGAATGTTACACATGCAGCAAACGTCCTGATGCTCTACTTCTACTTGGAGCTTTCCGCACCCAATGGATCCCATCTGGATTTCCTGATGATTTGAACATCCCAAAAACAGCTTATTCCCAAGTCAAGCTTTCTTCAGTAGATAATCTCAACTGGATATTGTAAACTTGTACCTAAGAACTGCTGCTGTAATCATAAAGACGGTCCTGTGCTCATCCCAGGACTTTTATTCATAATATACATAGTATACTTTCAACACACTTAGTACTCTTTATATTTATTCTTCTACAATGGTAGAATGAATATTTTATAATTTCACTGTTCTTTTTGTGTCTGGTTCCTCTGAAGATTTTTTCCTCATTTCTTCTCAGGGAGTTTTTCCTTGCCACTGTCACCTCTGGCTTGCTCATTGGCTTGCTCTTAATCTATATTCAGATTTCTGTAACGTTTCTTTGATTTGTGGCAATGCGTATTATTAAAAGCGCTGTACAAATATAATTGAATTGAATTTAATGAAACACGTCAGATAGCAGAAAGAAAAGTGGCACACTTTGATTGTGAGAGTGAAAATTCTATAGACTTTTTAGCCTTTCGTTTTCAAAATATTTCCTGCCCATACAAGCAGCGTTTTCGTAAACATCTCTATCCACATGAAAGTGCAAAAACAATTTAAAAACGCTCCGATGCCAGAAAAGTGATATCACAAAGAGTTGTTATGTCAAATGCCTCAAGAATAACATTATAGCCATGCGTATTGAGCAGTAGATGAAGACAAAATGTGTAAAAAACACTAATAGGGCAAAAGTTCGCAAGGATTCCTATGTGTGTACTGTTGATGAATGGAACAACTGCTTTAGGTTACACTTGAATACAAAGTGTTCTTCTCCAAAATCTGTTTGCAGTACGGTTTGTACTGCCAGTGGATTCAGGAGCAGTACAGTGTGTTGTCTTATACTTGCACCTCCACATGAGCGTAATAATGAAATTATAAATAAAGTGAAATTAAAACTGCAGTGGGCATGTGCAGGGTGATGCTGTGACATCAGATTTTTCAAAAATGTAAGCTTTTTTTCCCCCCATGCACACAAATACCTTGACATGTTTTCTTGTGGATGGGAGGCCAAGACACAGAGAATAAACTGTTTTCAAAAATATCTATATCTGTGTATGTGTGCAGTACTGCATACTGTTAGCTATAAATCCAACTATAATCTCTTTAGAAGGCAGTCATGGTTTTTAGCTCACTGGGGCTTGAATGGAAAGGCGGATTTGGCCATCTTTGGCTTTTTATTCTGATTGTTCCGAATGAGAAAATGGAACTGGAAAGTTAGGAAGTGGAAAGCCAAGCAAGACAACAATAATGAAAAGCATGGCAGGATTTCAGCTACCTCTTGTGCTCATTTTCTTTTGTGTATTATTCAGTAAGTCTATGGAAAACAATTGAAAATAACTTAAGCTTTAAGCAAATATTACGAAATAACACTGGATCCATCCACTGTTTGCTGAAGGCTAAGCATTTTTAATGAGTGCCTGTTTGTGCATGATACAGATCCCCCTCTCTGGTTTCTTTTTATAGCTGCAAGAGTAAAGAGTTGGGTGAAGTCCAAACTCCCTCAGGGCAGCCCTGAATTTCCACCATTCATCATTTATGAATCACTGTTAACCACAAGTGATTTTAAAAACCCCAGCTTTGTGCTCTCCAGAACGTTATCAGTGGGATCCCCCGATGTGATCATTTTTAATCTTTGCCTTTATGACTGTCTATTCGGTTTAGCTGACCTCAGCCTCTAATATGTACAAAAAAAGCGTTGCACTCATACAGGGACACAAAAATAAACAGTGCCTGAGGGACAGCCTGACCTATAAATAAATACCCAGTTAATGGTGATATTGTGTTGTGACAGTTGCAAGGTATCAGGTAAAAAGAGGTTGATGGGGAAATGTTGGAGAGATAGGAAGAAAGGAAAGGAAAGCTAGAGGATAGAACAATGATTGGTTTTGACCTGAAGGTCTTATTGACAAGGATGCTCGCAAGCAGGAGACACTATGGCTGTCTCTAGAAACACTACCTTGGATCTAAGGTTGTGTGCGATATCACGGTGAGTCGTGGTGTATGATTGGACGGTTACCTCACTGTTCATTTTCTTTACTCCATTGGATTGGTTCTCTTCCATTTTGTGTCCCCCAAAAAATTTTGTATGCATAATTAAGAATCTTAATAAATCATTGTACAGCAACCTCCGTTTGTAAACACAGGGGAAATGGACTGCACTTTGGCTGTGTAATCTGCTAATGTTGTAAATACATTACATTGCTACCTCTGCTGCCATTCAGAGTATATTTGCAACTTTATCGTACACGATGGCTATCAAACACACGACAGAACATAGCATTGCTGACCAGAACTAAACAAAACAACTATCTTTGGCTAAGCAGTGCTAAACACTGCCATGATAGTGAGATTTCCGTTCCTCACAGCTACTCTGTCTTTCAGCTGATTACAACAACATGATAAATACTGACAGTGTAGGAGATTTTGTGGGAAAAGTTGTTTCATAAAAATAAACAAAAAGATTTCATAATAAAACTTAATTTTCTATGCCAGGTTGTATGTTTTAAAAATTTTTACAGTAATATCATGAAACTGTGTTTTTTAGACTATACTGTGATTATTTCAAACAACCCTACTCAGACTATACCTGCACTCTGTGTAGCAATACAGTCCTTTTTTCTATCTCATTCTTCCTCCTCTAATCCCTCCTCCGCTATCCCTGGGGAAAGGTAAGCTCTGGATTTGGCCTTGATCGCCTTTGTGCCTATTTTTTTCTCCCCAGGTGAACCTGGGCAGGGCTGGCTTCCTTTCCCTTCAGGATGTGCTCAACTGCCTGTTTTCCATTGTGCTTCCAGTTTGCTGCTTGTAATAACGCGATCGAATGTAAGTTGGCCATTAAGAGAAGCTGCGTCTTCCCTGAGACAGACAGATATTGAATCTGGGTGATTCAATTAAAGACACACATGGATTAGCCATGCTGGAGAGAGTATAAGACTCGCTTCATTATGCTTCCTCACAGTCTATTAAAACAGAACAAAACTCAAAGTCTCTTGGGCTTTAGTATGTTTGTGAGGCAGCACTGTGCCAAAAGGGTGTAATAATTATAAAATGGATTTTTCATAACTCTGGTAGCACTTGCATGCTTTAGGAAACCACACAGATTGAGTTAATTAGCCTTTTCTGAACCGATAGCTGTAACTTAACCAACCCAATGACTGTGAGCAATATTCAGTGGGGCAGTCCAATATAACCCCTGACCACAATATGACTCTTTGACTTTCTCATTTCATGCCTTATGATCACGTATTAAACCATCATTGCGGAAGGTTACAGCCACTGATGAATCCTATTAAATCTGTTCTTATTATTGTGTTGAAATAGAGTCACTGTTGATGCACAGTGTACCATAACACACACTGGCATGGCATTTTGAGTGTGTGCATATGTGTGGGGTGAGCTGTGTCATCGGCGTAGTCATTAACTGAGCTAATCCACTCCTTCTGGGTTTCCTCGGCTTTAGACACTCACTCAGCCCTCAGCGACTGCCGTCCTCCCCGCTCTGCCTGTGTGTGTGTGTATGTGTGTGTGTGTGTGGGTGTCACAGACCACACTGTTTTGTACATTGCCTTATTGTGAAGTCAGGTTACCTTGGTTCCTTGTGCTGTATTTGTAAAAGAGAGATAGCAGAAAGTATTGCAGAGAAGAGAGGAGGATCCTGCTTTTATTAAAGACAATGCTGAGTTGATAATAACTGTTGCTTAGCTGCCTACTCTCTGTGAGATCCACTTGTGTGTGTGTGTGTGTGTGTGTGCTAGGCAGAGAGAGAAGAACTGGGTCTGTAATTGTGAAAATGGATCCTTAAAAGAATGTTCCAGCGTTTTTAAGGTAATATCTATATATATATATATATACACACACACACTGTATATGTGGTGTATGTGTGATTACCATGAACAAGAATTGCTATGTTTAAAGACTTTCTATTTATAATGATAGTCTTAGGGGAGCCTGATAATTTAATTCAGTAAATGTTTGTGTGAAACACATCTTTGCAGAACACTGAATTTTTCAGTTAAAGGTAGTTGTAAATTAAGCTCTAAATTTGTGTAATCTGTCATTTTAGAGATAGGACTTTGGCATCAAAATATGTGTGTGTGCTAGGGCTGGGTAATATGATGATATGGATCATATATGGATATCGTGATTAATTAAGTTACAATGCACTTTTTCTGAGATATCACCATTATCGTGAAGTCTTTTTTTTAAACAATTTGAAATAACAGTTACAAACTTGGATGGAAGCAGCTGATTTGATGGGAAAATTCTATACTGAATCATTTTTTTTAAATTTTTTCATTCAGCTTTTCAGTGTTTTTGCTGGCAGTTTGTTAGCAAACATATTTATTGTGATATATATCATGTATTTAAGAAATGAATTCTGATATGATATTTTTGTCAGTAAGCAGGGAAGTGGATCAGTTTTTATCCTGATGGTGCATGAATACCACATAACATTGAGGACCGGAATTACTTTTAACTGTATAAGGATGGAATGGCATGGTGGTGCAGTGCGAAGTATTGCCACCTCAGAGCTGCAGGGTCACTGGCTCGATCCTGAGCTCTGATTACTGTCTGTTCTGAGTTTCGCATGTTCTACCAATGCCGAAATGGGCTTCCTGTGGCTTCTCTGGTTTCCTTTCATTTCAGTAGGCTATAGAAATTACCCCTAGTTGTGAAAGAGTGTGTGATGCATGGGTGCATGATGCCCACTGATGGACTGGCATTCCACCCAGGGTGTGTTCTTCATGCCCAGTGTTCTCCAAATCCACAGGATGAAGCAGTTACTGAAGACGAATGAATAAATGCCATTTCCATTTTTCCTCAGTACAAGGATATCATACACACGCTACAGATGCAGTAGACAGAGCAGGGGTTCCCAAAGTTTTTGGACAAACCAACCCAAATGGACATTCTGAATTTCCAGCAACCCCAAGATTTGACTCAATTCCAGATTTTTAATTTAGGACTATTGTAACATTTGAGACTTTGATCTTATGTCAGTAACATATGTGTAACATACAACTAACGGAATATTCCTTGTACTACTACTACTTACCATGTAGTGGGAAAGATGAGCTTTCAGGCATTCAGGAGGTTGTCATGTCAGCACAGGATACAGGCATGAACTCCGATTCTCAGAATCTACCACAGCATCACAACATGGCTGATGCGGACTCCATTTCCCATCACTCATAGCCACTATCACGTTCTCGTTCACTTGACTGCTGATTACACACAGCTGGACTCAATCAATACACACATCTACTGTAAATAGCCTGGACTCACACACACTCACTGCGAAGTCTTACTCTGAATTTACCTCACCATGATTCCAAGCCTTTGTATTTTGTGCTCGCTATCTGGTTTTGATGTTCAGATTTTCTGCTTTTTGCCCTTGAAAGTCTGTTTGGATTTGGCTACCTGTTACAATTTTTACCATCACCCTTGTAAATCCATAAATGAACAGTCAATAAATGCTTCGGCATACTTATGTGTTCATTAAATTGGCTTTATAACGGTTATTCCACTGAGTCAGCGTTACTCGATATTGTTGCGAAACTAGCGGAGGTAGGTCTGTTCATTTTTATTTTTGAACTCCTGTGCTAATGCAGCAGGTCACCAAAAATAAATAAAATAAATAAATAAATAGAATAAAATAGGCAAGCGTATACACTCTTAATTAAAAGTTCTTGTTTTACGTTTCAGAGTAGTAGCACACAATCAGTTTTCATAGAACGGAACAATAAAGCAATAGAGGAAACTGTGAGTCTCTGTAAATCAAGCAAACCCATGTGGGGTCACAACCCCTAGTTTGGCAGCTGAGATAGAGATTAGTTTGAGAAATGCTGGAGTATTCCTTTGATTGTTTAGTTGCTGCAGGAGGTGATCCCCTTGATTGAGGTCTATTCCATATTTCTTTTTATTACTATCAATCTCACACAAGAACTCTGCCCTCCGTTCTGCTTCTCTATTCCTGTTTCTCACTCACAGCACCTTTATAAGTGACACTGTAAAACCTGACACCACTGCCTTTTTTATGCACTTCTTCCACCTGTCCCCAAAACATGTCACTTCCACTCATTGACTGGAATTAAAAGTGACAGACGGAAACAGAGGAACATGCCAAATCTGCTAGATGAGCTTCTGGTTTATTATATTCCTGTCTTGCACAACTGAGGCAAATGAAACTGAAATACCTGGAGCGGTCCCTTTCATCATCATCTCTTTCATCCTTTCAGAAGCCACAACTGATATTCGCTCCTCCTCAGGGAAAATGCTTTCAGAGTTGTGCGAAAGCCTCAGCACTAATACGCTTTGAAACGTTCCATTTCTTTTTGTCCTGAAACTGTTTGATGGCATTGAGTGCCACTGAGTGATGGCATTTTAGAGCTTAAGACATAAGACTAGCAGACAGTAGCCGGGGCACTTTGCGCTTTAACATTAAAGGTCTTCCACGTTGAATTCCACATCGGATGCAATTCAGAAGCCTGGAAGGCTTCCAGCCACCTGTAGTTCTGTGGGAAATGTTTAGACCTGTTTGATTTTCATTATAAAAGTGAAGGGAAGACGTTTTTGGGTGCCAGTGTGTTTTGTTGTGAAACTGTAAGAAAAGATTGGAGTTTATAGTAGATTCCACTTTATGGAATTTTAGAATTGAGTACAGTGCAATGTGTATAATGCTATTTACAATACAATCTCAACACAGACATCAGTGCCTTGATCCCCAACGAGCAAGCCAAGGGTGACAGTAGCAAGGAATAATGCCTAGGGTCGAGTAAGGAGGAAGAAACCTTGGGAACCATTTTTCTAGTTTTTTAATAGCTGCTGAATTTTGGGCAAATTGGAACTTGCTGATGGATACAGAAGAGCATCAAGTTAGATTAGTTAGTGCATTGCAGTAATGTAATCTAGAGGTTGAAAATGCATGAACTCAGATGTATGTTTCGACAGCCATGCTTATCTCGGGATGCCCACTGTTCAGTTGCTGTCAGTGACACCTAGGCTACATTTACGTTTACAGCATTTGGCAGACATCCTTATCTAAAGCATCTTACATAAGTGCTTTGTAGTCTCCAGTAAAACATATCCTCATGCTAGTGCAAATAGGTCAGGGTCTAAGAATACCATCAAGCTAAAACCCTGTTAGAGAGGAGTTGGTGTACGAGTTGGTACAGCAACAAAAACGGTACAAGTTGAGTTTTCTTTTTCTCCTTTTTTAAATTGGTGCTTATTAAAAATGCTTGGTCTTCGGTTGAAGACAGCCAGTGTCTCAGCTTCATTTCACCACCTGCCAGAACAGAGAAGAGTCCTCATGCATGTCTTCCATATCTTCTTGCAGAATGGTGGGTCAAGTCAAGGCATGCTATATGTAACGACTGGAGAGTCTTCAGGTATGTGCGGGTCTGTTTTTGGCTTCATAGGCAAGTATCAGTTTAAATCCGCTACAGGAAGGGAGTGTAGATTGAAAACAAGTCATACAGCTGCATTTTGGATCAGTTGCAGGGGTCAAAATGCATGCAGGTAAAGACCTGCCAGGTGTCCTTTGTGGAGAAAAATGACAAAGTCATCCTGAAGTTGTTCCTCCTCCTGAGGAAACCTAGATTTTTAACTGTTGTGCTTAGGCAGTGAATTTGTAACAATTTTGGTACATGTTCAGATACTGGCCAGGTCTAATGCAATCAGATTATCTAGAGATCAAGGAGAATTCGTCTGGTCCAACAGATTAATATTGTGTGTTAAGTATGTCATTGGCATAGCAGTGGCAGTTAATGCCATCCGTCTTTCAGTTTCTCCCAATGGCAGCATGTTACAAACAACAGTATGAGACAGAACTTTGTGGTACTTTATAATATACTTGTTTTAGGTCAGAAAATTGTGTCAGAAAATGTTCACTTACAATGTAAGGGCAGTCTGTCAGGTATGATAGAGACTGCTTACAATATGTTTGCCAAGTCCTTTTAGGCGACCAACTCTTGTGTGGACTGCTTTGGCATGTTGTTTAGCTATGTGCTAGAATCCAGGCCCTGCCACTACTGAGACATGGGCATAGGAGTTAAGAAGGTTCAGAGGATTCTGGGATTTGGCAGAATGACAGGAAACCTAGAGAGAAACCTTTTGAAGAGGAAGAGGAAACCTTTTGAATGTTAGCTAACCTTGGCAAGCAGTGGGACCAAACATAATCCATAATAGTAATACTGTGTGTGTTGACTATTGTGATAAAGTGTATATTCTGTATAAATCCAGAAATCCAAAAAAAGCTTGGTATGCATTGCTGGTTTGTCATGGTTGTTAATTATAGCAGTTATATTTATATTCCAATACTGTATGACCCCAAAATGCAGTGTTATAAAGCTAAAATCAGCGCGCGTCAAGCAGCAAGTAAAGGCTCGGAGAACTGAGTGTGACACTCCATAAAACACCAGAAAAGTTTTGTTTGTGGGCAAAGAATGATTTTTGGTAAAAATATATGTATTTTGTGTTAATCCTATAGACCAGATGGTGTGCCAAGCCAAGACCTGTCTTGAGATTCCCCCTATAGATTGTTAGCACTGGATTGTTCAGCTTTGGCTGTGAGATTAGTTTCTCCTCCGTCTTCCTCAATATCAGCATGAATAACTAAAGCCCTGAAGGGACTAAAGTTAAATGCTGCCTACAAAAGGATCAACACAACACATTCTAGGCAGGGTCTTTTTTATTTTTCCATAAGCATTCTGATGGTTATGCTATTGAGTCATGCATAATACGTGCCATGTGTGTGGTTGTCTCTGACGAAGCCACTCTATTTGGAAAATGCTTTTTCAAAAGTCATCTTGATGCAGTGCCCACTTGGAAATGGAGTCTGCATGCAGTAACTTCTGCCAAGTCCTTGTAGATGACTTGCTCTTGTGTGGACTACTTGACATTTTGCTAAGTGGTTCCTATGTCTTAGGAGCAATTGTGCTCTGAAACAGACTGTTCTGGGCCTGGGGTTTAAGAGGACACGTTAATCTGCACTTGACAACCACAAGCTATTGAAGCTCCTCTTAGTGGTTTTCATTCATCTAGCGTTGCATGAACATTTTTCCCTCAAACATTGTGCATTTGAGTATGTGTGACATTGTAATGGAAACATTTAAGTGGCGCTATCAAGAGTATCAGTATGTCACATCAAACATGGTATTTAAGTGTCCGTGTAACTTTGTACATGGGGCCACTTCATTAAATAACACCTACATTGTAGCGACACTCACTGACCATCTAGAGACGCTTTGTTTTCATGTGTAATTGCTTACATGTACTTGTATAATTACTAGCTTATTTGCCAGTGCGGATAGTACCTCAGCTCCCCTCTACTCCATCCATCGGTGGAAAAGGACCATCAGAGGACCACAGCTAACCGCATATAATTTGCGGGAATAGGGCTAGGCTATGAAACGGTGCACTAGGATATCAGTCTAAATCATAGTCAGCTCTAATCCTTAACACATGATGGATAATTTGGAAATGGACAGAGAACTAGAGAGCTTGTGAAACTGGCGAATATTACCCAGATATTTCCATTTTACTTTTATTTACTTATCTACAAATAAGAAAACCAACAACAATCGATTATCACATTTTTTTTTACATAAGAATATTGTTATAATTATTGTTAGATATCACCTAGCTCTATGTTGAAGTGACATTAACAAAGTAGTGTTGCTGTTGTCTGAGCATTAATGTCATAAATTCTCCCCAAAAATCAGGCACGGAATGATATGCTTTACATTCCAATACTGTATGACGCACAGTTGCACTGTAATTAAGCTAAAAATAGTGTCCCACAATAAAATGTTTAGCTGTTTAACCTGCTAAATTTGAGTCAAAGTCTCATTGCTTGCTGGCCAGGTATCTCACCAAATGTCTAATGTTGAATGTGGTTTTGAAGTCTGTTTTCTGCCCATCTTCATCAGCAAGGAAAGAAAAATATTATTCCCAAATATCACTTTGAGCTTGTCTTTTTCAGAGTTTGATGGTGTGAAACATGTTTTCTTTCAGGATAGCACATATAATTTAATTCACCTATAGGCTAAATCCAGCACCAGATAATGCTAATATTTAAGTATAGCATTGAAAGTACCAAACCGATTACCATTTTGTAATATCTAACTCTTCACGCTGGTCATGCAATTATATGCTGCACATAAACATACACAAATACACAATCATGCACAATTAGTATCTGTAGTATTTGATCCTATACACTCACCATCCATTTTTACACAACAGTTAGTTTCAGTCCACTAATTTGATTGGTCGAGCAGCGTTCCAAGAGTGCTTATATTTACTATAACCACACTGGGACGTTTCACTGTGTGTATCACTCCATTCTGTGATATTGCTTAATTATAGCACCTATATAGCATTATGTACACCTGCACATTCAAGCATTTATCCAATCAGCCAATCATGTGGCAGCATTGCACTGCATTAAATCATGCAGATACAGGTCAAGAGCTTAGACTGCAGTTTTTTGTGGTACAGTCAGTCATATGATAACTTCACAGTAGGAAGTAACAACCAGGAATCAGGATGTGGAATCTTTGTTTGAGCAAGACCCTTGTGTACTTCCTTGCTTTCGCTTAGACTGACAAATACTGTGTAGTTCTAATAGTGTGTGGTATGTTCTCATGTTCTCAGGTGTTCATCTGCTCTAGAGTGACGAGGCAGAGCCAGATGCCTTTGGTGTGAGGTAAGTCCACTAAAATCTATTCACTCACATGATCACCGTTTCGCTCCTTTGCTAGCTCAATATTCTAAATGTGCATCCACTATTTTTTAAAATGATATGACATTATTATATAACAGCCTAAAAGTGCATAAAAAGCACATCCTGTGTGGGCAGTATGGCTGATCTGATTTTGGTTGGTGTGGGTAGCATCTTGTAGTATCTTGTTTCAGTTTTATGCCATTTGCCCAAGATACACACATGCTAATTACCCCTACCTCACACTCATTTAGGCCAGCGCTGTGTGCTTTGAGAGTAATTAACTAGACCCATCCATATGTTTCCTTCCTACTGGTTTACAGTCAGCTCCAGAAATATTGGCACCCCAGATAAAGACAGATGCCTTTGTGGAAAATTTTATTAATATAACCTTTAATTGAAATACATTTATTCTAAGAAGGAAAAAAAAAAAACTTGACAAAAACATGTCACAATTATTAGCACCCCTAGAAATGTTTATGGAAAAAGTAACAGATTTTATATATGTACAGTACTGGGCAAGAGTCTTAGGCATTAGTTTTCCAGCACTAAATTAAATGTTACAGGAAAATATTTGTATGTCAGTAAAGAAAGCAGCATATTATGTAAGAGAGCACTTTTCAGATAAAAAAACATAATGAAGGCTGCTGAGTTTTGCTGCAAAAATAAGAAGCAAGTACTGGAGTCAAAGTCTCCAGAAGAACTGTGGCTGTGGCTGGTTCTGTAAGCTGCTCAGTAAAACTTATAGCTAATTTCCTTATAAAACTGCACAAATTGTACCTGAGACTACTTTTTTTTTTTTTAAAGCAAAGGGTTGTCACACCAAATATTGACTTTGTTTCATTTTTTACTGTTTACTGCTCTTTATAGTATTTTTAAAATTTAGAAACAATTAGTTTCATTATTTTTGAAGGCGTCTTTGTTCTACAGCATTTCTTTACATGTGACTAAGACTTTCTCACAGTACAGTACTTTTTTAAGTTCAATTGAGTGTTTAGGAACTCATTAGTGGTCATCCATGACTTCCTGTTTCACTGAGGTATAAATATTTATTCTAAGAAAATAAAAAATACTCATGAAAAATACTCATGAATTTTTTTTTTTTATAAAAAAACACATGCTGCAAGTGACATCCCTGGAAATTTTTATGGAAAAAAGTATATAAAAAATGTATATTTTACTTTCAGTTTGCCTGAGTGTTTAGGAAGGCCAAATTCCCCTAGTCACTGTCACATGGGGAAGATATGAATCTTGAATAACCAAATGAATATCCAAATTAAATGAGAAATGAAATACAAATGAAATAAATTAGGCAATGACTATAAAATATAAAAATAAAATAGCTACATGTTTGAAAATGCCCAAAACCACAGTTAGGGCAAAAATGAGTAAGTTTTTTAAAATTAAGAACTTGTGCTGTAATGACTGGATGAGGATGCGAGTGTATTTTGCCTCCACACACCAATGTTAGAGATTTGTAGAAGACTGTAGCATTTTGGGATCACCAAGTTTCCAAATCTACAATTAGACTCCACCTCCATGCCAACATACTATTTGTAAAGCGTACCAGAAGAAAGCATTTTCTTTCATCTAAGCACAAACATAAGCGCCTGGTGTTCCCTGGACACTACTGGAACTGGGTTCTCTGGTCAGATGAGACAAAAATTGAACACGCAAGGTGAGTTTGATATTGTCAGTGTCATTTTCACTATTATATTATCAGTGTGAGATTAAGCTAATAAGCAACATAATCTTTTTTTACCCATCTTAACCAAGAGTGCCGATAGTTCTGGAGCTGACCTTGCATGCAGACTTTCATACTTGCAGAGCAACATGGCTCTTTCCTGTACTTCCCTTTTTATGCGTGCGAGTCTAATTTGCATGCCTGCCTCCAGCATGTCCGTGTTTTCCATCGTGTTGTGCTCGGCATGTTTATATCAGTCAGGATGAATTTCATCAGAGCTCTGTCTGTCTCTGTCCTCAATTAAAGTGGTTCTTAGGAATGAGGGGAGAGTGAGGGGTCCACAGGGAGACAGTGTGGTCTAGGCAGAACGCTGCCCAGCTCTACATGCACACGCTGTTAAACATGGAGTTTATTTTTTTTTCCCTTTTATTTTACATTTTTTTTTGCATTTCTTTATTAAAATGTGTGTACTGTATGTAAACCTATCAGTGCGAGTGCATGAGTTTACGAAGGACAATTTGTAAAAATAACGGAATTGTATGAGTTTTATTTATTTAACACCCTTTATAAATAAAATGCAATGCTTATGAGTTTAAAAAAAAAACAGTATGTGAATAAAAAGTGTGAATAAAAATGGAAAGTAAATGAGGGGCAAAGGAAATGCAGAGGAGAAACAAAAGCAGGGAAGTACAAAATTAACCTTATGAAAAAGAATGCAAAAAAATAAAATAACAAAAATAATCAATGCCATTTTATGATGAATCTGATTGTAAAAATAACATGAATATACAAATAGTATATCATTCCAGAGTGTCTGTCAACCACACCCCAAGTGATTAATAAAAGGGTTTCTACTACTACTACTAATAATAATAATAATAACAACAACAATTACAACAACAACAATAATAATAAAGCATATTTATATATTTTAATAAGTTGTAGACATGCTGACATGGCCACCCTGGTCTCCTCATCTAAACCCCACTGAAAACCTGTGGGTGATCTGAAAAGGAGAGTCCAAAAGAGAGACCTGGAGGATCTGAGGAGATTCTGTATTGATGAGTGCCCTTGTCTTTTCCTGATACCTTGCCCTGTATTCTCTAATCTCATCAAGGATTTTAAGAGAAGCCTTTTTTTTTTTTTTTTTTACCAAGGGTACCAATAATTCTGGAACTGATGGTATATCAGTTGCTGTTCCCTGAACATGATCCCTTTAGTATTAGAAACTAAGCTCATGTTATTGGATTTGAAGCCCTCTGTAAGCGTCCTGTCAGGGTTTTCCCAAGGAGCACTGGTGCTACTGACTTGAGCAAAAACAGGAGCACATAGTAAAAAAAAAATCTGCGAGCACAAACATTTGCTTTCTTATTACTTTGTCAAAACTGATTAATTAATATTTGAGACTTTCTACTTGCTTTTCTGTTGTGCGGTTTTATTAAAATGGCTTGTGTACGATGTTGCATTACTAGCAGAAACTCAATTTTTTTCCCATCTATTGGCACTAACTACAGTACTCCTGTCAGAAAATCAGTTTATTAGCATTAACAAAGAGTCCTGATAACGTGAAATTGTCTGTCTAGCCAGAATCTCTTTATAAACCCTATTGTGTTTACGCCATTGACAAATGGCAACAAATCTGTGTTATTAACTGTCTGTCCTGATTGGATACTACTTTTTTCTTTTCAATCCAATACCAAGAGTATTGATACCGATACCTTGAAAAGTCTTTTATATAAAAGTCTATATAAAAATGTGAATGTTGCAGTTAATGCAATGAGAGACAAAGAGCATAGCAAAAGAAGAAAAAAACCCCAGAAAACATTCAAACAGAAAACAAACATGGATATGAGTAATTGTAAGTGGAATAAATAATTTGTTTAACTACAGAAATAAGACATCAGGAATTGCAATAATAAAATAATACATACAAGATACCAAGATATCAATATTCTTATATTAGGATTGATTTCTAAAAAGAAATATCAGAAAGTATCAAAATGAAAATATCGATCTGCAGAGCCCTTGTACAAGCCCTGCTGCCTCTGTTCAAAACCTTTGAGGTTATGGTGTGAATGTCGAGTTGGCTTCAACCAATATTTCGAACATTTGCTAACCTTTCATCTAACAGACATGGCTACTGAAGCAAAAATGAGTGTATGCTATGTACAATAGTATGACATGCATTCTCATGCATGTAAGGATGTAATGTACCATGTATAATTGTTTCACCTGCTGTATAAAACGCTGTGTTGAGAAAGAATTCTGACCTTTCATCTGTAAAGCGGAGAAAGAGGTGGAGCAGAAATCCATCAGCTGTGTGAAAAGATTTGTGATCAACATAGATGTTTTTTTTTTTTTTTTCAAATGAGTAACATTAAGTCAGAGTATTTGGCTCGCACATGAGTTCGTACGTTCAAATTCAACTCCTATTTTTTTTAAATAAGGAGCAAATGTCAGTAAAACACTCACATTGTAGAACTTTGTCTATGGAGTGAAGCAAATGCTGCAGGAAATGTACTGTACAGGAAGATGGGGACACACAGAATATAGTATATATATCACACTATAGGCTGTTCTTCATCCTATTTACTCTAATGGATTTTCAGAAGGTTAGAAGTTTCCGAGTACCCAGTTTTTGCAGACAGGATGGGAAAAGGACTTTGTTGCTCACCAACGATTTTTTCCGATTTGGGAATCAGTCAGAAATTCAACTAGGAACATCATTTCTAAAATACAAATAAATCAGCTAAGTTATTAGCAGTGTAGCGGTGTCGTTTCCATAGCCAACACCAACAATCTTGACTAAACGTTAGCTTTTCAAATTTGTGATCTGTTCATCAATTTTTGGTTGTGTAAGCATAATCATCTTTTGGTTTCATGGCTGCTTTCTGTTTTGTCACTATTTGGCCTGACATTTTCGCAGCAACTCTATGCCAGCACATGTTGGAGTCGAAAACGGATGCAAGTGCAGGTGGTTTATTAAAGAACACACAAATGAAACCAACTAAATCAAAGCAAGAATCATTAACAAAAGCTAGGAAACTGTGGCACGAAACACAAAAATACTACACAAGACAACAGACTACACACGAAAAAAGCATGACAAAGAAACACACAGGAGGCGGAAGTTAAACAAGACAGGTGAGTGTAATCACTGAGGCATGTGACCAGGTCAGAAGGGTTCTTTTAAAAGGAATGTGTGAGAACACCCTACACATTGTGTAACATCACTGGAGCAGCAAAATATGGTCAAGGTTATAAATAACAAGTAAAAAAAAATTGGCTGTGTACTTTATCTACTGTGAGACGTTACAAAAAGAGTATCCATATTATATTTTTAAGTACTGTGAATATTGCTTCTGTAGCAGAAATAGGAATTTGATATCACAAATCATATGCAAACAAAGCATACGCGTTTAACTAAAATAATATTTTGTAATTATCCACTTTCCAGTCCATAAAATAAGGGAAAGTAAGTGAGGCTCAAAGATGGTAGAATGTCAGTTTGCATATTCTCCGGAGATTGACACAACACTATGCTGCTTTTGGCAAACCAGGCATAAGTTGAGCGATTATATTAAGATTATTTTTTCCCTGTAAATGGGCTAAAATCAACATATTCCCACAGCAGACTCACTTTCTTCTTATCAGCTATGATTTCCACACTGGAATGGAAATATATTTTAGTACAGTTTTTAGTTGCATGTTTTAGTTGACCAGATTTTTTTTTTTTTAGTTTTAGATGTGGAGCACAGCTAAAATGGGTAGTAAATTAACAAAGTTACCTGCCATTGGTGAATTCTACCCATGTTTACCAAGCCCTGTTTACAGATACATTTACTGTAAAAATGTACACAAAATGCTGTGTCACCTTTCTGTGAAAAAATGTTTACTGCAAATCATCCTTCTGTTCTAATGCTTCTATCTGAGCTCTTTGTAGTCCATTAATGCCATCAAGCTGAGTTCTTTAGTAATTCATTAATGTCCAATTAGACAACAGTTATGGGAATTTAATTGGCGGTAATGTATCATCCTTGCACTAGCTTCATTCCCATTTCTCGTAAGTACTTTATTATTAATTAATCTCTACTTAATGAACAATTATTATAGTTTTAGGAGCATTAGTGGGTAATTATTGGTCAGCCAATGGCGCTCCATATCAGTTTGACCTTATGATTATTTCATTGTAATCTATTAATGTCTAATAGGAAATGGACAGTGAATGTACAATTCTTAGAATTTAAAGAACAATGAATGGACAGTTGTTGGAATTAAGTGATATGATATTTAACATTGCCAGAGGTAATTTATAATCCATTATACAATTGCGCCATTTAATTCTCGATTCTGATTGGTGTTAAGTAATTTTCTGTAACAGCAACTCTGAAAATAGGTGAAGTTTTCTGTCAGGAGATGTTCTTTTTGCATTTTTTCGAAGGAGTCTCCAGTGTCAGTGCTTTGTAGCAGTCGGGATAACGGAGACAGAGGGCTTTGCAGTTTCTTGATAACATGACAAGCTGCATTTCTATGTCTTATTAACTTCAAGAGAAAAAAGAGGTTGTTTATAGCTTGTCTTGCAGATGTTGCGTTAAAAATGTTATTAAAAACAGATAAAATGTATACCGTGTCATTATTTAATTATTAATAATGTTAGTGTTGACAGATTGCTTTGGTATATGAAGAATTAAACACTGAGATGTGCTGTTATTGAAAAATAATTAATGACTGATTGGCATGACGCCTTTGCCACCCCAAGGCATTTTGTTTTCCTGTAACAGCATGCCACAACATGTTTTATTCCTTACTTATTTTTCATTAAGCCTGCAAAGATCCAAGCAATATTAGCAGTTAATTTTGTTTTTGTGCATAGAAAATACATTTCAGGATAGAAAGTAGTTTTAATTGGCATTAGTGGATTGTTATCAAGTAGTTGTTTTCAGCATTAAAATGAATACCAAAATGCATACACATCTACCATATACAATAGTACTATTTTATATTCTTGCAGCATGCTCTCACTCACAGCCACTATGATATGTGTGTATTTTTGGTTCTTCATTTATCCATTGATTTGCAGCTATTCTAACATTCTATTCTGGCAACAATCAAAGCAAGTTACGAGCTGGTCAGTGGAGCAGTGTTAAGAGGATCATCAGAAAGTTTCTCCTCTTGCACTCATTTCTGGCCTTCATTAGGTTTTAATAACTGTTCATATTCAGTCTAATGGGTTGAAATCCACAGGAGTCAGGGTGAAAAGTACAGCCAGCAATTTTGGTGCATACACCGATGCTGGCTCAGTACGGCTGGTTGTTAGGGGCGACGGGAAGACCACCTGTTGTGGATTGGAGGGTCACAGCATCCTCTCCTACCAATCACTCGTCAAAGGCATTCATGTTATACAACCTGTGTATGAATGTATGAAAAGCGAGATATTTTTCCCTGTCCTCTGCACATTGAGCAATTTTCTGTTTTGTCTCTGAGAACTCAAGTGGGGAGACAAACTGACGTTTTCATGATCAAACGGAAACACTGATGATTCTTGCATCAGATGCGCAGAAAGCAACCATTTGTTTTAGAGGGTGTCATCTCGATCACTCCAGCTGGCTTTGTGTGAGTCTTTGTGACTGCACAATTAATCATATCTGTAATAATTTTGGTCATACTCTTTAACTTTAATACTTAATAGCTCAGTGATTGGCTTATATTAGCAGGGACGGACAAGTGAATAATTGATTAGTTAGCCCAATGGCCAAGTGAAAGCTCCAGTCTGCTGTCCAGTTGCTGTCTAGTTACAGCATCAGAGTTCATCGCATTGTGTTTAAACATAGCTACATACTAAATGACAACGTTTAATTTGCGAAAGTCATTGTGTTCAACCATAGCTACATACTAAATGAAAATAAAGAGTAATCATTTGCCTCTAATTCTGATTGTTGAACTTACTGGCAATTAAGAATTAAAAAACAAATAAACCACACATGAACCTGGTTACTGATTTGTCCACCCTAGACTGTATACTGTATATGTTTTTTGACTTTAGTGCCTTAACTTACAACTTTGTGTTTTAACCAAAGATAAAGGAAACCTTAATGACTGATTAGCCACTATGGGTAACTACTTTATAATTTCATGTCCCTACCATATTAGGATGGGTGAAATTAGCCCATAAGCAAGCCTATAGAGAGATATGGGCAAAGCCTGATTTTCAGATTTATAGACTACAATGTGAATTTACAGTCATGATTGTGAATTCTGTTTGCATACTACTGTTTACTGTATTATAGTTACCATAGATGAAGAAATATTTTAACATAACATTTAGTATTATGCTGTTTAAGCGGTAGAAGTGTAAGAAGTGTATTTGGAAAGGAAATATTTTTCTACCTCAGCCCAGCATAGCAAGATTTCCAACATCCACACATTATTTGCAGATCTCTATTTGCCTGTGAGTGAACACATTCTCTTGAAAGCCTGATGCTTCTGTATAAAGCCATAATTACTCACTGAACCCTTCTCAGCTCTAGAATTGACCCTTAATGTAACAGCGAGATAGAAATGCAATCACTCACATGACAGAACAATGCAGTATGAACTCTGGTGACCTCCTGTGCAATCTGAGGACCCTCCACATACTCGTTTTGAAATATGATGCACTTGAGGGTCTGTAGAGAATAAATGGTGCTCTAAATGCTCTGGCTGCCTTGGATAACCTTGAAACTAAATGAAAAAGTGATATTAGAGAGGAAATACTTGGCATGCCCCAAATCCGCCTAATTGAGAGCGGCTCCCCTGCCATTTGTGTTGCAGAGTTTGAACATTGTGTGTTTTAAAGCTTCTTCTCTGCTTAGTCATTCAGGCCATCTGTTTTTCTATCTGTAGGCGGCCAGGGGGAAATCTGGTCAGCGATGATAGACATAGCATGAGTTTTGTTGGTTTTTCTTCTTTTTTAGTTGCATTTGCGTCATCCAATTTCAGTTACCTTGTCTACTCATTCGCATATGGTTGTTTAGCATGCGTGGTTGAATAGTAACCCTCAGTGAGAAGTACCTGAAGAGGCTTGAAGGTGGGATGATGATTTTACATAATCCCCCATCTCTCTCTTTTTCTGTCCATCTCTTTCTGTCTCTCTGTCTGTATTGGTTTGAAGAGCTCTATTGATTTTATTTTTTTTATCTGGTGCACAATGGCTTGTCCAGCTGTCCAGCCCTGCTTTGATTCTGCAGCTTTGATTTAAATAGCATCCATAATTATACACAAAAGAGATCTTTTTCACAATAAAACAATTGGTTTTGCCTCAAGAAGATGGCCCGAGCTGAGCTAATTGGTCATTTTGGCTTAGTTCCAATACTGTAACTGTAGGGCCATATCTGCACTTCAATACAATGAGTGAAGTTTGTGTGATGAGCCCTTGAAGGACTGAGGGATTGCATCAACATCACTGTTGCCTTCAGAAAGGTCCATTTATAGTTTATTTATCAAAATTGTAGTAGTGTTGTGTGTAAATGTTTTCGGTGACCCATATTAACCCAAACTAAAAATTCCCATCAAATTTATGGAAGTTATGTAAATGCCGATTTTCTTTGCATGCATATGTTATTAAATGGCAGTGACCTGTAAATTGACATTTGGTGACACCCACAATACTCCATAAAAGGCAAAGCTCAGAGAGCTGAAAACAACAAATGACAACTAAACAGTGAAAGAGCACCTCTTAAGTGCGACGTGCACTGAATCTTACAGTAATGCATCTCAGCCACTGCAGTGTGTCAGCCACCATAGACACAGAATACCACTTCCTTCTGTTAAACAGTGACATTTTTTGTCCTCCTTGACTAGTCTTATTTTCCTTAATCTATGTATTTGTTTTGGATTGCTGTGAAACGATGTGTTTAACAAAATGTTGATTAAATTTGTGTATGTAATTGAAATAACTAAGAAAGATTTACATTGACCAGTGTAATCTATATATAAAATTGCAATAAATCGTATAGTATACAGTCAGGTCCATAAATATTGGGACATTGACACAATTCTAACATTTTTGGCTCTATACACCACCACAATGGA
>CM075029.1:7330402-7350221 GCA_037576675.1 Pangasius sanitwongsei | reverse complement strand
ATTGTGGTGGTGTATAGAGCCAAAAATGTTAGAATTGTGTCGATGTCCCAATATTTATGGACCTGACTGTATATGAATTGAGGTTCACATACTGTATATGTAAATCTACGCAAAACTCAGGAGCTCTCGATCGTTTTTTCCAAACTTGTTATGAATACCGCATTTTTTGTGTAAATGCTCCTGCGAACAGTTTACGAATAAATTCATCTATATTCAGTTTGATAAATGAGGCCTAAACCTTTAAGGTCTTCCTGACAAAATCCACCTGACTAAATTAGTGATTAAAAAAAGAGAGAAGATAAAATTGTCAGTTGTTGGATTCAAATTATATAGTGCTTGGGTCAGATTTGTTATCACAGCGCTCTCATTTGACTGTTTTTCTCATACTTTCTTGCTTTTCTCTCTTTCTTATCTGTCTAAATATTTGATTTAGGAGAGCATTAGAGATGAGCTCAGCTTAGGAGATAAGATTTCAGGATGATGTGGTAGCCAGAAACGTTTAGCCCCAGAACTTTCTAAGCTAAACCTAGTAAGCATAGCATACTAAACTAAGCTACCATTAACTACCTAGTTAATGGTAATGATGCATAAAATAGTACATAGTAAATGTTAAGGAAATCCCTGAGAATATGTTCATTGAAATCCAGATTGAGATACCGAAATTCCCCTTGTGACTTCCTGTGAGAAATGTAAGCTAATTTGCTAGCAATTGGCTAGCTGGCTAACTGTTTTGGATGGCAGAAAAACATGAAGGAATTTCTGAATTACATATTTGTCTGTATTTATAAATCAATGCTTAATATTTCTAAATTAAAATACATGATTTACAGTGTTCAAATTGAATTTGACTTAGCTGATATAACCTCTTTACTTTATTCATTACTTGAGTTAGTTAGCTAGTTAGCAAAAGCAGATTCTTAGGATGCTAGCAATAATGTACTTCCTATTCATAATGGGAAGTTGACATGGATGTGCATAAAAATAACTAAAATGCAGGGAATGATGAGTTACATTCTGCAGCAACAGAGAAAATGTGTGTGTTTGTTGTTGAGGGAACACTGTACGTGGCTCTGGCAAACAGTAACACTGCAGCAAGAGTGTGTCTGAAACTAGGAGACACACACACACACACACACAGAGAGAGAGAGAGAAAGAGAGAGAGTACAGCAAATGCACCTCATCTCGTCCATAGCACTTAATCTTAATTATCTCAGCCCTCAAGGAAAGGTTTTTTTCACACACATTTTTCCAATTAGCCACCAGTGTGGATGAGTGCTTCAGCCCCTCGCTGTGGCAGGCTTCTCAGTGACAGAAGTGTGAGCAGTTACACAACAAACCTACGCCTGTTTCCCGAGCATAAGGAATGTCATCTTCATAATAATACTTGGTTAGGATTTCTCTCCTTGATAGCACCAGAGTGGAAGGGATGGAAGGAAGGAAAGAAGGAAGGAAGGACGCAGTCTGCAAAGTGTTGACTGAGAGAAAAATACTTTTAATGGAATACCTCAGGGCTTCTTAAAGCTAATGTCTGTCTACTGCTTTTGTAGAGTATGTGTGATTACCAACAACAAGAATTTCACCATTGTGCCCTGTATAGAGGGAGAAAAAAGACCTTGTTTACTCCAAACTCGCATATAATGGAAAATTATTTCTGAAAGGATGAATAATACAGACTTGAATGTTAATTTAAAAATGACAAGTATTAAGCGAAATGAAAGTGTTCTGCAACTATATGCTTCATATATCCATTTACTGAAGGAATTCATGAACCGCCTTTTAATGCACTTTCCATTACATTTCCACGTAAGCAGTTTTTCTTCTTAGTACAGGCAAACATTTCAAAATTCTTGTCTGTGGTAATCGCAATAGATACAGATTAGATTGTTAAGTGCTGGAGTGTTGCTTTAAGTGTAGTTTATTTCTGTTTTTGGTTGCCTTGCACAAAAATGAACCTTTTAAAATAATGCACAGTTGTCGTTCTTCTTTCGGCTGATCCCATTAGGGGTCTCCACAGCGGATCATTGGTCCGCATATACGATCTGGCACAGTTTTTATGCCAGATGCCTTTCCTGACGCAACCCTCCCCAATTTTATTCAGGCTTGGGACCGGCACTGGGAGTGCACTGTCATGTGCAACCCCGGTGACTAGGGTTGGTTCCCTAGCCAGGAATCGAACCAGGCCTCCATGGTGACAGCGCCGAGGCCTAACCACTAGTCCTCCAGGGACCCTCCTTTAAAATAATGTGCAGTAAATGGTTAAAAAAACATAGACGTACACACTACATTTTCGATACATTTCTTTTACAAACTGGTTGTCTAATGTCCACATGGCTGACATTTTTTTTTTTTTTTTTAAAAGTTTAATCATTTTCTAAGTATCATCACCACTAACATGACACTTTGTTGTAGGCCTGTTTAATATTTTTAGGTCCAAACTTTAATCCTTTGTGTATCTTTTGGCCAAAAACCTGAAAGTGCTGTTTTTGACAATTCTCAGCTGAAATTTTTCAGTGGCGTCTCTAATAAATATCGTTAACTGATGCTAACTATATACTTCTCTAATGTTAGCTAAGTCAATAATACATTGATAGATTTTATTTCATATTAATGAACACAAAACATTCTGTATTTACTTGACAGAAAGTGAAGCTGCCCGCAAGTCCCGAGAGCCCTAATGTCATGTGAAATGGGGGGAAGGGGCGGGACTTCCAGGTGGTGTCAGTTAATGTTGGAGAGCTCAAAACACCTGTGCAAATCATTACATATTAATATCTCAATTGGCCAATCTTTTGTTTTATTGGGGAACCATACCTGCCTTACTGGCCATATTTTTAAATGATAACTCATACTAGTGTACTCCAGTGTTAAATTGTGGAGGTTCTATTCTAAATATGTGAAGGTTGGTAGGTCTGCTAATATAATTGAAGTAAATGTCACTAGATATCATGGGAGTGTAATAAAGTGTAGAGATGATTACTGTATCATGCAAGCCTAATATGATAATAACAGTGTCCAGATTGAAAGGTAACAGGGTGATATTTACATGCATAATGAATGTATACAAAATGAAAACTAGCAGCATGTCGGTGTCAAAGTCTATGGGCAAAAATACAAGTGACAAGTCACATGAAGTATTTTTTATTTTTTATTTTTTTATGCATTCTTGTTAGTTGTCCAATTCATGCTACAGTGTTTTGTGCATTATTCCTCACATTGTTGCTGTCAGACTATAATGAAGTCCTGATTGTGCTTTCTCTCTCTCTCTCTCTATCCCTAGTCCTCTCACATTGTGTTTACCTTTGAATAATTTTTTTCACATTTTAAGTGCATTTCTGAACACACCAAAAGGAAAAGTGATTCATTGTGCATTTCAGAAAGTCCTTAGTAGCCTCTATAACTATAATACATAATGGACTATTTAGACATATTATTTAGTATGATAGTATGCTGTAGGAGATACGAAATAATGTTCTAGCATCAGTTACAGAAGGAAAGTCTCCTTCCATCATCATTAATCATAGCTTCTTTTAATTTATTTGATTTTATTTTCTCCTCACCTGATTGTAAAACATTTAGGCATTTTGTTTTGTTATTCTTGTTCTTCTTCAAGATTTAACAGGTGGATTCTCACTTCTGTGTATATCTCTTCCTTATGTGACTGCAGACTGTGAGCTAGAGGGCGGGCGGTTGATGAAACCCTCCCACAACCCCTTTACACTTTGCCTCTGAGCTCCTCCCAGAGCCTTGTCTCCATGGCGATGAGCAGTGACCCTGGCTATACAGGGCCAGAGCTTGACCCCGACTCTTCTGCTTCCTCATCACCAACACCTCTCTCCGACAAGATGGCCGCCATCACCATAACTGACCCCTCCACCAATGGGCTGAGAAATGGGGGGGGGCATAAGAGGGCCCCACCCCAAAGGCCACACCTCTCCGGCAGGAAGATGTCGCTTCAGGAGAGAGGGACATACCTGTCAGCAGGGGGCGGAGCTGAGCGCATCTCTCACATTTCACCACGCGGTGCACGACGACCAACTATTGAGTCCAAGCGGGTGTCCATTTCAGACTCACAGGTAAGACTCAGCAGTGTGTGTGTCCACTAGCAAGAGGAATCCAAATTTTCTTCAGTTGATTATGTGAGAATGTATTGCTAAAAGTTGAGAGAAATCTCTTTTTTTAGCTGTTGTATGAAATCTATCAGGATATTGCTTTAATTCTTTTTAAAAATGTTGTAATGCCAAATGTTTCATTTAAATAGTCAGACATCGATGCACTTAACACTATTGATAACACATTACAGTTATACAATATTCTCTATATGTTATATAAACTTTTTTACTCATATTATTGAAAAAATATGTGATCATGTTTGAGAGGTCACATAACTTCAGGGGTTTTTAGCAGCTGATCGAATTAACAGTGAACTCAGACTTTTGGACATTTGGATAATTTAGATATCATTTCAGATTTCAGTGTTAAAATCCCTAAAATAGCTGTGTGTGAAAGTCTTTGTAAATTAGTTGTATAAGGGAATATTAACAATTTCTGTAAGTATTATTACACAGGCGAGTAAATGTTTAAAAAAAAAAAACTGACCACAAAACAAAGTACAGGTCATTCTGCATTCTGCACTTAAAAAAGACAATAAACAAAAAAAATCACATCATGTCTCTCTCTCTCTCTCTCTCTCTCTCTCTCTCTCTGTCTGTCTGTCTTTCTGTCTCTTTATCTGTCTGTCCCTCTGTCTCTTTATCTGTCACTCACTCCATCTGCCTCTCTCTCTCTCTCTTTGTTTCCTATTTCTCAATTAGTCTTTCTCTGTTTGTCTCTCTGTCTCTTTATCTGTCTCTCACTCTGTTTATCTGCCTCTTTCTACCTGTCTCTCTTGCTGTCTCTCTGCCTTTCTCTCTCTCTCTCTCTCACTGTTTGTCTGTCTGTCAGAGGGACTGCACAGTGGCCACCACTGGTCTGGTTTGTTTATCTGTTGCTATGGTTACTGCAGTCTCTGTCTGATCCTCCTTATTTCCTTATAACTTTTAAATGGTTTCTTTTCTATGATTCATTTACTCCCCTAGACAAGATGGTCAAGTGATGGACATGCAATGATCAGTGCTTTCACGAATCCTATCGCCTCATTCTTCTTGGCCCATGTGAGATTTTATTTGCAAATGGATCAGCCCACTAATCAGTGATCATTGTATGAAATAGCCAAGCAAAAAAGGTTTTGTCAATCTCTATGTTAACAAATCATTTAATGAAGAGTTGTATAATTGTATAAGTGACATTTCAGAATACAAAAGCAACGTGTGTGTGTGTGTGTGTGTGTGATTGTGTGTGCTTTCCCAAGAAAAAGAATATGTGGACATATTTTCATAGTGCTCCTCCATATCTTAGATATTACTGTACAGTTCAGATAAATGCTACACTGCTAATATTTTCTCCATATTAGATATGAAAATGGAAAGTTTTGTAAGGTTTGATAACATTGTTTTGTATATTATTTATGTTCAAATTTGTGTTTTTGAAGATTGATGTTAAATGACACACAAAAGCAGCACGGCTGTAAGTTTGACAATATTTGGTTTGAGAAACAACGAGAATCATTTTGAAAGCTGGAACCCAAAAGCTGTTAAGATCTATCTGTTAAGAGCTACACTTACCAGAGCTTCTTGACAGCCTGTTTATCATCTGTGGGAGGCCATTAAATCTGAGTGAACAACACTGACACATCGACGTGTGAAAGACTTTCTCTGCAAGTTTACCCAAAAGACTTCATTATTTGAAAAAATCTAAAGGAAAAGAATCCAAAGGAAAAACATGCAACACAATTTGATATTCCTTCTTAACTTTCTATTCATTGCTATAAATGAAAAATACTAAATTTCTTGCCCAGACCTTTTTTTGCCTGATGCAGTGTAATTAATATCTGTTAGTGCAAGCCCTACTGAATTATGTGAAACTGAACTGAAATGGATGCGTTGGTTAGTTTTACATTACAAGCTTGCATTACAAGCACATTACAATGCAAACAATTGCATTTTTTGCTCATCTAGGATCTGTCTGTTTTGACAAGTCACATTCGTAATGGCCAAATGCGACCCAAATCTGCCTTTCATGTGAATGCATCTGTTCCCTGAAACACTCCGTATGCACACATCGATATCAATTTTGCATGATTCACATGCATCACAAACTACCAAAAACATCTTATTTGTGAGACAATCCATCATAGCTAGAATCCCAAGCCTGTGTCGCAGTTTGCTCTGGAGTTTTTCAAACAGTTCGGCAGCTGTACATGAGGCTGAGATGGGAAAAAAAAAGACCAGATGGCTAGATTTTGCTGTTTTTTTTTTTTTGCACTGTCATTTTTCTCTTCCACATAAGAGCTGTTGAGTATATCTATGTGAGAATAAGTGGGTTTATCACCCAAAATGCGCTTGATGGCATGGCCACTATGTTTATTAAATCTTAACAAGGCTTATTATTATAATTCACATTATTAAGGCTTATTGATAATTATTGTAAATCGTATTACTATTCAGTCATTTGCCTCCTTGATTTCTGAAGGCTCTTTATTTTTCTTTCTTGTAGCCATGTGCATTTGTGGCAGTGCTTTGTCATTTCTTAGGAAATTGTTTTGAATACTACTCAGTTTCGACAGGTTCTCTCCAATATTGTTTCCAATCACCAATTTCTCCATTGTGCTGTTCAGTGCTGCTGACACTGAATGATGAAAACTGCGATCTGCACATGTGTGTTGGGAAAATACCTACATGAAATGCAATCTGAATTTTGTCATTCACGTCACCTAGCAACTTCTCGGATATATATGTATGTGATCTAGGACCATATATGAAAGTGGCTCAGGTCTGATTTGAAAAATATTGGATTGTTTTGTCTACACAGTCATGAAAAAATTAAATATGTGTCACATTATTTTCATTTCATGTCTTCCTTTGCAAGTCTGTGACATAGCAGTTATGGCCATGCATTGTTTATAGTGGATGTTTACTGTCAACCTTTCTCTCTTTCTGCATCTCTTTTATTTTTACTTCAAAGACTGTTTATACACTGTTAGGGCTTTAGTTGTGGGTGAGTGACAGTTTGAGGCCAAACTATGTGATCTTTAATGCCATTATGTGAGTCTGCTCTCTTTTGTGGGTTAAAGATCCCTCATTCTGTCCATTGGCTCACTTTCTCCATCTTCATTGCCTTTGCTGTTTTTAAGCCACATACCCTTCCTACTGTACTTTTGCAAACATTCACATTTATTTATTTATCTGAATACATAAGATATCGATGGCAATAGAACCAGCTGTTGTTTGCTATATAGAATTTTTTTCCTCTGTGCATATCTTAATATCTCTTATTTCAAATGGAAAGACGTAAAAGGTGCAGACTCATCCTCTTGGATGTCCCTGGAGCAGCTTAGGGTTTAGCGTTAAGGAGTAAAATCTGACCCTAAATAAATTAAAATCATAACTACTATTGCTAGATATATTGTAATATTTACAAAGTATTATGATACAGTGCATGGTACTGCATTACTACATACATATTACACATATTATCATAAATACAGTGCAATAAAGTAGAATAAATTCCTTGATGTAACTACTATAATTACAGTCTGATTGGTTAAAAGGCATGCGTTATTTTCGGAAGTAGTTCCAGATGTAACATGAACGATAGGTATATATCAATGTGCTCGTTCGAATACATTATTTGTTTCTATAGTAAATGCTCATACACAGTGACTTATACAGCGGGAGCTCAACATAATCCAAGACTAATAATAAACAGAATTAAAAACATGTTGTTTAACAAAGTAATTCATATAATCATTCAAGTGGTTAAGTTTTTTGTTAGGAAACATTTATTAAACATTTATGGAAGGAGTCTCAGTTATATGCACTCTCAGTCTGGGTTATGCTTTCCGTTTTCTCCGGTATCTCCGTAAAATGACAGGCTGCGCTTTGTGTGTGTGTGTGCAAACAAGAGAGAGAGAGAGACAGAGAGAGAGAGAGAGAGGGGCTGGTGAGGGAGTAACTGTTTATCGCTGCTGTAACGTAGGTAATAACAGGAACAAACTTGTCTCTGGACATTCCACAACATTAAATCTAACTATAAACCTGTAAAGAGTGATGTTTAATTCATGTACAAGTTAAACATTGTAATTGTTGACAAATCGCTGTGGTATAAGCGGAATAGCACACTCCAGACCACGCTGTTATACAAACCGGGTTGCAGCACTCCACTTGTGCGTTGTGCCACATCACACCCCCAGGCGTGCATCATTTTTGCTCCGTCATGTGTTATTTCTTATATATCTTCTTTCCTGTGACACACCATTTCCCCTCTTACATTTTAATCATTACCATAGCCATCATACCTACATAATTAACTTCTATTTTCTGTTTAAATTAAAAATTATTCTAGCTTAACTATTTGCAAAAAAAAAAAAGTTGATATTTAATTTATCATGAATACCAACCTAATACCTGGTCTAATGCAATGTAATGTAGTATTTAACTTAATGTAATAATAGTTCCTGGGAGCACTGGTTAATAGGTCAGCTATGGCTCAACAGTGCAGTGGAGTGTAATTTAAGCATGACATTGGGTTAGCCATTAGACATATCTGATGATCACAGTTGTTCTAAATGAACAATTTAGTGATAGGGTAAAAATGTAATTTTAGTATAATGAGCTTTGTCAATAAAGTGCTTGCAAAACTGTGGTCACACTTAAAGCAACTGTCAAAAACTGTGGCTTCATCTATTTCTTTTAACGTCTAGAAAAAGAAATTGCAACAAATGTACATTTTAACATCCACTGTGGACAGTGTTATAGAAGTGCTGATAGTAACAACACATCTGATTGTGTTTTAGTTACAGACTACACCACTTGTACATACCAATATTAGTCTCAGAGCTTTCTGCTTATGAAGCTTTCTGGATTGTGGTGCTTTTACACCGCTACTTTTGGTTTGTTTGCTGTTTGGTTTAGTTTGGTTTCTTACTGAACATATTTAAAGGAAGCAAAAAAGCTGAAAGTTGAAAATTGAGCCAGGTAATATGATCATATGCTATCAGTATAGTCACAGTTTGAAGGATAAGCTGACCAAGCCCTCATCTGCTACGATAACAACTCATTATGAAATTTCTCAGATTAAGATGCTGTCCCCTCCATTGTCCTCCATGCTAAAATAAACTTTCTGTGGACTTTAAAGGGTTAATACTATGAATGACAAGTGTGACAACACTATGAATTCATTAATGGTGTCATATTTATGTATTTAATATCAGCCTCAAATTGCATTCAATGTTATTTCAGTGTATTGCAATGCACAAACCATGAATTTCAGCACTACCTATTATATCACTTTTCAGATAATGTCATGGGTATAAATCGTATTTTTGTAACACTTACTGACTCTACTGTTACATGCAGTATTAACAAACTGATTAGATATGAAAGTGTTTGCACAGAATTGTTCCCCATTTCATTTCAGTGTAGATATAAATAATCTAAATAGTTCCCAATTCTTGAATGTTTATAATTTTTTTTCTTTCTAGCTAGTTAAATATCATGCTGTACATCATGTATCATGAAAATGACTGTTTATATTTGTGCTTTATCACCACCTGTGTGTATGTCTATCTGTGTTTAACTATTCCCTTCTATATTTGGCTGTAATGAGAAATAGATGAGAAGACAGGATAGGGGTGTGTGTGTGTGTGTGTGTGTGTGTGTGTGTGTGACTAGCTCAGCACTTTCATGTCTTGAATAAGAAGTAGTCAATAGATGGATGGGCAGGTTTACTTCTGACAGGGTTGGGTGATAGACTGTGCCAGTGTTTTATTACTGTGTGTGTGTGTGTGTGTGTGTGTGTGTGTGTGTGTGTGTGTGTCTGTGAGACTTTACTGCAGTGCTGGTCTCACTGAGCATGTGCTAGTGTTGTTCTGGCTCTGTCTGGCCGTCTAGTTCTCCAACGGTGAATATAAAATACCTTTATGCTGCTCTACTGAATTCGCTACATGATTATGTATCTGCAATGTTAGCTCATAATCCACAAGATAAATACATTATTGATGTGTTATGCTGTGTGTGTGGGTTTGAGTGTAGTGTAATGTCTGCTGAGCATCTCTGGAGGATTCACTCCTTCTCATTCCCTCTCTCTCTTATAGTCTCACTACTTTTTTGCCATTTTTTGATCTTATTTTTAATTGTCTCTCTGTTGTGTCTCAAAGAAAATTACCAGGAGGTAAAAACAATTTAATCATAAACATTAACGTTTCAGAATCATTTGTATTTATAAAGTCAGAGTAAGATACTAAATCTAGCTGATGAAGTTCCATCCATCTATCCATTTTCCATACCGCTTATCCTACAGCTTGGGGCACAAGGCGGGGGACACCCTGGATGGGGTGCCAACCCAACTTCAACCTACCTTCGCACACACATTCAGACACTACTGACAATTTGGAAATGCCAATCAGCCTACAACACATGTCTTTGGAATGGTGAAGGAAACCAGAGTACCCGGAGGAAGCCCCCGAAGCGCACATAATCTCTGAATAGCGCTGAAGTCTGCTGTAATTTTGGTATTAAATCCTCACTAATAGTCACGATTCTATTCAATTCACAGTACTAACTTCACAGTTCAGTTTAATTTGATTCTTAGACTGTTTTGAACAAAATTTGAATGAAGAAAATTTATAACTAAAAAGACTAATTTTTTTCATTTCTGACTCCTAAACAGTGCAAAACAATGTGCATTTTTGTCTGTATAAAACTAACAAACTAGCTGTAAACAGAGGTTTAATGCTGTAAACAAAATATACTACAGGTTCACCATATCTTAAAAATAAATTAATTAATTTATAAGTTCTCCCAAAAAATAAACGCATATGAACTATGAATAAACAGGTCTTTGACCTGGGGAAAATGATTCACTGAAACATAATGAGCACCTTAACAGCACCTGAGGTGTCCAATTAGAGCTCCAAAGTCGGCTAAAATGCCAGAGCTCTGCAACCTCTTTCTTGGGCACTGCGCAGCAGCGCGGGTCTGGTGTCGTTTGAAAGCTGCTGAAGAGCTCTAACTGTTATAACGTGGTTGTGTAACCATATTATGTATAATGCGTATGCATTGTCACAATGCATTGTTGCACCCCTACTCACTATGTATATTTAAGTCCCTATAGAGTAAGGATGATGTGTGTGCATGTGAGTGTGCATGTGTGTGTGTTTATCTGCTTTTTTTTTTATAATATTAGAAACTGATTTAAAACTACTGAGGCATGGAACATTGAGCAAAGGATCTCAAATTGAGAATTTATAGGCCTGCTTTGTTTCATCTCTCATTCTTTCTCTTTCTGATGACATGTGAAAGCATTTCTATGGTATCTTATAGGGCTGCACCTTATCGATGTGACTATATTATGACACATTGTGATTGGAGTATGCCTTGTGTGAATTAAAATCCAACCTGTTGTTAAACACTGACTTGCCTGATTCTTTAAAACCCCCTATAGAAACATTCATGTTGAACATGTGATGTTGGTCGGGATGCTTATAGAGGACTCATTTGCATATTGCAGGTTTCATGAGATGAATTGGCATTGCAAATGCAAATATCCGGATAATGATAAACAAATTCCTGCTACTGAGGCAGTGCCAATGTGAAATTTTATAATTATTATAGCTTTCATAAGTTGCCTATGGATTTGAAGATCATGTTACTCTGTATTTTTGGATTATAGCCGTAACATTTTTTACTAAATGTTTAATTACAACATGATCGCTGAGATGTTTGTTGTCTTAATTAAATCTCTCTCTCTTTCTCTCTCTCTGTCTGCCTCTGTGCCAAATAAATAAAACAGGATTAATAGCAATTGCAATATGAACTAACAAATCAGTTTACAGAGATGAATGAGCTATATTGCACATACACGAATGTCTGATTGTGACAGTTTACTGAAATTTGGGATAAGAGTAGTGGTTTCTCATGTCTTTTCAAATTTTTGTGTTAATCTCATGTCATGCAGTGATCTGACATTCTGTTCTTCATAGTAACTCTCTCTCTCCCTCTCTCTCTCTCTCAGGACTGTATCCAGCTTAACCAGTACAAACTGAAGAGTGAAATTGGGAAGGTGAGTATTGAGTTTTACGCATTGATTTCAAATTCAACGAATTCAGTTCATGGTATAAATGATGAATATTATATGATCCAAGGAGAATATTATGTGGTCATTTTTCTTACAGTTATAAACTGTGATTTCAGTATCTCACTCTCGATTTGTTTCTCATATTCTCCAGGATTTATTACACCTTAAACCTAAAACAATTTTAATCTTCAGTAACATAAGCATGTAGATTCCCCCCTTCCCCCCTAAAATTCATCCTTAGACATGATTAGTCCAAAGCTGTGGAGTTTATTTCTTGACCTCATGAGCTCTCATGTAATTCACAAAAATCAGTTTCATGCAAAAGTACTGAAACTGTCTCGGTTTTAAATATAAAAATGTGAATTAAAATTTGAACCGTATTTCAGTTGCAATTTTAAAACCTGACTGTAGTGCTAGTTCTTGTTCTTTATGAATTCTTTTTTAGACCAAATAATTGAACCAAATTGGTTAATTAGGAGTACACTTTACCTATAAGGCTTTGTGAATTTTCCTCAGCTGTTTTCTCTGACTCCTGTGTTCTTGCTTTCTCCCCAGGGTTCTTATGGTGTGGTCAAACTGGCCTACAATGAGGATGACGAAAAGTATTATGTGAGTTCTTTAGAGGAATTCCCACTCTTATATTGTATTTATACCACTCCTTGAACTTCAAGATGAAAAATGATGCAAAAGACAGTGATATAATTGATTAATTACAACAACTCTCTGATCACAAGTGATCTTATTGGTAACCTTATTTTCAGGCACTTTATCTTCACTGTTTGGCTGAAGGTTGGGTTTAAAGCGCAAGTGTGCTGAACATGACGTGGAGTGTTTAGAGATTCTACTGTTCGTGCAGACACTTGAGTGTCCATTAACTGCACTCAGCTTCTGTTGTCAAGAGTGATTTTGTAAGTGGAATAATGGCCTTACACCACCCTGCTCCGTGTGTGTGTGTGTGTGTGTGTGTGTGTGTGTGTGCACGTGCACATGGCTGTACTGAGGCTAGAGATTGCACTCGATCTGAAATAGGTTTAGGCCTCAATCTTCTCACCTGCACAGGCTGGAAATGGCCTAAAAAACGTGACAGATTTGAACTAGGACAGAACAGAACAGATAATTAAGCTAGATTTGAGAGAGCAAGGGAAAAAAGAGAGTGTGTTACTGAGTAAAGAAAGGTAGAAAGAGAAAATGGTTTGTAAGTGGTGAAAGGGGGGAGGGTGGGTGACACATAGGTGCAAATGTTCCTGGGTGGTATACATTATGTAATTTTCTTATGAAACCCTGAATTACCACAGTGAGCACACTTGTTCACAGTGTAGTCTATGCACGTTTGGCTTTATAAATATAAAGTGTGGGTGGAGGAAAAACAAGATTGAGGTCTTGCTCCTGAGCAGCAGGGCCCTACCAATCAATATGATGAGCTTAGGACAACATCCGGGAGGATGAGATGTTCCCTGACACATAGGTATTTTATGTGTAGGAACATGAATTGCATGTAAAATCTGGCTGTGAGGTTGCGATGAAGAATCCGGGATCAGATGGATGGAGATGAAATCTTGACCAGGCATTCGAAATCAACTTTCGTCAACAGCTTAACACAGTTTTCAGACCTGTTTTCAACGTACCCTTATTGTCCATGCACGTGGCCACTTGTAAGATAATAGGAGGAGGGTAAACTAGCATAAATGATAATGTCATTTTAACAAAAGATCCTAAGGCCTATGATTACATAATTTTAATACAAGAACTGTCTGTGGAATTATCGCAATAAACAATATCACCATTATGGAACATCAGTTACGATGTATTATCAAATCATGGGCTGTAATTGTTAATTACTATAATTATATTGTGAAAGCAGATTTAATTCTCTGATGAGCATCATAGGATGATGGAAAAGACCTCTATTTGTTTAAACTATCATATACTGTTCATTATTTGGCTTATTGGTAAAGAGTGAACTCACGAGTGCAGTGATGAATGAGCTTACTAGTTTAGAAATACAGGAAAAATGTATTTTATTTGAATATAGATCAATAAAACGACAAAGCAACCATTTGCATTGCCAGCATGCTCATACATTTTGTAAAACAGGACGCATGTTGAATTCTTCCAGTTTAATCCTAGAGAATGGTGGAGTAATAGTGTTTGAAATTTGTCTGCCCTTGTTTGAACAATTTAACCCTTACTTAGCAAGCTACAGATGGGTGACAAATTAAGGTGGGTTGATGGTGGACATTTTGTTATGCTGTGGCAGACATTTTGCTAGCATGATTTAGGTCCACTTGTGCCCTTAGAGGAAAGCATCACTGCACATCGATATAAAGATCACCTAAATCTAGTGATGAAACATTTCTATCCGGATGGGAGTGGTCTCTTCCAGGATGACCCCGCCCTCATCTACAGGGCACAAGGGCTCACTGAATGGGTTTATGAGTAGGGAAATGATGTAAATGATATGCTATGGCCTTCACAGCCACCAGATCTCAGCTCAGTTGAACACGTATGGGAGATTTTGGACCCATGTGTTCATGCGCTCACCACCACCACCACCACCATCATGAAAGCACCAACTGAGAGAATATGTTTTGGAAAAATGGTGTTCATCCCTCAGAGAGGTTTATGGTGGCCCAACACCTTATTAGAACACTTTATGTTGTTTTTTTTTCTTTTAATTTGTCACTGGTCTGTATGTCATATTATGACATTCTAATGTGATTTTGTCTTAACCTTAATGTTAATATCAGGAGGAATCTTTCTCAACTTGAAAAAACGAACTTGATTTGAAAATTCACGGAAGCAGGCTTTGTCAGCCGTCGCTTATTGAAATAGGCCTTTATAAATGTTATGGTCTATGTCATTTGTCATGAAGGGTTTGTGTAGGTGTTATGTAGCCCAGTGAATAAAATGTTACCATTCTGATGTTATATATTAAGTGTACATTAATATTGATTCCCTTAGCTCTACTGGGAGTAAAAACCTACTTAAACCTAAATTTAGTCAAGTGAAGTGGGTTTTTATTATCATTCCTCTAGGTAGCTTGTATATATTGGAACAAAAATGTGGTGCAACACATAACAGTACACAAGACTACATAAAGTACATATACACAACAGCGTGAGACAAGTGCAAGACAATAAACACACAGAACAATATACACACAGGACAACAGAACAGTATTGTGCATGAAAGCTATTGCACAGTGGACTGTAAACTACTGTGTAGTTTAGCAGCAATAAATGTAGCAGTGATGCCAGCTATCACACACTTTTATAGCATGTGTGATAGCTAGAGATTACCCCAAAGCAAAATGGCAAGGGCAAGTTGATGAGAGTGTGTTAAAAATAGCACTGGATGACAAGGCAAGTGAGGGAACACACCAGATTTTCCCAAGGACCCTCAAAACACCACAGCTGACTCTGCTATACTAAATTTAGCAACATATTCATTCAGTTTCTTACACCATTGCTAAGCAGATTCCCTCTTTGCACTGCCTGTCTTTTGAAATCAGCAAGTATAGAGCTTTGGAGGTAGTAATTACTAGATGCTATTTTTTCCTCAGAGGGTATAATGCACTTGTAATGACTTGACAGATAATCAAAGTTTGTAGGGTAGTCTCCTCTGCAAAATGCACACAGTCAGAGCACATAACTAAGGAAAAGGGGAACTGGTTATTTAACTGTCATGATAGCACAAACCCTTCCACAGACAGAGGATAAATAGAAAGGATTTTAATTTCACCAACGTTTGAATGAATAACACTCTGTAATACTAGCTTTAGAATGGAAACTCTGGCATCATATTAAAAGTAGTGTTGATAGTGTTCTTAAAAGCTTTAAAACAGCATTATTGTAATTGATGCCTCTTGAAATGATTTTTTTTTTTTTATATGGTATAGACAACCAGATTTAAATCGAGCACTTATCTTTAAGCCATGGGGGAGAAAAACTGTCATTATATTAAAAAAACTTATATCATTATGTTAGTCATAACTGCAAGCTTACTGCTATAAAAAAATAAAAAATAAAAAAATCAATAAAATCAATTTAGATGGAATATGATGATGTACAAATAAAAATAATTCAATTAAGCTTCATTTCAGATAAATTGTCATTCATGACAAAATGTCATGAATACTCCTACATGTGATTATAGCATAAATTTGTAAATTTGTCTTAATATAGCCATACGAATTCCACATGAAAGCCATGATAAGATTTAGTTTATTATTGTTTTTGTTTTTTTTTATTCAGGCAATCAAGTACTAGGTCGTGTGCACAACTCCTCTAAACTCCTGTGTGTGCCTCTCCAGATTTATTATTTCATAATGCTGTTTACATACTTAAAACTACAGTGCATAGCTTTATGATTATTGAGTCAGTGGAGAAAAAAATACTGAGCTGATGTGAGTTGCCCTGGCAGTCCTGTCATAGTAATTCACAGTCAGCTCTATGTTATATACCAGCTCAGATATATCAAATGCCATCACAAGTCAACTTTAAGCACAAAAGAAGACCAACTACATGGTGACGTACAGGAGTCAGCAGCCAATCAGGGGACAGTGCAAACAGGAATGAGAGAGTGAGTCCAGTATTATACTATTAGAAGAAATGGATTCAGGACTGATTTAGTTTTAGTTTTTTCCCGGAAAGCCATTTTTTCCCTCTAATTTTGTGGGAAGCCAGCTAATGATAGATGATAGTCAGCTGATTTACTGTATGCTCTCTTTGGAATTTGTATCATTAGCCAGTTGAGAAGTTGTTTAGATAGAAAACTCATGACATGTGGCTAATAACTAATAGGATGTTGCTGAGTTTCTTTATATTTTATAGTCAGGTATATTACATGAGAGTGAGTCAGCCTGAGTGCCTGGGTATATATATTTATTGGGTTTTAGCTAACAAGACTATCCAGCTCTTGCCTAAGGTATTTGACATGTTGGAGAACAAAATACAGAAATTAGTTAATAAAATATACAGAGAACATACAAAAAAACCCCACTGGAAATAACCAGGCATTATTAGAGCTCTCTACACTATATTTTGAGTATGTAGATAGAGTTGGTGGGCTGGCTGTATCTGACAAAAGCAATCTCACATCTACTCCAATGCCACTCCAACCTGTCCTTTAGAAACAGATGCCATAAATTGCCATGTGACTCAAAGCTGTTCTGTTGTAATTCTTATTCATACACTGCATAATCAGAAATTAACAAACAAAGGAGACAGAACGAACATTTTCCATTTATTTCTAAATTTTATTTTCCCCTACATCTGCAAAAACTAATTCAGAGACTCAGTGCATGTGTTTGAAATGTCCTCCCATTCATTCATTACAGAACCTAATCTCTCGCACAGGTGCCACAAATTGGTCCGTAATGAACGGTGATGTGTTCCAAAGCGCCCATCATTGTATGAGCTGTGGTGCTCCCTGTTCACACAGTGCACTACTCCTTCTTTTTACCACAGGAGAATAGACCCAGGTGCAGTTATCTTTTTTAATCAGCCTGTTTCATTTGAATGAGATGCTAATTAGACATTGTTGAAATGTGTGGAGCTGGTGTTTACAGCTTTGTGAAATGCCATATATGAGGATGCTGTAGCTGTATGCACTTGATTGTACTGGTGATCTGTTACGTATTTGTCAGACCTCAGGTGTGTTTATTCAAAGTGACCAACCGAAGTGTACAGCCGAGCAGTTGAGGGGAAAGAACCTTGTTTAAGCACCCAATGGGAGCTCTCTGCCAGTCGTGGGGTTTGAATGCAAAACCAGTGATGGAAAAAGTACAGAGAAACTGTCCTTGAAGTAAAAGTATGGATACTGTGTCGAAATCTTAATGAAAAGTAGAAGTATTGCATGAAAGTCAAAGAGTAAATATTTTAAGTGATCATAAATGACCATTTCCGGACATGATTTATATTTATTTATTTTATTAAAGATTTATTAAATATACTGCTAGCTCAGACAAACCTAAAATTTAGCTTGCTGCTTAGCAAGCGTTTAATAAATTGAATCCTAAGGCAGTATTTACAACAAAAAATAATAGCTAGCAGATTTAACAGACTTAAAGCTAACTGTAAATTTGATTGGATATCTTAAAAAGACAAAGTGAAAATGCAGCTAATTTAAAATAGGAAAAAAAAATCTCATGCCATTTGAGATTTGTAAAGAGTATGTTGAAGGTCAAAATGAAAATGTAAAAAGTATGGGGTTTTTTTTCTTGTAAATTTACTTGAGTAAGAGTACAGATATTAAATTTAAAAAACATGAGTAAAGTATAAATCTTCCAAAATAGTACTCAGTTACAGTAATGCAATACAATTACTCGAGTATTTTCCACTCCTGCTCAAATGATCATGATCATGTTCTATGATCGCTAGCATATAACTTTACCAGTTTTATACAGATGTTTGAAAATCTTAAAGTGTTTGAAGAGTATTGCAGTTCGCTTACTTTTGAATGTTTTTAGTTATAACTAGGCTAAATAACATTTGGTAGAAAAGATTTATTCCGTATTTTCATAATTTTTGCATCTAGTTAGTTTTTTTTTTTTAAAGTGTATTGTATACCCACTGAGGCTGCAGTGGCAGTTATCTTGATGGAGTTACATTTAGCACAAAGCATCAATAAAGTCTTCTACAGTGGTAGCTCAGTGGTTAAGATGTTAGACTACTGCTCGGAAGATCATGAGTTCAATCCCCAGCACCACCAAGCTGCCACTGCTGGGCCCTTGAGCAAGTTAACCCTCAACTGCTCAGTTGTATAAATGAGATAAATGTAAGTCGCTCTGGATAAGGGCATCTGCCAAATGCCATAAATGTAAATGTACAAGTAATGAATGCTAATCTGCTTGCTAACATTACACCCTTCACCCAGCTATCTGTTCAACTTAAATTTCCTTGAAAGTTATAGGCTATGGTGGCTCGAAGATGCTTTCCATAAGCATATTTCAAGCTCTGTGGTACAGACATTGATGTCTTGACATGCATAATTTGTGCCTACAAAGGTACTGTAATGCTTTATCATGGCATTGAAGTGGCAAACCCACAGTCAGTATAAAGTTAGCCAAGTAGCTGAATTGTTCATATCAGTTCAGAATCAGGAACTAATCTGGTTTAACTCTGAATTTTATAGGGGTGTACCAATCTGATGATTTGGATCGATGCATTGATTTGGCAACAATTGGAAATAATCAGTGCAACAATCATAAATCAAATCAAAAGTTATTATTGAAAAAGGACAAACAACTGGTGTGTAAAAAATAATTCGCAATAATTTTCAGCTGATGTGTAAATAATTTAATAGTCTAGCGAAGTGATTTGTCCATAACTCTGATACTTGTAAAGGTTTCATCATCATCATTCCAAATTAACAGTAGGCCTACCCCAGATTCAGCCCAGATTTTATCACAAAGATGGTCACATTTCAATCTGAGACTACTAAATCGAATCATGTTATATCGTCGTGTCATTGTAGCAGCTTCAATGGTGTTCATATATGAGAATTTGCCTACTAACTGCTTTTATTTAATGGCTGACTCATCTCCAACCTCTTCAGCTTATACTAACATATGACATACACTATATTACCAAAAGTATTCGGTCACCTGCCTTGACTCACATATGAACTTAAGTGCCATCCCATTCCT
>CM075029.1:7257050-7328606 GCA_037576675.1 Pangasius sanitwongsei | reverse complement strand
AGGCCAAGTGATTAGGACACCTGATTCTGATCATTTGGATGGGTGACCGAATACTTTTGGTAATATAGTGTATATAGAACTTAAATGTAGACCTGTGTGATAGATGAAAAAGTCCACCTTGAGATTATCAACCTCAAAAATGCTAGGAAAGTGCTTGGATTTCTCTTCACAACAGCAGTATAAACCCTGACCTTACCTGCTGACTACACAATTAAAATCTGACTCCTATGTAATCATTGTGGCTTTTTTCTCCTTTTTGCCCTTTTTTGCTGGTACATTTGTTTTTTGCCAAGCTCCTTCCTGCTGGTTGGTAAACCACCCTTCAAGTGCTGATTCCTCTTCAGAAACCATGCTCAATTATTCATTGGTGAATTCTCATATTTGCTCATGGATTTCCATAATCACTTCCAATCACTTAGCCAGAGCCACTGCGAACCTGGAGTGCTCCATTAAGGCTAGATTTGGACGAGGGGGATTGGCCTGCCCACAGCATACAAAGGCTCTTTTGTTTGATTAATATGGAGATTCAAGGAAGTCGGCCCGATTCTGTCATCCACTTGAAAGTCACAGACAGCCATCTCCATAAATAATGGTGATTGGTGGGCTTATTTTATGCCAGATGCAAGAAAAGCAAGAGATCCCTGAGATGGAGACCATTTGAGAACCAACTACACGTAATATACTTTTGTTTCCTACATGTCTGTTCATCAGTCTGCTTCTCTCTCTCTCTCTCTCTCTCTCTCTCACTCTGTTTCCTTCTCCAGGCAATGAAAGTGGTATCTAAGAAGAAGCTAATGAAGCAGTGTGGATTTCCACGTATGTTTTCCTAATTAACCTTTGTCTTTGGTCTGAATTCACTAGTATATAATACTTAAGAATATGTTATTAATTTTCCCACAGTATTGCATTACAATCAGTATTATATATACAACAGGGCTGTCTAAGTTCATAAAAATTTGCATTCATATATGAATTACAGAAACAATTTATTCAAACAATGTATTTAAATGGATTCTAATATTAATGAGATTGTCATTATTTTTTATAAATACAGACTGCCTACAAGTTTACCCTAAGTTAACCCCAGAGTTAGCCAAGCAATAAAAGTGCATGAAATTTAGTATTTTTTAATTTAGCTAAGTTAAACAAGTAAAGATCGAAGCAACATTCAGCATAACTTAATACTGAATAGTTTTTCTTTTTGATTTTTTTAAATAGTCTTTGGAGTCTTTTAAACATGGACATGTCCGTTCAGTTGTTGCTCCAGTTAATTATTACTATAATTAATAGTAAATATTATTACCTGTATGTAGGAAACACTGTTCTTTGTAGATGTGTTTGTGCTATATTGGCAGGTTCGCTAGCAAGACAGCCAACATTAGCTAATTATTATACAAATAACATTAGCCATTAACCAGGATTACTAGCAAGCTGGCTAATTTATGTGTTTTTTTATTGTGTAACCCAGTAGCTACATTTGCTGTGTGTTAGCGCTCAGACTTTCAGATTGTTGGCTGTTGTGTGAGCTGGAAATGACTCAATTATGTGCAAATAGTATACATGTAAATTTTCATCTGGATACAAAGAGTAATATATAAAAATGAGAAAACAGCTCACTAAGTGTATGCCAGAAATTGATGTTAAAGTTTGTTTAACATGCTGGTGCTCTGTGTGCAGGTCGCCCTCCTCCTCGAGGCCCTAAAGCAGCTTTGGGGGAACAGCCGAAAGTGCTTGGGCCCCTTGAGAGGGTTTACCAAGAGATTGCCATCCTAAAGAAGCTGGATCACCTGAACATAGTCAAACTGGTAGAGGTAAGTCAAAGCTTTAAAAAAGGATTTCGGGAAGTAATGATCTTCAAAAGAGGCGATCATCATTGCCCGAGGGTGAAGTGCTGAAAGAAGCACACTGATTACTAAATAAGAAGTTGAAAAAGATGCATCTTTGTGTATCCCTTTGTTTTAAAGAGAATGAATGAATGAATGAATGAATGAATGGCATTGTGTAGTGTGAATCAGTTAGTTATTGAACTAGGAACTCTTTAGCGTGATAAATTGAGTCTTGAATGTGGAATGGAAAACTGTAGATGAGGGAAAGAGGCTCTGTCATGTTTGAGTACCCAATCACATGTAATTTAACTTTAAAGAATGAATAAAGAGCAGGGGGATCAACGACGGCTAAAAAGAGAGGAAAGTGGCATCTCTTGCTCTATTACTAGTTAGTAATTGGTAGTTCTGTTAGTTAATTTTATTTTTGTACATATTACTATTCCTGCTGTACATTTTACTTACCTTTCTGCATGCATTAATTGTAAAAAAAAAACAACAACAAAAAAACACAATTTGTGCATGACTGTGTTGAATTGAAGCTTCAAGTAATCGTTGTAGGAACAATCTGAAGAGATAATAAACCTTCTCCACTGAGGATATGGTTTGTTTTTTTTCTTGTCTTCTTTTATTCACGCATGTCTTACTTGTGCATATAATCTAGTTTGTCGAGTTCTAGGTCGTACTGAGTGTCTCTTCAACATTGATATGAACACCAGTGGAGCACAGCAGGGCTTCTGGGAGTTTCTGATCCACATACCATTTCTTTTTCAGGTGCTGGACGACCCAGCCGAGGACAATCTGCACATGGGTACGAATAATGTTCTTCAGCTATAAAACTGCCATCATTCACATGATTTAACTCCACACAACTCACAAGCTATCAATGCTTTTACCATGAATTTGTCACTGATTTGGGATATATGAGGCCTGAAATAAGGCTTAAAAGCCACTTTTTAACGTTGGATCCTGTATTTTATTGTTTCCGACTGATGGCATTTGCGTTCGAGTTACAGCAGTGCCATGAGCCATGCGTAACTCATATTACAGGGAGATATCTCTAATCTAATAATTTTGCAAAACACAGCACGCAAGATAGAATGCAGGGCTCCATAGTCTGACGACAGTCTGACTCACAGAAAGTGATATGATTAGCTGCTGACGAGTTGCAGTTCACTTGTTATGGTGTGCACATTCATGATGCATTTACACCAGCTAATAAAAGACAAAGCTTCCATAATGTAGATTATACCAGAGCACTGTTGAATTCTTTATACTGATTCATTTTCTGTAACAGCTGTCCTGACAGTACTACTGATTGTAAACCAAAGCATAGGTTAGTATTGATACACTTGTTCTAATTTGTTATTGTTTCTATAGTAACAAATCATCCCATCCCAATCATCCACATAATCTAAGGCTGATAATTAAGGGTTTAAAATATGTTATTTCACAAAAATATACCCTATATTCATTGATATATTGAAGCTTTCTGTAAGAAGACATTTATTTAACATTGATGGAAGGAGTCTCCAGTGTCAGTGCTTTGTAACAGTCAGTAAGTTTTACGCCCCAGGACAGTGGACTTAGCGCTTTCTGGTTTCTTGGTAACATGACAAGCTGGTGAGGGAACGACTGTTTATAGCTTCTATTATGTAATGTAATGTAACGTGGGCATTCCACAACATTTAATGTATCTATAAACAGTTAAAAAACATGACGTTTATTAATAAATGAAAAATTGTAAATGTTGGTAAATTGCTGTGATATAAGAGGAATAAAACACTTTGGGACATTTATCACACTGGACATTTTCTTATACATCCTGTCTTATACATTCTGTGGAAAAAAGCAATCAAGTTTGCATTTTGTACACTGTATACAATACAAGAGGTTTGTAATGTTTAGCTGATTCTCTCTCTCTCTCTCTCTCTCTCTCTCTCTCTCTCTCTCTCTCTCTCTCTCTCTGGCTGCAGTGTTTGAGCTAATGCAGAAAGGGTGAGTACTCTGTGCCTCCTCTCCTCTCCTGTAATTGAAGTCTTGGTGTGTTTCTCTTTCCATTGCTCCATCCCTCCATTTATGCCTGTCCTCTCTGGCACATTTGTCATTACTCAGCCTTTTTCCTTTCTGCTCCCTCAATCCAAATACATTTATGAAGTATTTTTTTTTATTTGATGGTTATTGATTGGATTACAAAGAAGTGTCAAATCTACAGAAGTCCAGAAAGGCCATGCTTTATTTATTTATTTATTTATTTATTTATTGTGATCTCAAGATAACAAAAGTTGTTTTCTCGAGATCACAGCTTATTTTTCTGATGATCTCATTATAATGAAAGTTATTAAGTAAAACTTATTTTTCTCATGCGTTGGAATGCATTATTGGGTATACGTACTGTACATCAGGGAGCCTCTTAACAGAAAGTAGCTGGTACAGTGGTAGAGTTGTAGTCTTACAACCCTGAGGTTGTGGATTCGATACTGAGCTTGGGGTGACTAGGTGGTGTTCAACTACGTTTTTCTCAAATTTCCCCTTTGGGATCAATAATGTATATCTATCTGTCTATCTATCTATCTAACTACCTATCTAACTACCTAATCAACTAACCCTCAAATTGACTTGCAGTGAAACTGAGCACTCGTTCAGGATCACTATAGTGTTCACTACGGTATAGTTGCAGATTTCTGAGTCGCCTTCTGAAGTGACTGACACTAATTTGGAAATGGTCTAGTACCAACAAACATAATGATGGATGGACAGATAGGGTGCTTCCTGATGTACAGTATGTATGCCCAATAATGCATTTTGACGTAAGAGAAAAATAAATCGTGATCTCCAAAAAAAAAAAAAAAAAGTAGTGATCTCGAATAAACAACTTCTGTTATTTTGAGATAACAAAAAAGAAATAATGCAAGGCCTTTCAGGACGCCTGTACAAATTTATGGTAATGATAATTAGAAAGTGATTAAAATGCTGTTTGGTGTCCTACGTTGGCCAGTGCAAATGCGTCAAGCACATTGTAGAAGAAACTGGAATGCACATGTACTGCATATTCAGGGTTTTACGGTAACCACCAGGCATTTGGGGTTGACAGAGTTATGTATATTTTCTGTGACCCTAAATTAGAGTGAGTTTGGGTTTGATCTTTGATATGTCCTATCACCATTGTGCATGTGACAGTGGTGATGGGACATATCAAAGATCAACCCCAAACTCACTCAGTAAGCTACAAAGTGACTTGTGAGAGTATTTTAATGTCCATCTGCCCATAAAGCGTCACAACACAACCTTTTTCAGCAAAACTGTATGTCACTTGGGTGTCACATGGATGTTATGCACTCTGATATTAAAATGGACTTAAACAGTTAAATGATGCCTATTGAAATAAGCCATGATCAATATTTATGTAGCTTTCTGTCACTTGTAATGAAGTCTTCATGCAGGTGTCATGTAGCCCTATAAACACTACTCTTAAGTACATTATAGAAAGCTTAACCATTTTAAAGCCATTTAAATGTTGTCTCCATTTTGCAATATGTGAAATATAACTGCACTTTTGTCCAAGTTGCAGCTTTAAAGGGCAAGCAGTATCCCAATTTGAGTCTATTCTTTTCAAATGTGACATTTTGTCATAATTGAAAGTCACCTTTACCAGCCTAATCGGCTACACTATGTTGCAAAGGGAAAGCGTATTATTCAGTCTTGCTCGGCTTTGTGCATCTCTCTTCAACAAAAGGGCCAAGATTAGAGGGTTTTTTTTGTTCTTTTTGTTTTGCATAATTACAAAATGGACCATTACCACCACAACTAGCTGAATTAGTTTGGCCTTTGGGCAGCACGAGGCTGTAGGATATGAATGTGATGGCAGTGCATGTGGGGTGAGATTTGTGAGTCACTTTTATATAGCTCTGTTTGATTTTGTTTTGTAATTCAGATACAAGGCGGAATTTTTTTTTTTTTGGAAATTTTTGAGGGTTTTTGAAACGTTTTTTTTATTTCTTGATTAGGTCCACATTGGATGGCATATAATGACATATTCCTTCCCAGTCATGTTCCTGTTAAAGAAATATTTAATGACATACAATAGAGGACATAAAAGAAGTTCCATCTCTAATGGGTGGACATTAAGCACTAACTAATCCAAGTGTTTCAATGTTCAATGTACAGTGTACATACAATGTCCTCCTCCTTTCAAAGTGAATTGAAAGGTGCAGTCTGTCATTTTTAAGCTACAATAATCATATAATTTTTAAAATTTTAACTTTAATTATTTTTTCACTAAGATTGTGAAAGATTCCGTATTACCATATAATCAGGCTAGTTTTCTTCATTTCAGTCTTCTGTTTATTTTTTTCTGGCCCTGAAATTGGCCTCACCTCCAGAACAAAGCTAATCTGAAGTTAAGAGGCATATTTAGTTTAAATCAAGTGGGTGGGATGGAGGAGTGGAAGTGAGAGGCTTGTCAGTGTTTTTATTGCTATTGCGATTTGAGTCACAGGCATCAGAGGGCTCTAAAGTTAAAAACTGCTCCTTTAAACCTCTCCATGTAATGAGACTCTTCAGGCTTTAGACCCCTTGAGCCCTCATTCACACAATTCTCTCTATATCTTTCACTTTTTTCAGCCCAGTGATGGAGGTGCCTACAGACAACCCTTTAACTGAGGAGCAGGCGCGTCTCTACTTCAGAGATATTGTCCTGGGCATCGAGTACTGTGAGTTACCCTCTGGGAATTTCTGTGAGAGACAGACTATTCAAAAACCCTACACAGTGCACAGATCTGTTTGTAATAAGGAGCTCTGAGAGTTTTGCTGTACGAGGAGACTCATCATCATTTCTTCTTGGAATGTGTTTGAGTGTTTACACCACACAATTTTGCTTCCAATTAATAATAATCTCATAACTGAATGCAGATTTCAAGTCTTATTATGGAATGTTCGCCTATTTGAAATGCAGCGTCCATCCTAATAAGAATGCGTACGTATTTTTTATGGAGGCATCTTGGTTGGCTTGCTTTATGAAGACTTGGGTTAGAAAAACAAAGCCTTAAGAGTCACTAGCTCACTAGCCTTTCCTCGGCTTTTCCATGGACACTTTTAGTCATTGTCCCTTATGTAAAGGTGAAGTCCTCTGAGAACTGTAACTCGAGACGCTTTTCCATGTTTGTTGTTTTGGTGTCATGGTACATCAATGTGTCCATTTTAACTAATGAAGAACGAGTTTGAGTAAAAACGGTGATCTTCACTGACCTTTTGGTTAGCGGTATATATAGGAATAAGATCATAAATCACAAATAAATACCTCTTTGCCCCTTCTCCACCAAGAATCGCTGTGTGTCGCTGAGGTTGAGAGTAGAATTCATTTTCATACCTTGTTTGGTAACACTTACAGGCAGAGAATCCACAGGCATGATCTTAGTATCAGTCACATACTTGAGGCAGTGTGAGTTCCCTCTTCTCCCATTACGCCCATATGACAAATTCTGAATGGCTTTTCTGTGAGTGCAGATTAGTCTGATCTGACAGACAGCTCTGTCTCATTCATTTTAACTTGAGCATAAGCAAATTGGAATTGCTTAAAAAAAAAAAAGCTGAAAAAAAACCTTTAATATTGCATTGTAATATTTTTTATGATGCAGTGTAATATTTTTTTGCTTGGCCAAATTGGAAAAGTTGTTGCATTGAAAATACTTACTAAATACTACGTGTGTAAATTATTTAGCTAAATGAATTCATTCATTAATTCATTAGTGTAAAATGATGGATAACACATCACTGGGTAACATTATATTTAGAAAGTCAGGTTTAGAAATTCTACAAGCAGTTATCAAACCATCTTTAGACTCTTAACAAGCTGTCATGAATCAGCATGACTCTCAACAAGAGGAGTAAACAGTTTATGGCTGTTGATAAAGGTACAGAGGTGCCCAAATCTGCAGTTTATCCATAGCATTAATAGTTTTTTACCATTTGCTATGATGATACAGGAGACACCTTAAAAAAACTACACTTCTGCTTTTACACCTGATCAAACACGGATAAAATTCGGTATTATAAAAGCCAAGTCACTGAAGGGAGTTGGATGTGGGGTGTGAAAGATGCATTTGTTTCTGATAGCAGTTAACCTTTGCTTTGCGCTGACTTATCTAGGTGAAATGGCAAGAATGTTGTCTGTTTGGTGACCAAAAAAATGGGGGAGCTGCAAATTATTATCAGTTATAAGTAGCAGTCACATTTTTTTATATTGTACTAAAATGATCTACAATTAAGTCAGTTTATCAATACTAAATATCTTTTATTACATTTGTAGACAGTTTATTGTTATGTGCAACCTGGAAAAGAACTGGACTGCAGAGTGGGCATGCACTTATGTTAATTTTGTAACAGTTGTATAAAGTAGGCTTATACACTCAGTTGGTTTTTTATAAATCCAAAGCATGTTTTATTATTTATTCTGTTAGCATGGAGCTGTTCAGTCCACATGTCAACTTTCACCAGCTAAGTAATTTGGCATGTGAAGGTTCCATAACAATGATAGTTACAGTTGAGGCCATTTGTATACTGTACAACTAGGCTAAAAATATTCAATCTCAGTTTTTCAGAACTCCACACATTTCTTCTTACCATACATTTCTTTTGGCCAGTCAATTAAGGTCATCTACTTTGGTCACATGAGAGGTCATTTTAAAACAATCGAATCGAGACAGACTTGTTTTAACTTTAATTCAGTGTATCAGAATTCCAGTGGGTCAAAAAATTTACATACACCAGGTTGACTGTCTCTTTGAACAGTTTGGAAGATTCCAGAAATTAATGTAATGAATTTAGAAGCTTCTGATTGGCCAGTTGTCATAATTAGGAGTTTATTGTGGGTAAAATGGCTGTAAAATGGTTTAACGTTAGAGCCAGTGCCTGTTTGCCCTTGATACCATGGGAAAATCCAAGCAGAAAACAATTTGTGGACCTCCACAAGTCCAGTTCCTACTTTAGGAGAATTTCCAAACAATATCCCAAGGATGAATTAACTTTTGTCCAACTGAACTCTACGACAACAACAAAGAAACTGGTGAGGGAGTTGGAGGCATCAGGTACCAAGCTATATACATCCACTATTAAGAGAGTCCTGAAAGGCTGCTGTGCAAGGGAGATGCCCCTACACCAAGATCTGTGGAAAAAAAAGCCAGACTGACATTTACAGGTGATCACCAGCCTTTTGGAGGAGTGTTCCTTTGCTCGATGAAACAAAAATGGAACTGTTTGGCCACAATGATTAGAACTAAGGGGAGAAAAAAAGGTCAGGCTTTTAATCCGAAGAACACCAACCAAACTGTGAAGCACGGAGGTGGTAGCATCATGTTATGGGGTCTTTTCCTAAAAAAAAAAAAAAAAAAAAGACTGGTGCACTTTAGAAAATACACTACTGTAATTAGATGTACATCAAGGATATAGTACAGGATAGTTTCAGCTGTAAAGCTCACTTCGGTGCAATATTGGTTTATGTAATGAGTTGACTTTATGACTTGAGTTGTGAAGATTTGAATGTTGTAGTCTTGTTTTCAATAGCTTGTGATAGCAGCTACAAGATCAAGAAAAAGAATTTGAGTGACTTTTTCACATTGCCTGTGCTGATGTCCATCGTCACCTGGGTTTTTGGTAAATTGGCGTCATTGCTTGAAACGGTTTTGTTGACGTTCCTGTGATGCGCTTATAACTTGATGGAAACTGACCTCGAGTTGCTGTTGGGTTACTCCACTGTGCCGGTGCTCCACTGCATCATTATTGTGTTTCTCAGCATGTCTGCATTATGATAGCCTAAAAACTCTGAGATGCCCACAGGCTGCCTGTTTGACTCGATTACTTGGCTCTTCCCATCTCTCCTCTCTGTGGGAAGTTTAATGCTTCTCCTGGCCAGGATTGCACAATGCTCTCATTGCTCTCTGCTCTGAGATCAGCTGCTTGTGCCTGCTATCTGCTGAAAGCCCATGTCTCATTGTTCACAGTGTGTTTAAAAGTGTGTACTCATTTCCCACAGGTGCATGTTGTATATTGATACAAGCCTCCTGCAGCTCATAAATACCGTGTCGTTTTACATTTCCATGTCATGCAAGAGATCGATATCTGTTACATGACTTGATCTTCTCTCATGCCCCAGTTCTCTATGTGTGATTTCTCACGGCTGCTTTTAGGGCAGCTGTGTGACCGTGTTGGAGGGATCCGCCTTTAATGAAGCCCAAACACTGAGGCGATATGGTCTCACTGTTTTCATTAGCTCTGTGTGATGCACCCCAGGGAATATAGTGAACGTACAGCGAATGAATAGCGCTATGTGTTTTCTTCATCTTAGCCATGGTCTGTAATCTGCACAACGGGATAGCGGTGCTCAGATTGCCTTTTTTATCATTTTTATATTTGTTGTCTTTTAATCTGTATACTTTCATAATACATTTTTCACTCAGAATTTGGAGCTGGTTAAATAAACGTCTCCACAGTGCAATATTGATGCTGTTTTCAGTTGTCATTGCTTTTTTTTCCCCCCAATAATGCTCCTAATCCTACCCCTTCATGGGGAGTTGTTTTTCATTGTAAAGCTCTCACAGAAAGGAATAGTTATTTTCAGGTGTGGGTGTGAAGATGTTAGTAGTGTGTCATCAGCATCATTTAGTTTTGCTAAGTGCTGCTAGTGCCATATTTGAAAAAAGCTGTGAAAAATTGTGGTTTCACTGATATATTTATAACATGTACAACAATTAATTTGAAACCAGGAAGAGAATGAAGCAGGAAATGACTTCAAATATAGATCTTATATCATCCATATATTGCACATTGTATCTGACTGATACAAATCGCTGACACTGGAGACTTCTTCCCAGAATGCTAAATAAATGTCTCTCACAGAAAGCTTCAACATATCAGCCATTACAGTTTTTTTAAAATCTGTTTATCTGATGTGATCTGAATGAGCACATTAATAAAAACCTGTGATTTACCTTGTAGCTAGAAATACAACCAGCGCTACAGTATACAATTATAACTTGTGATATCAATATCATATTGTCATATACAGGCTTTGACTAGCATATACAAGCTAGAGGTTTTAGGCTGCTTCCTGAAATTCTTGACTTACTGCCTCTGATCTCAGGGGTGTTAGCTCTTGCCTAATCAGCAACCAACAAAAGCGACATTTTGCTGAAGGACACTTGATTGATCTGCCATCAGCTTATTTTTGATTGCCCACTTCAAACAGGACTTCATTACTCATCCAATCAGCTCTACTGAGTGCTCATGTGAATGGGTTGTTGACCTTGTCGACCTCTCAAGTGACCCTCAGAATCATCCAATGTACCCCCTGTAGAAGACATGGCTTAAGCATGTTATGTAACACTTTGCAGTGCTATTCTGTAATGATGTAAAATATTTCTTATCTAATTGCACCCATATTGCATTCCAAACAAATCTATAATAAGTGTCTGTTTTCTCTGCTTTTCCTATCTTCATCAGTGCACTATCAGAAGATCGTCCACCGGGACATCAAGCCATCGAATCTGTTGCTTGGAGATGACGGTCATGTGAAGATTGCTGATTTTGGTGTTAGTAACCAGTTTGAGGGTAACGATGCCTTGCTCTCCAGCACAGCAGGGACACCGGCTTTCATGGCCCCAGAGACTCTGTCTGACAACCGCAAGAGCTTCAGTGGAAAGGTAAACACCTTGTCTGTGTATTAACGTACCTATTATAGCAAAGCACTGCCATCCACTATCCTTGGAAAGACCTGGGAAGGGTTTTTTTTATGTTGAGGTGCTGAAATTTTAAGCAGCACACACATGACACGCACACTAATATTAAATGACACTATTTTTCTTTTCATTTTACTCAATATTTTTTGATCATGATTTCTTCAACCCACAATGACTAGTGGATACATGATACTGACGATGCATTTGCTCTAACAACACTTGAGACATTGATACAAGACACCTGAATGATACACCAACACCAAGCCAGGTTTTAAAGAACAATTTCAAGTGCGGTAAATATACCACTTTATAGCACATTGCTGTTGAGTTCTCGATTCTGATTGGTCAGAAGGTGTCGATTAATCTGTAATAGCAGCTCTGACAGTAGTGCCGACTGTAATTCAAATGCGTAATATGTGTAATAGCTGATGTGGTTTGTGTAGCATTTTTGAAAGAAGTCTTCAGTGTTAACACTGCGTAACATAACGTAGAATAACATAACACGACACTTTATTTTTCCTTTTACAAATGACTTGTCTAATGTCCCTTGTAGAAACCACGAAATGTTTGCACACGGCCACTGCTACTTAACCTGCTTGAACATCTGAAGCAGGACAGCAAAGCAAACAAACAGCATTTTTACTGTCTTGTAATTACAGTCATTTAGCTACTGTCTAACTATAATTACCATTAATATTATTTGTAAAGTGGTAATTTTGACACTTCTTTGTAAGCCAATTTACTCTGTCTTTTTCGGTAAAATTTTTTGCCGTTCTTTTCTATTTTTGACCATTTTTGGTCGAACATTTTATATGGCATCCCTGCCATATCCATCCATCCATCCATTTTCTGTACTGCTTATCTTACACAGGGTCCTGGGGAGCCTGGAGCCTATCCCTGGTTACTCGGGGCACAAGGCAGGGGACACCCTGGACGGGGTGCCAACCCATCACAGGGCACAATCGCACATACCCTCACACACCCATTCCCACACTACAGGCAATTTGGAAATGCCAGTTAGCCTACAACACGTCTTTGGACTGGGGGAGGAAACCCCCAAAGCACAGGGAGAACATGCAAACTCCATGCACAGAGGGCAGAGATGGGATTCAAACCCCAACCCCGGAGGTGCATCTTTCAAGCACCGCGAGTACCAGCGAAAAAAATATTACTAATGTGAAATGTGGAAGAGGCGGGGCTTCCAGGGAGTGTCAGTTTATATCTGAGAGTTCAGAACACCTCCCCAAATATTGATTGGCTCATCTAGTCTTTATATTACAAAAAAGAAATGTTTTTTGGCATATTTTTGAGTGATAGTTTATTCCAGTGTAGTTTTCATGCTTTTCACAATGGCGCAAAACAGAATAAGACCCCTGTTGAACTATAATGACTATTATATAGCTCACATGCATGATTTTGCCTCCAACTGTTGTCTCCATACTATTTTTATCTTTAGCATGGCGACAGCAGTTTGAAAGGCATGTAAGTGTACTATATAATAGTCATTACTGTACAACAGGGGGTCTTAATGTGCTTTGCGACGTTATGAAATGTACTACAGGCCACTAACTTGAACATCAACCACAAATTGTCACTGACGATTGTGATAGGCAGGTGGAGAATTTGGAAATATTTCATTAAAATAAAAAAATGAACACACAAACCCAAGTCTACAACACATAAGTCTGTGCTGTGCTCATAACACTCAATTAAACAATGAAACAATTCTGTAAGGGACTTTCCCCGAGCCCCTGAGATGTCCTGTGACTAGCATGCAGGGGCTTTTCTGTATGTGCGTGCAAGCCTAGCACAAAAGTGTAACCTAGCTGCAAGCTGAGAAGTGTATCACTGCACATGTTGAGAGATAAGCCTCTGATATATTGGAAGGAGTCAATACTGCCTTTGGGCTTATAATGACTTCGTGCTGTCTGCTAGCAGTTAAGAGTATGGATCTGTTGTAGAAAATTCCAGTGGCTTGCTCAGTGTCACGTTATGCATACTGATGAAAACAGCGATATCCACTGCACTGCAGATTTAGTGATAAACTCCATATTGGGTTTATTATATATTTCCTATATACTGCATGCTTGCCTCTTGTGTGTGTGTTTGAGTGTGTGTGTGTGTGGGTGTGTCTTTTACACCCACATACTCTTTGTTCTGAAAAATAGACTGCAGCCTATGTTTAAAAGGTCACCATGTTTGTACACAAGCTTGTGCACATTTCACAGTGACAGCATGACAGCCTTGTGAGGTCATATGATCCATGCTGGCGCTTTAAAGCTGGAATTTTGGTTATGTCTCTGTCTCCAGTGTAAATATAGAGAGTTTTCTATATTATACAATAGAACTCCATATTAGAGACTCACTTTAGATAGCTGACAATGTCGTTATATCCAAAATGTTATGAAGGCAATTGACCTCCATACTGGTGTTTGCTCTCTACCTGGTATGATGTAGTGTGGACATACTCCCAAAAACTGTAGATATAACAAAAGTATCCTATTTTCCTGTTGAAATTAGGGGTGTGAGTCTCCCTCTTTCAGATGATATGATTCATGTATTCATGTATCATATACTATTTATCACGATACATAGTTATATGATATGGCACATAAACAATAAACGAAAAAGTGTAACCTTATTGAGTGCTGATATGATTCGATTCAGACCTAATTCAATATGACTGGGTTTTCCACCATGGGTAGGTCTTCAGAACGCAGGAGGTAACGCTTTCTCGATAACATGTCAAGCTGACATGAAGAGAGAGAAAAAAAGAGTGGCTGGTGAAGGAATGACTGTTTATAACAGCTATAAAATAGGTAATGAGAGGAACTAGCTTGTATCCTGGGTGTATTTGTTTATGGCACTTTTGCATACAGTAGTGCTTTTTGTCAAGATTTCCTGCTTTCTCTCTCTCTCTCTCTCTCTCTCACACACACACACACACACACACACACACACACACACACACACGTGCACATGCTTGTACAATTTGGGAAATGTACATTGATTGTTGTGAGCATTGATTTTTGACTGCAATATTGTTTTTTTCACCATTTTTCTTTTCAGTCTGAACCGTGACTAGACTTGTAAATCAATGTGGCCATACCGTAGACTACTGGACCAATTTTATGCTTCAAATCATTACATCCCTAGTGAAAATGCCCAATTCAAGTGTTTCAAGTGTAGATATCTGTGTAAAAGTCTAAATTAGCTAGCCAGTTTTCTTTGCAGACCATAACTAGCAATGTTATCTTGCAAGTTTTATATACACTTATTTATTTATTAAAGTTCATTTAAGCAAGTATAATGACTCAGTGACAGTGCAAAATGTCACTGTTTTAGCCAAGTGTAATTTACAAAACCATAGTATATTATGGACTCAGTTAGTAAGACTAGGTTTTTTCAAATCACAGTTTTTAAATGAAAAGTGAAAATGAACAAGTGCAGTTAATGAACTCATATCATAATGTCTTTACCAAATTCCACTAGCTAGTTCTCTGCTGCAGGACAGCTACCAGCCAGGTAGATTAAGGACTAACACCTGCTTTCTTCATAATATGTGCAGCTCTGCCACCGCATCTTTTCAAGCTGCTTATACAACATCACAGGACAGCCGATTGCTCTAACTGACCTCTTCCATATACATGAGCTTACAGATATCCATGTGACTAGTATTGCTCTGATTGACAGCGGCAGAGAGTAAAGTGATCCTTTCCACCAAGAGAACAGTGCAGTAATTATGCTGTCAAGCGTTTATAGCCGTTATAATTTAAGTGATAACAGGAACTAACTTTTTTGTGGACAACATTAAATGTAACTTTAAAAGAATAAAATGTGCACCTTGTTCTTAAATAAATAAATTTAAAAATATAATTCTTGGTAATTTGCTGTGACATATGAGGCCATGCTCTTATAGGACAATAATCAACAACAGGTGACTCATCCTGTATGCTTCCTTCTTGACATGGTGTCAAGAAAATTGAACAGGGACATATGAGTGAAGCTAGAAATAGTGCAGTCCATTGATTGGTCAAACAACTGCCATTTTGACACACAGTATAGAACTCCCATTTATTCCCATTGAGTACAACAGAGAACCTGAAACTTTTTCTCTTATTTGCTAGTTTTACTTTTGTTAAATTAAACCAAATACTGAGTAAAATGTAAATCAGAATTTCCAGCTCCTCCATTTTGCTAGTGTTTACTGTTAACACTAGCATCACATTGGGGGTAATGTCACCACCCAACAACCTCCTACTTTTAAGGGTAACATTATGCAATGGGAAACAGTTACTTGGGAAGTACTTGACAAGGGTACAGATAGTCCTGGATTGAGTTTATTAACCACACCGCCTGATGGAAAAGAGCTATTACTTCCAGTGAGAGCACTGGCTGGTCCATTAGGTCTCAGATACACACACATACAAACATCCTTTCGCTATTCAACTCCAGCTAGGCTAGACTGATTTAGCTCTGCCTTCAGAGAGGCAGATACTCAGTCATTCTGACAGACCCATGTGTTTGGAGGATGAAAGGATTCAGGACAAACTGCTCCGAATTTGGACTGAATATCTGTAGGAAAAACTCTGTAGAGAGAAAGAGAGTCTGTTCTTGCATTTAGCCTGTAATTCAGCACTGTTACTAATGCAAAACAACAAGCAGTGCACATCATGGGCCGTATTCAGATTGGGGACTTGGGTTCCGAAAGTGTCAGTAGTTTTGCAGAGGAAAGTTACTCGTATTCAGAGTTGGGTTATGCACGTAATAGGAATGATAAAATTATGAACATTATAAATAAATTATGTGTAGTTTACATGTCTGAGGTTTCCAGATTTATCTTGAGTGTTGGAGACAGGATTCTCAGTAGCATCTAGACCACCACACTTGCCTTTAAACCCGATAAATGCAGACTAAAGTAGTAGATATGTGTTTTTTTGTTTTTTGTTTTTGCTGTCAAATATAATGTAACATAAGCAAGAGGTTTGAAGGATAAGCTAGTTTATGTGAAACTATCAGACAGTGGTGCTGGACTTAATTCTGCTCGTGATACAAGCTGTATCAAGCTGATATCACATGCAAAAAAAAATTTCAGGGTCAGGAACTCAAACTCTGGCCTATGAATGCAATTCTCTCACAACTATCTGAATAGAGCTTAAATCTGTAGTTATGTTTCAGGTATAAATGCCAATGTGTACAATTTTGGCATTAAATCCTCACTCTGTGTGCTTAATTCTGAATACAGCCCTATGTTACTGATTTCACTGAACAGAGAGCGTGTAAATTGTGTTGTAGTTTGCCTTTTGTGTAATGCCAGTGACTCTCCTCTGTTGCAGGCTCTTGATGTGTGGGCAATGGGAGTGACACTGTACTGCTTTGTATTTGGGAAGGTAAGACTTCAGGGAGAAGGACAATTTTTAGAATACTCAAAAGAAATAAACTGCGGGTAGTGTGTTTGATTTCTGCACAGGATATTCCTGATTTCATCTTGGATTTATGGCTAAGGTTATGCAAAATAGCCTCTCTCTTTCTCTCTCCCCAGTGTCCTTTTATCGATGAGTACATCCTGGCGCTGCATAACAAAATCAGGAGCAAGCCTGTGGAGTTTCCCGAGATGTGAGTTTCTCTTCCTGATCTCCACCTGTTTGTAATCCATCAGAGAGACACAGAGGGACAGAGAGATGGACGATCCGTGAATTCTAACTGCTCTGAGGTTGTGTGTTAAAATTGAACGAGGCCTCATTAAGACTGTAGGAATATTAATCTTGGCGGTGGAAGGAGGGGTGCGGCGACGTGAATGAATAACAAAAGCCTTTATTCGTGGTAAAGTGTCTCTCTTGTCAGCACAAGCAGAGAACTAAAGAGAACAGCTGTGAGGCTTTGCCACAAGCCTCCATGTCTTCATTTGTCTCTTCATATAAACCAAGCTTTTTGAGGTCTTTCAAGCGTCAGACAGAGTGTGTGTTATGAATGTGCGGGTGTTTTTTTTTGAGAGAGAGAAAGGGACAGAGACTATCAGGAAGATTGGCAGCTTGAGTGTGTGATTGGACAGGTTGTCATAAGCTAATGAAAGCACTTTCCTGAGAGCCTCTTACACCTACACACACATACACACACACGCTTCCTAACTGTATGCTGATTTTAAGGCACATAAGACTGCGAGTGTCCATGTGACACCACTAAGACATACTCTATGTGAATTGTTAAAAATTTTGGTGTGAGATGCTTAAGAGGTTCTTAAAGAGGTGAATGTATTTCAAAAAATTACATTTCTAAGGGCTACATAGTGAGGATTTATTGCGTACATCGGTAATCAGACCTCAGACACAACTACAGATGTATGGTCTATTCAGAAAAATAAAAAGGACAAATAAATGGGATGCACTGGATCAAGTGCTATTTTATAAGCTGCCAAATAATGAAAGCTAATTAAAGGCATAACAGTGGTCTTTAAGGTCCAATTATGTAACTTAAATCATTTAAGGTACACTGTTGTAACCACGTATCATAATTATTAGCATCTCTAGAAATAACTTGTGCACAAAATGTAACTGAAGCAAATCTGGCAATAGATAGAAAAAAGTTACATGCCTAACAATGCCCATATCTACACTTTGGGCAATAATTATGAATTTTAATCAACCAGAGCTGTAAAGAATCTGCCTGGAAGAGGATGCCAGTGTGTTTTGCTTCCCTACAGTGAGGAGGAAAATTTGTGAGGCAAAACATTTTTCTAAATCCTACTGGAACCAGGGTTTATGCATAGATGAGATCAAATAAAGCATTTTGACAACACTCAAGGTTGGTTTGGTGTAAAAAAAAAAAAAGAAAAGAAGGCTAATAATACAGAAAAGAAACTAATCCCCTGTGTTAAATATGGTGGAGGGTATGTGATGATGTGGAGCTGTTTTCCTTGTTACGATATGATGGCATCATGTTCCATGAAGTCCCAGGAGTTAAAAACTTGTCACAGTATTCTCTTGTATTTTCAACTCAAAGTAAAGACCTCTTTAAAAGAGGTCTTTGAAATGACTCTTTCACTTAGGTCAGCTCGCTTGTTTAAAATATTAAATGGCATGACTTACAAAGATAAAGTTCTTTTTTATTTAACGTGAACCCATATAATGATAGTCCTCTTACTGATAATTGTTTATTTCCTTCAGGCCAACTATCAGTGAAGACCTGAAGAATCTGGTCCTGAAAATGCTGGACAAGAACCCTGACACCAGGATAAGCATTCCTCAGATTAAGGTGAGCTAATGCAGGAACAAAATGGCAGATTATGGCAGCTTTTGAGAAGTAGATTATTTCATTTTCAGGACTTTGAATTGACTGGTGTGGAAAAACATTATGATTAGGAAACATTAGGAACTCTATGTGAACTCCAAAATAATGGAGCATTCCACTGAATATGCTGTGTTTGTGTTGCCTTGTAAGTGGTAATTTGCAAGTTGTAATAACATTTTTTACCACCTCAGCATGTTCGGAATGCAAAGTGGAAAAATGTAGACAGCGTTTCTTTTGTTTGCTTTGTCAGAGCACGTAAAGCTCATAAAAAGCTACTTTAACTGCACTTGAACAGTTATAGGCCTGAGTGGCTACTGGTACTTGTCTACTATAGTGAACTTCAAACATTCAAGCAACATTTTGGACAGAAATTACAGTACAGCAACAACAGAGGATAGCGTTAGCAACAAGCTAGCCAGCAGACAAAAGCAAGTAGCGTTAGCAGTAAGCTAGCTGGATAACATTAGTGATAACTCTAATGTTGATGACTACCTTTTCAAAAGAGTGATTAGTTCGGTCAGTGTTATGGATTTAACCAAGTACTATGTCTGTATATTAACTGGTCTAAACCCAATACTGCAATAAACTAATGTAAAAGTAGAGAAGGTGCACTTTACTCTGTTCACAGTGTGCACTGCCATGTTGATTTGACATCACTCCATAAACAGGGAAGGAAATGGTAGTTGAGAAGACCACCCAAAGTTGTCGAGTTGAAATTGCAGCCCCAAATGGGAAGCTGCATATGCTTGAACATTACACTAGAGCGTGTCTCTTTGCATCTCTGCACAATGAGCTGCAAAGCTGTCAGATTATAACTGTGAATCAATTTGTCTTGTAATTAGTCAGAAGTTGAGAATCTGGTTCTGTTTTAAAACTCCCATCTGCCATATTCGTGAGAGTGTGTTGATAGTGAAGTTGCCAAAATGTGAAATGGTCCATTAAAGCAGGACTCCCTGGAGTACCCCTGGAGACAATTTCATGATTTATATGACAAAGAGACAATGGGATTTATATGACTTATTTTCAAAACATTTTAGTATACTTTTATTTCAAAACGTTTTAGTATGATCTCTGTTTTTCATTATAACGAGATGCAAGAGATGCGCTCTGGTGTAATGTTCAAGCATATGCAGGTTACCATTTGGGGTGTTGAATGCACATAGTATTGCTGTGTTTGAGGCAAACTTGCAACGTGTAATCCCCCGCCTACAGCCGGTAAAAGCCACAGAAAACTTGCAAGTTCAACTCGACAACTGGTAGCCTTCTCGACTACAGGTTCCTTCCCTGTTAATGGAGTGACGTCAAATCAACAGCAAAACCACCCGCAAGTGCACAGCTGGGGTTACATTTGGCTAAATTACACTTTTTCCTATAATTTGGTAAGTTTCATAGTAAGTTTCCTTAACAGTATTAGAGACCTCCTGTACCATAGATATTTATTATACATTTGTGCGCATTGTGCTGTTGTATTGATTTGGATTGGTATGCTGCTGTCTAGCTAACTAATCAACAGAAGAGGTCCCAATTGTATTGCTCTGTATTGTGTTTGTGTGTGTCTATAGCTGGACCCCTGGGTCACGCAGGATGGCACCGACCCGTTACCATTAGAAGACGAACATTGCACTGTGGTGGAGGTCACAGAAGAGGAGATTCAGAACTCGGTCAAGTTTGTTCCCAGGCTGTCTGCTGTGGTGAGTGATGCTGTAAATATGCCCTACAAAACAATACAATGCCATTCTAGTGTATATTATATGCCCATGACATTAATTAATAGTATCATCCCTTTAAAGACAGCATCTTAATTGCACATTATGACTTCATGACTTTGAATTAGTACCTCATGGCTACAGTACCTGTCATGCACACAATTAACTGTCAGTGCACTGTAAAAAAAAAATATATATATATATAAAATGTATACAAAATTATAGGATGTGCTATTTTGTGCTATTTTATAAGATGCTGAATATGAAAGTGGAATCCATGTTGTAAAATTAAACCAAGTGTGCAGTGATTAATGTAATTATTACATGAAGAAATATATTGAATTTCGTCGTGACCAGTGCTGTGCAAAAAGAGCGTTTTTGCACATAATTAATAAAAATACATTTACCGTGGCAGAAGAGATGAGAGGAAGCTATCGGTAGGTTTGTATGACAGCTGTATTTTTTTTTTTTTCAAATACAGCACCATTCGTCACTTTATGTCTTTGTAAAAGGTCTTGGCATGGAAGATGTCCAGGTGATTCTCACTGCCCTTGAAGGTTACGAGTTTAGGAAGGAGTAGTGTATGATTTGGGATGTAGCCATGGAGAGACAGTAACACAGACCCTCTGTCCTTATTCATTTGGAAATGTTACCATATTCAGTCTTTATTGCTTTTTTCTTCATTAATATGCCAAATTTTTGGCAGTGTGTTAGTATTTTGGTGATATTTTGTTGATTTCAGGTTCGCTTATGAGCAGCCAGTTCAAAATTTTAACAGTTGCGTAGAAACAAAACAAAATCATTATCAATCTTTGTGTTGGGGAATAGATCCTGGTGAAGGCCATGTTGCGGAAGCGCTCTTTCGGGAACCCTTTTGAGTGTCCCAGCAGGAGGGAAGAAAGGTCCATGTCTGCCCCAGGCAGCCTGCTCATGTGAGTGTACCACAGCACATACTTCTGCACTCTCTTTCACTACTGGCCTTGACAACCACTCAGTAACGAGTTACCATTCGAATTATCTATCAAAATCAACCTGCAGCATCCATTTGTTCCTTCACTACTAAGGATGGAATGGTATGAAAAATTTGATAATTTTTTGATAAAAATTAGACAATTATACTGTCTAACAGTGCACATACTGAAATAGTGTTCATTTGTGTCTGGTGTTTGCTCTTAAAACAGCCTTTTTTCCAGTTTTCATGAAACTCCATAGTTTTAGTTGACACTCAAAGCCAAAACATACTACTTTTGAGTTCTGAGCGCTGCATTCAGTATAAAACAGTAAACCGACAGAAAATTAAGAAAGCAAATGTGGGGTTTGGAACCCAGTTTTGCAGCATGTAATGCTATGTAAAGCATGTTTATGTAAAACATGATTTAAAAATCTATACTGTTTGTTATTTGTTTGTTTGTTTGTTTGTTTTTTATGATGCATTTATGAGGCCTGATTTTTGGCCTGATCTCTCACTACTGTTGGCTAGACAATCGTCATTCTGTCAGATAAATGAGCACAGCAATGTTGCTACGAACAGTTTTGCACTCAAGTCTCCATCATTATACAGTTAATAATTTCAGTAGTTCAATAGTTAAAACTATAATGAATTCAGAAATGACTCTGATGCTCATGCTCATAAGTTATAGAAGGGAAATGATTTATAATCGCACTATCCATTGTCTCCCAGATGAGGATGGATTCCATTTTGAGTCTGGTTCCTCTTAAGGTTTCTACCTCATGTTGTCTCAGGGAGTTTTTCCTTGCCATCTTCACCTCTGGCTTGCTCATTCAGGATAAATTTATAAATTTTAAACTGCTTTGTGTTAATGTCCATTGTTAAAATTACTATACAAATAAAACTGAATTGAACTGAATTGTTTTTGCAGCATGGGAATGGCATAAGCCCCGCACCAGTACACTGACACTGGCCAACCATACAGCTTCATTTTTAAATATGGCAGTAACAGTAGTAATTACTATTGTTTAAACTTCAAAAATGATCAAAATAAGAGATAATACAGTGTATGCATAACACATAATACAGATAATACATAATACATGTTTTTGTGACATTCATTGGAAATACTCTTTAAGACTACTGTAGGAATAAAATGCTTTTTTGATGTCATTTATCTGTATCCTCACATCCCTCTTTACTACTGTTCTGTTCTTTAACCAAGATCAGTCACTTCCTCTCATTTTTGAACCCCCTCTCTCTCCTAGGATGATTTTAAGCACCTCGCTTCGCTATTTGAAGAGGTATACAGGAAGGCCACACTAATAACCACCCATTACCTTAACCTCAAACTGCTAACTTGCGTTTCCATAGTAGCATTCATGACACTTACCTCCGGTCTATTCTTCTTTAGCATTTCATGTTGAAAATGCGGAGTGCTCTCAGAGTCCTTTCTGAGTTCATTTCCCCTCTTGGTGCCCTGCAGAAGCAATCCTGACTCACAGTGTGTCAATTATTTATGTCACTTCATTTTTTTTAGTGGGCTATTTTTCTAGTCAAGATTTTTTTTAACGAGGCATGGGAGAAGCAGGGCTGTGAATGGATGACTGGTGAGAATAAACTGAATACATGTCAGGACCTCTATGTTCCCTGTCTTCCTTATTAAGATCACATCTCACGCTCACTCAAACTCACTTCATTTCTGTCTCAGACTTTGTCTTGCTATCTCATTGAATCTGTGTTCAAAATGACATACCTATATACTATACCTAGTGCTAGTATGTTCTGTATACAACATACTACTCCTTGTAGTAGTATGCAGTATCGTACACAGTTATCACAATCATCATTTGGTGTACTACATAGTCATGTAACTACCTGCCAGTCAAATTCATTTGTAGATGCTATTCTTCCAGAATTACCTCAGACTGCTTCAGTTTTGCGCAGAGGTTTTTCCACCCACAGTGTTAACTGTTTTTAAGCCAAAAATGATGCAGCGGAAAATGCCTTAAAGGCAGTAAAATGCTTTAACCTTCATTTTGAATCAGCAGTGTAAATGACATAACTAGTATAAATAGCTATCTTCTGTTCAGTCCTCTAGCCAGAGCTGTCACAGCTAGCTAAGGATTACAGAAAATCTGAGGGAAAATATTCATTTTAACATTACGTTTATCTAATTTATCTAAGTTATCAGACTAACAAACTGTTAGATTAGCAAATAAACAAAATTGTCACTGTTGCTAATAGTTGTTGGTCGGCATTAGCATGTTGTCATAGATAATAAACTACCTACGGTACATTTTTCAGTGATCTGCAACTTTCCATGAGTCTTTACATGTGTAGCTGCAGCTACTATTGCCATCACAGTATTCAAACAGTATTTTATTCACAAAAAAAAAAGTGACTGATATATTGCCTTGTGGGGTGTAGTACATTGTTGGCTACATAATATGTCACCCATATATCTTTAGCATATTTGATGTATAGCAGATATTCGATGTTCATTACATTTGTTCATGGTTTAGTATGAGCATATGCCATTTTGAACAACGTGCATCTTGCTCGTGCTTTTCCTGTCTCTCTCATTCTCTTGGTCTCTCGTTCTCTTCCTCCCCTTCACTCCCATGTCTCTCAGAAGCAGATTGACAGTAAGCAGTAAATTCTGCTCCCCCCTCCGCCGCATGTAGCTCATCAGAACCTTTTACCCGAGGACAGCAGGTAGATGCCACATGGTGTGCCTCTCCTCTCCTGTCTCACACCCTGTGCGGCCTTGATGCTGCTCTGCGCCTTTTTCTTACAGCCACTTTCTCATATATTATCTGTAACTGTCAAGGTATTTTTGATTAGGATGTGCTAATGTGGGTGGTACAGCAGGTAGCGTTGCCACTTCATAGCTCCAGAGTCTTGGATTTATTCTGAGCTTATTGGCTGCGTGCATGCCTGTGTGTGTCAGTTTCTTCTGGTTTCGTCCTGCTGTCCAAAAAACATGCCTTTGGTGGATTGGCGACTCTAAATTGCACATAGGTTTTGCAAAAAGTGTGTGTGTGTGTGTGTGAGAAGCCCTGTGATGGACTGGCATCTCATCCAGGGTGTATGTTCACTTTTTTAAGGACTTTTATGGTTTATGATTTTGCTGTATTATCTCCCCAGCATGGGATAGTAGTCTCTGAGCAGAATAGTACTCAAAGTAATGCATTGACACACTAGAATATATATAACACTGTTGCTCAGTCCTGCTACCAGATGCAAGGGAAATTCAAAATATATACAACAACATAGTCTGGTTAAGATGAAATTAATTAATGCCTTAAAGGAATACTTCAGCATTTTTCAATCTAATCTCTATCTACAGTATCTGTAGCGTATGTGTGATTACCCCAAACTATCATTTCACCATGTTTCACTGTACTGAACTGAAAACCTGTTTACTCTTAACTCACTTATATTGGATGTCTAAGGGCAGGTGTTGAAATATGTCAATAAATATTTAAGCAAAACCTATTTTTAGGATGTTTTAAAAAATTGTTCTGTCTGAATAACATCTGCACATCTAACAATAATTTATTATCTTAGACCCTTGACTGTGATTTCTGATGGAAGAATTTGTGGTTATTTGATAACACTGTAGTTGTGTGAGTCTGATACTGGAGTTACTATTTACTGTATTATTCAAAAGTTGGAAAGTTAGATAAGAAACTCCATAAGGAAAAAAAAAAGAAGTAAACTTCGTAAGAACAGCTTTGGAAAGACATTCTCTTACCATTTTTAAATGTCTCATCCTTTATTGTTTAATTATACATATTGTAATTTGACACCTGCCCTTAGCCATTTATAAGCAAGTAGTGAGCTAATGGGTTTTCTGTTCTTTACTCTGTATTAAAAGTGTGTGTATGTGGTAGATAGAAATTAGGTGGAATGATTCAGGAATATTCCTTTAAGATATGAATTTCAAGCTACTGATACAACTGCTGTGTTTATTGTTTCATTTTTTCAAAATCCAAAGTGTATTAATTTATTATTTACTCATACCACCTGACTATTAGTGGGTGCCACAGCTATGCATGTAGCTAACTAACTGTACAAGGTAAGGACAGCCAAGGGAAACTTTGAATTGCTGAGGGAAAAAAAAAGTCAGAACACTTTTTGTAACATTTGGTGAGTTTTCAGTATATCCCTGTAGCTCCAGTGAAATATCTGCTTAGAGAAGAAACTCTGGTCTCTGAGGTGCCTAAGGGGATGTAAATGGAGATAAAACCAAAGTATGTGGACCACCAACATCCAACTAATTAGCTAGCTTCAGCTAATTTTGTCAGAACCGCCACTTATATGTATCGTTTACATAACACAAGTGTTTACATAACAATCTGACGTGAACTCTGGAATCTGTATTATTCTGATTAGCCTAACAAGTACTTTGTTCTTACCTCAATGAGGTTTTTTTTTTGTTAAACAGTACAAGTAAATCAGTCAGATCCAAAGTGATCCATAAGAAATCAGATTCATACATAATGTAAAAGATCACATATTTAGTAATGTAACTTGTAATCAGCTGCAGGTTACTTTTCCTCTGTACTGCAAGTGAATTGTGAAAAGAAAAAAGGCCTTGTATGAACACTGAGTTTATTATCCAGTTCTCCATATATTAGTGGAATTTCTCAGTGATGTAACAAGTTCTTCACACATGTTCTTGTTTGCTGCTGTAACTGCGTGAAAAGGCAAGAAGCAACAGCTCTCCCTGGTGGAGAATTCATTTGCAGTGCATGTGTTCCTAACAGTGCTGTCCAATTAAATCACTTTCTATGCACCAGATTTGCATCTCATTAATAGTTCAGTGTCAACATTACTTATACTCTTCCTGTGTTGCCCTCATTAACCTTTAACACACATGTCTACTATATGTTCACACTCTCATATTTGCAGTAGTACAGAGTTGGCTATGTTTAGTGTGACATGGACTTCTGATGTCAAACAATATGCTACATAGTAGTTGTTGATTAGCTTAAAAACTGGTTTATAACCCTAACATCCACTTGCTGCCCATTACTAATTTAATATTTTGTCACATCTCAGTCTGAAAATGTGTGGTATTTTAAGGCTCTTATTTCCAGAGTGGAAGTTCAGGGAACCTTCTGGAGAAAGTTTGGATATTTTGCTCTCAGTGTCACTTTAGGTACACAGCCTGCAGAATGCATATCACATTTTCCTTAAAGATAACAATCTTATCAAGAAAATTGAAGTTTGGAATGAGTCTTAATATTTTTTTTTTCATAGGTAAAGGACAAAGTACTGTTGACAGGTCATCTGTTCTGTTCTGGTTGATGCTAAATTTCTTGCAAAAAGAAAGACAAATTTGTGTTCAAGTCCTCTAACTGCTCCATTTACATGACGTGACAGATTTCAAGCAAATAGGAGAACTTGCTATTACTGTGATTTGAGAGCCTGGACTGTTTTTGGTTATTCATTTGCAAGGTGAAAATGGTGGTTGTAGCTGTTCGTATTGCATTAGCACATAACTGTGTTCATGTTTAATGTTAATTTTTAAAACCACTGAAGTGGAAATTTATCATTTACACTCATGTTCATGTTGATGTAAAATACAAAAAAACAGACTTATGGACATGTTAGTGTTGGCTGTCATATTGGTCACAGAAATTGGGGCTGTTCCCATCTCAGAGTTTAATGTGACTGCTTTTTTCCCCAATCTCTTGTGACGTAAATGCCGCATTCTGCTATAGTAAAGCTATAAAACTCTTTTACGTCAAGGTAAAGGTTCAATTCCTGCCATCCTATTTGCCCCCAGAGAATCTTTAACCTCTGACCCTGTTTGCCTCACTCTGTCTCTCTCTGCTGCAGGGACTCATGGCCGTTTCGTCCCTCTCTTAAACTCCACCCTTCTTTAAGGTAAAGGTTTGTTGTTAGCTGTGAGCTTTATTGCTTGGATGTCGTTATTGTCTGCCCTGTCCACTGTGTGACATTCATTCCCCAGTTTAACCATGTGTTCATTGTTGTCAGGTGGGAAAACCCAAAATACAGCATATGTTTGTTGCATTTTTCATCATTCCCTCGCAGAATATGTTGTGTCTGATTGTGATTGTTATTGTCTGGCTCATAGTAATGTTTGTCTGTGCTCATGACTTCATTTCTTCATTGTCCAAGCGTTTATTTACGCACAAAGGTGGTAGAGGTGCCTAACTAAAAGGAACAACATTTATTTACTTTACTTTGAGGTCATTTTCACACCTGAGAGTTTTTTTCTGGACCCAGGGCCACTTGCCCTGAGAGTTCAGTACAATTCTTGGTGCTTGAAAGCTGTTTTTGAGCCTGGGAGTAGTCTGTATAGGTTGTGGAAACTATCTGCTCTCAGCATTGTACACCAAGTACTATGATTGGGTTCAACATGTCATATTACTCCCTTTTTAAGTTGATGGTGGGGAAAGGGTTGTTATGGTCAGTGGAGTACACGAAACAATCAATATATCAATCTATATATGTAAAACCACCACTTTCTTGGCACTGGAGCATGGTTACTTTAATTAGTTCACCTTGTGCATGACTAAAACTCTTCTTATATGATAATGGCTCCCTGTTTGTAAGTAATCCTGCACAATTACATGCCAATCATCAAAAAGTGCCATTCTTCGAAAATAATAAAGCAATAAAATGATGAACCTAGTGCCTTCCATTTTGCACAAAAGTGACTTATGGATTTGCACAGTTCAGTAAGAATTCTTCAATGTGGCACACCTGTGCTTATCAGCTCCTCCCCCAAACGAACACAGAATCGGTCCTGAGTGCGGACTCAAGTGTGAAAGCGTTCTGAATTTGTTAAAAACTGTAATTTTTTATTCAGTGCTAACTATGTAACCCCAGTCTGTATTTGTGTCTTTCAGAAAAGGTAGCAGTGGAGAAGCTGGCCGAGAGGTGGAGCTTGAGGACCTGCATGAAGATGAACCGCCCTCTTCTGATGATCGCTCATAAGTGTATGCGATTATCAGCCATAAGGCCCGCTCTTTACTCACTTTTACTGTACAGGCAAACTTAAATCTTACTTCTCACATCAACACATCCTTCATGAAAGTTAATAACCACAACTTGCAAACTTTTCAACCATATATTTATTCTTAACTGCTTTCTAATTCTTTAATGAAGTGTCTTATTCCAAAGCCTTTTGATGCTGGCGGTTTGGCCAGATCTACCTTGCTTTGTGATTGACACATCGATCCTACCTTTTTTCCTGGATACTGCACCTCTTCTTGCCACACCCACTGTGCAAAGGCACTCCCCCTGCCACCTCAAATGCTGTACAGAGGAAATCTCTTGTATGGAGAGAAGTCTGGGATTTGAATGAACATTTAGGAACATTCAGGAACATCCCGGATCATTTTATATCTAGGCTTTGGAGATGTTTCAGAGAAGCTGCTTTCTGCTTTTTTTTCTTTCTTCTCGCTCTCAGCACACACCCTACCCTTCGTCCTTCATGAATCAAGATTGAAATCTTCAGTAAATTGAGATTTTTTGACTTAAGATATATGATTGAATGACAAACCTATCATTATAACATTATTTAATAATCGGTAATACCATGGATGGACTGCCAGAAGATTTCTGAAGATTAAGGAACATCACTTGAACATCTCACTAGAAAAGTAGACAAGTGACAGAAGGGATGAGCAGCATTTTGTACATATGTAATGTAATTTCGATGTTGTCCTGCCTTGTGATGCTTTGCATACTGTAATATTTATTGTAAACATGGCCAGTTTTGGACAGCTTGCCATTTTGGCGCACACACACACACACACACACACATACACACACACAAATTGAAGATTGTGTTTTTTATTCAAGTGGGCAAAACTCAGCCACTATGAGAGGGCTATGATATTTTCACACAAGCACACATTTCAGAATAGGGCTAACATGCAAATGTTAGAGGGCTTCTCATTTCACACACACACACGCACGCACACACACATTACTAGCACATTGGATGATGGTGAATGTTGCAAATCCTCCATTTAGACTGTAGTATCACAGAAACCATATCATGTGTCACAATGTGCTATTGTCTCCCTACAGGAGCAGAATGTGTCATCATTTACTGAGTCTTGCCACTCGCAGTGGCTAATTTGTCAGTGAGAGACGCTGACAAGAGATGCCTGACAGTTTGTCTGTTGTAAACGCATACATAAACACAATCACAAGTCACTGAGTGAGGATCTCTCTCGCTCAGTGTTGTGCAATCTGAATGTGGTGATTAGCATCAAGCCCAGCACATCGCCTATTATTCAACATTAACACCTCCCCTTTGTCCTGGATTACATTCGTACAACATTCACACTCGGTCAGGGAGATGAAATTGTTTTAACAGGAACTGCAGGCTGCTGATAACAAAATTTTTAATTGGCTGCCATTTAAATTGGATTTCATGCAGTTAAGAAGCAATAATTCCTTTTCTGATCAAATGAATATTGCAGTGATGTCTCTTGATGGTGCCAATCATAATAACTGCTAATTAAACAGGGCACATGTTTTCTGTTTTCTCAACATGATTTGTTTTATTATAAACTGTTAGATTTCTGCATAATTAAAACCAGTCTATTAATCCCAGTAAATATTATGTGGATCGGGGGTTGTCAAGCTTTCAGCAGCCAGGGACCCCTTCCAAAGTGATGATGGCAACGCCTAATCCTACTATTGAAATATTAAGCACATCAGAGCAATATGTAGCCATATATTTATTTATTTATTGGCACCATTAGTAACAGCACGTTCCCTAGACGTACTAAAATTGCAGATTTAGAATCAGAAGTTCATAAGTTTGAATGTCACCTGGCAAAAATCCAACCTTGAACACCTTGCATATGACCAAACCATTGGTCAGTTTTGTCTTTGATTACATTACCCTACATTACCCATGTTCGATTGCCCAGCGATAATGGTGCCAGTGAGATCTCATTTCTACCTAAAGAGAGTGATGCAGCAGCGCTTTAATCCTTTAGTCTGTCCAGCTCTTTCACCTCCTCGTCTGTACACTTGCTCAAACAGATCAGCTTCCAAAGCATCAACTTTAATGCTAATGCTAATCCCGGCGTGCTTTCATTTCATAAATTGCCAACTAGTTGAGCTGTATGCATTCATAACTCAGCTGTATGCATTCTGAAATTTAAGTCCAACATTTACTGTCACCATTACATTGGATTTCTCATTAATATGTCACTGAACGCTGCTGCAAAGTGTTGAGTGAGAAAATAAACACTTTCTCTTTTGTTTTTGGAAGCTAACAGCAAAACCTAACCATTCAAAACCTAATCCCTTATTCTTGAGATGTTTAAATTTTTTCCCCCTATTAAATTCCATTGTTACTGTGCTAGTAATGCCCCCCCCCCCCCCCCCAACTTCTCATGGGAATACAAAAAACATACAGCACCAATCAACAAAAAAAGCACCAGAATCGCTAAGCTCATCACATATATTTTGATATAAACATATTCAATTAGTTTCAGGGTGTAGTTTTCCTTTAAGCTTCAAGTGTTTGGATTGGATCTCTTTCTAAGTCACGTTTGGGCCATATTCAGAGTTACAGACTTAGGTCCAAATGTGAAGATTTTCTCTGAGGTCTCCCCTTTTTTATGCAGATTACCCCCCTCCAGGTTGCCAGGTTTTTCTTGAGCAGAAGCACTGCAGATGGGATTTTCAGTAACGTCTAGACCATTGCCTGTAAGCCAGAAAAAATCAGGGACAGAAAATGTGGACTGAAGAAAGAAATAGGGTTTTTAATTAATATGATGATACATGAATGAGAAGATGGCAAGCATTGAAATAAACATCTAATAGTCTAGTCTATTGCCGGTATATTGCAGCATTGCTAGTCCTAGTCATAACATTAATCACTGCAAATTTGGTTTAACAATATGGCTTGCACCCTCAGTATTTGGCAGCTTATAAAATAACACTTGATCCAGCACATCCTATTTTTTTGGCTCGATAGCAGTTAATTGTACGCATAAATTAATCTAGGCAAGAGATAGCCAAGACAATGTGGTCCTTTGATTATAAAATCATCTGCCAAATGAATAAATGTAAAAATGGCCAATAAATTAGACTTATTATAGTATAATAACCAACCAGTAACTGGAACTGCTCATTGTAAGAGTACACCAACCCCTGGAGGTTTCTGGGCTCCAATTACAGGATGTTAGATGTATAAGAAAACCTGCACATGATTCATAATGGCCACCATTGCTATTTTATGTGCAGCTGCTAGAATTTGTAACAGTACAGCCTTTTGTATTCTGCCCACTGGATGTTTGATAGAGGGGTGTGAGTTTCCACGTTGGCTCTCTGAATGATGTATTGACTCTCGTGTTTCCTAACAGATGGTGTTTTCTCGTCGTTACCCATTATCCCAACTCTCTGTCTCGTCTCTCGGTTTAACTGGCATGGACAGATGCTTTTACATTATGTATGTGTGTAATTGTACCTTTCAGTCATCTCTTGTGTATGGAGGTGAAATGAACACCTATAGGAATGTAACGTGTGTGTGTGTGTGAGGTGTAGCAACTAAAGCAGGTATGCACACACTTCAGTGGTTTTTGGATGCACCACATGGAAGTGTACAGTAGTCACAAATCTATTATCAAACACAGCATGTGGGTTTTATAAATGTAATGCACGTGTCCCCTCTTTAACGGTTACTATGCACTTGTATGTTGTTTGTATGTTGTGTACGTGACATATGGCATGTCCATGACCTCAATATAACATTTTAACAAAATCTCTAATATCAGGTGCAGTATATTAATAACCGTGATATGACTCAAGTATATTATTAAATGTGATACAACTCAAGGATAATAATAAAACCCCTTTAACACATTCTCTTGTACACATGTAACAAGCTAAAGTGTGTGTCCTGCTCTGATGTTTATTATACTTATATAGATGCTTTATAGTGGAAGAAATGAACAGTGATCTCTGCCATGTAGTCTCTGTTCTGGTTCAGGTCATAGGTTGCGTTTGTGCAGTGCCTCAGTCACTTCTCTCTCTCTCTCTCTCTCTCTCTCTCGCACACACACACACACACATACAAATCCCAGTGGTTGTGACACCGTGAACTGTACATTCTTATCTTATGAATTCAGAGGAGAAAAACTGTGTGTAATGCATGGACTCTCCATAACTTGCACTGGGAAACACTACGTTATTAAAAACCTACTTTTGTATGCTTTACATTGTTTAAATGGAGGAAATGGCAATGGGTTTTATTTTTTGACTAGTTCAATAAGTTTCAATAGCACCTGGTCACTTTTTATGTTAGCTAGACTAAGGCTGCATTCCAGTACTGGTTTTGACACACCCTTATTGACTTCCCCTCATCTTTGCATATAGAAATGACCCTTGTGTGTAATTGTAATCTCCATTGGCCTCCAAAGAGTTGTTCCACTACTGTAATAATAATAAATTCACTATCATTGTTTATATAAAGCACAGGTTTATAATGTGTTTTAGAGAGTGCAGATCATCTCTGAAAGAAAAAAAGAAGATGATAACAGAAAAGGCAATAATACTAGTGGTCAGGTGATGGACTAGAGGTCAAGTGAAATATATTAAATAACTAGTTGGAGGGATTGATCCAATGGCCAGGTTCCAGCTGGCATGCTAAGCCCTGTCATTTGGTCATCCCCCAAATTTGCACTTTGGTGATGATGTTGAGAGTCAAGTGATTGAGGGCGTAAGAGTATAAAAGCAAGCATTTGAGGCAGTCTTCGTGACTTTGATAAAATTGTAGTCATTACTCACTAAAGCTCTTTTGCTGATTGTATGATGCAATGAGCAATAAAATAGTAAATTTTGTTTTCCATTCAGAGGATGTTCATAATCAGCTCATCAATCCCAATTCAAATTTAAATGATTTACCAAATCAGCTTCGATTTGCAAAATCAGCTGATTGCCTGCAGTAGCTCCATATAAAATAATGTGTAGGTAGTTAGCTGACTGATTACATTAGGTTTAATCAGGCTTTATTGGACATAAGCTGTTACTCTAATGCTGCTTGGTGAGAAGTTAAATTAGTAAAGAAAGCCACTTTGGGACATGAACTTGAATTGATTTTGATGATCTTTTTGTCTTTCGTTGGCCTTAATGTTGCTGTTGCTGTATCCTTACTCTCTACATTTCCATCCCCTGTGATTGGTCTAATATGGTCTCTGCAAATAATCACAGTTAGGTTTTGGGGTAGGGACTGCTGCTGAGTCCCCTTTTTAATCCTGGCTTCCCCAAAGGGTGTAGTGAGAGAGCATAGAGGATGCTTATGAGCACCCTTCCGAAGCCTAAAATGAGAAATAGGGCCCCTATGGCCTGCATGTATTTTGGGTGGATATGTTGGCCTTCCCTATACAATGTTGTGCAAATTTTGGTCCAGTGCTGGTCAAGCAGCACTTTTCATAACTACCCTGCCAATGTTGAGCCAACATTGGCCCAATGTTGGCAAAGGCACACTTTTCATAACAGCTTGCCAGTGTTTGGTCATGGTTGACCAATAGTGGCACGGTGGTGCCCCAGCCTGGGCTCAATGGACAAAATTATGTTGATCTAATGTTGGCGCCCAGCGTACCCACTCACTAACTTTGACTCAGTGTTGACCCAATATCAGTTTGCTACCTGGTCCTTTGGTTTAATGTACCTTTAATGTTGGACATGTCTCTTAATATCTTCTGTTACCTGATAGCTGAGATATCTTCAGTTTATGACTCTACCAGCCATTAGCAAGCTAGTCAGAACGTCGGCTAATTAACACACCACCAGTTTAGGTAGCTAATGAGAAAGCTGTTATTTCTATAGATAAGAAAAAGTACAATTCACCAGAAAACTGCTTCACCTTCAATGTGCTTTCTAACAAGGGCTATGTTTTTCATATTGATATAGGCCTAAGTAGACAAGGGTGTGTTGAAAACAGTACAGGAATGCAGTGCAGGTCTTTTGAATCCAAAGCATTTATGGTTGTAGATATCTTTCTATCCTTCAGTGTGTGTAAGACGACGTTTCGGATTGATTTATCTCTAAATGAACTGCAGTTCCTCATATATAATTGACTGTCGTTGTCAGTTGTTACACGGATGTTTGTATTCCTGTGCATTAACCTGAATGTACTTATTATAATTGTTACAGAAAAAGCATGGCACAAAAAAAACTATTGAATGCAACTTGTTACCATGTACATATGTACCAAAATATATAAAGAGGCTATTTTTTGCATGCTTTTTGTACACTTAGACAAATTCAAGGACAATAAAGAGCTCAAAACCAATGTGAATGATTTTTTTATGACAATGACAAGATTCAACAAACCAATCATGTTTATATTTTTGTGCAAAAAGACCCACATAATGATTTTAAAAAAACATAAATATAGACAAAGAGGCACAATTATCAGAACCTATAAATCAAATTAGTATATATTTAATATATTACTACAAATTATACCTTTAGCTGGAATAATTTCAGGTTTGATGGCACATTTATTTCACTGGACACTGTTCAGGTGTTCAATCTGACACATGAAACCTCAGTAAGTTTTTTTTTTTTTTTTTTTCTATCAACATTAATTTACATTCTTGTTTTGCTGATGCAAACATGACATATATGCTTTGCCAGCAGATGCTAAGGTCCAGTCTCATATAATTACACCTGATTATCCTGTTACAACAGCAGTGGCTCTTACCACAGATTTTGGTGAGGCAGGTCAACATTAAATAAATACATAGAATCAAACAAAATTGAGAGGTATTCACATGACCTCTGCTGTAGACTGCTGACTAGTGAATATTTAGTGTAAATGTGTAATAGGAAGCTGAGAGTCGACAATGAAGTTGAACAAACTATGTACATCAATTTTCAGTGAGAGAACAGAAAGCCAGAGCCGCATCACAGATGAAACACCATACAAAAAGTCAAGCAATACAATTCCCTTAGTTGATCCAACTGAATATCTCTGACATAACACTACCTCCTCACTGTTTATATTGCCTCATTTGTAAAGAAAGTTAGCTTGTCAATCTTTCAGATGCACATTTTTAGCACAGCTTTATTGAAATCGGACAGAATTTTCTAAACAACTGGTGCAATAAGGATGGTTTTTGATTTCTGATAACTGCAGCCCAAAGCTAACAACTTAGCTAGTTATGTAGGTAGCTAGATAACAGTGTAATAAAACCTGCTAATCGCATCCTTTCTTATCACAGAAAAGACTGAAAACTATGGACTGAAAGGCTGGTTCATTTGGATAACTTGAGCTCAAATGGATATTTTTTAAAGAAAGTTAACTGTGTTTGATACAGCAGGTGCGCTTCCCATCACCATTGTCAGTGTGTGAGACAAACACAAAAGAGGTATTGTCATTAATTATCCTGTCCACTGCCCCTCCCTGACTCTTTTCATTTTTAAAGAAAATGTTCAGAGGTTGAGCATGGGGCAATGTGCTTCCCGCCCCAATGGGCCTTTTATTATAGTGCTTGTTGTAGTTCCCATTTTTGAATACTAGGCACAATAATAACTCTATGGAGTTGAATTTTACAACATCTAGAAAAGCAAGCAAACCAATGGAACATCGACTTTTGAGTCAGATTATAACAGAGTTGTAATTGTATGGTAATAGTCTCTCTGTCTTCAAAGGGGCAGATTTGCACGGCAGCCATGTCTGTAACTGAATTGTTAAAATGTTAACAGTTCTGAATAGAAAAACAGTGGTAGACAGAATTAGAGATCAAGGGGGAATAATAGTAATTTACATAGTAATGTATTTGATTGGACAAGCAGCCTTCCAAGAGTACTTATATTTAGTATAACCACACTGGGGTGTTTCATTGTTTGGCTTCTCCGGGATCTATTTCTGTTCACAGAGCAAAAATAAATAATTATTTGGCCATATTGTGTCCAATATGTCACTTACTAGATATTAATTTCTTATTTATAAAACTGTATAAAAGCAATATCTCACTCACAATCATGATGTCATACTGAATATTGGCATGGCTGTGATTACCTGCAGCACTCAGCCTACAGCTGAATCACAGCCGTGCCCATGTTCAGTATAACCGCACTCTTGCTCATAAGATATTGCATACTTGTATCACAGTACTGTTGAATTCTGGATTCTGATTAATTTTCTATAACAGCAGCTGTAGCAGGAATTCCAGCTGAAAAAGCAAATCACAGGGTTATAATAACAAACTTGTTCTAATATGTTGTTGTTTCTAAAGTACTACAGTAATGTACACTGGGACTTGTATTGGGGATGCTCCACATAAACAGATTAAAAATATATAAGTGTTGATATGGGAATTTTTCTGTAAGGAGATGTTTAACATTTTTGGAAGGAGTCTCAAGTGTCATCACTTTGTAACATCACTTTGAGGAGTTTAGACTTTTTTTGTAACAATGTAACAATGCAAGCTACAATTTTTGTCTTTTTAACTTAAGAGAGAAAATAAGAGACTGGTTAAGGAATGACTGTAACTATTATAATGAAATCTACTATCATAATATAATGGACATCCAACTACATATCCTACAACAATAAACATAGCTATAAGTGAATAAAAAAATAAATGAAAAAAATGTCATTGTTTAATAAATAAAAATTGTTGAGGAATAAAACATATTCGGACATGTGTTATAAGAAAATAATCAACTTTGGTGTGGTGAAACTCTAATTCCACTCAGCTGTTTTAGTCTGTGTAATGCCTGTGTTAATATCAGCTGTAAGGTGTGTGCTTTATACAGACATTTCAGCTTATCCACTGTAAGTAAAATGGATTTGAAATAAACACTGTATTTGTAATGTTTGATATGGTTCAGCCCTTGCGCCCCGTGTTACAAGGATAGGCTTCGGATTCACCGGATAGCCTGAACAGGGTAAAGCTGTTCATGAAAGTGAGTGAGTGTGAAATCTGCAAAAAAAATGTTTGACGCATAGTTAGCTAAAAGAAGTCTATAACACCGAAATGACCTTTCTGATTAAAAAAAATTTCTCTGACAAAAATTAGGGCTACAAATTGTGTAGTGTGCACTACAGGGTGTCCGAAAAAAGTCAGGAACCAATGACCAACTACCACATATGCTCTACATGTTCACCCTTAAGCTCTATGAATTAAGCTCTATCGACAAACTTATCGCTCAACATATTCGTGTTCATTATTATGACATTTCTGACTTCCTGTATTTATTTAAATGTTACGGTTTCTTTGCACAGAGCTGAATGCAAGAGGAGTGATGTTTTTATGAGGTTCTGTTTTGTGTGTGTGTTTGTGTGTGTGTTTTAGTTCATTAGCAGGTCTCTCAGGCAGAGCAGGCGTTCCTCCTGGTCCAGTGCTGTAAGCTCAGTATATGTGAATTATTTTCTGAATTTCAGTGCAGATAGGCTGTTTTCAAATGCCTCATTTCATTTTTCTTGTGTTGCGTCCTTTGCAAAAAGAAAAGCAAAATTACCATGACAATAATGAAATGTGAAATTAGCTTGTTTTTGTAGTTGTCAATCCATTTGCATAATGTGTGTTACCTTTGCTTGCTCCATCTTCACCGAATCCGGTTCCTGTGGAGCAGCAGAAATTGGCTTTTATTTTCACAAACACAGTCATTTTGAAAGCCAGCATGTATTGAAATCCAAGAGTTGAAAGAGTGTAATATTGCACAGAACAGACATTGGGGGATTTAAATGCAAGACGTTTTACAAGAATTTGCATTTGAGTTTTTATTTCCCACAAAGTCATTTCCAAGTAAAAAAAGGAAAACATGATCATTACTCTCTCTCTCTCTCTCTCTCTCTCTCTTTCTCTCCCCCATCTTTCTGTCTCTCTCTCCTCAGTATAGGTGCTCTGAGTTCTGCAGGTTTAGTTGATCTCTCACTTTTGTCGCTCTTTGAGAACGATTCTGTCAGCGCACTGTTGCTACGGTAACTGTTGCTTGGGGGTTTCCAAGGAAGCCTCTGTGTTACATGTCCTAGAGGCTAAAGAAAGTATTTCTGTCTACATGCACGCACACAGAGACAAACACTCATAACGCCTACACTCATAACAACCCTCAATGTAGAGGGTCACATAATAACCGTTAATTCATAAATAATACACGTGTAAGTGCTGTGGTTATTTGGCAACATTAATAGGTCAATTAGGGTTCTCATAATCTTACCTTATAGGTACTATCTATAAGTGCGTAGGATGTTTTTTTGTTATTAAAAATGAGCAAAGCAAGACTGCTGAATCAGAGGAGAGAAAAATGGTACATAATATGATGCTCCTGAGTTGATGTGAGTTGCCCAGACAATCCCTTAATAGTAATTCACGTCAAACGTCATCATACCAAACTTTAGGCATTTAAAAAGTCAGGAGCTGGCAGGATCAGCAGCCAATCAGTAGAGAAAGTATATACAATGGAGTGAGAGAAAGACTCAGATATTATGCTATAAGAGGAAAAGAGATTTAGGGCTAATAGAGTGTTAGCGTATTTCTTGCTGAATAGGTCATTTGTTCCCTAATTTTGTCAAAAGCTAGAGAATGATACCTGCTATTCAGCTGATTTATCCTCATTAGCTCTTTAACTGTTTCGCTTTCCATAAAACATATTATAAAGTCTAACTGTGTTGAAAGGATGTTCCATATAGGTATATTATGAATAGGAGTACTGGGATACAGCAGTTGTTCTTAAGTACAAGTCTACAGCATCCAGGTGAGATTATCCAAATTGGGCACTCTTTCTACTAGGGGACGAAATTCCGAAATCCTACATCCTGTAACTTTGCTGTTTCTGTAATGATTGTAAAATGATGGTGAACACTCTAAATGATCACTCTAATGTTGATCTCAATTGATTGTTGTAAAAAGCGAAAGTAATTCCTCTTAATAGTATGTGTTCAGTACATACTGTAGTTCTATTTTGCAACATAAACTCTAACATACTGACTTGTTCTGTCAGATAAGAAAATGGTAATTACCAAGACAGTTAAAGTCAATTACACTAAAATAACAACCTGTTACACTAAAATAACAACCCAAAGTTTTGCGCATTAAAGGATACAAGCAAATGGTGTGTAAACAGGATGTTTAGCTTCAAGTCTCAATTTCATGAGTATCTCTCAAACAATTAAAATGTAACACTTAACATTGAAGTCACACTGGTTTCCAGAAGCAGTAGTTAATAAAGAGAAGCGGGAAAACTTACAATATAAGGTAACAATGTAAGTACTAATAAGGTAACCCACTACACAATAGTGTACACATTTAAATCTGACAGTCTATCTGATAGACACATAATACACATTACACAATACACACATACACTGTAAGTATGTGGACACCTGACCATCATATCCATAGTATGTGGGTCTTCCCCAAACAGTTGCCACAACATTGGAAGCACACAGTTGTCTAGAATGTACTGTTCCAGCATGACAATGCCCCTGTGCACAATACAGGATGAAGAGTGGCCTGCACAGAGCCCTGACCTCAACCCTGCTGGACACTCTTGGGATGAATTGGAACGCAGACTGCTAGACAAGTCTTCTCACTCGACATCAGTACCTGACCTCACTAACGCCCTTGTGGCTGAGTGGACACAAATCCCCACAGCCAAGCTCCAAAATGTAGTGGAAATCCTTCCCAGAACAGTGGAAACTGTTATAGCAGGAAAGGGGACCAACTCCATTTGAATGCCCATGGTTTTGAATTGGGATGTTCAACAAGTGCAAATGGGAGTGAATCTTTCAGGACCCAAAGCAACATCCCCACGACAACTTGCGCTCCCCCCAACCCAGTTGTACCACTCAAGGTATCACTGCACCTTATTGCCAAAAATACCTGTATATTATTACTATATATTAAGTGAACACTAAGTGACTGCTTATACTACTTTTAGCTAGAAATGGCCCTTATCCAGAGATACTTTAATGCAATTTTAAAACAGCTTACAGATAAAAAACCAATTAGCATTAAATGCGTTACGTACAGCACTCAGACACATAAAGTGGCTGATTTGACTGTTCAGAGCTACTAAATGTGTTTGCTTGAGTGTGGCATTTCTGAAAATTTGGATGTTCTATGCAAAAAAAAAAAAACACTCATTATACAATTATCATCAGCATTTCCATCTCAGCAAATCCTTTACAATATTATAAGCTCCTATCATTTTACACCGTTTTATTCTATATAAAATAATCAGCTTACACTTTAGAGTATCTTACTGTGCATGCAGTCTATATCACTGTTTAAAATCAGCCATTTTAATGAGTTGGCAGATATAATTGTGCTGAGCTCATTAGCTCAGACAGATCTTCCTCACTTTGTCCATGTTCACGATTGGAACACATTATATAAGGAAAATGCACTGACACTTTATTACCTTTACATAGGAAAAAGATCATGATAAAAAAAAACAACAACAACATTAAGACCAGTACAATCAATAACCTTGTCATGAGGTAGGTTTCAACCATTTACATCCTGTTGAGATCTTGTTGCTTTGGTTTCCAGGATGCAGTCTTGTCCTCTGACTACGTCCCACAGGTATTCAATTCGGTTTAAGCCAGTTTTAATTCTATAGTGCTTTAACAATAGAAGCAACTTTACAGAAATCAGGATGTAGATTTAGATCAACAGTGAACAAGCCAGAGGTAACAGCGGCAAGGAAAATCTCCCTGAGATGACATGTGGAAGAAACCAGACTCAAAAGGGAGACTGTCCTTTTGTGACACAGGAGGATTTTGACGATTTTGATATATATCCAGTAGGGACTTGATGATTTGAGTGAGGTGTGTTAGAGCAGGACTGAAACACTTTTCTATAGTACATGTAGGCAGAGTGCCATCCAGTGGATATTGGAAGAATGGCACTAACCTTCTGTCCTACTATGGCTTTTGAGTCCAAAATAATGCATTTGTACCAAAATTGCTCTTAATAACGTACAAATTTTACAAGGAAAAATCAGAAACTGTAATTCATCAAACACACTTAAAGAAAAGGAAGTAAATATACTCAGATGACATGCCAAATTACATTTAAAGTAAGTGAAAGCTGGACATTACATACAGAAGTATTGACACAATTCATAAAAAATAAGCAGAAATGTATCACATGCAATGAGTGATACAGTGTGGTTTTATTGTAACACATTTCAAACATTTAAGTGATGAAATTTCTTTTCCACAAAATGCTAGTTTCATAATTATAGATGGATCTTTCATAGCTTCTTTAGCCTTAGGTTTGTGCATGTGGATGCCTTTCAGATTAGAAGTTTAGTTTCAAATCTGAAGACTGAGATGGTCATTGAAAAGTTTTGTGATTTTCTGTCCCACAACCATTTCTGTGTTGACTTGGATACATGTCATACTTTTGTTGAAAGATCCGTCTACTGCCAAGTATGAACCTCCTGGCAGAGGCAAACATGTTTTGGGTTTAAAGAAATCCTGTTATTGAGTGAGATGTAGGATGCCTGTAGACCACTAGCTACAATACAGCCCCAAAGCATCAATGATCCATCTCCATATTTTACATCATGTGTTTTATTCTCCCCATTTTCTTAAAGGGTGGCAATAAATTCCTGAGTTTCTAAAGGTTGATAGGATGCAATGCCTTTACCTCACCAGCTTGGAGGAATGCTTACCTTATCTTCCACTGGTGTGGATTTGTATTTCAGGGTTTTATAGAAATCCTTCTTTGGCACAAAATACAGAAGAACCACATCGCACACAACGGTGGCCTGAAAAAAGTAAGCAGCTGAGTCAAAGTCATGCACTAGTCGAATAACACTATGCCTTTTTAAACAAGCGACTTCCCAAATGCTGTCTTATTTCTTACTGCTTATCTCTGTTCAGTATCTTATCATAGGTAGCCTAGTAACTTCCCCCTTAATAAGAACTACCTTTATAAACTACTACAATGTGTTTATTATCAGTGTTGTCATATTACACAGTATCAATCATTCTTAATACATTTTAGGTCTGTTCATTCAGAAAAGCAATACAATCAGTATGCACTTAATAAGGAGTAGCTGAAATGTGTCTGACGTTTGGTTTATAAAGACTAGGAGGTGTAGGTGAAGTGTGTGGTGTGATCAAGGATTGCCTCCGGTCAAGATGACTGTCTGTGAGACTTACCACTCCAAAGATTCCCACTCCTGACCCTATGGCTGTCAGCGTTGGGATGACGTCAAATTTTCTTGCCTAAGAAGAAAAAAAAAAAAACAGTTTTGCAATGATGATTATAGATTAAAGATGGTACAGAATGTAGGTGTGTGATCTTACCTGTCCATGAACAATGATCTCAATGTATAGGCCAAACACCTTCATGAGTGTTCTCTTTTGGATTCTGTCCTCTGAGTAATATTTTGCCGTTCTGAAACATCAATACATCTGGCTTAACAATGAACTTTTATATGCATGTCAGCAACACAGAATGCTGTTACAGGAAAATAATCACTGTTACAACGTCCAAGATGATTGTTTTCCTATAGCAGCACATCCCAACATGATTTATTCCTCTTATACCACAGTGTTTGCCAAGAATTAGAAATGTATTATTTATTAATTAATGATGTCATGTTTTTTTTTAACCATTTATAGTTAATTTAGTGTTGTTGTTAGTTCCTTTATGTTATAACGTCTATAAACAGTTTGTTCCTCACCAGCCTGTTTTTCAGAAATATTAAATAAACATCTCGTTACAGAAGACTTCATATCAACGATAATACTTTTTTCTTTGTTAAATGAAAATTGGTATATTGGTATTCTAAATGTTTCCATATATTTCTACTATTAAGATCAATAACTGTCTTATTTCCCTCTTATTAAAGAAGACATTAATTAATAACAAATAATTCCTATTCTACCAAAGTCAATCAGCTTTATTCATATAGCATATTTAAAAGACAGCAAGTGTCAACCAAAGTGCTGCCCATTAAAATCAAATAAGTATAAGATTAAGACAAAATAAAATTAAATTAAAACAACACAATTAAGAAATCAAATCGATTAAATAATAACACAATAGAGAGACAGCAAAAACAAAGACCATCAATAACAAGACAAAAACAAACAGATAGCTGGATGATGGAGAGCTTACAAGTACTCAAACGCCTTTGAAAATAAATATGTTTTCAAACTGGATTTAAAAATGTCTGTTGTGGGGGATGACTTTATAAACAATGGTAAAATATTCCAAAAACATGTACCAAATTAATATTTTACCAAGGGATTTAACGTTTTGTGTGTACTGACTGAAACTGGTTTCCCATCTTAAACTGATAACAAGTTCATTTGGGATTCTTAAAGCTTGAGACAAGTAATAGCTCTCAAAAATGTGAAAGTTTATTTACGTGCCACTGATCAAGACACGATAGATAGTGCAGTTCGTGGCTTTTTTATATTATGGGGGGAAAAAAAAGGTTTTCAAAATTCCAAAAGCATCCAGCCAACTAAAAATGCTTTGTCAAAAATGGCTCAAAGAAATGAAATCAACTGACATATCAGTAGCCTGCAAAATGTTTGATGTTTATCTTGCTTATTTTACCCACCTGAAATTGTAGCCCACTGACGCTTGCGAACTGTTTCCGTAGAGGCCTTCAAATCTGTACTTGGGTATGCATTTTTCAATACGAAGGTCCAGATTACACTCCCAATTAATGAGTATCCCTAGTGATCCGCCCTGCCATAGATTAGAACAGATTTATGTTCTATTTCCTATTTCATTCAGAATTTCTTTTTTTCTTAATTCATGATTTTATCAGTCATTGTTTTAGCATGTTTACCCTTTCAATTCCATACAGGTTGTGATCCAAATCTTATTTTAAGCATCTAAAACTTCATAAAAATTACTGTTTAAGTTTCTTTTCTTTTGAAGAAATAAATTACAGTTTGCAGACTGCTCAAAGTATATAAATTGTCAGTGCTATGCTTTTGCGGCCTTTTAAGAAACTGGGAAGCTGATTTGAAAATTCAACTCTTATTGTAATTCTACTAAATCTGTTATTGTCATAAAATGTTTTATGTTCCAAAAACCTGGAACTCGCTGTCTCTGATTAGTTAACCATCTATTACTTTCTTACTTTAACATTTTATTATTTATTATCTCTAGCTTTACTTTTCTTGTATATTCGTCTTTACATTTCATACTAAAAATCCTATTCACGTTACACCTATTCATTTTTTTCTTCTTGATTGTTTGGACATACTGCAAAGCAATGTGAGCTTTATTTGAAACATTGTTATTAATATTATTATTATTTATATTCAAGATATATAGTGAGAATTTCGTGAATTATAGTTAAATTTATCTAATATAACATGGTGGAAAGTAAACTTGAAAATGTATATTGAAATGTATATTTTTATAACATTCACACTATATATAATAGATTAAATATTATTAAAATAATTAATAATATTCAAATGGGTCGAGATGAACATCACGATCAAGTATAATAAGCTTTTAAGCCAGGAAATATCAGAACAGAAAGTTCTGAACAATGCTATATGTATGTGCATATGTGAGGCCTACCACTTGAGCTATCTCTGAGAACCTGAAGCCAGAGAGGCTGACGATGTCTCCGAGTCTGAAGATGGGACACAGTGGATGCTTAACCGGGTCAAACAGGCAGGTTTTGAGGTAATTTGAATCCACTTTTTCCACTAGATTACTTCTGCAGAAAGCCAGAAGGAGAGTGGCGGAGTTAACACCACACAGTGAACACACTTTCACCTTTTAATTGGGCTTGATCTACCAGTGATCCAGTACTTTGGCTTAGCCATGGTTAGTATTGATGTTTTGCATAATATGGTTTCAGGGTCCCTGGTTTAATCCTAAACTCAGGTTACTGTCTGTGCAGAGTTTCTATGAATGTTCTCCCCATATCTGTATGAGCTACGTCCAGGTTCTCCAGTTTCCTCCCACTGTACAAAAATGCTGGTACATTACTCTAAATTGTCCCTAGATCTGAATGAGTGTGTGCTTAGTGCCCTATGATAGACTGGCATCCCATTAAGGGTGTGTTCCTGGCTCAAGCCCGGATACACCGTATGGCCAAAAGTTTGTGAACAATGCCCCTGTGCACAAAACGAGCTCCATGAAGACATAGTTTGTGAAGTTTGGAGTGGAAGAACTTGAATGACCTGCACAGAGCCCTGACCTCAACCCCACTGAACACGTTTGTGATGAACTGGAACACAAGCCTTCTCTCCTAACATCAATTGACTGAAAGGATAGAAATTCCCACAGCCATGACCTTGTTGAAAATTCCGTTCCAAAGTTGGCCCTTGCTTTCCTGCTATAACAACTTCCATTATTTTGGGAAGGCTTTCCACTAGATTTTGGAATATGGCTGTGGGAATTTCTGTCCTACACCTCTCCTCTTAACCTTTGGTATATTAGCTATGTGGTACAACATTAAACAATTACCTTAGCATATTGGGCGTATATTTATAGTAAAACAGACATCCATTACTTATCCATATTAGAATTGGAGCTCCAGTGCAAACAGTTCAAACCTTGAAGCAAACATTACACACCAAATGCCCAACATGTCATGGTAGATTGACTACATTTGGAATAAGTGTGAAATTGGCTAAATTAAATTTTTTTGTTAAATCATTATTTTAATCTCTGAAGTGCCACTGCCTGCGAAAATGCACTCTCAAAGAATTACTCTTGAAGGACATAGTTTTACCTCACTACTCCAAACTCAGGGAAGGAGATGGAGTTTTTGATGAACAGTGTGAAATTCTCAGCTGCTGCCAAAAGTGGAGGACTTGAGGAGAGAGACAGAGAGAGAGAAACACGTGGCTAATGTCATGGAATTGTATTCAGATTTGACAATTTAAGTCCAAACATTGTGTAAATATTTATGCAGGGAAAGTTAGGTGTATTCAGAGTTGGGTTACGCAGCTGCTTTAATACATTTTCTGGGCTCCCCATTCAGATTATATAAACTACCTGCAAGGTTGCCAAATTTTTCTTGAGTAGAAGTGACAAGGTTTTTCAATAGTGTCTAAATGACTGCCTTTAAACTCAAGTACAGTGAAAACAAATGTCAGTACAAAAATGGGGCCAGGGACAGAAAATGCAGACTGAAGAAGGAAATGCCATTTATTTTTGCTGTCAAATGTAATATGTAAACATTTGGTAAAATCAAATAAATAAAATAAAAATGACTAATATGATGATATTTGAATGAGAAGATAGCAAGCGTTGAAATAAACATCTAACAGGAGTCTAGTATATTGTCAGTATGAATAGTACTAGTTGTAATCATCAGGGTGAGACACGCCTTTTGGTTTACCCAAAAACTCCACCCCACATGCTCTTATGTAACTCTCTGAACAGTAGTTAAGTCTGTAGTTATGTGTGAGGTGAATATCCTCACCATCCTCAACTCTGAATACAAACAGATTATCACAAAGTAAAATGCTGTGTGTCGTATTTTATTGAATGTTTCAAATAAGGCTCTATTAGCTTTGGGTGAAAAAGTCCTACTTTGGTATCAAGCGGTCATCTTGTACAGGACACCAGCTTAGGATCTCACAAGTAGTTTGGTTCAAGCACTTCCCAGTCATGCGCCCTAGGAGAAAGCGTGTGTCATATCAACAAGAGAGAACATAAATTCTGGCAGATTAGAACACCAAATAGTTCAGCTTTATGCTTGAGGAAACAAGAAAAACAACATTAGAAGCGCACACAGATACACACATAAACATCTGCGCTCTTAGGTGGTGTGTATTGCTAACAAGCATAAATTGCATACTGAAAGGCATGGGCTTCACATATATCCACAATTGGTTACACTGTCAGAGAGAGTATCATCCTAATCTTCTTATGGCTCATCAGTTTTAATATAATCTGAGGTGGGAATGTGGGTAAACTCAAATTTTAGTGGGGTCCCTATCACGTGATTGTTAAAAATGGACACCCACATCCATAAACCAAAGCATATCTTTCCATTCCTTTACTCACATCTATAGTGTTATTATTTAATATACATTAAATAAACCACACTGTGGTTTGATTTACTGTATTCCATTTATTAGTACATTTACAGCATTTGGCAGATGCCCTTATCCAGAGCAACTTACGATTATCTCATGTATGCAACTAAGCAGTTGAGGGTTAAGGGCCTTGCTCAAGGACCCAGCAGTAGTAGCTTGGGCGGTGCTGGGATTTGAACTCTCAACCTTCCGATCAGGAGCCCAACGTCTTAACCACTGAGCTACCACTTCCCTACACAGCCCCACATATTCCCTTATTATATCAGTATGGGACAATCAGGTACTAACACTATCAGTGGGTTCCACACCTGCCCAATATTAGTACATTACTTAGTTGGAGATGCAACATGAATGAAACCCTTTAAGCCTATATTTACTGATTTTATGTCTAGTGAACTTCATATTTTTATAGACAAGTGCATCAGCAGTAAGCCCCATTTTAAAAGCTGTTGGATGTTTGAATTTGTTTCTTTTCCCTTGTTTATTATATAATTTTAAGACCACTTTAGTACCAACACTTTAGTAAGTTAAGTAAGGTTAAGTTATGCTAAGTTAAATTTTTTTTGGAGTTTGTATTTCATGACCGTTTTAACATTCATTTCACTCAGTTTCGGTGAAGTGTCGTACTGCCACAAACCTCTCTCATTGCCTACTTCTTCTTCAAAGGGCTGAATGGTCGCGTCTGTCTTGTAGCTCTCTGTAAAGCAAGATTGTTTTATTTACGAATAAATCTTTTCGAGTAGCTGACTGTGTTGAGATTAGGCTCTATTCAGGGATGTAGGGAAGGAGGGTAAACACACATAAATGCAGTTTACATACCTTATTAATATGAAATAGCATTTACTTACCGACTGTATTTTAGAGTTTACTTACTTATTGTTCTGGGATTAAAAAAAATAGTAGCCAACTGGTGAAATATATAATTTATCTACGGAATCAAATTAAGGTCTTTACTGGTGGCCAAAGGGCAAGGCCTCACTGAGTTATAAAACTAAGGAACACCTTTATCGCAATATGTATCTTTTGTGTTTCATTTTTATTGATACTTTCTATTTTGCAATATGTTTTTCATTTTGTGTTTCTCATTCTATTTACTGTACGCTTAAGTTTGGTCAACTTTTTAACGTTGGATGGGGAGAGAGGAATGAGGAGTGGTACGTGAACAGTTTTTTCGATTATTTATTTATTTATTTATTTATTTATTTATTTATTTATTTGCTATTTTAAAAGAAAACCTTCAAGTGGTCATGTGATAACCTAATAAGCCTGGATATTTCAAAAGAATTAAGTCTCGGGGAAACAATAATTGTTAATTCTGTTAATTCCAATAATTATAATATGATTGAAATACAGAAAGTTGTCACAGAGTTTCTGGTTGCTATTTGCATTGAAAGGTGTTGACAAAGATAATCATCTGGTCGTGAAGACACCTTTTGTAAATATAGGTTTTGTAAATTTGTAAATATGACAGTGAGGATGAGTAATCTGTGGTTAAGGTCCTAGCATACAATAAGTGTGTCCAAGAAATGAGCTGAACACATTTTCAGTATCGGTCTCAGATCAGGAACAAAGAGCCATTCTTTTCACGACACATATTTGATTAGAAAACCATTTACTATAAACATTCATGAGCCTAAAATGGTTGTGTCAAATGATGGATATCTGTCATCAAACAGACAGGACAATAACATAAAGCAAGCTCATGCAGAAGGACAATCTCGCCAAGCCCGGAGGAAGTAGATGCAATCTCTAACATGAACTGGATCTCTGTTTGTATTAATGTAACATTCGACCAGAGATAGTAATATTACTGTGGTGAGAATACCCTCACGTCAAAACCAGTTTGAATACATTTTGCATTTGTTTTCCAAACTTCACTGTATTTTCCAATGTGACATAATGCTAGATCATCATGAAGATACATTTAGAAGAAACTAAATCTCAATGTCCTAGAGGCAGAGAAACTAAATATCTTATTTTTTTCAAAAATGTGAATTTAGGCTTTGGAATTATGCAATATATATATCGGGTGTGTAATGGTATACTAGTATTTACTCTGCTAATGAAAGCTGAAATAGTCATGATATAATGATATGCTATAATTTAAAGGTCTTTGTTGATGGTCTTCTTCCTTATATATGTAAAACCATGATATACTGAAAACAATGACATAAGTTATAACCAGTGATGGCTGGTCATGATTTTAGATGGGAGGGCTAGAATGTAATATCTTCGAACTCACTGGCTACTTTAATAGAAACACCTGTACACCTGCTCATTCATGCAGTTATCTACTCAGCCAATTGTGTGGCAGCAGGACAGTGCATAGAATTATGCATTAATGCATAAAACATCAGAATTAGCAAAGTGACATGGTTGTTGGTGCCAGACAGGTTAGTCTGAGAATCTCCTGGCATTTTCACACAATACAATCTCACTGTTGCGTAAACCAAAAAAAAAAAAAAAAAAACATCCAGCGAGCAGCATTTCTGCAGATGGAAACACCTTGTTGATTAGAGAGATCAGAATGGCCAGACTGACAGGGAGCTGACATAGCTGACAGGAAGTCTATGATAACGCAAATAACCACTCTTTACAACCATGGTGAGCAAAAAAAAGTATCTCAGAATGCAGACAGATGAGCTACATCAGTAGAAGACCATATCAGGTTTCACTCCTGTCAGCCAAGAACAGGAATCTGAGGTGACAGTGGGCACTGACACTGGACCGCTGCAGATTGGAAAAATGTCACCTAGTGTTTCTCCAATCTTGAATGTTCCAGTTTCAGCTCTTGACTTGTATCTTCACGATTTTATGCATTGCACTGCTGCAACATGACTGGCTGATTGGACAACTGCATGAATGTGCAGGTGTTCTGAATAAAGTGTATATTATCTAACTCGACAATGAAAATATTAGGGTTGAGCAAGTCTCATCAATGGCATAAGAAGAATGATGTGAGGAAAACAGAAAGGCTGTAATGCTTTCATTTAAACCAAAAATACACTAAACTTCGGTCATAAAATTCTGTCATCTGTGTAATTTGTACTGTGTACTGTGCATTGCATAATGTCTGCTTTTTAATTTTTCCTCCAAAGGCATTTTCAGGAGGAAAAATGGTAAACAATCTACCTTGCTCCTGTTAATTACACCCATGTCTGAATTTCGCATGCACCTTCTCAATCACTGCTTTGATGTGTTATGAAAGTAACAGCCCAATTAGAGATTACACAGAGATGTCAAATTGTGTAATCACTTGACACCACTGTCACTGATAGGCTGCATGAATCTACAGTTTGGGCTAGAAAAAAATCAGCCCTAGCCATTCTTGACATTGGTGACGCCATTGCGTCTAGTTCCACAACATTTCAAAATCCAAATGACAGGAAACAGGACATATAATAGGGATGCCTAAAATGCAACATTATATTGATGTCCTTTTTTAAAATCTTTTTTTAGCCTATTTATAACCAGCCTTCCCTGATTATAACATAGTTTTATTGTAGAAATGAATTATACATGTAATATAGTGTTGTTAACATTAATTATGACCTCAACAAGATTTTCATTAACACACTCTTTCATAATTAGTTGCTCTGCCATCAGGCTTTAATTTGTTTTTTCTGGAACATGCAGATGTCTCCTGAAAGGACTCTGTAGTCTCGGTCTGAGTTTTTTTTTACCATTGCCTGTACGTTTATATTGGCCCTTCTTGCAATCTGCATCCGTAGTGCAGTTGTTAGTTCCGTCCGGCAGCTGAAACACAGACACATTACTACTATTACAGTGACAACATACACACTGTGAGGCTGCGTGTGAGTGTGCATGTATGGGGTGGAGCTGAAATCTTAAGTTGTGCAACATCCTGACATAAAAATGTATTTGATTACCAAGGCATCATATTACTATTCAAATCGGCTCCAGAAATACTTTTGCATTGCTGAATAGACTGATGCAAATGTAACATCCAAATGAACTTTACATCATTTGTATAAGCAAGTGCTTACAATAATGGTGCTGTATTCATCATTGATAAACAATGGATTTTTTTGCTTGTTTTCCCCCCAAGAGGTCTGCCTCACCAGTTTATTACCATTTCTTTAGTTGGCATAGTAAACAGTCTGATTTATAAGAATTATAAATGTCTTGTAGATTGTACATAATTCATCTGCATGAGTGATTTTTAGGTAGGCAAACCCTAATGAAACTAACATTAAGCCAAGAGATTTTGTCATAGACTAGTCAGATAAGATGAACTCTGTCCCTATATGCTACAGATTCCTGAGTAACTTCTGATTCATCATATTGCAGCTGTTCACAACATGTCCCAGTACGTCCCATAACATTTGCCTAAAGATTAATGCAGATCACCAAGGCAGAACTACTTCCTCAGCATGGCACACAATGTCTTCAAGGTCTTATCTCAACAGCTTAACTTCATATTTCATGATCTCTTACACTGGTCATCTATTCAATCTGATTTAACAAAGACTTCACAGATCAGATATTACGTTTTTATTGAAATTCCTAAGTGTGAAGTGAGAAAAGATATAGCCATTACACCTGACCACAGCCCATCTAAGTTCTTACATTTCACCAAACTTTATTCATCTCCACAACCTGCAATTGAAATAGACTTAACTGGGATTATATGCATAATACTGAAGTGTGTGTGTGTGTGTGTGTGTGTCTGTGTCTGTGTGGTTTGCTGTGAAACCCCTAAAGTAGGTCTGATGCAACCAATTGTTATCAGAAGTCACATAAGTAGTTGAATGGTGTTGATGTGTGTGCAATTAAAGTGTTACATGTTCTCACTGTAAATACAGCTGTTCCTAGAAGGCCAGAGGTTGTTAAAGAAAATACCTAAAAAACAGCAGACCAAGGAGCTATAAAAAAAAGTGCAGGAAATCCCAAACACTTCCTGCATTGCATCATTAAATCCATTATTTAAAAAAAAAAATGGAAAGAATATGGTACTGGAATTCTGCCTAAAGGAGAAGTGACCAAAATTCAGTGAACTGGTAAGGAGGACAATGGAGGTGAAAGGGTATGAATAATTATGCATTTGCATTTTGTATTTGGAAATAATTTTGTAAACTATATTAAGAGATTTTTCACCCCACTCAGACATGGACTATTTAGTGTAGATTCATGATACAGTATAATCCCAGTTAAATCCATTTCAGTTCCAGCTTGTAACACTACAAAATGTGGGGAAAAAAATGAAGGGGGTGAGTAATTTTGAAAAACACTATATAAATTGTATACCCTATATTAGTGAGAGAGATGCTCATGGGCAGAGAGGACAAATAACCAAGGAAATGGTAAGATAGGAAAAAAAGAAGGAGAGGAGAGATACCATAGAGATAGCCAAGGGTGAAGCAGATATAGTATGAGATATGGTAGAGATATGAAATGAAACGGAGATACAGAGAGCGAGAGAGAAAGAGAGAGAGATAGGGATAGAGAGGAGTGTGGTTTCCATACCTCTGGGCATTTGCCTTGTGACTGGCCCACAGTCATGATGAAATTTGTCATCACAACAAAAGACGACACCCCCTTTAAATAGAAAAGAAAAAAAAAAGGTTCCAAACTCTATGATGGTATGCTAGTGTTGCTTTGTGCATTTCTGCATTTCTATATCTCTTTACTACTTTGATACCATTACAAATTTGTATCTGTACTGATAGAAAACTTTTAATAGTTCATGCATTTGATCTTAGATATTAAACTTGTTCCAGTTGGTATGATATTGTGTGTTGTGTTGGGTTACTTAATGGTACATTATGTTGTGTTGTGTTGTGTAATGTCATATTAAAGGCAGCTCAGAGTCTGTAAAGATTCATACCCTGATACACTAGAGACTAATATTGTTTCATAGTGATCAAGTGGTCTAGTCGATAACAATAGTACAATTTCAATACCTGAATTAGTCCATAAATGCTAGTGCTAGAGCAGAGAAATACAAACAAGTGTTATACTAGGTTATATCTTCAATCTGATGTTGTCATCTCCAAAACTTATTTGCAAAATGCTCTGCCCTGGCATGCATACTGTATGTGTATATGTGAACCAAGGCACATAGACAATGGGCTTTAGAGCCATTTAGGCCCCAAAGTGTACAAGTGACTTGAATTTGGTTCTTGCTCCAACATGTCATCTGAGAATAATCTCATTAAGGGTGCGATGAACTTTAAGAGGTTATAGACCAGGCAAGCAGCAGAATTCTGAATGCTCTTTGGAACTATATGGCACACGAAGGGAGGCCAGCATGAGGGTCGCAATAATGAAGTCTAGAAGGGGTTTAAACTTGTATTAGATTTTGAGCAGTTAATGGTTTTATACAGCATGGGTCCAAAATCTTGGGTTTTAAATGATCACATACCAAAAATTTTATTGAATGTTTATTTCTTGAACATAAATACACAGTTGCTGTTGTTGTTTTCATTTCCCCACCATTTTTCTCCCCAATTTGGTTACCAGCCAGTCCCCTATCATATGAAAGCTACCAACTGGGGAGGATGAAGGCTAGCACATGCTTCCTCCTAGACATGTGAAGCCAACCAAGTGCATCTTTTAAAACTGATGCTTATGCTGTGTCATAAGGCAGCGTAACACTCAGAGGAGAGCGCTAACTACTCTCTTTTTCATATCTGATCTCACGGGTGCTCTGGCTAGTGTCGCTGTGATTGACAGGGGAGGCTGGCCCGTCAGGAGATTGACATGGCCAATTTGGCTGCCTTGGCTCCTGGCCACAGAAAGCTGTGGAGTCTTCAGGATTTAAACTCACAATCTCCCAATGATTGGTTACTAATGAGCATTGGCCTATCAGTTGAAATTGATGAAGTCAATATCATGTGTTAGACATTATGAAATGACAACTTTTACTGTGATTTAGAAGCACAAAATTTATGCATTATTACTTGAAAGAAATATTTAGCAGTGGTGTAAGAACAGAATATTCAGTTATATTTAGATGTCAGGATTTAGATCTAGGATTTCTGAAACAACTGAAACAATTGATTTGTGACATAATATATTCTTAAATAGTATGTAGATAATCAGTAAAAGTTTGTGTTTGGCCTTTTTCCTCATTTAATTATACAGTAAATAACACGTTTGGAACATACTGTTGAAAGTGTATATAAAGTAATATTACAGGTTTATAAAAAGAACATCTTTGTTTGTTCAGTGCTGACATCTGTGAGATTTTCTCTCCTGATTTGTCTTTGTTTAATGAGAGTCTCTCTTATATTTACCACTCATGGCACGCAAGTCTTTTGGCCACCCGAGTTATGTTTGTCTACATAGATACGCATGATGACCATACAGGGTGGATTTGTTTTTCAAATTCACAAAGCAAACTTTCTCTTTTCTTTTCTCCACTTTCTTTTAAAGTACATTGGTCACGAGGTATTGTTACTTTGGACAGAGTATTAAATATGGCTTTCTTATTGTTACAAAAAAAAAATTAATGAGAACATATGTATATACCAACCACCTTCACCTAGGCACTGGGTGTTTTACCACTCACCTGATCAGGGAACACATAATCGGATACATCCCAAAGCCTCTCTGCTCCATTATATTCAGTGTAAGCTATTCCTTTCATCTTAGTGAAAACTGAGCTTATAGCTGTGTCTTCAATCTGGTAGCCTTTCTCGTAGATGAACACCCATCTACGAAAGAAATAAAGACATCATTAACCTTGGCTTTTTCATAATAGGCATTCAGTTCAATAGAATTTAATTGAACTTGCTATTATAAATAGTCACACAGGTGCACAGTATAACAGAATGCTTTATTGGTTAACTTAGACAAAGCAGAAGAATAACTTCAACTACAAAGGACATTACGTACAAGAGACCTAACAATACATACACAGACAATGTGGCCAACAGGTTCATGAAAACAGTATTGTAGTTAAACCAGTGCAGATGATATGCAATAGAATTCACAGTGTATATATGCATAAATATTCACCCCAACATTTTGTATTGTTGCAACCTGGAACTGAAATGGACTTAATTGGGACTATATACCAGGAATCTACCCAAATAGCTCATAATATTGAAGAGAAAAATCAATATGGTTTGCAAAATTATTTACAAATAAAAAATATAACATAGGATTCATATGTATTTACTCCAAAATTTGTTCTGGTGCAACCAGTTGCCATCAGAAGCCACATAATTAGTTGAATGGAGTCCACCTATGTGCAATTAAAGTGTCACGTAACATCTATAGAAATAAACCTCTTCTTTGAAGAGCCCATAATTTGTTAGCCAACATACAGTGATGCACATGCTGTTTTGCTAAGTAAGTTTTAGTGGATGGTCCCCTCTAGACATATTATTTCTGTTTGTATTAATTTCATTATTACAAACAGAGATAATATGTCTAGAGGGGACCATCCACTAAAACTTACTTAGCAAAACAGCATGTGTATCACTGAAGTTGCTGGAGAAATCCACAGCTCAGTTGGGAGAAGCTGTTCACAGCTTCACAAAGCTGGGCTTTTTGAAATAGTGGTTAGCCATATGAAATCCTGTTTAGAAGGCATGTTGAGAACACAATCCCTACAGTGAAGCATGGTTGTGGCAGCATTATGATGTGGGGGGTGTGAGAGCGGTCAGGGTTAAGGGCAAGATTGAGGGACTCAAATAAAAGGAAATCCTAGAAGACAACCTGTTCCAATCTGTAAAAGATCTGACCTTCAAACTGTACAATGACCGTAAAGCATACTTCCAAATCTGCTTTAGAGTGGTTCAAAACAAAGAAGCAGAATATATTAGAATGGCCTAGTCAAAGCCCAGGCCACAAACTGATTGATGTGAAATAGGTGTAAAGCTAAGAGAGACAACCAAAATTGTTTGCATTTTTTGTTTAACATGTGTGTGATAATAAAAACACACATATGTTGCACCTTTACATGTTAGACATATTGTTTAAATCAAATATATTGTGTAATAATAAAAATTGTGTAGTCAAAATCCCAATTGAATCTCAATCCCAATTGCAGATTGTAACACTACACAATGTAGAAAGGTTCAAGGGGGTGAAAACAGAATGCAGGTCAAACACAGAGCTTTGCTCAGGGGCCCAACAATCTTTACGCTAGCATTTTGAGATCTGAACACCTAATCTTCTAGTCTAGAACCTTGACTACTAAATTACAACCCCCATACTTTCATTCAAAACTGGAATAAAAGCACTTGTAGCCCACAAGATCAATTGCAAACCATTATCTGTTAGAACCTATTTTTATGGCAGCAAATTTCATACTCTTTTTTTATACATTCTTAGAAATGGGGATCCTCAATAATCACAATTTCTTAGCTTCTGAAATGGGTTCCACCTTGAACTTTTTCTGATAGTGAAACATTTTGTTCTACATAGAACCTTTAAGGCTTCTTTTAGAGTAGGGGTGTAACCAATATTCCCTCTAATTCTTTGACTTGCTGAGCAAAAGCTAATTCTATTAAGCAAACACTTTTGCCTCTGCCTACCTGCCGCTACAGGTAATGTGGCTAGCTAGTATTATTTGTGGTTGGGAAAAATTTGGGTGGCAGAGGGACTGTCACTGTCTTTTGACATGCGTTCTTGTTTGAGCTTTCGAAAAATAAGAAAAACACAATGTGCTTATGAGAGTCAAGTGTTCTTTGTGGCTGTTCCAAACTTCACTGCAATCATCTGTCAGTTATTCTAACTGATAAACAAATGCTTGTACCAGCATTCTGCACAAAGTATTTTTTCTGCATGGGAGCATCATCAGAAGTGCACAAATGCTGGATCTTCTCTTTATCTTCTCTCTTATATGTATCTATAACTGTTTAGTGCTCCAAATATTCAATCTGTATCTGTATTCGGATTGCAACCAGTGTGAGTGGGTGTGACCTAAAGTGTGTATTTGGTTTTTTTTTTTTTTTTTTTTTTTTTTTTTAATTTAAATGTGCCTGTATGATGTTTTGGTAAAATGTTCATTTAATTACAATGAAGAATATGTGCAATGAACATAAAAGTTAATCTTTTTAAAATTTATTAATTTTTTTTTTTTTTCGGAGACCCTGACAGCTTGTGGTCCATGTGGGCTGTATGGAGTATTTGGGGATGTTTCAAAAAGAAAATGTTAAACTGAAATTATGTTTGAGTGTTGAGCAGTCCCAAGACTGGTGCCAAACAGTGCAAACTGAGGAATGAACAGAAGAATGAACTTCCCTGCCACAAAAGCAATAGACATGTCACTGCACTCAATCCACAATGAGCAGTCATGCTTTGTGCATGGAAGATCAAGGCCAGGAGAAATCCATACTCAAGCTTGCGTCCAGAGCTCCATCACAACAGTCAATATAGTGTGCTGCCTATTCATATGTGGATTTGCATCCATTTGCAACACATTATCTGTTCAATCTCAATAATGTATTTGTATTCAGTTACTCTACCTCACAGGAACGTAAGTTAACCTCTTTTTTTCTAAGAGCGTTTGTTTGTCTTTCGGGCTGAACCTGAAATGGCTCCCTATATACTGCACTGTATGTGGCTTGAAATAATATACTGTACATCTTTTAAAGGTCTACATCTACATGGTCTAATAGAACAACTATAATTAGAATATGCAGGAACTTTCAAAAAGGTTCAGCATCCACTCTAGTGGCACCTTAAGTAATGCACGTAATGCATCCTTCAATTAATTGAAACATGTGCCTTTGGCACTTGACCTTCTTCTCGAGAAGCATAATGACTTTTGGCTTTCCATTTTATTGTATATTAAGACATAAGAGATGTCACAGAAGCCACTGTTATTTTTAGAAGTTTTAGGCTCTGGGTGAAACACTACATTGTAATATGTTATCAGATCTGTGAGCAGAGTGTCAAGTCCCCAAAAGATACTTCTAACTGTCAAAATTTAAAAATTGGGTGGCAGTCGAGTAAAAATGATCCTGATTTCAGTACAGATAGCAATTCACATTGTCAAAAGTAAGCTTATCTTAACCAGGAGCTGATCTACTGATCCATCATTTTAGGTTAATGTGTTAATTGCATTATTATATAGTTATTCAAATTAAGGCAGTGAGTTCAGTGAAACTAATAGGAAATTAATGTATTTACAAGAGCCTTGGGAGCTCAAGAGTTTAAACCAGGGGCGTCAAACTCATTTTAGGTAATGGGCCACAATGTCAGGTGGGCTGGACCAAAACAATCAGTTTAGTAGAACACATCAACAATTCCTTTTAAATGTGTTTGTTTTGAGTGCACAAACAGATTAAACATACTGTATATCAGCTACTGTATATTGGGGGGAATGGTGTAATCTGTAAAATTATTTACGAATACAAAAATAATATCGAAGTTGTGATTGTGTAAGTATTCTCAGTTACTGAGAAAGCCCTAAATTAGTTCTTTTGGAAAGAACTGAGTTATGTTTTCAACTTTCTATTTAAGAATTACATATCACTAGCACATTTTGTCAGTAGCTGAGTTTATGGTTGTGAGTTTATTGCTCTATTTGGCCCCATATCAATTATGATCCACAAACCAATTAGAACATTTAGTGGGCTGGATAAGAACCTTTATTGTCCCCAGTCCCCGCCCATGGGCCTTTGTTTGCCATCTCTGGGTTAAACCAATATATGTGAGACAATAATTATTACATTTATACGTCAAAACCGGATCCAGTAACCAGTTCCTATGCTAACAGCTCCAGTGTTGGAAATCATATGCCGATCATGCCACGGAAGTCAATGGAAATCATTGCTCCGCTTTCAGTTTGGACTGCGTTTATTCCATCAGTGACAGGTTACATTTGATCCGTTAAAACCAGGACCTGGAAAAGGCTTAAGGCAATATTGATTTTGTCAGGCACATCCCAAATGTTCTCCACCCTCTCTTTGCTTTTTTAAATTTGTAGACAGGACAGTTTCATAGCAGTCTTGTTTGCACAGATGCAAAGGTTGTTACAGTCAACAATTGTCAATAATGAATGCGTCTTACTGTAATTATCTATTTTATATATATACACACTATATATATATATATATATATATATATTTGCAGTAAGACGCAATGCTGCTTTTGATAAAGAGGCTAATTATTGTGCCATATAAATTGTATTACATTGGCAATAAGTCTATGTAAAGTCATGGATCAGAATGGATATGAATAAATGTTGTTATCTTAAATCCCTTCTGTTATCTGAACAAGCCTGTAGCTGTCTAGGCATTACTCAATGCTGCTGAGAAATTTGCACAACTTTGAGCAAGCGAAGATGATGTGGTTGAATTTTGTTTGATTGTATGTTAGTGAGTCATAAGAAATGATGCAAATTCTAACCACACCCTGGCACTCTTTTTCCTAAACCTTCCTAAACTTTTCATATAAAATGCATCGTGCAAACTGTTACGAACTTGTCAGTGCAAGATCATGTTGGTTTATTGCAGTTTACGGCATTTGGCAGATGCCCTTATCCAGAGTGGCTTACATTCATCCTATTTATACCACTGAGCAGTTGAGGGTTAAGGGCCTTGTTCAAGGGCCTAGCAGTGGCAGTTTGAACTTATGATCTTCCGATCAGTAAGCCAACATCTTAACCACTGAGCTACCACTGCTAATGCTTTATAGAGGAAGTTCCACGTAAAAGGCATACAGTATATCCATAAAACCTACGCTTGTTGAGTCAAAATGTAAAATCACTCTTTATATATGATGATAATGAGAAATGAAGTGAATTGATGATAAAATGTGCTAAAACTGGCTTTGTAACAGCACAGACATTTAGAAGAAGCTTACATGCAAGGAAATGGGTCACAGAAGATAACAGAAGCTATATTAATAAAACCGTAAAACACGATGGTGGTGCAGAAAAATAATCAATGATGGGGTGGTGTGATGGGGTCTGATGTGATGCAGAGTTGCTGTTACTACCCCAAAGTTGATTATTTTTCAATAACAGCACAGCCTGACAGCACATCCTTTGCCAATTATTAATTTTATATTCATTAAAGACTGACATGTACTTAATGCTTTATAATTACACTTAATGTTGCCTGAAAAGTCTGCAAAACAACTTTGTTCCTGTTATCACTTACATTTATAGCAACTGTTTCTTCACAGTTGTTTCTTTACTAGCCTCTCTTACTTTGTTTCTCATGAAGTCACTAAGAAAAAATAAAGCAGCTTACAGTGTCTTCAAACTTAAAGTCAAAGCTTTACCTTACAAAGTTACAAAGTGCTGACACTGGAGACTCCTTTCAAAAGAAGTCTGCATATCAATGATTTTTTTTTTTTAAATCTGTGTATGTGGAGCATCAGCCTGTGTCAGCTGTTGCTAAAGAAATGATAACCTATTCGAACAAGGGCATTAATATAATTCTTGCAGCCGGAACTACTGTCCGAGCCATGCTGCAGAACATTAATCAACACCTCCTGACCAATCAGAATTGAGCATTCAACAGAGCTGTGGTATAACACATTATAATCATATATTCAACAGCTGCTACCTCATATGAAGGGACACTTGCAGCATGAGGGAACTAGGGTATAGCTCAAAGCAAACAGTGTCCATATTGTCTTTTTAAACAGGACAGAGTCCAATTGGCTTGCTAACTGTCTTGCTAACTAGCTAATATACTTACATCACCTGTTGTGACCATGTAAATTTGTATTTCAACATAGTACTGTTATTTAAATAATCCTTTTTTTCTCTCGTATACAGTTATAGACAGCTTCATCTGCTTTTCTTAGTGTAAACTGTGTTGTGCTTTGACAGCACACATAATATCGTTTTGTTGGCAAGTTCCTTACAGAATCATCTCAACTTGCTAACAAGTTAGCAGATTAACATTATAATATTGCTGTCATGTAAAGAGTAGCTGGTAACATAAAATTATTATTTTTTCTGAACATCAAATGTTAATTTGTGTCATAGTAAGCCTTTAACACATTGTATCAGGATGCATTGTTTCTGGGGCTACAGTCCTCATGATTTGATCCCTCAAGCCTAAACTCATAACATTAACACACATTTGTCTCAGGAATGCTCATCTATGTAAAAATGGATATATATTAAGAGAATAACCCATGGAATAAGTGATATTTTCAGCTCAGATACAGTACATAGAGACAGTTTTATTTAATATAACTAATAAATAATAAATAATATTAAATAAATTTTTTTCTACAAACCACTGGTTTCAAAAATGATCTGTACCCCTACACTTAATATTTTGAGACACCTGCCCTGGAGCAAATAACAGTGCTATGTCTCTTCCTGTAATATCTAACAAGGTTGGAGATACTTGTTTCAGGATCTTGGTTCATGCCTCCATATGCACAACATTTGAAGCTCATTTATATTCACAGATTTGTGCACGTACACCTCTAGGTCTTTAGTGAAGAGCAGCATTTGCAAGTCTAAGACCAGGACTAGCCGAGATCAAGTCAAGAATGAGGCTTAAGGAGGTCGGGGTCAAGTCAAACCATCAAATCCTTTTCGAGGCCAAGCTAGTTGGCTTAGGCTATGTCTTGAATTACTTTAAATCTGGAGATGTTAGAGAGTTACTGCTTGATGCTTGGTAACATTCAGGCGGTGCATTTTGTGAGATGCTTGCAAGCAGTTTGTTGTTATGAAAGTGCAATCATGAGTCCTATTCCAGGGAAAACTGTTTGTTATGACACAAATTGTGCTTGATAGTATTCTTAACTGCTTATGTGCCAATTTGTTTGCATTAATCAAAATAATTAATGGGGTGTCACTAGTTTATATATCTTCTATAATTTATAAAATACTTATGTTTTATTATGTTTTCTCTGAACAAAGATAAGCAATTTCTCCTGTTGTTTGAGTGGAAATTTGTAATTATTTAATTTAGTTATTGTGTAATTTTATTCAGGAATTTCTTGCTCAAAGTTATGGAGGCACTATATGGCCACACTACCTGCTCTTTGCAATCGTAAAAACACACTTATTCTCAAATACATTCTTGTCAATCTTTTATTGACAAAATCTATTATTACATTTGTTAGTCTTTCATCAGTTGTCATGTTACTTCCTATTTTGGGGTTTCCAGGAATTATAACCCATACCCATTACATGCTTACAAAGTATGTTTAAGATATAATACAAATATCTATACCACATTCAAGCTGCAACTCATCGCTGAAGTCATTGTTTACGTCTGTTCTTTCCAAGGAATCTGAACAATCCCTCACGCAGAATGTTTTGAGATACAGAAAGCACCTCTATTTCTTGAACCAAATTATTATTAACACTTTGAATCTTGAGAGTAATTTTATCTTTTCTTTGTGCTGTAGGATGTTATACACAGCTAAGGCATTTCCCTATTAGAAAAAATTCATCTGTCATGATACATTCTTGACACATATCTGCTCTATACAGGCAGAAACATGCAGAGTTGCTCAAGAACACTCTTTGGATATCTCTTTTCCTTCCTCCTTTGTAAGGCATTTGACATTTTGAAAAAAAAAAAAAAAAAACTCCAAGCTCTTACCCGATAATGTAAGCCAGCACCCCCAACTGGAGGATCCTGCAGGCGATACCTACTTTTGGGTTTCTCACCAGCACCTGCCTGGGGGTCTCATATTCAAAGAAGAAGTCTGAAAGAGCTTCTTTGATGAGGTTCCTCATTTTTGCTGGATGTATGAAGGCAGAAGCACAAACTCTACTGTCATAAACTCTTCTCTCAGCTCTCAGAGAGAGAGTGAGAGTGAGTGTGCGTGAAGGTGCAGAGGCATTGTGATCTGACTTACCTCTCTCTCTCTCTCTCTCTCTCTCTCTCTCTCTCTGTCATCATGCATTAACATTCCCCTCCTCCTTTCTTATGAAGACTTCCTCTTGCTACTTTAAACACAGTTTTATTCTGTAAACATACAACGTCCTACTGGGCAGAGGACGTTATCTGATAGATTATTTGATAACCATATAACTGAAAGACATCTCTGTGGTTCCTAAGCACATCTGTCACAGCAGTCAGGGACACTACACCTCCTCACCAACAGAGGCTCCATTCCCCTGAATAAAAAGAACTAATCTTTAAAAAAGTCTTGCCAACTTTAGAGTGTGCATAAGTTCTGGGCTTTGTATTCTCTTACTGCCCATTATGTACCTTGACCCTTGCCTCGTTCTCTGGCTATTCTTTTGGATTTGCCATTTGAGCTTGTGTTTGGTCATTAATTGTGTTTTGACTGGCAGTGTAATGATGCATCATGATGAGGAAAAAAAAAAAATTCCCAATCTACACATCTCAAAGAGTTAAAATATATAGAGTGCACATTGGTCATGTGATCACAGTCTGTTGTGGAGAGCCTGTGAGATCTGCATTTGTGAAGTCTGATTGACTAATCGCTCCGTATTACAACGATTACACACATTACACATTATACGGTTGCACAGCTACGTTATAATGGTTAAAAAGAGCTGTTCAGTAGCTTTCAAACAACATCAGCGGCTGTGGAAACCGAGCATTTTAACCGACTTTGGAACTCTATTTCTGCTACAGAGCTTATTGTGTTTCAATTGATCATTTTCACCGGGTCAGACACTTTTTTAAGATATGGTGAACCTGTAGTACATTTTGCTTACAATATTAAACTTCTGTTTGATTTGTTTAGTTTTATACAGGCAAAAAGGCATACCACATTTTGCATTGTTTATGATTTATGAAGTTTTGAATCAAACTTGTGAAGCCAGTATCATGAATCAAATCAGGACTGGAGTGCATCATTACACCCCTAGTGTGGATGATTGCTCTTATTAGAACTTAGAACTTAGAAATTAGAATCCTTATTAGGATTGTGAATTGTGTTTGTTTGATAAAACCTCCAGCACATGGATTCTCAAAATTCTCTCGAGTCCTGTATGTTACTACATCCATCTTTCTTTCTCTCTGTCAGTGTAAAAAGAAATTATGCAAAAAAAAAAAAAAAAAAACATATTGCTCACATCACATTGGTCAGATGTGTCAGTACTATTAATCACAAATACACAACCATTTCCATTCCAACTGGTTCCAATGTAATATGCTTACATTTATTTACAGATAATTCTTTCACTTGACACTGAATTTAAAAATACATATGTATTGTTTGAAACAATCACAGTCCACTGTGTTAGCTTTACAGAGTTTAAATGTACATCCTCAGTCCATCATGTATACATTATGAACATAATTAACATAAGGCCACAAATGCAAAAGACACATAAGCATAGGTAAAAGACTACACGACATCATCATACAAAAGCTTTTCACAATATCACCACACACAAACAAAGTCCTCAGTCCTTATCCTTAGAAAACCATGCAAATGGAAGGAGTTTGATCATTATTTGTGTTAGCATCTGTCTTAACTTGTTGTGTCACAAAAGCCTGAGGACTTGATATTTAGTCTAAGTAAGCGTAAATTTTTTGGACAATGAATGCAGCTGAAACATGAAATCTGAAACCTGGCATTTTATGTAGTACCTCAACCCTTCTTACTATTTCCATATAATCCATTATGACAATCATGATTATTTCAATCTATCTTTGTAGGTTTTTGGTTATGTAAGTTAGAATAATGTCTATAGCGCAGTTTCCTAGACAGGAGTAGAATTTGGTTCCTAACACACATCCTAACCCTTGCTGTGGATTGTGGGTTGTGACCTCATATTTGTGCAAATGTCATCAGCCATACTCACCCTGATTCCAGGCTGTTTCATTGTGTTGTTACACCATTATGTAAACATTACAAGCATCAGGTTTATATGCAGTTAAATAGGTGTTTTAAAGACACGTAAAATGTAACTGGTTGTTCTGAACACTTACTTTTTACTATGGAGTCCTGAATTAGCTGAGCAACCACCTGCGAGATTGTGTTTAAATCCTGAGCTGGATCCTGGGGGGGGGAAAAAAAAAAAAAAAAAAAAAAAAACACTAAAAAGCAATACAGTGGAAGTGGAGATGCACACAATAGAGAACACAATAGCAATATCAGATACAATAGCAAATAAATAAATAAAATAAAATAAACAATAAAACAGCAGTTGAACATTTTCACTGAGAGTGAAAACATTCTTTTAAAGCAAAAGCAAGCAACTAATTTCAAGGCAATTCAAGGGAATTAAAGGAAGACAAACAGCACAAATCAGCTATAAAAGCAAAGGAAAGGCAAGACTGGACATCAATTTGTAACTTAATGCCAGTGAGCACACATTTAAAATACCACACAACAACTTTAGATAGGAACTCTCATCATTATTACTGCATATTTAAACAGAAATACTGTACTGATATTTACTTTTATTATTCAAAGCCTTTACTGGTGAACTGAATTTAATCTGTATAATCGAAACCTCAATAATAGAGTAAGGCTTAAAATAATGTCAACTGTTCTATATATAAATGTTCTGGGAGTAGAAAGTTGGGAATAAAACAAATATATGGCTCAAAAAAACTGTCAACATATTATTGTACACATTTAAATAATAACTGCTATTTTTTTCCTCCATCTTATTGCTGCACATACAGAAAGAGGGATAGATTGAACATCTAAGATAATAAGACAATAAAAATAACAGTAGTAATAAATATTTTTTTAGACAATAGCTACAATTCAATTTTACCTACAAAATGGTGATAATATTCCAATAATCTGTTATCTTTTGTGTTATTGTTGAGATTTAAGAGAGATTTATGAATATAATTAATTTCTACCACCAAATTTTAAATTTAGGAGCGAGTTTGCTAAGTTTATTCCTACGTATGAAGTATTTGGTACTCTGAATAATAAATTAATCTTTACTTAGGGGTTCTTCTTTTTTTTTTTTTTTTTTTTTTACATTTAAAGTGGTTCTGACTGCTAATATTTTGAAAACCTGAAAACAAGATGAGACATCAGGGACAACTGTACTTGGTATACTATGTGATTTATCATGTTAAACTTCCAGCTGTGCTCCTGAGTTTTAATTTGTATTTATTTAAATGTAAATTAAACTTACCTATTCTTCTTTCAGGGAGAATGTAATTTAGGCTAATCATTAGAGCTGCAAAGCAGTGTGGGGGGGAAAAGGGCTTACAGACACTTCCACTTCTGAAAAGCAGACAAAACCCTCACTGTCAAAGGCTGGCTATTGAATTTAATAAGCAGAAGATAAAATATCTTGCACTGGATTTTTTTTTTTTAATTAATTAAGGTTCTGCAAATATAGAACTGTACATAAAGATGGAGAGCGTGCTTGAACTTTCAGTGAACCATACATTAACCTGTAAGTTGAAATCTTTTTATTTAAAGTCGCCCCTTTCTATTTAAAATCAACTCTTTATTTAGACTCAAATCTTTTATTTAAAGTTGCTTCTGTTTATTTAAAGTTACCCTGTATTATTTATAGTCGAATTTTTAATTTAAAGTCGACTCTTTTCATTTAAAGTTGACTGTTTTATTTCAAGTTGTCTCTGTTTATTTAAAGTTGATTTGTTTTATTTAAATTTGCTTCCGTTTATTTAAAGCTGACTATTTCTATTTATTGTTGACTTTTTATTTAAAATCGGCTTGTTTCCTTTACATTCAATTCATCTTACCATTTTGTTTGTTTGAAGTTGTCTCTGTTTATTTAAAGTTGTCTTGTTTTATTTAAAGTTGACTCTTTATTTTCAGTACTTGCTCTATTGTGCTACAGTCCACAATCCAAAACGCAGTAACCAAGAACAGGCCAGGATCAAACACAGGGATATCAGCATATATGAAATGAATGGCAAATCCAAAAGAATGGTCAGTGAATCAGGCGACGGTCAACACATACTGTAAAAATTGCTGTTCATTTTACAGTAATTTGCTAGCATCTGGGGTTGCCAGTAAAGTACTGCAAAATTTACAGCAAACAACTGTAAAACATTTTTACAGTAAAGTACTGTAATATGTTAATGTTGTATAAAATAACATATAACCCAGTACAGAGGCTCATTCAGCATACATCTGAGCTGATGGGTCTTGCCCAACCATAACAGCTTGGTAGCACTGGGATTTGAACACACAACCTTCTGAGCTATGACACAAAGCCTTAACCACTGATCCACCAACTATACAACACCACAACTTGTTTGCATTGATTTAACTACATCGCCCACGGAATTAACTCCACTAAAAGATTACATTGAATCAAGACAAGCTAGTTCTGGTGGGTTGGTGGTTAAGGTTTCAACTCACAGCTCCGAAGAACCCATGTTCAAATCCCAGCACCACCAGTGTGCCTTGATTGGGTCTTTGAGCAAGAAGCTTCTGTTCAGTTGTATCCTGCATTGAGCAAATGTACTGGGTTGTGTGTGATTTTATACTATGTATGAATTTACAGTACTTCATTGGTAACACAGGTTCCCAGTGGCAATATCCAAGATCCAAAGGTGAATCCAAAAGAATAAGAGGCCAGCGAAGGGGCATACGCAAACTAACAAAAAGAACCAATGGCTCAGAACTAAATGAGAAGAGTCAGAGAGTCCATGTGCTTTATATACTGTGGCAACAGGAAATGAGTGTGACGACAGAAGACCTCTCCATTAGAATTTTGTGGATGGTGCCCTCTGGTGGTGGCACCATGTCCAAGGTGGATGTGCCAAAAGGTGAAATCTATTTAATGTTGACTGTTTGTATTTAGAGTTGAATTTAAATAAAAAGAAGTTAGTTTTAAAATGCAAAGAGTATTTAAAGTTGACTTTAAAGTTTTATTTACATTTGACTTTTTTTTTTCCACCATAGCAGAGTATGTGATCACTTACAAAAGACTTGTGAAGGTGCATTTCATCATGTTACACCACAAAATTGCACATGTAAACACATATACTATATGGCCGAAAGTCTGTGTACACCTGACCATCACACCCATATGTGTCTTCCCCAAACTGTTCCCTCAATACTGTAAGCACATAATTGTACAGGATGTCTTTGTAGGCGGTAGCATTACAATTTCCCTTAACTGTAATGAAGGAGCCCGGACATGTTTGATCATGACAATGCTGCTGTACACAAAGCAACGTCCATGAAGACATGGTTTGCCAAGTTTGCCAAGAGCCTCAACCCCACTGAACACCTTTGGGATGAACTGAACACCGACTGAACCCCAGGCCTCCTCACCCAACATCAGTGCCTGACCTCACTAATGCTCTTGTGTCTGAATGAGCACAAATCCCCACAACCACGCTCCAAAATCTAGTGGAAAACCTTCCCAGAAGAGTAGAGGTTATTATAACAGCAAAGGGAGGACCAACTCTGTGTTGCCCGTGGTTTTGGAATGGGAAAGTGTGAATGTGATGATCAGGTGTCCACATACTTTTGGCCATATAGTGCATGATGATATGTGAATAATATGTGATCAGGTGTGGGGGGAAAAAAGCCACATGCCCTACATGGGAAACATATGAAAATAAATGAATAATGTAAGAAAAACGTGGAATATAACACGTCTAAAAGTGTTAAAAAAAAAAAAAAACCACGAGTTAAATTCATGTGTGAATCATGGGATTATTCAGATGTGAAATTGTGACTTTTCTGTAAGGGTACAATAAAGAAAAAAAAGCAGTTAGTGCAATTCCAATACTCCTCAGTATCTGGTGTAGATATACAGGGAGGGGAAATAAGTATTCCAACACTTTTGTTTTTGTTATTTAATTTACTTCCGGTCAATATATCCACTTCAAAATTACACACAAAATCTTCTGACATCGTACTTATAAATATGAACAAGGAGGTGGTAGCATCATGACATGGGGCTGCTTCTCTGGCGCATCAAATGCCATTGTAGAAGACATGAATGGAGCGATATACCAAGACATATCTGAGAAGAATTTAATCTCATTGGCCAACAGAATCTGGGAAGAAGATGGACATTTCAACAAGACAACAACCCTACAGCCAAAATAACTCAAGAAGGCCTTGCATGGCCTCGCCAATTTCCTGACTTGAATCCTAGTGAAAATCTATGGAGGATTTAAATAACAAACAAAAGTACCCGAATGCTTATTTCCCCTCACTGTATGTGATGTAATGATGGAATATGGCATCTATCTATGCTCTATTATGTCTGGAAAGTTTCTATATTCATAGAACTGTATCTCTAGGTAGCCTGGGTTGGAGCATGCCTCTGTTCATTTAAAAATGCCCTTGCAGACTCTGTGAGCAACTTTGCATACTGTTGTTTCAATTACTCCACATTAATGACTAGTTTCATGGTAAAAAATATGCCACATGCTAAAAACCTTAAGGTTCTGAGCACTTGGAGACAAGGTTGTAGAGACTACCTCTTTGGCTCACTCCTGTCTATGAGTATTCGTCTGGCTGGTGGTGCCTGTTGGTCTTCACTGATGTAGTCTAAATAATCCATGTGTCTCTTTTGACAAATACTGTTAAACTGACGTTAAACTCACCATCTGTTCAAAGATGGTTGGCCAGTTTGACATAGATGGCCTTCTTTATTCATTTTCTCTGTACAGAATGTGAATTTTGTTGTCTACAACGTAAAGAATGGCCCAGAAAGTCCACAGGAACCATGTACGATTAAACCATAGATGGCAAGTCATGCCGCAAGCCAACACTCTGTGCAAGAAACTATAAAGTTGAATATTGTACTAGTTCAGACTGCACAAAATATCTCAACAAGGTTAAACTGATACTTACAGTGACTTTGGAAAGTATTCAGACCCCTTCACATTTTGCACACTTTACTGTATAAAAGTGTTACAGTGTTTTATTTCTATTCACTTTTTTTGTGCATAGTTTCTTTGACAATATAGACAAATTACCATATTACCATATAATTGTTACCATATTATCTGTAGTAATGATTAGGATTGCTTGGTTTTGGAGGGTCTAAATTTAAGCTCATGGGTTTTTAGAACACTTTTTAGCCTGTGATATAGTTTTTGATGCATGTTGGACTAACCACTACATCTTATAAAACAAATTAGATGAATTAGAAAGTTAAACATGTTTTGGGTTAGTGATAAAGGAAAAGTGAGCTATGAGCAATTCAGGACATGCCTTATATGGTGAAGTGTCAGGAAAAACCCAAGAGTAAACATTGTGTGAGGATCTTCAGTAAACATTATTTCAACCGCAGCAGCACACAACCACAGTCAAATACTTGTACTTCAGAAAGGGCACACAACAAAACACAAGTACAGCTTCATCACATATACAATTCACTGCAGTGAGGAATGTATATACTTGTGCAGTGTATACAGGAGAAATTCTTCACATCAGGAAACATACACATTCTGGACAGACAAATGGTCTAAAGGAGGAGGCAAATGTTTTAAAGGAGGACTACTGAGCTATGATGAACTGCAACAAGCCACCTCTAAAGCACGGGGGAGGTCTGCAACACTATCCCACTTTTATTTATAATGACACCCTGATATACCCTCACCATCCACTTTATTAGGAACACCTGTACACTTGCTCATTTGTGCAGTTATCCAATGAGCCAATCACGTGGCAGCAGCACAGTGCATAAAATCATGTAGATGCAGGTCAAGAGCTTCAGTTAAATGTTTACTTCAGTTAATGCTACTAATGGGGGAAAATGTGATCTCTGTGACTTTAACAGTGGCATGGTTGTTGGTGCTAGATGGGCTGGTTTGAGTATTTCAGAAACTGCTGATCTCCTGGGATTTTCACACACAAATGTCTCCAGAGTTTACACAGAGAAAAAACAAAAAACACTGAGTGAGTGACAGTTCTGTGGGTGGAAATGCCTTGTTGATAAGAGGTCAGAGGAAAATGGCCAGATTGGTTCAAGCTGCCAGGAAGGATATACAACCCCTGGCAAAACTTTTGGAATCACCACACTTAGAGGATGTTCACCCAGCTTTTTTACTTTATAGCAAACAAACAAATCACACACATGACACAAAAAAGGTTTTGTTCAATAGCTTAACATTCTGGCTTTGTGAAACATACATCAAAAAAATTCAGTGACATTTTTTTTTATTAATGGCATGTCATTTTCCAAATCAAGTAGAGGAAAAAAGTATGGAATCACTCAATGTTGAGGAAA